>CM070007.1:22708260-23908260 GCA_036247105.1 Cirrhinus mrigala | reverse complement strand
AGGTTGCTTGTCGGTGCCCCAAAAGCCAAAGGATTGCCTGGGCAGAAGTCAAAAGTTACGGGAGGCATGTACAACTGTGACATAAATTCTCTCAGTCAGTCATGCCAACGAGTGATGTTTGACAATGAAGGTAAACTCAAACACATGAAAGCAAGACCCATTATAATGCGTTTCTGCATGTGTTAAGTGAGACATTTTTATTGTGTGTGTAGAAAACCTGGCAAATGAAAATAAGCAAAACCAGTGGATGGGGGTTACTGTAGAGAGCCAGGGACCTGGAGGAAAGATATTGGTAAGAGTGTGTGTGTGTGTGTGTGTGTGTGTGTGTGTGTGGATGCTCAAATTATGCATCTACCTTTATTAAAATTCTAGCCAGTACTAATTATTTTCATATTAAGGCTGATAACCAGTAAATGTGAAATGGTGTAGAATATTAAATTTCTACACTATTTAATCTAAATGAGTATAGTGTTGTCAAATTGATCAATTGCGATTAATCGCATTCAGAGTAAAAGTTTGTGTTTTATAATACGTGTGTGTACAGTGCATATTTATAAAACGTTTTTGAACAGTAAGATTTTACTGTTTTTAAAGAAATCTCTTCTGCTCACCAAACCTGCATTTATTTGATCCAGCAAAAACAGTACAATTTTGAAATATTTTTACTATTTAAAATAACTGTTTTCTATTTGAATATATTTTAAAATGTCATCTGTTTCTGTGATTTCAAAGCAGAATTTCATCATCACAGTTACATGATCCTTCAGAAATTATTTGCTGCTTGAAAAACATTTATTATTATTATGTTGAAAACAGCTGAGTAGATTTTTTTCAGGTTTCTTAGATGAATAGAAAGAACAGAAGAACAGCATTTATCTGAAATAGAAATCTTTTGTAACCTTATAAATGTCTTTATCATCACTTTTGATCAATTTAAACCATCCTTGCTAAATAAAAGTCTTGATTTCTATAATTTCTTTTTTAATCATTTAAAATGCTAATAATAATTAAAATCTTGATTTTTTAAATCTTTCTATTCATCCAAGAATCCAGATAAAATGTACTCAACTGTTTTAAATATTGATAATAATAATAATAATAATAGTAATAATAATAATAAATGTTTCTTGAACAGCAAATCAGCATATTAGAATGATTTCTGAAGGATCATGTGTCACTGAAGACTGGAGTAATGATGCTGAAAATTTAGCTTTGATCACAGAAATAAATTACTTTTTAAAATATATACAAATTGAAAACTGATATTTTTAAATAGTAAAAATATTGCAGAATCTTACTGTTTTTGCTGTACTTTGGATCAAATAAATTCAGGCTTGGTAAGCAAGAAGAGACTTTAAAAACATTAAAAATCTTGCCGTTCAAAAACTTTTGATTGGTAGTTTTAATTAATTGTGATTAAACAATTTGACATATTACAAATCATTCATGGTAAATGCTACAAGTGAATTTAGGAAATACAATGTACACTATAAAACCAGATATTCATTTTGAGATTTTCTAACGACGACAGCCAAGGTAATCTAAATGTAAAAATAATGGGAAAAATATTTTGAGGTCGTATTTTATAATATTATTATTTTATTCGCCAAGGATGAATTAAATTGATCAAAAGCTTTTTTATTTCAAATAAATGCTGTTCTTTCAATTTTAGTAAAATTAAAATGTAAAATATATTAAAATAGAATCATGTTATTTTAGACTATAATACTGTTTCACAAAATGTTTACTGTATTTTTAACAATTAAATGCAGCCGTGGTAAAGAAAATGTAGTTGCCGAAAAAGAAACATTAAAAAAATCATACCGATCCCAAACACTTTTTAGTTTTTCAACTAACAGTGCAAAAATGTTTTTATGTATCATTATTATTTACTTAGTTTTTATTTATTTATTACAGTTTTATGCTGTTTATTTCACTGATTTAAATTGAACTGTCTCTCTCCAGGTCTGTGCACATCGATACCAGCAACGCTTATTTGTGGGCTCAACTCAGGAGCTGCGTGACTTGACAGGTCGTTGCTACGTGCTAAGTGAGGACTTGACAGTTAATAGTGCCTCAGAAGAAGACGGAGGGGACTGGATGTTCTGTAAAGGGAGAAACAGAGGACATGAGCGCTTTGGATCATGCCAGCAGGGCCTATCTGCCAAATTCACAAAGGACTATCACTATCTGGTGTTTGGAGCACCGGGTGCTTACAACTGGAAAGGTATTAGAGGACAAGTTGGATTAGAGTGCTTGTATGTATATTAGTGCTGAAGTATAGATGAGATTTTGGTAGATTTCATGGTAAATCTCATTTTTGGGATAATATATATTGTTCAGTGAAAATCCATAATGGCCATCACTCAATTTTTACACCCTCATGACAGGTTAATACATCAGATTTTTTATTGGTTCACTGTATCTGACATATTGTATATTATCCCCACCTGTTAAACCTCTGACATCTTTGCTTCATTTCTTTACTCATTCACTATCTCCATCCTCAACCCTTCACCCTTTTCCTTTGCTGGTTCACTCACTCCTCCACTGGGCGGATGTCAGGAGTGGTTCGGATGGAGCAGAAGAACAGCACTCTTTTTGACAAGAATATCTTTGATGACGGCCCGTATGAAGTTGGAGATGAGAACCGACTTGATCCAGAGCTGGTGCCAGTCCCTGCTAACAGTTATTTAGGTGAGTCCATCATCACATAACATCCCATTCATCATCCATTCCACTTGATCCTTGATCCATCATATGACTCAGTCTCGCTAAAGAATTCCGGTGTGATTAGGATGCATAATCTTTTCCAGCACAGTTACGGCAGGACGCAAGGCCTTTCCTATCTTTTGTTTGGTTTTACTCACTTTTAGGACTGTCTGTGCTTTATTTGGTGCAAATCTTGTTTGCGTAAATGTAGGTGTGCTGTTCTTGACTAGCATATCCAGTAGCCATCCTGATCACTTTGTGTATCAGTCAGCTCCTCTTCAGGTGGCCAAGGAGAACGTTAATGATGTGGCATCCAATAGCTATTTAGGTTTGTGGGATTTCCTGGACGCCAATTTGATCAATTATTTGCGTTCAACCTGCCATCACGCTGGTCTTTTATACATCGTGTCCTTTTGTAAACAAATGTGAATGTTGTCGCTACATTATTGTTTTGAAGCTGTCTTTGTGTTGCCATCTTGTTTACAACCACACTGCATGAGCACAAATATGACATACTGTGAGTGTACAAGTCAGTCAGAATCATGCATGTTTGCTTTGAGGTTGTTCTTGTGTTTCATCATTGCATATTTCATTATCGCTAAAAGAATTTGAACATTATTTTGGTTAACAAATCTTTACTGAATCTTCTAATTGGTTGTATCTGTCACAGGTTTCTCTCTGGACTCTGGAAAAATGCTGACCAAGAGAGGTCAGCTGACTATCGTTGCTGGGGCTCCAAGAGCCAATCACAGTGGGGCAGTTGTGCTATTAAAGAAGGACGATGCTAAAACATCCTTGTTGACAGCTGAGTACATCCTAGAGGGTGCCGGACTTGCTTCTTCCTTTGGTTATGATCTTGCAGTTCTTGACATCAATGGAGATGGGTAAGCTCTAGTATTATATTATATTATATTATAGCATTATTTATATATTTTATAGTATATACTCATATTTTAAAATAGCTTTTTTTTTTTGAGGTAACACATTAAAAAAAAGTTTTTTAAGTTTGTTTTATCTAATGCTATTTAATTTTATATATTCCTATATGTATATAATGTCTTTATTTACTGATAGCAACACTCGATGTATAATTATTGTGCACTGGTTATTAAAACAGGTGGCAGGACATTGTAGTCGGAGCACCTCAGTACTTTATTAAGGATGGTGATATCGGTGGGGCCATCTATGTCTATCTCAACCAGGAAGGGAATTGGGACAAGATCACCCCCAAGAGAATTGATGGAGATGCTTATTCCATGTTTGGTTTGGCTGTGGAAAACATGGGAGATGTGAACCTGGATGGTTATCATGGTAAGTTTTTAGTATGTAGCCTCTTCTATGAGTACAGTTAATGTAAAACGCACAGAACCTACAGATATAAGGAAAGATATAAACTACCTGTCAAAAGTTTTTGAACAGAAATATTTTATTTATTTTTTTTTTTATTTTTTAAGAAGTCTGTTCTGCTCACCAAGCCTGCATTTATTTGATCCAAAGTACAGCAAATACAGTAAAATTTTGAAATATTTGTACTATTTAAAATAACTGTTTTCTATTGAAATATATTTTAAAATGTAATTTATTCCTGTGATCAAAGCTACATTTTCAGCATCGTTACTCCAGTCTTTAGTGTTTCATGATCCTTTAGAAATCATTATAATATGCTGATTTGCCATTCAAAACACATTATTATTATTATTATTATTATTATTATCAATATTTAAAACAGGTAAGTAAAATTTTTCAGGTTTCTCTGATGAAGAGAAAAATCCAAAGATCAGTATTTATCTGAAATAAAAAAAAAACATTATGCACTATACCATTCAAAAGCTTGGTGTCAGTCAATTTTTTTTTTGTTTGTTTTGGAAAGAAATTACAGAAATTAATACTTTTATTTAGCAAGGATGCTATGATGATGATAAAGACATTTATAATGTTACAAAATAATTCTATTTTTATATAAATGCTGTTCTTCTGAACTTTCTGTTCATCAAAGAAACCTGAAAGAATTCTACTCAGCTGTTTTCAACATAATAATAATAATAATAATAATAATAATAAATGTTTTTTGAGCAGCAAATCAGAATATTAGAATGATTTCTGAAGGATCATGTGACTGGAGCAATGATGCTAAAATTTCAGCTTTGAAATAACAGGAATAAAATAACATTTAAAATAAAATATATTCAAATAGAAAACAGTTATTTTAAATAGTACAAATATTTCGAAATGTTACTGTTTTTGCTGTATTTTGTAAATGTAGGCTTGGTGAGCAGAAAAGCCTTCTTTAAAAAAACATTAAAACTGTTCAAAAACTTTTGACTGGTAGTGTATAGAGAAGAAAAGATTCCGTAATATCAAATAGAAGGAAACATCGAAACATTTCTATGTTAATGGTGATAACCACAATAATATTTGGATGCAATATGTAATTAACTTTTTTAATGTCATCCTGCTGTTTTTCAGATGTTGCTGTTGGTGCCCCATACGACAGTAATGGAGCTGGAAACGTATATGTCTTCCATGGTTCACCTCAAGGCCTAAAAAAATCCCAGGTTTAGCCATATATTCCCTTTTTTCCTTTTAGTTTTCATTCACTATTTACTCTGTTTTATTAATTCTTTTTCAATGACTTATTCAATAATTTCAGGTTCTTGGAGGAAAAGATCACGGTGTGAAACTCTTTGGATACTCTCTTGCTGGGAACATGGATTTGGACAGAAATAATTACCCTGATCTGGCTATTGGATCTCTCTCTGATTCAGTGTTTGTGTACAGGTAAGATCATATTGATAGACAACCTGTAATGATTATTACAGATTTTTTTCTAAACAACGAAAGGACAATATTTAATAATTTAATTTAATTTTTATGAATTAACATGCATCCTCATATCATTTCATTATCATTATCACTATTTTATTATTTACCTCATTTATTAATACGGATGAAAGACTGAATGCATTAATTATGGGTCTTACACTATAGGTCAAGATCAGTTATCAGCATTGAAAAGACTGTCACCACCTCACCAAGGGAGCTAAACCTCACTCGGAAAAACTGTGGAGACTCTATATGGTGAGAAAACTATAAAAAAAAAAAAAAAAAAAAAAAAAACAACAACAACAACAAAAAAAAACAATCCTTATTATATTAGCAAATAGCCTGTAACCCCTGTCTAAAAACGATGATTTGTGTGTGTTCTAGCCTTGATGTAGAAGCCTGTTTCAAATTTTCAGCCAAGCCCAAATCCTACAATCCTACTCTGAGTAAGTACATGTTTCTAATTTACCTTCACAGATAAGTCACTAGTCAGTAATTGTTCATCTCTGTTATACAGAATCTTATTCTGTAAACAAATGGCAATATTTTATTATTGCTTCGCTTAACCCTGTCTTTTTTTTTCCTTCTTAAGAGTTGGAATACACTATCAAGGTTGAATCTGAAAGGAAGAAACTTAATCTTCCTTCTAGAGTCATCTTCACCCAGCACTCAACCAATGATTATGAAAGCACAGGGGTCGTGGAGCTCAAGGGTCAGGGCACAGAAAGCTGCATTACTAGAGGCCTCAAACTTCAGGTACAGCAGATCAAAAGCAGCTTTACAGCTTCCTATTTAGAGGGTAAAATAACAGCTACTGAGTGACATGTTGTTTAAGTAACTTCAGAATAACGTAACGGGGCAATTGTGACAATAAATCACATCCGTAGTAAAAAAGGAAGTAATGCCATCTAGTGGTGATTGTTTTTAGTTCTGGGTTAAGGGCGGATTGATGCTTTAGTTGGAATGGCATTATAGATGTTAATGTTTTTAATAATGCAACTATATTATGTACAAAGGAAACCCTAAAAGACAAACTGAGAGGTATTCCCATTGAAGTCTCTGTGAAGATCCTTAACCCATCCTCACGCAAGAAGAGACAGACTGCTCTCCCTAACCTGCTTCCCATCCTGGACTCTAACCAAGATGCCACCACTGTTACCAAGGTAACAACCATCTTCTTAAGCAATCTTTGCATTTTCAGTGATATACCATGATCATATTTATAACATACGATATGCACTTCATTCTAAAGTTTGAGGTTGTTAAAACTTTGAAAGAAAACTCTTATTCTCATCAATGCTGAAATGATTTGATCAGATATACAGTAAAAACAATAATATTGTAAAATATATTCATACAGGTTAAAATAACTGTTTTCTATGTGAATATATTTCAAAGTGTAATTTATTTTTGTGAAGCAAAGCTGAATGTTCAGCAGCCATTACTCCAGTCATAAGTGTCACATGATACTTCAGAAATCATTATAATTTGCTGATTTTTATTCTGAGCCATTCTACAGAATTGGCTCAAAGTCAGAATTAGGAACGTCTTGAAAAAAATGTCTTTTTCCTTAAATATTGTGTGTATGCAAATTGTATAATATCCAAGGTACACATTTCTAGTAGTTGTGCAGTTAATTCTCATACTGTAAGAAAGTTTTGGAATATTTGTCCTCTCCCCAAATTTGTCACTACCGAAACACAGGAATATAATTAAATTAGAAGGGTTATATTGACCTATTAAGATTTAGCTTACATCTTCCTGGTAAATCAACAACAATTGCAATTTTAACAATATTTCAAGTGTGATTTATGAGATTTGTTGTATTTTGAACCCAATTTTTCTTTATAAAAGGCAAGAAGTAGATCACACTGATTTCAAACTTAAGGATTTGTTAGTTTATAGAATATACACTGAACCAAACACTATCATAACATCTTAGTTGATAATTCAGTATACTTTATTTCTGACAAAACATCTCATGTTTTGGTCATGACAGCACATTTTCAGTAGTGACAATAATGCTTTGGTAGCGACCACATCACATTACAGAATTTTAACCCACACACCAAAACACTACTAAAAATTTGCTTAACTGTAATAAAATTTTGTATTTTTTGGTTGTAGGACAGCAGTTTGTACCAGTACTGTAGAATGACCCATATATTAATTAAAAATATTGTCATTAGTAGTTATATAAACATTGTTCATAATCACATCAGTGCAATGTATGTTGATTTTCATATTTATAGTGAACATTGTGTTTGTTACTTATAAATCTATAGTTTTTAAATGGTTTACCAACAAAATGCTCAACTTTATCCAACTAACTCAGCTATTTTATACTCATAGATGTGAAATAAGCCATTACCAAACATGTCTACATATCTCGTAATGAATCATATCGGCTTTCAGGTTCAATTTATCAAGCAAGGATGTGGTGATGATAATGTCTGTCAGAGTGACCTGCATCTACAGTATAAATTCCACACCAGGGAACCAAACAAAGACATTTTTAATCCATTACCTGAGTGAGTTTTATTTTATTTTATTTATATGTGACTACCATCATGTTGTTAAAAGCATGCAGCTGCTCCCTTATGTCTGTTTTATTCAAAAATGAATGGCCAAAGTGAATGAGCAAAGTACACTCTTTTTTTCAAAACAAATGACAAAAAAGAAGAATTAATTTGAATCTCTGTTTCTCTTTCCTCACAGGGAAAATGGAGTTCCCATCCTGTCTCTTAGTGATCAGAAGGAGATTGCCTTGGAGATCAGGGTGGTCAACCGGGGTGAAGATGCTTATGAAGCGCAGCTGACTTCCTCGTTCCCCAAATCCCTCTCTTATTCTGGTGTTCGCAGTAAATCTGTTGTAAGTTCAGCTGCTAGATGTCTAACTTACGACCAACTTGTTTATTAAGAATTTGCTTTTAATTGCTCCTAAATCTTTCCAGGATAAACCATTCAGCTGTCTAGCCAATCAAAATGGATCACAAGCTGATTGCGAACTTGGAAATCCATTCAGAAAAAATGAGGTTAATATTTAAAATTTATTAGACAATACAGTAGTACTTATTTTTTATTTTACGTTATTGTAATCGAAAAGCTCTGTTTTCGGTGTGTGGACTTACTTGTGGAAAAAAAAAAAAAAAACTTTTTCAGACAATTTTCTACATCATTCTGAGCACGGGAGGAATTTCTTTGGATACCACTGACATTGAAATTGACCTGAAACTCAAAACGTGAGTTCTGATGCAAAAAATAATTTAGTATTTTCTTTTGTTCTTAGCATGTCAGAATTCATAGATTCATGTTTTTATTTTTCTCTTTGTTAATTGCAGGACAAGTGAACAGAAAGAGTTACAAGCAGTCAAAGCCAAAGCCATTGTTAAGATCCAGCTGCTGTTGTCCCTCTCAGGGTAGGTTTGCAAACTGCATTATCATTTTTTATCTTCTGATGATGATAATATCAATGTCCTATATTTGTATCTTCACGTACTGTCATCATGTACCATCTACAGCATTGCTAAGCCATCTCAGGTCTACTTTACTGGGGAGGTAAAAGGAGAGAGTGCCATGAAGTTGGCAACTGATGTCGGCAGTCCAATTGACTATGAATTCAGGGTGACTAGTAGATTTACTTACATAAAACGTAACATTTTATTTATAAAACTAATTTTTGTACATGTACAATTACTTGTTACAATAATTGTACAATACATTAATTTGTTACAGTACTTCCTTTGCTTTGTTTATATAATATTTCTTTAGAACTATCTTACATGTCATGATATTTAGAGGCATTTTAAAAGATGGATCTGTTAAATATATCAATTTACAGGTTACAAACTTGGGCAAACCCCTTAAATCATTCGGCACGCCTTCTATGATTATCCAATGGCCTAAGCATAACTCTCAAGGCAAGTGGCTGCTGTACCTCATGAAGATAACCTCAACTGGTTTAGACACCTTCAGCTGCTCCAGTCAAGATGAGGTTAACAAACTTGGTTTGAAGGTAGTCCTAATATCTTAACTATAGTCAATTGTTTTTATAATCATAACGTTTTTAAATAAATCGGACACGTCCATATAGAAACTGATTATTTGTTCTGTTTTACCGTCATCTAGGAGCCTACAGTGTCACGAACGAAACGTGAAATTGGGCAAACTCCTGAAAAAGAGGGAACAGTCGCTCTTTTTACTGACAAGAGGAAATACACAGTTTTGGTAAGTCACCTAAACATCAAGCCTACAGTGCATGCAGAAAGTATTCAGACTAATAAACTAATTTTTCACATTACTCTACACAAAACACCCCACTATGAGTTATAACTGAGCAAATATTTTAAAAAGAAACAACTGAAATATCACTTTGGCATAAGTATTCAGACCCTCAAAATAATGGATAGCATTTTGGCTTATGGCTGACGATCATTTATCAGGGATATTCAGCGTCCTGTTTCTAACCACTGTCTTGTGTTTTCAGTCATGTGAGGATGGGGCGGAGTGTATAAAATTCACATGTCCTCTAGTTGGAATGGACAGCAATGCAGTCATCGGTCTGAGAGCTTATCTTTGGAATTCTACCTTCCTAGAGGTGAGTGTGATCTTTCATTAGGGATGTGGCAGTCCTCCTTTTTATTTTTTAAATGGCATGATCTATTAAAAATATTATTAATAATAAATTATTATTACTTCTTAAAAAAAGTAATATTTTAAAGGGAACCTCCAGTATTATTATACCATAAATGATGTCTCTTACTGAAATATGTAGTAGAAACCCATGAAAGATTTATGTTATTTAAAAAATCAGTTTATTTTATACATATTTTAGACTATGGGGGCGCCATTATTTTGATGATGTAATATAGTTGCACTCATTAAGCTACTGGGCTACCTGTTGCTATTTTTACCACAGCACAACTCATAAAATAAAATACCGATGCGATGACCACAGCTACTAAAAGAGCTTACAGGTGGTGATGGGTGTAAGCGTAGGCTTAAGCCAAAAGCTGTACCATCAATTTTTTCCTCACAAGGAGTCCTGGATATCGAGTGAAATCCACACTGAGAAAATTTTTCAGTGGCTGCGGTGTCATGACGAGCGTTGGCATGTTTACATCCTGCCAGGATGGCATCTTGTGTTTCTTGTCTCTGCCGTTTGTAAGCTCTTTTAGTAGCTGTGGTCTATTAAAATCCTCAAAGGCATCAGGGCTGAAGTGGAGAGAACAAAGACGCAGGTCTTTAAGAAGTTTTATTTGTCCACAGACATCTTCCCATTTTTTTCTCCTCTTCTTATCGCTAGAAAAGCAGTGAAGAATTACATTGTTTCTCTTGTTGCCCTTCAACTGAAAAATACAACCAAAAGCCGCACAATGTGGCATTGTATTAGTATTTTATTTTCCGAGTTGTGCATTCTGAGTTGTGTTGCTGTAAAAAATAACAGGTAGCGCCAGTGGCTCACCGAGTGCAACCATTTCACATCATGGAAATATTGGCATCCTCCATATTCCATGTGGATTTTATAAATAACGTAAATCTTTCATTGGGTTTCTATCACATATTTTAGTAAAAGACATAATTTATGTTATATTAAACCACATAAGTACTAATAGCCAGGGTTTCCTCTAATAAAACTACTTCACTGCTTATTAATATTAGATAAAAAGTTAAAGTTAATCGCATCCAAAATAAAAGTTTGAGTTCGCCTAATATATGTGTGTGTACTGTGTAATTATTATGTATATATAAATACACACAACTTAATGTATGTATTTAAGAGAAATATGTTATGTACAAAATACTTTATTTATATATATATATATATATATAATATAAATTCTAGATAAATTATAATAAATACATATACTTGTAAATATTTCTTAAATATGCACATGAATGTGCTTGTGTTTATATATACGTAATTATTACACACAGTACACACACATATATTAGGCAAACTCAAACTTTTATTTTGGACGCGATTAATCGCGATTAATCGTTGCCAGCCCTAATTAATAAGTAATGAAATCCAATAAAAAATACCGTTTACTTAGCAAACTATATTTAAAAACCTTTTAATCTTCATATGAGATGTGTTCACTCATGTATTCAAGAGGGGTTTACATTTCATTTTACATTAATTCCATTAATATTTGTGAGGCATAACTTGGCAGAAGTGTTATAAACTAGGTCCTTCTCCTTTTTAAATATTTTTCCTTTTCTTTATCATGGACACTAATGTCACTGACCCTTGTCGGTTGCTAATTGAAACTATTTCTTACAGGAATATGCAAAATTGAACTACATTGATATTATTGTCAAGGCATCACTTGAGTTCAAGACCTCAGCTACAAATGTACAGCTGAAAAATGAACCAGCACAGGTGAAGATATTTTCAACTTTTATTCACTTACATATACTTCGCCTTCCACGTTTTGATCAATTTGTCTTTTTTATCAAACTGACTTCATATACAGGGGCAAAACCTCAGCTTGAGGTGATAAATGCATTTTGAAAGACAATTTGTCTTGTTACAGGTACGCGTTACCGTGTTTCCAGAACGCAAAGTTGCGCAGTACGGCGGTATGCCCTGGTGGGTCATACTGGTGGCCATTTTACTAGGACTCCTTTTGCTGGGCCTTTTGGTCTTCTTGCTTTGGAAGGTAAGATCATGTAACTAAACTCAGAACTAACTAACCCTGTGATTACTGTCACTTTTAATGAACACAGACAATCATCTATGTACTATTCACATGACATTAAGTATTTCAAACACAAACCTTTACCCCTTTTAGTGTGGTTTTTTCGGCGAAAGCAGCAAAGAACCTGAAAAAGAGAGGCTGACTTCAGATGCGTAAAGAGAACGAGAACCTCTCTCTCTTAGGGTAAAAGAACTCAACCAAGTTGACCTGCGTGCTCAGGGCTAGCATAAAGATGCTAACCCACTTTAGTCTGAAGCACATGCCTAGATGTGGGATAACGGTGGCAGCTTCCATGGCTTTCATTGCTCAGACATAAGCAAAAAAAATGCTATGAGGAATGCAAACTAATTGTTTGAAAAGGGTTTTTACATGTTTGCATTTGCTCTTACTCAGCTTCAGGTGTGTGTGACTGGGTATGACTAAATGTCTGAGCCTCTAAAGCTCTTTTAAGCCTTAAGATGCGGCTGGATTTGGGAACATGCGCATCTCTGTGGCCTGCTTGGGATGTTTACCAGAACATCTCTCTCGCTTTCTACAGCCCGATTCTTGCTTATATCTTTTTTAAAACATTGAATGTTTTGTTCTTTCCTCATGCTAGGCATGCTGCACTCATTGCAAACATCACTAAGTCTTAGCGCTCAGTTTCCTACATAAATGACGCTGTTTAGCATTGTTAGCATGATCTTGTGCTAATTGTCGTTTTTTTCTAAACAGTGTGGATTTTTCAAACGTTCCAAGTATGATGACAGCGTCCCCAGTTATAATGCTGTGCGGATAAAGAGGGAAGAGAGGGGAAAAGAGCCGGGGAAAGAGGAAATGGATCCTCCGGAGAAGAAACAATGGATGACTTCTTGGAATGAGAATGAGAGCTACTCGTAGCTAAATGCTAACCTGATTGAAATCAAACCAAAGACTCCCTTCCTAAGGCCTTTTATGCTTACTTTTGCACACACTGAACTCTTCTTACTGTTACTATGCCATCAAAACGTGAAAGGAGACATTTGCGCTTGATTTTTGTCTCATGAACAAAACTACTTGAGTTGTGTTTTGTACTAAAATTTGCTTCCGTGTACCACCCCATTTCCACTTTACAGTTAACTTCTCATGCATACAATAATGTATATACAGTTAATGTATTTATTCTCAACAGAAGTTTCTGTTGTACAAAGGCCAAAGATTTTTTTTTTTTTAATTTGTGTTTTGTTTTATGAATGGCTCGTGTGAGATTGTACTTGGTTCATTTTTTTTCTTACCTTGATATCTAGCTAAAACTGCCTGGATGAATGTAAATATTTGTGTCTTTTTTTTTTCCTGTTTGTTGCTTTATTGTTAAAACCAGTCAGGTACATATTTTATTTCCATAGATTTTTTTCACTGTACTTAAACTACTACAACTGGGACAGATTTTAAAGAGAACTACTTTGATCAGATGTTTGATATATTATCATTTGACTGTAACAATCCACTGTCAGATCAGCTTCTAAAGGTTTCTTTAACTTTTAGAAGGTCATTTGAAACTCTTTTTGTATAAATGTGAAGTTGCTTTTTTTTAATGAAAAATTTTACTTTTTTTCTAAACGGCACTTTTTGGGAATGCAAATGTTCAAATAATAGCAGGTATTAATTCTGTATTAATTTGTAGAGTGACTTGTTGAATTTGACAGGGGTGATGACTGAATTTTAGCCACTTAACAAATGTATTAGCTCACACAAAATTGGAACTGATATAATGAAATTCATTATTAGGTATCTTGTCTTTATTTTCCAAATAAATATTTTTGGTGGTCCTAAATTGACATAAGAGGTCCAGATTTTTGACATGTATTATTTGATTTATATCGACGAAAAAAAAGGTCAGCGTGTCAGGTGCAATGTTTTAATTCATTTTGATGCACACACAACACAAATGTAACTCGTGTTACTTGTAACCCGTCACCCACAACACCAGGTGAGTGGTCTATAAGGGCTGTACTTTTTGAATATTAACACTGCATAGTGCGTACAAACAGGTAAATAAAAAACTTAAATAATGATTAAATTAAAATGTGTCGAACCTTAAGGGTAAATAAAACCTGTACTGTACGTGTAAATTTAAAAAATAAAAACTTTACTCAAATATAGATTAAATTAATTTTTTTTTAATTTAATTTTTGTTTTAACATTAATTTATATTTAATTTAGTGATTCCTCTGCGTACCACTAGTGGTACTTCTACCACACTTTGAGAACCACTGTCTAAGACAAAATAGCGGATGACAACAGTTTCCAAGCTTGGTTAATACAAATTTTAAGGTGGGGCTAAGCAAATGTGTATCTGCATGCAGGTTTAAGATATCTACAAAGTAATTCTGACTAGTATAAATGTTAATTCCAGATATCAACATCAAAATTCTTCCTAGCCACAAAGCTTTTCCTAGTTAAAATCAGATTGAGATATTCATAATTAAATTGCAGATATCTTTAAATGAGATTTGAAGAATTCCAATTCAAGATATCTCTTACGTTTTGCCTAGTCAAAAATGTATTTTGGATACCTTTAAGAAGTCATGAATTATCATCATGACTAGTCAAACACCAGTTAGAGATATCTTGAATTTAATTTTTTACTAGTGTTAATTTAATTAGAGATATCTCTAATTTAATTATCACTAGTTAAAATGTAATTTTAGATATCTCCAAATAGAATTATGCCTATAGTACAAAATCAGTTATAGATATCTTTAAATACCATTTATACTAGTCAAAACTCTTTTGTAGATAGAAAATATTTTCCAATGAAAGTCAGTGGAAGAATATGACTAACCTAATAGCACTGTAGATATCTTGAATGTATATTATGACTAGTCAAAATAACATTGTAGATATCTTCAGTGCATATTATGATTAGTCATAATCACATTACAGATATCCTAATTCCAATGAGTCAAAATGGCAGAATAGATATATGGAATTGGAACTTTTACTAGTCAAACCTAAAATATGATTATGAGAAGAAACTCAATTTTCTAATAAAGTAGTGATCCCATTAAATAAAATGTTACATTTTGTACGTATTAGTAACATATGAGCATGTGTTTTACACTCTAAAAACTGCTAGGTTAAACACAACCTAGCGCTGGGTAAAATATGGACAAACTCAGCGGCTGGGTTAAATGTTTAACCTAACCTTCTGGGTAGTAACCCAACCGCTGGGTCAAAACAACCATATTTTGTAGTTTGTCCATATTTTACCCAGCACTGGGTTGTATTTAACCCAGCAGTTTTTAGAGTGTAGCTTTGAGGCAATCTATATGTTAATATAGACTAAACTCGTCGGATGTCCTGCCCCAGCTCCCTGTGGAAATAAAGCAACACAAGAAAGAAAACTGTGCCTTTTAAGTGAGTTATAATACTTTTTTTTTTTCTTTTTCCTATTTCACACACACCCACGCACACACCTTTGTCTTTTCTGTTCTCCCCAGAACGTTTCTCTCCTCTATTCATTTAGGTTATGTGACTGTGTCTGTGACAGTAATGTATCAAAGGCGGTTGATGAAGGCGACTGATAGTTTCCATAGTTTTTCACAGAATGATTTTGGCAAAATGGCGCCCCCCTCCGTGTGGCATATACTGCATACGCTTTTTTTGCGCCACTGTGTGTTTACACTAAAAATGCCCCTGCTGAAAAACACCATCACAAAATTCGTAATGGTTTTACTGATTATAATGGGACTTGTACTGGTTTTAATGGAAAATGTAATGGACCTGTGGGTTTCTACTGGTAATTGGTCACCTTCTATTGGTGGCTTGTTAAAACCACTAAATCTTAAAGGAACACTCCACTTTTTTTGAAAATAGGCTCATTTTCCCCTAGAGTTGATCAGTTGAGTTTTACCGTTTTCGAATCCATTCAGCCAATCTCTGGTTCTGGCGGTAGCACTTTTAACATAGCTTAGGATAGATCATTGAATCTGATTCAATCAAAAATGACCAAAGAGTTTTGATATTTTTGCTATTTAAAACTTGAGACGTCTGTAGTTACATCATGTACTAAGACTGACAGAAAATGAAAGGTTGTGATTTTCTAGACCGATATGGCTAGGAACTATATTCTCATTCCGCCGTAATAATCAAGGAACTTTGCTGCCGCACCACAGCACCTGAAAATAGGCTAACTTTCATCAACATAACCAACGTGGCCACCTGCTTGCACAGGGAGACTATTTTCAGGCGTTGCATAATATCATTGCGCCTGCTGCACCCATGGTGCGGCAGCAAAGTTCCTTGATTATTACGCTGGAATGAGAGTATAGTTCCTAGCCATATCGACCTAGAAATTCCCATTTTCCGTCCGTCTTAGTACACAATGTAACTACAGAAGAGTCAAGTTTTAAATAAGAAAAATATCGAAACTCTTTGGTCATTTTTGAGCGAGATGCTAACGGTCTAATCAGATTCAATAATCTATGCTAAGCTATGCTAAAAGTGCTACCGCCAGACCCAGATATCGGTCGAATGGATTCAAAAAATGGTAAAACTCAACTGTTTAACTCTAGGGGAGTTGGAAAATTAGCCTATTTTCAAAAAAAGTGGAGCGTTCCTTTAATGGAATATGACCCAAAACACGATACATTTTTAATGGTTGAAAGTTGATGTTTTGTAATGTTTGTAATGGTATTTGTAGGGGAAACTATCAGAATTTTTGTGATGGTTTCTATTGTTTTCTTTCTTTTCTTTTTTCCAGTGGGGCAAGTTGTGAACAGATTATTGGAGTGTGTTTTACTAGAAAATACTATTTTAGTCTTACTAAAACATTTCACATTTAATGTACTTACTTGTTACTTCCCAATTTCTTTGTAATTAATTCTGTCATTACATTTAAAACAGTAGCACACTTTCTCAAATTAACTTTGGCTCAAACATGTCTTCTTCAAAGTTTGAACGTTTGGGTTGAAAACCAGGAAAGACTTATTTAGAAACTAAAGGGTTAATGGCATCTTATATCAATAAGACCTGTACCAATCTGCATAGATAAAGCTAAGCTAAGACTAAGTAACAAATAAAAATATTTTAATAATATTTATTTGATAATATTTGCTATCAAGCCAATAAAGCATTTCACAACAGAATCACATATAAAATGAACGTCGGCAAGCTTCCTAAGCTTTATCACTGAATGAATGCAAAATCAATTTGTCAGGTGTACTGAAAGATCATTTAATTGACAGTTCTTGTGTCATGAGGTACAAACAAATGTCCTAAAATGAACAGAAATTAATTTAAAAAGGCATAAAAATAAATAAAAATATGTAGTTGTAAAATATTTATTTATTAATACACATGTAAAATCATCATCGTTTGTGACAGAAGACAATGAATTGCTCTCCTCTCTGCAGTAAAATGTACATTACTAAGAGTTATGTACAGAAGACATTTAAAAACAAACCAAACCAAACAAAAAAAGATTCTTTCCGAAAAAAAAAAAAAAAAAAAAAAAAAAAAAGGGTCTAGGGTCATGAAGTGCTCACTTAAAAGTGCACACTAGAAGAGGGAGCCAAAGCTGACCTGGTGTGCTCTATTAACCCTGGGAAAGTGTGAGTGTCACTTTGAGAGATTCACACGTGGATTGTTAACTTTTGGCTAAAGTGCAGAGTGTGCACTAGCAGCTTGGCTCCTGATAATTTGGCGTTTTAAGTCTAAAGATTTTTACTGACTGCCAGATATTTAACATCAGTGCCCTCTAGTGGACAGCCATAAAATCATTTTTAGTACCATGTACAGCACCAACACTCACACCACTCAAGCAAATCAGTTAAAGGCATTGAAATATCCTTTCTGGATAATTAGATTCCCATAAGTTCCCATTTTCTCAAAGTGCCATTATGCAAGTTGAATGTCAGTGTGAAGGACAGGAATTGATTCTTTAACTCCTGGGTTGTGTCAGAAAGAGATGTTAATAACAAACTTATCAAAGACAAATTTACAGTAAAAAATATGTATTCCGTCAGGCTTTACTGGCAGAAATCCTCTGGTATTTTGATGTGTTGTTATTTTCTCAGCAATCTAAAAATCATCTGTGTGTGTAAGACTGTCTACTCCTTTTCTATCAGCACACATTATCATTACTTGGGACAGTGAGCGTGCACGTTTGCGGTCCTTGAATTTGTTACTACCTCAGCAGGCTGATTCAAGGTTTGTTGGTTGGCCACTTTTACTCTTGGCCTCTTTCTCTCTCCCCCTTTCTTTTTCTTTTTTTACTTGCTGCTTTTCAAGTTTTTCCTGAGCCTTCTTCATGTCTTTTAGTCTCCTCTTAATAGCAGAGCGATCTCTTTGACTAGAAACGCCAAGCTCCTGAAAGACAACGCATATTTCAGTATAATATTATTTAAAGTGATAGTTCACCCAAAAATTTTAATTCTGCCATTAATTACTCACTCTCATGTTGCTCCAAACCCATAAGACCTTCGTTCATCTTCAGAACACAAATTAAGATATTTTTGATGAAATCAGCTGACAGCGTTGCTGTCTATTCAGGGTCAGAAAGCTCTCGGATAACATCAAAAATATCTTAATTTGTGTTCTGAAGATGGACGAAGGTCTTACAGGTTTGGAATGACATGAGGGTGAGTAATTAATGACAGAATTTTCATTTATGGGTGAACTATCCCTTTAAAATCAATACTATAATAAAAAAACAAAAATCAAAAAGCAGATGGACCAACCTTAAGTTTACTGCTGTCCATGGACAAGAGATGTTGACCATCCACACCTTTAGCTGTAAACTCAGTTATATACTGTTCCATATTAATGCCCATCAACCAGTGGCAGACCTGCTGATTGGTCCACTCGGAAAGGGGGCGGTTCTGCCACATGTACTGCTTTGCTGCTGGAACAGGGCCGTCATCAAGAGTCTGAAATCAAGAGCAGTATGTAGTTATGTCATGAGAAGAGTCGTAAAGTGTGGAAGACTGCAATACCCCATTCAGCCATGCAAAAAAAGAATGCTAACCTACATACGTTTGGTGTATTTCAAGCAAACTTCCTTTTAATTTTCTGTGCCTGTATTTAAAAGTGTCCATTTACAGATCAACAGACTCCTACCAGGGCAGATAGAATTTGGAGCACACTTATGAAATCAGGTCAGAAGCAGTGGAAGACATCAAGAAAAGAGGCAAGACCAAGACAGATTGAAGCGTGCAAAGAGATGTTCTGGAAAGTTTTCTCGTACCTCTCTTATTTAACCCTTTTTACTACATTACAAATATATGTGGGATTATTAGCAGAAATCATACCATGTGTCATACTCGCAGGGACAGTATGCTTGAAAATAATATAGGTCTTTGATTTCATTCATTATTTGTAGTGCACCAGCCCCCCACAATAGTAATAAGCTTTGTGCTTTTTGGTACTTTTAATATAAAACAAAGTCTCAGCTTTCAAAATCAGTTTTATAGCGAAATACAAACTGTGTCTTATAATAATGTATTTTTAAGCTCTAATGTAGCAGGACGGATCGCTGTATTCATGTGAATCAGTTAATTAAATCATACTGGGTTTTTTTGTTAAAATTCCACCATCTACTCCACAAAAACATCTGTGGCGTCTAACCTTTCATTCATCACATGTATTTAATTGAAATGACAATAAAACGTTCTAAAGGGCTCCAACTCGTCAACATACATTATACTGTTGTCTTTTGTGAGGTATATAAGGTTAAGTGACTATTCACAAGCTGTACATTCATGGCATACAACAGTAAATGTTTGGACATAATATTTAACATCTTACATATATATTTGCAGTATGCCAGGCACCCAGTAATCGCAATAATTTTGTGCTTTGTTGCTTTCAATATAACACAGCTCAGCTTTGAAATTCTGTCAATTTGATCATGAAATACAAATTATACATGTGTTTTTCCTCTTTATTTCAAGTTTATAGCCAGATAAAAGTGAAAAAACAAACAAACAAAAAAACATTAGGCTACAGCCTAATTTAATGAAACGAACGTCTTATCCTTATTAATTATTGTAATCAGAAAGAATCAGATTGATTCACATGCCGCTTAAACTGAGGAGAATACAGCGATCTGTCCCACCACATTAAAGAGCATGAAAAACACATTATTGTAATAGACACATTGTTTGTATTTCCCGGACTTTATCAAAATCTGTCCAACTTTATTCTCAAAACATTTCAACTTTATTCTTGAAACATTTCGACTTTATTTTCATAATGTTTTGACTTTATTCTCGTAATACTTCAACTTCATTCTAGTAATATTTTGACTTTATTCTCGTAATATTTTGACTTTTCTCATAATATTTTGACTTTATTCATGTAATATTTTGACTTCATTCTAGTAATATTTTGACTTCTCGTAATATTCCGACTTTATTCTCGTAATATTTCGACTTCATTCTAGTAATATTTTGACTTCTCGTAATATTTCGACTTCATTCTAGTAATATTCTGACTTCTCGTAATATTTCGACTTTATTCTCGTAATATTTCGACTTTATTCTCATAATATTTCAACTTTATTCTCATAATATTTCGACTTCATTCTAGTAATATTTCGCCTTCATTATAGTAATATTCTGACTTCTCGTAATATTTCGACTTTATTGTCGTAATATTTCGACCTTATTCTCGTAATATTTCAAATTCATTCTCGTAATATTTCGACTTTATTCTAGTAATATTTTGAGAATAAATATTTTGACTTTTTTTCGTAATATTTTGACTTCATTCTCATAGTATTTCGACATTATTCTCGTAATATTTAGACTTTATTCTCTTTCATGGGTTTTCTACTACATATTTCAGTAAGAAACATCATTTATGTTATATTAGGCCATGCAAGTCTTAATACCCGGTGTTACCTTTAAGGACTTTATTAAAGCAAAACAATGGCAAAACAAAAATTAATTTTGTTGAGAAAATCTGAGTTGGGTATTCACCAGTCACTGTTTCTGAAAGGTGAGAAATGTTGTTTCTCACATAAAACTACAGTACTGCTTGTAATATAGTGTGTGAGTCATAAACTACTTTTATGAGACTTTCATTGTGCTTTTTTGACCATTTTAGAGCTGGACATTTCATAAAATGCTTCTATTTTATAGAAAAGAACAGTATGACCATTTTTTTTCTATTTCCTTTTGCTTTTCCCTCAAGAAAGTCAGTCATACGGGTTTGTAACGACATGAGGGGAAATTAATGATGATTGATTTTTCATTATAAACTACTCCTAACACACCCGACACAACTTGTGAAATAATGTTACCTGTGGCAACATCTTACCAACAGGGCGTAGGAAGACTGTTGCAATCAGTTGGGAAATTCCAAATACCACGTACATAAAAATGACACTGGAGAGCTGCTTCACTCATTACCACACCCATATACTCCATACAGATAACAGAATTGTAGCCATAATGAAAAGATTGTAGCCATAGGCACGAAGCACAGAATGGACAGCCTGGATGCTCTCCTGTGCCTCACTATGCACAGATGGAAGAGCCTGAAGGTCGCATTTACTGTTGGCTGGTGAAAATTCACAAGCGAAATCCAGCAATTTCAATAGGAATCCATGTGACTGAGAGGTTCATGTGAGGTCAAAAAGTTTTTCACAGATTTCACTAATGTTAACACATATTTACCACAATGACTAACAGAAAGTTGTTTGGTTTAAAATTGGTTTGCTGAAATTCAGCTGTCTCTGTATACTGTAGGCCTGAGCCATGCTATAAAAGTAAAAACAGAATAACATGCATGCTGAACTATAACCTCTCTTTCTCAAAGCTATGCGTATGATCTCATTCTTTCCATTCCTCCCTCACGACACACACATTCCATCGGCGATACTTGCTCTCCTCTTCAAAACACCTCGCAAGCTAAAAGTTCACGTTCAGGGCTGATCAAATATATACATATGACGAATCCTAAGTATTAACTACAGAAAAGGCTCATGCAGTGGTGACCCCACGGCCACTCACCTCGCAGGACGAGAAGGTATGTGTGTGTGAGCGCCCGAGGAGACGGGGCTCTTTGAGTAACCCCGCCAACACGGAGCGAGGACTACCTGCGATCGAATCATCCGTAACAGACAAGCTCTGTAATAAGTAGGACACGGGGACATACACATGTAAACATACATAAACAATTACTCACATACATTTACATATACAGTATTTATAGGATGAAGCTTGGGATGCTAATTAGCATGCACTTTTAAAGCAGATAATGCTAGTGATAGTTCATCCGAAAATGAAAATTCTGTCATTAATTATTCACACTCATGTCGTTCCAAACCTGTAAAACCTTTGTTCATTTTCGGAACATAAATTAAGATATTTTTGGTGATCTGAGAGCTTTCTGACCCTGCATAGACAGCAACACAACTGACACGTTCAAGGCCCAGAAAGGCAGTAAGGACATTGTTAAAGTAGTCCATGTGGAATCAGTGGTTTAACCGTATGTTATGGAGCTACGAGGATACTTTTGTGGCAAAATAACGACTTCATTCAACAAATTCTTCCGTTACAGTTATGAAAGTACCACGACGCATACGTGCATCTTCCTCTGCTTGTAAACAAGGCACAGCACATCCGGGTTCTACATCAGAAAACCAGCTCCTGCGTCAGCAGCACCACACGTACGCATTGCGGTACTCTTGTAATTGACACGGAAGAGAAGAAATTGATGAATAAAGTCATTGTTTTTGTTTTCTTTGTGCACAAAAAGTACTCTTGTAGCTTCATAACAAAGGTTGATCCACTGATGTCACATGGACTATTTTAACAATGTCATTACTACCTTTCTGGGCCTTGAACATGGTAGCTGCATTGCAGTCTATGCAGGGTCAGAAAGCTCTTGGATTTCATCAAAAATATCTTAGTTTGTGTTCTAAAGATAAACCAATGTCTTACGTGTTTGGAACGACATGAGGGTGAGTAATTAATGACAGAATTTTCATTTTTGGGTGAACTATCCCTTCAATGGCCACTAAATGTGCAATATCAATTCAAATATCTAACCAGTTCCTCAACGTTCACACTAAAACAACCCTTTGAACCACACTGAGGATTAATTGTCACTGACAAACAAGACTGTTAAAAGTGCATAGACATTTATTATATAAATTTAAATTATATCAATGTTGTAAAAAGAAAAAAAAACAAACATCTTCCTTATATAAATACGAGTAAAATAAAAGGAATAAGTGTTTTCTACAAATATCATAAGTTATAACAAATGAATGATTTAATTAACAAATGTGAATTGCATTTTAAGTAATTAAAAACATGTTATATTCAAGTCACTGTATGTATGAATTGTATGAAAGAAATGTATGAATGAAAGAAAGAAAGAAGAAAGAAAGAAAGAAAAAGAAAAATAATTAGACTTTTATGTACTGTATTTGTGTCTTTAATTGTTTCTTTTTTTTCCTCTTGAATGCTTGTATGAACTAAATGTGGATAAATAGAGCAATGACAAGCAGTGATATTACCTTCAGTGCCTGGGAAACTACCAGTGGAGAACCATTTCCAAAACCAGCAGAAACACAAAACTGCTTTGTATTACTTGTAAGAGCTGGCAATGGAGTGCTACCACACACTACAACTACTATCATGCATTCCTATCATGTGTTAGTGAAACTGATGAAAGTCCACTCCAAACCCAAAATAAATAAAGTTATTAAAGTATTAAAACCATCAAGAACTATCGCTGCCTAGAGTATGTCATTCTCAGACACAGACTAACTATGGCTAGTCACTAAATTAATACAGTTCATGCCAATGCTCCATTATGAAATAGGACTTTATCAATGTAGGCCAAAGGACATATTGTGAAAGAATGCACTTACTACAATGGAGCATTTTATCTTTAAACAAAGCCACACCAAAAACTAGTCCACTAGGGTTAGTAGCAACAGCTATAAACTGAATGTACTACTGTCCTCAAACAAAAGATACATTAGCTTGGGAACCAACTGAATACTGTACCAAATCTAAGGAATGAGAGAGAAGAGATGGCCAGGAGAGGTTGGTCTGTTTTAAAGAAGATTTCATAAAAACACATTCTGCATAAGCAAAATTACATACATGTTATCCAGCACAATTCAAGAATGTTCCAATAGAAGCAAGAACATCTGACCTTTTGCACAAAGGAGATCTAGTGACATACTAGTGTAGATTCTTAAACATTTTTTATTCATTTTACATCGTATAGTTTTCTGTTTTTAACAAATTCCAAATCTTTGTTTATTGCCGACTTAAAATTAGATTTTGAATTGCAGATGTTCAGTGTGGTTTGAGACAAAACCAAAATAGTACAGTAAAATATCAACTACACTTCCTGTTAGGCTCAAAGACTGAACATGATGAGATAGCTTAAATATTAACTTTAAATAACATCCAGGAATGCAACCAACTACAACCATGTAAACAATTCATTTTAAACGGCCCTAGCCTAATGAAATCACTTAAAATAAAAAAGAAAGAAAAATCTTTAAAAAAAACCAAACAAACAAAAAAAAGGAACCTACTCACCTTGTTTGCTCGATCCTCTATGTATCCCTCAGAAGGAGTACGAGGCAGACTGCCACTGGATGCAGAACGTTCTTTTTCTCGCTCTCTCTCTTTTTCCTTATCTCTGTCCCCAAACCAGGAAAATGGCATGCAGGAAGGGATGGAAGAGATGGAGCCAGAGGGGGAAGCATTGCCGCTGGACTCATCCAGTAACTCTCCTGATCCCCTGAGTTTGGACAACAAAGAAACCTTACTAATGAAGCTAATTAAGTAATGGAGATAAACTCATCTATATCGGAGAAGACCTACAGATTTTAAAATGATTTGAAACTAATTAACTTGAGGTAATGTAGAAGGTTAATATTAGGACATTTAATTTTCACACCTGCTCCCTACAGATCCTCTGAGTGTGATGCTCTCCCGTTTTTTGCCTTTGCCTCCAGATCTGCGGATACCACTACAGGGCAACACAAAAGAAAGTGGAAGAATGGTTTAAATTTTGGGGCCTTATGTGCTACGTTGGGGAAAGATAATATATCTGTCTGTCAAGATTACCATTTAATAATACAGTTGAGGTCAAAAGTTTACATACACCTTGCAGAACCAGCAAAATGTTCATTATTACTGACCTGAACAAGATATTTCATGTAAGAGACGTTTAAAAATAATAGTTGAATTTATAACACGGCTGTGTTTTTTGTTTAGTGATAGTTGTAGTGTTTAGTTGTTCATGAGTCCCTTGTTAGTTAAACTGCCTGCTGTTCTTCAGAAAAATCTACCAGGTCCCACAAATTCTGCATTTCTGTGTATTTGAACCCTTTCCAAAATGCTGAAAAACCAAAGAATTTGTGGGACCTAAAGGATTTTTCTAAAGAACAGCACGCAATTTAACTGTTTAGGACAAATAAGGTACTCATTAACAACTATAAAAAAACCAAAACAGCTATGGATCATTCAGGTAACAACACAGTATTAAGAATTAAACGTATGTAAACTTTTGAACGGGGTCATTTTTATAAATTCAACTATTATTTTATCTTGTGGACTATGTGTAAACTTCTTTTATGTGAAATATCTTATTCAGATCAGTACTAAATAAAAAAATAACATGTATTTTATATGATTTCTCTTATTTTGGTAAAAAAATTAACATTTTGCAGATTCTACTAAGTGTATGTAAACTTTTGAACTGTATATTCTAAATTATCATTGTGCTTAATAATAGAATAATTATTTATATTCTCCTTGTGTCTTTCCAAACTCC
The DNA here is from genome assembly GCA_036247105.1 of Cirrhinus mrigala. Classification (NCBI taxonomy): domain Eukaryota; kingdom Metazoa; phylum Chordata; class Actinopteri; order Cypriniformes; family Cyprinidae; genus Cirrhinus; species Cirrhinus mrigala. The sequence goes on along the minus strand of CM070007.1, from coordinate 23,882,245 downwards.
AATGGCTTTCTTTATTTTATGATTCACAAAAAGAACATATTTTGAACATATTACTCTGAAAGTCAATGGGGTCTAAAACTTTAAAGCTCCAAAAAGGACATAAAAGTAGAAAGAAATTAACCTATAAAAAAGTCTCCTGAAGAAATATGATCACTGCATAATGAACATATCAAACACTTGTTTACTCTAAAACAAAATCAAAACTTATCAATGCATCAAAATGCATCAAATACGGTAACAAAAAGCTAAAATGTAAACTAAAGGGCAATTCACACCGCACTGACAAACACAGAAAGACGGAACAGACACTTTGTAGGGTTTTGCCTGATCACCCTGTCACCCTTGTTGGCGTCTGTTGGATATCACGTTTTCGCCTACTGAACATGCTGAATTGGCTCCTGTCGGGTCTAGGAATGTCTGAAATCTAACATACTGTAACCAGATGATTGTCCGTGTTGATCGGTGTCTGTCAAGACAGTGTGAATTGACCTTAATATGACACCACATTGGTTCTCATAAATCTTATTACCAAGTTCCATGACGTTGTAGGTTCTCTGAATTTACCATTCGAGTCATATGGATTAAATTCTCACTAGCCTTTTGAGAGCTTGAAAGTTTTGGGTTCTATTGACTTTCATAATAATGGACAAAAACAGCTGAAACTTTCTTCAAAATATCTTCTTTTGTATTCTGCAGAAGAAAGAAAGCCATACGAGTTAGAAATGACATATGGGTGTATAAATGGTGAAAGAACTGGGTAAACTATTCCTTTAACTGAAAGAAGGGATTTTCAGTTTTATGTTCTGACCCACTCATTTTTTTTTTTTTATAAATGGCTTATCTCCTCCCATTCCAATTTCTCGGATACGGACACAAAAGGGGTAATTGCTGGCCAGGTGATACCTGAAATCTGGGAATCGTCTTTTGGACTTTCGCGTTGGTGAACCATCACTCTCTTCATCTGTAAAACAAAAGGGCATTTCAAAACCCTTTAAATTTCCTCACAGACTGATACTGACATGCCTGAGCAGGTAATCCAGTGGAAGCAGGAATTGTAAAGAAAAAGTACTCCAAGAAATCAGTTATACCTCTGCTTGCTCTGCTCTTGCTGCGCTCCTTGCCTTTGCTCCTCTTGTTTCTCAGGTTGAGGAACATACTAGAGGAGGACTGTGAGGAGGATGGGGACTGGGGAGTGGAGGAGTCTTTTGGTGGGGACAGGCTGGCTTGTGTGCTGCTGCTTCCTTGGGGTGTTTGGCTCTGAATAAATACATCACCTCTGCCTTCACGTGTTTGGTCGTGAGGCTGTATAGATGGAACAGGTATGGCTAGGCTCTCGAGGTAAGACCGCCTTCTTTCACTGTTTGTTCTTTCTGGTTTGTTGTCTTGTATGCACACAGATTCCTATAAAATGAAATAAAATTAGACTGATTTCTTCTATTTAAATTGTTAGTCAAAATATACAGGATGAGGGTCAATATATTAAACACATGCTGCGTGTAAATGCAATTAACACCCTGAAAATTACAGAACAGCTCATGTCACATGTGCTGTGCAGCACATTCTCAATCATACACCCAATAAAGCCAAATCAAAAAACACCCATAAGATCACTAGAGTGAAAAGCTAATATAAAACCTGTTCCAATTTTCAGTGTGGGAATACAGACTGTTCTCAACACACCAATGAAAATCCTATAACTTACAGTTTCAAAAAACTGACCCTTATGACTGGTTTTGTGGTTCAGTACAACTGAAAAATGTCAAATTAAATTATCTGCATTAAATTATCTAAATTCTCCTTTTAAGTTGTTCCTTGTAGTAAAACTGAGAAAAAATGTTTTGTTTTATATAATAAACCATAAGCAAAAACACTTTTTGTTTTTCCCAAAACAAAAAGTCTGACACATCAGCATTTCAAGAAATTGTGAGACTTTCTGGGTGAGACTCAACAGCAACAAAGAGCAAGAGATCCCTCAGGTGTGCCTTAATTTAAACTGACAATGACCTGCAATGAAACTCTGTGAGGTATTTAAATGTTTGTGGTTCAACGCACTTGTGATTGGTTTGGTGCCTGTGAGCCTTTCGCTGACTCTCTGAGTTTACTTCGAGATGGCCGCTTGCGCTGGGATCCCTGTGCCAGCTTGGCTTTGGCTCTGTAGACACTGCAGTCCAGGCGAGCTGTCTGAGGAACATCTCCCCAGTCTGCATCTGAGGACAGACAGACACACAAAAACATCTCACAACCAGAAGAAACTACTTCAACAGTTTACAGCTAGTCCTATACTTTTGACCAGCTCAGAATAAGCTTCTGTACCAGAGTGAAGGTCATCTGTAGAGAGTCCATTTCTTTCAGAAGAACCAGAGGTTGGACTGCTAGGTTGACTCTCTCCTGCAGGGCTGCAAGACTCTTCTGGCTGGTCTGATCCAGTGTGGCCCTCCAGACAGGCTATCTGAGAAATGCAGAGAGGCATTATGTGCATATAGAGTTACTCTTTCCTGTTATCTTTGTTTCTTTGATCACTAAATGTTATGCATTTGGCAGACACTTTTATCCAAAGCAACTTACATTGCATTCAAGGTAAACTTTTTTTTGTTTGATTATTGCTCTTGCTTTTCTTGGGTACCACCGCTAACCATCAGTGGCTAAAGCCCACAATGAATAAATCACCAAGATGAATGTTCAATGCAAAAATTCAGTGCGACAGTCTAGATGTGTGGCTGTTTATATGTGCTAATGAAGTGTTCTGATCTCTGCAAATAAAGCTGGCCAACCAATAAGATTAGCGCTTTCAGTCATAAAACCAGAGCTGCTGCTGTATTTTGTTAAGTGAAAGTGGGCTTGTCCCAGTACACACACGTGCAGCCGTGTCCATTTGTACACAACAGGTCTGAAAATGTCAAAGCTCAGTGCTCTTGATGCACATTAAATCCACAAAATCTCTAATAATGCTTAGAATCGCAAGTGTGGGTATTGGGATAGCAAGAATCCACAACCTAGTGTTGTTGGCTATAACACCACAGTAATTACAAAAATGCCAAATGCTCTGACGTAGAATGTCCATCTCTCTTAGTTCATCCTTTGTATATTCTAGTTCAAACAGAAAAAATGCAAGTCATTTTGGACATTCTACATTAGAATGCCAGCTCTTGCATCAGCAGCATCACATGCATGCGTTGTGGTACTCTGGTGAGGGCGCATCAAAGACTGACACAAAAGAGTGATTAGGCTAGTTAACACTACAAAAGACGATCGAAAAACATCAGCTCCAGCGGCCCGGATGATAAAGCGCATGCAGTAGTCTTTGACATGATCGACCCAAGTTCGAATCCGTCTTTAGGCGAACTTTTCCCTCCCTTTTCAAATATCATATTATATCGGAAAGGCATTTATTTTTAATAAAAATGAAGGAAATGATCAAAAAGTAAAAAAAAAAAAATTCGGGTAGGTCTAGGGTGGGTGCAGGGAGGGCTTATTGTCCCAATAAGGCAGCATCCATTTAATAATTTGAATTAAAACTATAATTTACACTCAAAACGTTATTATTGCATACTGTTTATAATGTACTACAATACTGAGGTGCAGATAATTGTCTGCATTTACAAAAAGTATTATAAATAGCAGAAAATCTTGGTATTTTAACAGTGTAACTAGAACCCATTGCTATTTGCACTTAGTGTAAATAGCATCTATTGTTGTTTACACTTAGCGTAAATAGAATGTATCGTTAAGAAAATATGCTATTTTCACGTAGTGTAAATAGCATCTATCGTTATTTGCACTTAGCGCAAATAGCTGCTGCCTCATTTTTTTCTCTGTGACAAGCAGGCATCAGAAACGAAAAGTCACATGAAGTTTTGTGCACTGTAGAAACCGGGCTATTTCTGCTAGTTTAAAAGTGCCACCTGTCAGACAGAGAATTCGCATTTTCAGCCAATTTGTTGGTTTTTCATGGATTGGTCTGAACAGTCAAATCGCATGTGAAAATCTGATCAAATTTTTGTGCCTAACACTCTGGAAATTACTGAACATCACTTACAGAACCTTCCATAAGCATAGCAAAATAGGTCATACCACTCAAGCCACATCACAAAACACTCACAAGACCAGAAATATATTCATATCTGTGATCTCACTTTGTTACAAATGAGAAATGAACATGTACAAGATGTAGTTTTACCTTATGCTGCAATTGCTTCACTGTGCTCTTGTACTCTCTATCCCTTTGCTCCAGTTTTCTCTTCAGCTCCGCCTCTTTCCTTGTAAATTCAGCCTCTCTAAAAGTCAAGAACAGCCCCACCATTAGCAAATCATTTCTCTTCTTTTTATCACTTTTCTTGCCGCATGTATTTCTCTTTGTAGCTTTATAAACTCCAGTAATTCACCGTGATACTGGCTTTCACAAATCAGTACATTTCCAAGAATGCCTCACCAAACTTCCCAGAAAGATTCTGCTATGACAACACATTACATGCTCAAACAAACCTCTGCTGATGCTCCTGTAGAAGCGTGATGGTCTTATTGTATTTGAGTTGCAGAGAATCATGTTGACTCTGGGCTTCATTCAAACGCTGGTTAATGGTTTTACAGAGGGCCTGAGCATCAAGCCAGTATTTTTCCAACTTTTCAATGCGCTCCTTGCTCTCTTCCACACTCCTTTCAAGAGCTGCACCTCGAGTCTCCCACGACTTACGTTCGGCTTCGCTCACTTGCAGCTTTGAAAACAGAACACACAAAGAATTAAATAACTCTATAGGTACACAAGTTACTAAACAAGAAATTAGCATTTTTATAAGCATCCTACCTTCTCTCTCAACTGATTGAGTTCTGTTACTGTGACACTGTGTTTCATCTGGAGCTAAATAAGAATATTCCAGTGAGAAAGAAGCCTTTGACAAAGACAAATACAGTACAGTATATGTAAATTCATATTATACCTCTTTGAATTTTTGTTCTAGTTCAGCAGGATCGATATCTTCAGGTAGATCAATGCCTTGGCTCTTCAGTTGTGAAAACACTTCTTGTGCCAATTCATTTGATGCATCCTCTGCCCCCTGCTTCTTTCCGATCTCTCTCTGTTTATCCTGTATCAGTCATAATATGGGCCAAACAATGATAAGTGACTCATTTATTCATGGCATCAAGCGTATCTTTATATGTTCACATACCTGTTGCACAACACTCTTTTCAGCCAGTGGTTCAATTTCCTTTTGATCCTGATATTGGTCATGGATTTGAGAAATCTGTTTTTCATCCTGTAGCTGATGGTTCTGGTGTTCGTGGTCATCTTCATCTTTTGGCTCCTGGTTTTCAGGGCTTGCCTCATGTTGTAAAGTCTCACTGATAAGACGGGCCACTTCGCTCTCCACTCCTGGTTTCTCCCGGCCAATGAGAAATCTACATTGAAGAACATAAAATTCCTTTACCCAGTTCTAGGACTATGACCGTTGCTGGTATTATACTGACTGCGAGATTAGATTTTGCCCTGGTGAATCATTACCAGACATTTCCTTCTTAATAGGTGATGCATGTTCATAACTTGCAGTAAACATAATACTGTGAAAATCCCTCTAGAGCAACCTGGAGTTGCCTTGATCGAGGACATATTGGTGTGAGTTCACAGCTTGTTCTTGGTGGGGCTTGAACCCACAACTGTAGTGAACTCAAACTCTGGTGTGCCGATACTCACTTGACCAGACCTTTGGTGTTCTTCAATGTGGTAGCAGCAAAGTGTTGAGTGACACCAACCAGACTGATTCCATCTACCTCCACAATCTGATCATTTACCCGAATTCTGTAAAGACAAACCACCAATTATACATCTGTTACTTACATTGATTGCTATCACACATGGAAGGTTTTATTCTGGATTTCCTAAGTCAAAAAAAAAAAGTTCTTACCGTCCATCCCGGTGAGCTGCACCTCCTTCGGTGATGGTCTTCACAAAAATTCCCAGCTTCTCCAGTCCTTGATCTGCCCCAACTCCCATCCCAATTATACTGATTCCCAAGCCATCATTTCCTACACAACAAAACAGGCAGCTCAAATACAATACTTCAACAGTTAACTGACTTTCATATCAGGGGAAACACATTTTGTGATAAAAGTTTTACCTTTCTGAATGTCTATAGGTAAAACATCCATCTTTTCCACCCTCTTTTCCAGCTCGTACTCAGCAGATGCAGACACAGGGTCCACATCATCGTTCCTGCGATCATAATCCTCATTTGAGAAAGTAAAGTACACCTACATGACAGGAAATACAATAAATAACACACCTGTGCACACCCCCGCAAAAGGCATCACATTGCATAGCTGAGTATGTGATTTACTGATTTCACAACTAATGTTGATATAAAATGTTCTGATAATACAAAATCCACCCAGATCATTTATGAAAAAATGAGTCAGACTCATTGAAATCTTCCTGTTTATGACTGTATTAGTATTTAGCAACTTGACCCATCCTGATGAATAAGAACTCAGGCATTCAAACTTCAAAAAACACCATGAAGGTTGCCTATATGACTCCCATTCCATGTCTTTCAAAGAGATTCAGATTTGAGTTATGTAGTACCGTAAGATATGTTGTATGCACGGCAGGAACAATGTTTAAAACGTTCATTTGAACATGCACACCAGCAGAAACATTTCAAGTTGATTGCCAAAATGTCTTTCTGCTGTGCTTTGTGTAGTATATGCTGTGTATATGCTTTATGACTATGACTATTTTTTTCAGTGAGCTGTTAAAAGCTGAGAATGGAATGGACTACTCATTATTCAAGAAATGGTGCTAACTAATCTATGAACAAATCATTCAGACCAGTTTTGTAAACCAGCTGTTTCAGTGAAAAGGTTGATTAGTTCACAAATCAGACATAACTATTTTTCTTAATAACATGTCAAATAAAGTTAGATAGATGTCAACATTTTCAGTGAATAGCAAGAGCACTTGAAATACAGCAAAACTTTTGCATCCCTTTTCAAGCATGAATGCTTCAGTTCCCATTTTTCGTAATCGCAAGAAAGAAAGAGCAACCAATACAATTCTTCATTCTACACATTCCACAAAAAAAATGCTCCAAAAGTGCACCAAAAATTCATTTTGCAGTATTAAATTGTGGTCATGTTTTTCGGTGAAATTTCACATGCAAAGAAAAATTCACTGTCGATATGCATGAAGCACTTAGAGGTCACTTTCAATCTAAGCAGCTTTATATTTGTCAAAATAGTGAATCTGCATGTTCAAAGTTCAACAAATTTGTAAAACTGAAAAATTGTGAGCTTAAAGGGTTAGTTCACCCAAAAATTTAAATTAGACCATGATTTACCCAGTCACCCATTTATTCAGGCATTCTAGGTATATATGACTTTCTTCTTTCAGTCAAATTCAATTGGAGTTAAATTAAAAAATGTCCTGGCTCTTAATAATGGCAGTGGGTGGGTGTTTCTGTTCAACAGTCCAAAAGTTGTCCAACAAAGCGCATCCATCCATAATAAAAAGTGCCTAACACGGCTCCAGGGGTTTAAAGGGGTCATCGGATGCCCATTTTTTCACAACCTGATATAATTCTGTAGGGTCTTAATGAGAAGTCTATAACATACTTTGGTTAAAATTTCTCAGTGGTAGTGTAAAAAACACCCTTTTTACCATGTCAAAATCAGCCCTGTTCAGAGCGAGCCATTCTATTGCATGTTCCTTTAAATGCTAAATAACCCCGCCCCTCTCTTCGGTGGGGTGACGAGCCTGTCTGTTTACGTTAGCTGCATTTAGCCATGTTTAGCCGCTAAACTTGCTAACTAGCACATTATTAAGAAAGGCGATTTGGAAAGATGCACAAAACCCTTCCGCTCACTTCTGCTGTAGGTGAAGGTGCATTACGAAGGATTCGCGTGAACATAGACGCATTTATGTAGGTCACCGGGCGCATTTCCTTCTAAAACGAAAGTAATGTTAATCGTTAATGGCTCAGATGTCGGGAGTAACTGATGACTGCTATGATCATCATTACAACCAACAACAGAACACCTCAATCGCTCAATCGGGGACATTCTTGGCTTCCCCTGCACCAACTATCGTGGGCCAGGGTTTTTGTGACATCACACTGACAAGAAGCTGAGAATTGCTTGATCTGAAAAAGGGGATATTTCTTACAAAGATTACAAAAATACCACTGGGTGGATTTTTATCATAATAGGGTGGTTGTGGACACACACTGCCAACACACATTTATGTTCAAACTAGGGTTGTCACAATACCATAAAAATGACTAACGATACTATACCAGCTGAAGTTCCACGATACCAAGTAGTATCACGATACCATGCAGTATTCTGTTAATTTTAAATTCAATTCTACAAAATGAATCAAAATTTCATAAATAAAAAGATGTAAATGAAAACAGAAAGGATTTTTCTCTGAATACTTCATTAATGTGAATCAATGACTGGCTACTGTTATCCATGAAATCATGTAAACAAAATCTTAGCACTGCACAGAGGCTGCATGAAGTGACATTTAGATGTGGTATTTATACATTTAGACTGAATTTATAATTGCATAAATAATGTTATAAGATTAATGTTTTAAATACAAAACTCTGAATATAAAAATATGTTGGAAAAGAATGTAATATGATGGGAAACTTAAAACCACCAGCAGGTCACAGCAAGTGTTCATGATTGAATCACTGAGTCATTCAAACGATTCTTTCAAAACAGCTGAATCCTTCAGGAGCGAATCAAATGACTGTTTTTATGAATGGCTTAGTGTATCAATGATTCGTCCAAGCCAACACTGATTCGTATTCGAACACAGAAACAAAACAAAAACAGCACTCTTAACTCTTGCTCGTGTCATATTGCTGAACTGTCAGGAGCATTTTTGCTCGCATATCTTGAAATTTCCAAGTTAGCAGCTTGTATATTAAAACATATTCATTTAAAGTGTTAAAAATATATACAACGACTGATAAGAACCAAGTGCAAAGCCACTATGTTAATGAATGGAATTGCATTAGTGATCGCAAAGATGCTTCCAGAAACTAATCATTACACCTGCAAATGAATATAACTGCGAGAATACTTTCTTGTAAGATATTATGATGTTGAATAAGTGATTCTTGAGCTGCTATTTTTTAAAATAACATCAGAAGAATCAGACCCTCTCTTCTGATAAACTGCAGCATGAACAACGACGTGCAAGTGCAACGTCTCATTTCAAACTGAACTGAAGCGTCGGGAAACACCATATACTACACAAAGCACAGCAGAAAGACATTTTGGCAATCAACTTGTAATGTTTTTGCTTGCATGCACGACAGTTAGCGAAAGTTACAGAAAAGTGTTTATAACATCTGAAATATGGATATTTTTCTTACTAAAGTGCATCGATTCACTACAGGAGGGCTTTTGTTCACCCCCTGGAGCCATGAGGCACTTTTTACTATGGATGGATGCACTTTATTGGACTTCTTTTGGACTGTTCAACAGAAACACCCGCCCAATGCCATTATAAACATTTTAGAAGAGCCAGGACAATTTTTAATTTAACTCTGATTGGATTTGACTGAAAGAAGAAAGTCATATACACCTAGGATGCCTTGAAGGTGAGTAAATCATGGGCTAATTTTCATTTTTGGGTGAACTAACCCTTTAATTGTTTTCTGATGCAGATACCTATTAAAATGACTGCATTTCGCCTGCAGAATTTCACAATTCAAAGGTAAAATTGACCGCACCCTTATGAGGCACTAGCTAAATTACATGCCCACAGCATTTTGTCAGTGGCTGGTTTAGGCTGACATAGGCAGTTAAAAAGCAGGTCAGTCAATGGTATGCATTCCTAATACTGGCACCAGACCTGGACTGAGTACAGCAGTAGAATTAAACAGAAGGAAAACACTGCCTCCAAATCAATTATAGACATTGCAAAGTAAGAGTATTTACTCTCCATTTGTCTTTTGCTTCCTCCATCCATACTTCCCTTCATTTTCCTTTCTCTACTACAATCCCATTTTTCCTTCCCTTCATTTATTCTCTCTCCGCTTTCTTTTGTCTAGCGACTCTAGTTGTCATGGAGTAAGCGTGCACCTCTGAACAATGTCCTTTTCTTCCCAAACATGCTCAAGCACAGTGTCTCTTTCTATCTCCCCCCTCCCTCTCTTACTCCTTTAAGCTGTGGCTTTTTAGCAAGAACACAGGACTATTTCTTCCTGGGACTGAGAGAGTCTGTCAGTGAACTATGACTTACAATAAGGAAAAAAACAACAGATGTCACAGCGTTCAGGTCGAGCGTTAAACCTGAATCCTACAGTTGGAAAAGCGACATGATCAAGAAATATTATGATAATGAAATACTAAACTGATCCAATAAAGAAACAGATCCTCTGGCCTCATTTAAAAGAGTTGTTTACAATTTGGATTTCAACAAATAACTGAGAAATCCAGGCCTTAATTTAATGGGATTTAAAATCCTAAATATTTAATAGAATTAATGGAAACCAACAGTGACCACTGACTTCAATTGTATGGACAAAAAGAGAAAACAGCTATCAAAATATCTTCTTTTGTGTTCCACAAAAAAGTAAGTCATACAGGTTTGGAATGACATGAGGGCAAGTAAATGGCAGAAAATCTGCACTTTTAGGGTTAAAAATGGATTTAAGACAACATAGTTTGTCTAGAAGAGAAAAAACACTTTATGAGTTAATATTCAAAGCCCATTGTCTCATCAAAGTTTAAAAGATGTCCAACACAAACATCTGTTGAAAGGAAATCCTCACTCACAACCTATATGAGACAGGCAACTCGCTTCCTGTTGATCCTATATATAGGAAACAGGATGAGTAAACACGGGAGCTCCACAAATACAGAAACAGGCGTATCCTGAGGGTTGATGAAACAAAAATGTAGAAACACAAAACAGGAACGCCACCATATGTTTACAAAGGGAGACCCAGGCTTCCTGATTTAGAGGGAAAAAGCATCACAGCATAAGATAAATGTTAGTTACCACCCGCTCATCCCACTTCTATAAATACACAGCAAACAAACTGACACTGACCTACTCTACACGCTCCAAGAGGACACACCAAGGAGGAAGGGATGCTGAGGAGAGTGACGCATTGAACGTTGAGCTATGGTAATCTGAAATGTTACTGATTTGGTATGTGTTCTGACCCAGACTATAAATCCATGGCGTCTTCAGTCTGCCAGGCTCTGAAGAAATACATGACCTGGTTTCCAAACTTAAGAGATCTTTTAAGAACAACTGCAAGGTCCACAGGGACTGAAACACCCTTACACACATACACATACAGCCTCTAGTTATTGACTGGTTTTGACCAGTCAAAACGATGGACATTTGCCACCCATTGTGACACACTTAATGTCTTTCTTTATTTCCTTTGATCTCACAGTTGTGCAGTATATTAGATTTATACTCTGATTACTATGCAAAGGCATGAGCTTCCACTGCACTGAATTGATACAGACAGATGATGAGATGATTTACATTCATATCCAATCACAGGACACACACGGAAGACCTTTCCTTCCCTTAACAGGATCCTTTTAAAACACTCCACGTTCAAGAGGTCCCAAAGTCGGACACATGAATGACAGCACAATGCACTTTCTGTTTGATGCAACCCAGAGTCTGATCTCAGACAGACGAAGTGAGATCAAAGAGTTGTGTGCTTTGCTTTGATCTGTTATATGACTAAAATGTGAAAATCTGTACTGACTAGCATTAGTCTCCTGTAGCCAAAGACATGTAAAATGACCAGTCCCAGTTTTGTATTTACGTGCTGTTTGGGGCAGATTTATGTTAAATAGTTAAGAAAAATACACAAGAGGAAATGTTAATAAATCAAATAAACAAATAAGTAAATAACAGCACAGAACACAATGAATTGAAGACTTCATGTTAAAAAAACAACAATTAATTCACAGACATGTTGACATCTGGTTTACTTGCTATCAAGCACCTAAAAAATAGTGTACTATGCATTCATCACAATTAAATAAGTTTTAAAAAATATCTGCAAATATATTTTAACTAATTTATACTCAAAGCACTTTACAATGGGGTCTCTTCTCAACCACAACCGGTGTGCAGCATCAACCTGGATGGTGCGACAACAGCCAATACGCTAACCACATACCAGCTATAGGTGGAGAGGGGAGAGTACAGTGATGGAGCCAATTCAATGGGCCAATAAGGCAATGGGCCAGTAAGGAAATCTGGCAAGGGCACCAAAGTTAGAACCGTACTCTTTCCAAGAAATGCCTCAGGATTTTTTGACTACTCCTACTTAAAGTGATGATACACATAGTGTCAGTCTCAAACCGAAACGAGATTGGTTGCTTTACCTGTCAATCATATGGCCTCTTGGACGGGCCTTGGCAATCAGGTGAGACACAGGGCTCTCGTCCGATCTAAAGTACCCAGACAGAAATTTGTTGCCCATTCTCAATAGGAAAGTCTTCAAGCAACATCACTCAGCCACACTGCTCAAAAATTTGCCCCATGCATCATCACCTTTAGAGTATAGTGCCCCCATCACCGTACTGGGGGCTAGGACCCACGCAGAACAGAAGGCAAGCGCCCCCTTCTGCCCTCACTAACACCTCTTCCAGCAGAAACCAAGTTTCTCGAGCACGTGTAAAACTCTCTGACATATTTTAAAGATTCTATGCCGCAAACTTTACATTTTTTACATACTTTTGAAAAGCCAGAGTTTAGTTGATCTTGATAAGCACTCGTTGTCATAGTTGTAAACACGATGGCTTACTTCTTTCGTGAGGGGGTTTGGTGCATGGCATTTTTGTTTCCAGGTGGAACGTTAAAGAACGCGACATGAACGTCTTCCGGAAATCCTGTATAATCTAACCAATCCGATGACGACTTCAAAACTACTGAAGCTACTGATGTTTAGCCAACGTTCCGTGGGCGTGACGTCCGAAGCTAAAACTAAGCTTTAGGTAGCAACAGGTTTTCAGCTACAGAGTGATATAGATTTTCATTTAAGTTTATTTTCTAATCCCACTGGCTGCTATTTTTCTCATTTTAAATCACTTAACTTTGATACATGTTTTTTTAAAAAGAAGCCTTATGGTACATTATTTTGGTTTTCAAGTAAATGTCTCTTGATTTACGAATGTTTATGTGTACTGGAAAACAAGACAAATAATACTGATGCGGCAGAGATTTTATACAACTACCCTGGTAAACTTAGGCAAATCCAGTGATTTTTTTTTTAAAGCATTCATTGTATCAAGCAATACTTTGGTACAATAGATTAGAAACCAGCCAGTCAGACTGTCAGTTTTTAGTGCTTGAGTGCAGTGTGCATCTGATGGTGTCAGTGGGCTATGGGTGATCTGTGACTCTGTATTCTGAGACTAAACTCAATATTACAATCAGACTAAGATCAATATTACAAACAGATTATACTGATCTATAAACAGTTTTAGTGAGGAAACGTTTGATCCTTTTAACATAAATGATCTATTTCTAAAAATCTTGTTTATTTCTTACATGAATTTTCATATTATGAGGGTCATATTAGCTGAGACCAGAGGTAAGGCCCTAAGATATTGAACCAAATGACATTTCTCTGTAAAAAAAAAAAAAAAAAAAAAAAAAACCTGTCAGAACTTGAGAGACATAGGATATTACATGCCTAAAGTGATGCAAGCTCAGACAGCACCTTTGCTGAGAGCTGTTATCTTAAATGTTCTGGGTAGAAGGCATTTTACACTGTACCAAGAACCCTGACAAAGTCACAATTCGTAAGAATCAATCAAGTAGTGAAACATGTCTCAAAATGTTTTCTCTCACATGAGAAGTAGGCTAAAGTTTGTTTGTGTTTAGGGGCAAAACAAATATAGGACATGGGTGCCAAATATTTTTTAAAAGCAAGTAGGATCTTGTCATATAAACCACCATAAACATGCTTCAGGAAAGTAAGAGCTAAGGTGCTGACCGAATTGAGTCACAGGCATCTGCTAAAGGTACAAACACAGAATTGGGTCACTGCCGGCAGGCTAATTCCTTCAGGCTCTAACGAAAACCTTCTAAACCATTTTAGAGAGACCGACAAATAAATGCTAAAGCTGAATAAAAAAAAAAAAAAACAGTTAAAGTACTAAATATAAAAATTGAGTTTCTTCTAAATATAAACAGCAAGAGTGGGTGAGACATACCTTGATTGGTGCTGTAGAGAACTTGATCTTTCTCTTTGGAGTGAGGTCTTCCTCATCAGAGAGTCCTGGAAGTTCCTCAGATTCCTGGAATTCCTCCTTCGCTTGACATTCCAAATCACTCCTGTTGTCCTTGTCATCCACAAAGGCAGCATTCTCAATTCCACAAATTAAAGATCTCTTTCCCAATGATCTCTGATCATCTTGCTGTTCCCTCTCCTTTCCTGTTAAGACATCTTCCATCTCTCGTTCATCCTCGTCCTCCTCTATAGCTTCAACAGCTTCCTCTACTCCCTCATCCTCTTCCTCTCCTTCTCTCTGATCATCCTGCTGTTCCTTATCTTCAACATTGGTAGCTTTCTGCTCACTCTCCTTCATAACAGTCTCCAGTACTGCCTTCTCTTCAGCTTGCTCCGTCTTTAATTCTACTTCCTTATTGTCCTTTTTCTCCTCCTCCTCGTCTTCCTTATCCATTATGTTATCCTCAAGAAACTTTCCCTCCCCTCTATGGTCTTCCTCTATTCCAGTCTGTACAGATTCCTCACACGCCCTCCATCCCTCCTCGTGTTCCCTAATGCTCTGTTTTGATTCCATCCCAAGGAATGTTAATTGGAGCTCCTCGCTGTTGGTCAACACCCTCTCAGAATTGTGATCTGGGGATTGGTTCTCCTTTCCAGCCTCTTCAAAAACATCATCCTCAACACGTTCCTCCTCATTGCCCTCACTTTCAGATGATTCAGTCTTCACCACCACCAGCTCAGCTCTGACTGTGGCCAAACCAGGAACCTTCTCAGAATTCTTCTCCTCACCTTGCTGCTCTTGAAGTGCAGGATCCTCAGCAACAGATGTATGACTAGTGGCACTCTTTGCAGACAAGTGGTGGATCTTTTCACTTGTATACAGAAGAGTGGGTTCTGGTGAGACTGTATCTTCTGAGGACTTAACATGTTCTTCAGCTGTGGAACTAGTATTATGTAATGTCTTCTCCGTACAGACTCCATTCAAAGGGGTGCTGTGTGAATCTGAACCATTTAACCTGGGTAAACATGTTTCAGCAGGAGAATCAGCCCATAGCGAATAAGAGGTAGGGGAACTACAGCTGTCTGGTGATGAAGGGGGATCCGAATGGTCGCTAGCAGCGGAGGGTGACTGGGAATGACTAATGGGACTATGGGATTCCGTTGAAGGTGCAGCTGACAGCGACTCGCTATCACTGTCCAACATAAAACTCTCCAGACGTCTGGATATTGGCCCGGCATTCATTGACACACTCAGCTTATGTGGTGGTGTCTCACTTTCACTTCTTGTTTTTTCCTTGTCATCCCTTTCTTTTGCCTCTTTAGGTTTGTCATTTCTCTCTCCAGTAGCTGACACTTTCCTGTCTTGTTTCTCCATCAGTTGAGGCCAGATAACTTTAGGAGAGACAGTTTTCTCCGTTGGAGACTGCTCTTTAAGGCCACTCTCAAACAGCTTCCTGGTCATTGAGAACTTCTCAGCCAGTGCTGCCTTGTCAATGGAAACATCCTCTGTTTTCCGTGCCTCAAAGGAAGCTGAATCCAGACTGCTAACACTACATAGGCTGGACCTGCAAGGGGTGGAATCCAGTGGAAATTTGGGTGATGTGGGTTTGCTTATCTTGGGACCTTCTTGACTCTGTTGTCCATCCATTTGCAAGAAAATATTTTTTATTTTGCTCACTTTGTTGCCCGACGTTCTGCCTCGGGTGTCACTGCCTCCGTTGGATACCGGAGCGGTTGAGCTGATTGATGCGCTCCCATCAAATGAGCATTTGATGGAATGGAAGTCTGATTTATAGGCATTCCTGTGAGGAGATGCACTTCTCAGTGCCCGTTCACTTTTGTTTTCACTTTTAATCATGATCACAAATAAAAAGAACAGATTGGAAGGTCTCAGTAAGTAAAAGAGATAAAACCGGAACTAAAAAGGCAGCTTATATCCAGGTGCATGATACGTTCTCATTCACACTGGCTGAGATCGTAGGTACAGACGGTGCCGAGTGACTGACGGAGTGCTAACCGCTCTTACCTACAGCAAAGAGAAAGGAAGACACCTGTCAGTCTGTAAATCACAGCAACTATTTTTCCCTCAACACTCTTCTGTACTGTAAACGCACCCACTCACACACATAGATTTGTTAAATTTAACTGTAAAATGCCATTTGTGGTTGCCAGAACTGTATAATATAGGCTACCATTCTATATAATCTAATAAAATATTTTGTTGTTTTAAAATGTCCTGATAATAGCACACATGGAAAATGTAAGCTCTCTCCAGCAATTTTGCCCTTTAATAACATGACAGAGAACCATGCTATCCACACAAATACCACCAGGGTAAACATGACACCACACTTATATTAACATTAGATAAATAACATGAAATATAACAAACACACTACTTAATGTAATACAATAACTAAATAAGTAACAACTTATACAAAGTAAGTTTTTAAACAAACACCCAGACAAATGTAGGCTACTGGTTAGAAATTCTGATAATTCTCTTTTCCTCATAAATTATCAATACGATTCATATTTTTAACTGGAATCAAAAAATACACAGAAAAGTGTCAACATTCGTTCTTAAATTGTTTATACTGTATACATCCATACTGTTTACTTCTTTAAACATGTTAAAAAGCAAGTACTTATAATATAAGTACAACTTTTAAAGCGGTAATATTCGCCTTACCGTTAACCAACTGACAGATCTAACAGTCCTAAAGTAACTTTTTAAATGTAGCCTACATTTTTTTTTTTTTACACGTAACGTTAGCAGGTGCTCAAGTACATCGTAGCTATGCCCATATTTACAGTCCTCCTTTTTGACAGTCGACCTTTTCCCATTGAGTGCTGCAACCGACTTCAATTCTGATGAACCCTTACTAGTTTAAGTTTCTGTAAGGAAGTTTATCTTTTCATTTACGAAAACAACACGACCGGATAAACGAGTTTAAACCTACCTGAACTTCATTCATTGCGACGTACGGAAGATCTGAGAAACCACGACCAAACAATCACAAACTTGCTAGACTATTCGCCGTCATTCCTTTCTCCGAAGTCTAAATGCCTTTCTCTTTCAATGCAACCAGCTCAACAAACCTTATCCCCACATGCGCGCTCCCTCCTTCAGCGTCATACCCGCTGCTTCTTTCCGGAGCTCGCAAATCAGGCAAGCGCGCGCACGAAGGGGCAGTGAAGGAAAAAAAAAATACTTGGACAACCGTGGGAAAGTCAGTAATCTCATCCATAAAGTAACAGCTATATCTAGATAAGGGCCAGTGACTAATGTAGCCTATTATAGACATTACGCATTTGAATAATGACAAAATACATTTCCCAACCGTGAGTCGAAACGTATGAAAGACACGCTGACTAATATTATCTCCTAAGCTTTTCTGAGTGAAGAAAATGTTCTAAAGTATTTTAATAATTTGAAGGAGGAGTCTAAACCCAGATGTTCTAACTAGATTTGGGATCTCAAAACTGATCATCCATGCACTGAAAACGGTTCCATGCACTATAGCACCCTGATAGCACACATACATCAAAGAGACGTCTACTTGACGTCTGCATTTACATCTGGAAGACATATTTTTTTGAGTGTTTGCTCATCTGTAATACGTCTATAGGACGTATCCTATCAGATTTCAAATAGAGGTTTTTTAGATGTCTTGTTTATGATTTAGAATGTATGTAAAACGGACATCTTATAGATGTCTGTCAGATGTTTGTACACAGCAGATGGTTTCCAGATCAAGTGATCTTTAACAGGCATCTTGCAGATGTACATGTGCTATCTGGGCATTTTGGTCCACATAGATGCCATATCTGAGTTTAATCTCCCTGACAATTACAAGTAGGTCACCATCTTAGTGCTTCTGAGATGAGTCGAGTGGAGCACAGGACAAAGAAAAGAAAAGCAGCTGAAAGTAAAGGAGGAGTGGGAGATTGAAAACAGCAATGCATGCAACTAAATGTCTTTAAAAAACAAATATGAGCTTAATACAAGAGAAAGCAGAACAAGGCAAAACACAGCACTGTAAATTAACAATATTATAAAGATTTATGATGAGCCATTTTGCTCTAGACATTTTGTCTCCTTCTGTTTGTCTTGGTGTGGACTGTGTTCCATTGTAAATTTCAGCATAATGTGTGACCATATGAAGCCTCTAACAGATGGCATTTTGTAGCTACATATTGAAAGTAGATTATCTCTGCTGAGCCGCTGTTCAGAGTGACAATCAGCATAACCGAAGCATGCAGTTCCATTTAAAACTGATTGACTGATGTACAATAAAAATATTCCAGCAACTCCAGGGTGTACTTTTGTTTATCGCTAAGCTATATAAATCAGAATTAAATGCTCTCTGAGATTGTTCTGCAGTTCTGAATGGCTTTCCCTGTTATGCCATGCCCCTCTGAAATAGCAACAACCGGCTGATCTGAGACATTGGCAGTTTTCTAATTAGATGTGTCATGAGGTTCATTCTTGGAGATCTCTGTTGTGCTTCTAACCACTTATAATCAGCATCAATGAGAAAACTGTCTTATACTAACCCCACAACACTTAAGTTATGTAATCAAAAGCATTCCTTTAAAAAGAAGAAGAAGAAGAAAGTGCTTTGCAGGCATTAATAGCAGGAACACTTACCATGTCTTTGATATTCCTTTCCAATAAAAAATGCTTTAAATCCAAGTTTGATGAATGAAACAGGTGTTTGTAGCCTGTGCTGCTCATATGCTAGTCCCTTTTCACTATGCCATGACCTGTGTTTTGTTTCTGTTTGTGGAAAGTTCTGATATGACGCATCATTGTCGAAGTCCTTTTTGCTCGGCCCGGGTTTGTTACATGGCCTGAATTTGGTGCTGTTTTCCCCAGGTGGCCTCAGGACCTAGATTTATAAAAATATCACCCAATCATAGAGGCAGCAAGGATGAGAGAATGAGAGAGAGATTCGAGAAAATTAGCTTGAAGTGGAATGCAGTACAGTTTACGCATTTGTATAGAAATTATTAACTGTTGCATGTGCATTCATAATAAAAGAATCGTGTTTGAAGCATTTGAGAGATTATACAAAAACAAAAAGTCATGGACAGACTATAAAGCCAGAATGATTCAATCTAATTCTGGGAGACTTATTATTTTCTGGTGAAAATAATATTTAAATATTTCTGCAAAAAGACACTTAAGCACTCATTGAATAGCAACATAAATTTCTCCTTTTCATTTTTTTTAACAGTGAATTGTTGCATATTGTACTTGTGAGCATATGTCAATGGCTGTAAGAGTTTCTCTGACCTCATTAGGGATATAAATAAACCTTGGTCTTGGACTGAAGTTTCAGCAGGAATTCTTTTATAGACCATTCCTGGTTTAATTTGGCTTTATCTCGGTATTGAAATCCAGCCCACACAATGAAATCTCAAAATATTTATTGAGATCATTATTTGCAATAGATATGCTATGGGGGTGTTTGTTAATGCATACATCAAGATAACATTTAAAATTAACCATGGAATCTCACATTTCCATACTCTCAGCTCCATGGATCAGATATATATGAAGGACTTTATATAGCATACAGAGATCTGTGGGGTGATGGCACTACAGAGACACAGATGGTGATCTATTTACAACTCTTAATTTAGAACTTAACGTTTCCCACATGCTACATTTTGTTCATAATTAATCATGCACATAACACTGATAACAATGAAGACTCCTACTTAAACCTAAATTTAGTCTTTTGTTTATAAAATACTAATTTGCAAAATGACATCTTAGAAAGGTTTAGAAAACCAAGACAAAATTTTAGAAATGAGACCGGATTGATTCAATTTTTAAGGGCTACGACAGAGACATGTTCACAGATGAAGGTTTGATGAAACAGTTTTTCATCTCAGGCTGACGTACAGGGCTCTTGGAAAGTTACTGGCAGGTACAGTTAGATTCCATTTGTGAATGATATTATTTACTGGCTCAAGTCACCTCATGTAATAACAACTGGGAAGATGATTAAACAGTCTGCAATAATGATAACAGCACCATCACCCATCAAACTATGAGTGTACCTATTTACATAGTTACCACAGGCTTTGGTTTACGGTTGTCTTTATTATATCAAATGGCATATAATTCTTGTATATCCTAAGTATAGCTGCAAGCATGACTGTAGGCCCTAGATGGGCTCAGGCCCTTGTATGAAAATATATCTACTGGATTGTAGCTCAGAGGAATGTGTTTTGCTTTTAGGTTGCAAGTTCAAATCTTACATGACTGATTTAAAAGTAGAGTACTTGACTGAAACATTATTGTGTGATTTCACTAACTAATGGAAAGAATGATACTTTAACTTACAATGGTTACCTAATCATTGGTCATAACGGGCGTTGCAGCATCTTTTTTTTTTTTTTTTTTTTTAGTCTCTCTCTATATATTTGGTCTCTCTATGATGTTAATGTTTCTATAATGTTTCTTTTAAAATAAGCATTTATTTGATCAAACATCCAGAATATTGTGAAATATAATTTCAGTGTAAATTAATTATTTTCTATGTCAAATTATTTTAAAATGTAATTTTTTCCTGTGATTAAAAGCTGAATTTTCAGCATCATTACCACAGTCTTCAGTGTCACATGATTTTTTTTTTTTTTTTTTTTATAATAATTTAATAATTCTAATAGGATTCTTTAATAAATAAAAAGCTAAAAAGAACAGCATTTATTTAAATAGAATTTTTTTGTAACAATATAAACTACCATTTAAAAGTTTATGGTCAGTACATTTTTATTCTTTCTTTTTTTTTTTTTTTTTAGAGAAATTAATACTTTTATTCACCAAAATAAAAAGTGATAGCAAAGAATTATATTGTTAGAAAATATTTACATTTTGAATAAATGCTGTTCTTTTTAACGTTTTATTCACCAAAGAATCCTGAAAAAAGAATCAGATTAAAAAAAAAAAAAGCACAACTGTTTCCAACATTGATAATAAAAGTAATAAATCAGCTTATTAGAATGATTTCTGAAGGATCATGTGACACTGAAGACTGGAGTACACTCTTAAAAATAAAGGTGCTTAACGATGCCATAGAAGAACCTTAAACATCTGAAGAAACTTTCTGTTTCACAAAAGGTTCTTTGTGGTGAAAGCAGGTTCTTCAGATTATAAAAAGGTTTCCCCTATTCAAGACATGACATTCTATGATGGATGATGGACCTTTTCTAGAGCAGGGCCTTTTCTAGTGTAAACTTTTTAAAACTCTTTTTTTTTTAAAAAAGAAAAAAAAAGTGTAATAGTATGATATAGAAATTGTTTATAATTACTATGATGTTTTTTGTGGGAAGTTTGAATATTTATGGTTCATTTTTATATTTTAAAATTTAAAATTTGGAATTGGGACAAAAATAAACAATAAATTCTATACTTTAGAGGGTTAGTTCACCCAAAAATGAAAATTCTGTTCTCATTTACTCACTATTCAGGTTCTGTTGAGCACAAAAGAGGATATTTTAAAAAATGAACCAAACTACCATCAACTGTTTGATTTATTCTTTAAAATGTCCCCTTTTGCGCTCAACAGAAAAAAAAATAAATAAATAAAAATAAACTTGTGTATTTACATTTATCTATGTATTTATTTGATATTATGGAAGTCAATGGCTACCATCAACTGTTTGCTTACCAATATAGCAAATATAGAAATAATTGCATGCAGGTGTGGAACAACTTGAGGGTGAGTAAACTGTCCCTTTAAAAGGCATTTGAACTATAACAAAAAATATGATGGAGACCTGCTAAACTGTTATAGTATATTCTAAACTGTTATAGTGTGACTTTAGATTTAGTATGGCTTTTAGCTGAACTCTTCATATATATACAGTACTGTGCAAAAGTCTTAGGCCACTAGTATTTTCACCAACAAAAAATGGTTTTAAGACAGTTATTTCTATCTTTTGCTGTAGTGCGTCAATAGGAAATATCAGTTTACATTTCTAAACATTCATTTTGCCATTAATTGTAATAATCCAGTGAGATTTTTGTTTGCACAAGTAGTCTGACAACAGCCAGTGCTCCACACAGAGATCTGATCTCACCATCATCCAGTCTGTCTGGAATGACATGAGGAAACAGAACAAACTGAGACAGACTAATTCCAGAAGAACTGTGGCAACATCTCCAAGATGCTTTAAGAAACCTGCAAAGTACTTTTAAACGTTTTAGCCACTTGTGTGAAAATGCTGTAAAATGAGGATGCTGTCAAAAATAATGCCATAAATAGATTTTATTTATCAATTAACTTCTATTAACTAAATTAAATTAACATTTGGTAAACCATATTTGCATTTAAAACAGCTTTTGCCCTAGGTACATTTGTGCAAGAGTTCAGCTAAAAGCCATCTCGGTCAAAAATGAGATAATGATACTGAGTGAATGCACCTGACACATAGTATGCGTCCATCAAATACTTTTACTTCAAACTCGCTAAATTCCAGCCTCAGCCCAATCCGAAGTACCAGTTCTTACATAGAAACCTATATAAAGTAGCCAGAAAGAAATGCTTATTTTAAAGAAAAACATCAGATGGATTTAGAGGCTGAGGCAGAGGCAGATATGGTTATGTACATTTCTTATTCGACAGCTCCCTCTAGTGTAACAGCTAGAAACATCCTTTAGACACGACGACATCCGCGGCACCTAGGCAGCAGTATCTGATACAACAGAGTAGCGTCGCGACTCTTGCTCCTGCTGCCCTGGACTACAGGCACCTCTCTCCAAGGTTGGATACCTGAAAAACACACCCTCTCCGCGTTTTCTATATACAATATCGCTCTATAATGACTTGCCGGTAGGGCTAAGCGGTCGGATGGTTTATTAGGTATTGCGAATGCATGATGTGCGGTATTTCAGTTTTATTTCCAGTAAGGACATAAAACAGAACATGGCGCTGATGAAACTGATAGGGTCTGTTGTGGAAACAACATTTATGTTCTTTTATTACCCAGTGACATCTTTGCGTTTTAGCAAACAGACAGTCATGCTTTGATATCAGGCCACACGCTTTTCATGATGTGGCATCTATTCATGTTGTACATACATGACATAATTACATAACCATGTCATATTTGTGCAGTTTGAGATAATATCGGAATGATTGTGGATTAATAATGAAATGGAGATAATGTAAGAAAAATACTTGAACTTTTCTGAAATAAAATATTTTGTCGTTTTATTTAGGCTATATGTCAAGTTTTGCCGCATACTGCAGGTGGCCCGTGCTGCTTTATTGTAACCCAGACAACGCTGGGAAAAAAAACATGGAGAAACGTTCAAGGATACTGTGACATTAGCAGATTTATCGCCAGAATTTAAATGATTTAGATCAATAGTAGCCTACGAATTATTTAAAACATTAACTAATTAAAATACGCCATTTTGTCATTTATATTTTGTAAATTATTTTAGAGGTTATTGCTCTGCTAACAATGATGTGTATGGCATTTCTAACTCTCTACATTAGATTCCTTTCGATGGCTTTATCATTATTTCGAACTACATCCATAATAACCTGCACAAAGATTTATTATCTACTGTTATGATTAAAGAAACATATGAGTTGAGAGTCTGTACATTTGTTTTTACTATTAGCATGCCAATGAAATTAACTACTGGCTGGTGTATTGCCATGCTAATAACAAAAGTATTGCTTTCTTTCTTCAAAATCGGTTTTAACTGAATTAAGAAGAACTGAAAATTATAAACTATATTGAGCTATTAAATGGTTGTTGTTGTACATCAGAGTGCAATTAGACCATAAATAACTTATTTGTGTAATGAATTATTTAGTCTCCTTTTTCCTGTTGTAGGCTGACTGTAACCCAATGAGAGCCCAGTGATGGGTAAGGAGAAGCTCCATATCAACATCGTGGTCATTGGCCATGTGGATTCAGGGAAGTCCACCACCACCGGCCACCTCATTTACAAGTGTGGAGGCATCGACAAGAGGACCATTGAAAAGTTTGAGAAGGAAGCTGCAGAGGTATATCATTTTGCAAGACCAATTAGATTTAGCTACAGTTTGTTGCAGTGTTATTATTAATGCATAAAATTATTCAAAGAGGCCCATTGTGTGAAAGATGACCTACTTAAGCAATATTAAACAAGCAAGAATGCTGATCTACTAAATCAAAGGTTTTAAGTGTCATTTTGCTTTCTAAATGATTTTATAAAGTTAATAATATGAGGAATTGTTCGCGCAAAAAAATTCTGAGAATGTACTCACCCGCAGGCCTGCAGAGGATCAATTTGTGAGCAAATTTCTGAATAAACAAACTCATCTATATATTAGATGGCCTGAGGGTGAGTGCATTTGTAGTTCTGGATAAACTATTACTTTATATGCCATAAACAAATACCAGTGAAGTGATACATTACAAATAATGACATAAGTGACACTAACATTGTAACACTAAATATCACTGTTGGAGCGCTGCTTGGCCAGTCAGATTGGAGGACTGAAAATAAGTGTTGCATCTTATGTGACGGAGGCTGTTCGTTTAATAAATTCAGTTGCAGATTTTTCTCTAAACAGATATATTTTCTTTACCTTTTACAGATGGGAAAAGGCTCTTTTAAGTACGCTTGGGTCCTTGACAAGCTGAAAGCTGAGAGGGAGCGAGGCATCACCATCGATATCTCCCTGTGGAAGTTTGAGACCAGCAAATACTATGTCACCATCATTGATGCTCCAGGACACAGAGACTTTATTAAAAACATGATTACTGGCACCTCACAGGTTTGTGTATATTATAACAAGGCCAATCATAATCGTATTTTCATGATCTTAAACAATTAATTTCTCCTGATACAGGCAGACTGTGCTGTGTTGATTGTGGCGGCTGGCGTTGGAGAATTTGAGGCTGGTATCTCAAAGAACGGCCAAACACGAGAGCATGCCTTGCTGGCATACACCCTGGGCGTCAAACAACTGATTGTGGGTGTCAACAAGATGGACTCTACGGAACCCAATTACAGCCAGAAGCGCTATGAGGAGATTGTGAAGGAAGTCAGCACTTACATCAAGAAAATTGGCTATAACCCTGATACAGTGGCATTTGTTCCAATCTCCGGATGGAATGGAGATAACATGCTGGAGGCCAGCCCAAACGTTAGTGTCATATTAGCTACAGGTTTATATATTTCAGATTAATAATAGATTAAATAGTTTTAGATATTTAAAGAGCATAATTTATCACATGTTATGTTATTTGTAGAGATTACATTGCATTACTGAATGCTATGCATTCACTACTGTATATATACATGTAAATGTAATTAACCCTTTAACTGTCACCGTCCGCTCTGTGGAGTTTACTTCACCATTTTACAAATAAATCCTAATCTAATCATGACAAATTATATATCGTTGGAAAGGTCTAAGACTCCTTAATAGATATTTTACCACTCTTTTGTGTTACAAATTATGTAGGAAAAGTAATAGATTAATTTATGACGAGTGCAACTCAAAAATCTACATCATAACAGGAGTTCTGACCTTTGTCACAAAAAGACTTTCTTTGTTGCGTTTTCACCTATCACGCAATAGAAATCTTAAGAAATGATATATCACCTGAAAACTTAAAATCTCATCCTTTCATCCTTTGAAAACCATTTTAAAATTAGACATTGCATTACCATGGAAATTGTACATCAAAATCATATAATCATATTACAAAATGTTTTCATTCATGAATTAATTTTTTTTTTTATTTCTGGATAGTGCATTTTCATGTCTATGTTCAAGATAGGGAGTGACAGTTAAAGGGTTAATGTAATTTGTGACCCTGGACCACAAAACCAGTCTTAAGTCGCTGGGGTTTATTTGTAGCAATAGCCAAAAATACATTGTACGGGTCAAAATGATCGATTTTTATTTTATGCCAAAAATCATTAGGAAATTAAGTAAAGATCATGTTCCATGAAGATATTTGTTAAAATTCCTACTGTAAATATATCAAAACTTAATTTTTGATTAGTAATATGCATTGCTAAGAACTTCATTTGGACCACTTTAAAGGCGATTTTCTCAATATTTTGATATTTTTGCACCCTCAGATTCCAGATATTGAAATAGTTGTATCTCGGCCAAATATTGTCCTATCCTAACAAATACCATACATCATACATACATACCATAACCATACATCAATGGAAAGTGCATATATTTAGCTTTCTGATTATGTATAAATCTCAATTTCGAAAAATTGACCCTTATGGTTTTGTGGTCCAGGGTCGCATTTATTCCAGTGATGCAAAGCTAAATTTTCCACAGTCTTTACTCCACTCTTTAGTTTCAGAAATCATTCTAATTTGCTGCATGAGAAACATTTCTTATTATCAATGTTAAAAATAGTTGTGCTGCTTCATATTTTTATAGAAACCGTGATTTTTATTAGAAATTCCTTTACTCTCACATTAATTTTTTTCCCTTTTTTTCTTCTCCTTTGTAACTCCTAAGAGGTTCCAAAAATCCTTCCAAACTGTTACGTTTAATGTTTATAATAATATGTTTTTTCTGTAGATGACCTGGTTCAAGGGCTGGAAAATCACTCGTAAGGATGGCAGTGTCTCTGGGACGACTCTGTTGGAGGCTCTGGACGCCATTCAGCCTCCAACCCGCCCCACTGACAAACCCCTTCGCCTCCCACTGCAGGATGTTTACAAGATTGGAGGTAAGGGGTCACCCAAACTGAAAGGGTCTCAGTAAGAAACCCACTTGTATAAAACTAACTTCAAGATTATGTGTACTGTATCATTTTCTTGTAAAGGTGTGTGACCTACAAATGACTTTTACAGTCTGTGGTACTTTAAGAGATAAAATAACTGAGACTGCAAAGACAATACTGATATTTAGTAAATTATATATTTAGTAAAACCTCCCTCTTTTAACTTTGTGCTCTTTCTGTTACTATTTAGGAATTGGTACTGTGCCTGTGGGACGAGTTGAAACAGGCATTCTGAAACCTGGCCTAGTTGTGACATTTGCCCCCGTGAATGTGACCACTGAGGTGAAATCTGTGGAGATGCATCACGAGGCTCTGTCTGAAGCTCTTCCAGGCGATAATGTGGGATTTAATGTGAAGAATGTCTCAGTCAAAGATATCCGACGTGGGAATGTTGCAGGTGACAGCAAGAACGATCCTCCACAGGAGGCAGCAAGCTTCACCGCACAGGTAAAGGTCTGCGTTTGGTGTTATAGAGATTTCTGACACAATTCATGATCTAATATTTATATTATCTAAATATGCCTGTTACGGTCTACGTTGAAGAAAGAAGGTAACTTAAAAATGGTAACATCTAAATTAACTGGTTTTATTCAAGTTAAAATGATGTAACACTACTAAATGAAACTAAATACATTATTTTATACTAACAAAACTCAGTTTTTTGGGTTAATTCAGGTAGAAATAACTCTTTAAGAAAACAGTTGCAGGTTAACACTTCTTACAGTGTAACAAAGAAGATTTCTTTTTTTTCATTTAATTGCGTTTGACATTACAAACTGTTCACTGACCTGCTTTCTGCTCTGGTCAGGTGATCATTTTGAACCATCCAGGTCAGATCAGTGCTGGCTATGCCCCCGTGTTGGACTGCCACACTGCTCACATTGCCTGTAAGTTTGCCGAGTTGAAGGAGAAGATTGACCGTCGCTCTGGAAAGAAGCTGGAAGACAATCCCAAGTCCCTGAAGTCTGGGGATGCTGCTATTGTTGATATGATACCAGGCAAACCCATGTGTGTGGAGAGTTTCTCTGAGTATCCTCCTCTTGGTAAGGGTGATATCATAATTTGGTTTTAAAGTAATGGATTCCTCTAGTATCGTTATTATAAAACGCTTCGACTTCGACTATCAAATTCACTCCTACTGTAAATCATTTGTAAAGTGCTTTTTACAAGAATATCTCACCATGTTTCAGTGCAATGGACTTTCTATAGTGGGCATAAAATAATTAATATTTGCTCAAAGGTTTATTTTTAGGCATTTTTATTTGAATTTCGTAGGACAGTTTGAGGAAAAACAGTGTTTAACACGAAAAGACGGAACCATGAACCATGCGACCAGATAATATGGTTTAAATGTTAATGAATTAAGTGTGTCAGCAATCATAAATCAAAGAAGAATTTTTTGTTTAGAAATATATTTAGCTGACGAGGATCACTTGGTTGCTTTGTGTCAAACTCAAATGCAGTTAGGGGGGTTTTGACCAGCGATTGTGTGCAAATGTGCATTTTGTCCGTTTTTACAAACAGGTTACAAAGTTTGTTGTAGCTATATGGGCGCTCAGTTTTTTCTGTTGTAAAATATGTTTAGCCAAAATCTAATTTTGAGATGAAATACTACTGTATGCAGAGGCTATTTAAGTGTATTGGCTATAGACTAGATGGCAAATGCTAGCCCTCTCTCTCCGGTCCCACACGTCTCAGAACTCAAATACATAAAATATGAGCCTTTATAGACATAGTGTTTCTTGCGTAAAGAAAACGCTGTACTTATTCAAACAACAAGATCTTTATTTACCCTTGTAAGACTTCGTTCAGCTCAGCTGCTGTGGAACTTTGTTCATTCTGTCAAGATAGAGGGGATGGAGTTATGAGGTTTGACAGACAGTTTGAGAGGATCCAACAAGATTTAGTCACAAGCTTGTTTTAATATCTCTCACTGGCTAAATATTTGTAAAACAGGCAGACAAATGTAAAGGGTGACCAATATGCATTTATTTATTGAAGAAAACCACCGCCACCAAAAAAAAAAAAAAAAAAATCAAAATAAAAGGGTCATTTCCAGACAAAGCATTATGAAATAATTTACTTACAGTTTGTGATGCTGCTGCAGTCAGGTGTAGTTCTGCTTCATCTTTCAACAAATGTTTTTTGCAAACTCTCCATGACACTGTGCTTCGTTTACAATACAAAATGCTCCGAACAATCCTCAGACACAATCCAGGATGCCATTAAAAATAAACTATCCATCGCCAATAGTTCGGAGTTCTTGTCTCAAGGTCCTTTGCTGATCCGCTCCCCTCTTTCTTTCCAAAAAGGCCATAAAAATAGCTTTAATGAAAAAACTGTCCACTCATTCCTTACACTGGGAACCTTCTGATATCTATACAAAGACGTGAACAAGTGGTTTAAACCATGTGCGTCAAAGTGAACATTCTTTCAATCTATTTGTCCTAATGACAACAGACACAAATGTGCGGACTGTGTCGCAAACGCACATCTGTAGAGTGCCTCAAAGACTATAGAATACCCAAGACGTGTCACTCGTTTAGTTTTGAATGGGGAAAAATGCAATGCTCATTATAGCCGCGAAGCCCCGCCTTTCGGAATAAATGAGCCAGTCGTTAATCAGTAAAGTCAGCATGTCACTGCAGCTGCCATTGGAAGTTCTGGTTGCTATAAAAACAGCATTCTGAGACATGCACTTAAGACTGCGCACTGGCTGGTCTAGGCTGAAAAATAAGCTCTATTTGAGCAAAAGAAGCAATATTTATGATACAGTTGTTGTCAGATTTCCTTGGTAATTTCAAATCTGAAATTTAATCGTAATCTTGGTGAACAGTCATGGAGAATTTGATGTTTCCTCATTCAAAGAGATAGGAACTGCACTTGCATTTCTGAGTGGCGTTTTAAAGATGGCCGCCGAGTGAAATGACTTGCCTTAAAGGGGTCATCGGATGCAAAGTTCACTTTTACATGTTGTGTGAACATTAATGTGTGTTGGCAGTGTATGTACAAATCTACCTTATAATGATAAAAATCCATGCAGTGGTTTTTAATTATTCTGTAAAAATAATATCCCCTTTTTCAAATCAAGCCATTCTCTCGGTGGCGTCACACGAACAGAGGCCACTCCCACGATAGTTGATTGACATGAGCGTCTTACCTCAGACCCGCCTAAATCAGCTGTAACAGTCGTAAGTATCGTAAGTAACAGGATGTAAGTTAGACAAGAATATCTACGATTGAGCAATTGAGGTGTTGTGTTGCTGGATGGAATAATGAACATAGTAGTTGTTATTTACTCCCGACATCTGAGCTGCTGAGGATGCAGTGGATTACTATTGTTTGTGAAGGGAATGCGCCTCCCGATCTACATAAATGCGTCTATGTTCGCGCGAATCATTCGTGATCCAGCTTCACCTACAGCAGAAGTGAGTATAAGGGTTTTTTATGAATCTCTGCAATCACCTTTCCTAATAACGTGCTAGTTAGCAAGATTTGCGGCTAAACGCGCTAAATTCGGCTAAAGTAAACAGGCTCGTCACTCCACAGAAAGAAGAGAGGGGCGGGGCGAGCAGAGCTCATTTGCATTTAAAGAAACAATCCTTCAGAATGGGTTGATTTTTGCGGAGCTCATTTTGACAAGGTAAAAAGGGTCTTGTTTTACACTACCGCTGAGAAGTTTTAACCAAACTATCATATCAACTTGAATCATATCAACTTGTGGAAAATGGGCATCCGATGACCCCTTTAAAGGGACTTTGACTGTATCCAGTATAGACAAGATAGCGGCAGTAATTGTAATTTCTATTTGCTTTTGACGCGACACAACACTTGCATTCAGCGTAATCAAAACTCAAGCCGTTAAGCGACTGAACGCCAGTGGGCGGGGCCTATGGTGAGAAGATGATTATTCGTCAGTCTCTTGCTCTGAAGGCAGTGTTTATGCAAATGTTTGTGCCCCAGTGATGTCATCTGGCACCTCAGAACCAAATGAGCCGTTTTGGGAGGTTGATTAAATAAATGCTTTGTTTATAATGAGGAGGATGTTTTAAGCTATTAAACTTGCAGAATGTTTTAATGATACAAACACCTCTTATATGCCAAAAGATCAAGGAGAATTTTATTTCTCATGTCATGAGCCCTTTAATAAAGTGAATATAAATACATTAATATGGTAGTAAATCTTTATTATAGTGCAAAGGACTCAAAATGGAACAATCAGTTTTATGCCAGGGTATTTCTTGCTCTCTCTCTGTCCACCATCTCTGTTATTGGCCTCCCGAAGATGAAAAACCCTTGATTTTATAATATAAGTTTATTTTTCTGACTATCTTCATTTCCCAGGTCGCTTTGCTGTGCGCGACATGCGTCAAACCGTAGCAGTGGGCGTCATCAAGGGGGTTGAGAAGAAGACCCCGACCTCTGGGAAAGTCACTAAATCTGCCCAAAAGGCCCAGAAGAACAAATGAATGTTGTGCTGGGCTGCGAACACTCGGGTCAGCCACACCATCCCTCCTCTTCTCAACTCCATAAACAAAGCTTGGTTAATTATCACAATGCATCGCAAAAGCAGAAGAAGGAAAAGTAAAATCACGCCTGCTTGACAATGATTACGATAGTGATAATAAGTATTTTTATGTTTAATTGTATGTTCTGTTTGAATTTTAAGTCTTGTTCTACTGTTCAATTGTTATAAGCACTTTATTGTTATAAGCAGATCTGCCTCTAGTTGGAGTGTAGAGTAAGCTTTGTTGACCCTGTAGCTTGTGTGCAATATCTAAACCCTCTTGCTAACATTGCTTGTGTGACCTTGCTTGCAATAGTAGCTAACTGTTCCAGCTTCTAGTCCAATAGGTATTGGATTTTATGTTAGTCTGTTATGTTAGTTTGCTGTGTCATGACATAGCTTTAAAACTGAACTTCAGTGTTTGTGTGCATGAATCTAAAGTAGCTAGCGCACTTTACTGTCTACCCTGACAGCGCTCTGAACAAGCATGAGCCATCTTGTTTGCACTCGCACTCATGTACTTTAACGGGAATATGATTCGCCATTAATGTATGTCGGTTCATAACCAACAATAAAATACATTTGAACTCTGATGGCTGCTTCTAAATTACTATACAAAAAATAACAAGACATTTTAACAGACATCTTTGATGCATGTAGGCTCTTGTATTTAAATCAGATATTTGAGAGCTCTGACACCAATATTCAGTGCTGGTGCACATGCCAATAAATATTAATTTAACTACAAACAATTAACTACAAAAATTACATAATGATAATAATAATAAAAAAAATATTAGTAACAATTATAATCATTTATAATTAACAACAATAATTTTTTTGTAATAATTATAGCACATTTAAATATATATACACTTGCAATCAAAATTATTTAACCCACCCTTATTCTGAAGATCCACAAATTGCTTCTATAACAGATTACTGGCATGTTAAAAGTGATAATGTCAATATATTATTTTTGAGTTTTAGGATATTTATGTCATAATTATTCAACCCCTATTCAACATTGCTGTTTTTTAGTCACCTATTTTTATGATGGGGAACAAAACTGTCTTAAAACACAATTAGACCTATTAGAAAACAGAATTAGCTTGAACTGTTACACATATGTACAGTTAGCCCATGCTAGGGCTGTCAAAATGGCTGAAAAACTACATTTGAATTTTGTACTTAAATATTATCAAAATTCGAATTATATTCAAATTTAAAAGGCATACTTTTAGTTAGGGGAAAAAAGCTTTTGGCTTCTCTCCTGAAGCCACAAGAGGGCGCCTCGAGCAAAATATTACTAATCCACGGTTCTTCAAAACAAAATATATAAATAAATAAATAACACGACTATCTTTGAAAAAAGTGCGTAATTTTTAAAATAATGTTTATAAACCATATATAATTAATTTAGATGCGTAAACAATTAGAAACAAAACAGCATCATATATACATAGTTTAATATGCACCGAAAACCAATCACGAAGAGTAAGGTTACTTTTTTCATTTAAAAACATGAGATGCAGTGGAATGGGGAGAGACCCGTCCCGCCATAAAGTTTTGAAACATGATTTTTCAAAGTTGAACTTGATTTTAAATGGCTTACCCTGCGTCACAATGTTCACACTATCAATCCAAAATTGTATGTAAGATTACAATAAGTGCATAGTATGCTGAAAAGAGTATGCCAAAAGTCCCCGGATGTAGTGATGGGAAGTTCGGATCATTTTACCGACTCGGATCTTTGAGTCTCGTTCAGCAAAATGAACGAATCTTTTTTCGAGTCATTTCGTTCATTTTAGCAAAATATAATTAAAATCTTCCCTAACACATCTACTGCTTACACAAACGTTGATCACACTACAAACAAGACAAAACTATAATGCTATAAGAAACAGAAAAAATTAATTCATTGTTTACCTTTAGTCTTTAGTCTATGATTAGCTCACCTCACCTCTTATCTGACAAGTTTTCGGGTTTGAGTCGTTCGTTCATCACGTGACAGCCCCATAAACTTAATCTATGCAGTCTGAGCCGGAAAGAGAATTGATTAGTTCATATTTCGAGTCTTCGGGTTTGAGTCGTTCGTTCATCACGTGACAGCCGCATAAGGTGAACGAACGACTCCAAAAACCCGAAGACTCGAAACAGATGAACTAATTCCAGTACAGAACCTAATAGGATGTTGCACATGCGCGACTGAACGAATCATTCCCCGAGACGACTCATTCGTCCCGAGTCACATTAAAGATTCGTTCAAAATGAACGAATCGTTCAAGAACGACCCATCACTACCCGGATGGTCTACTATTTCAGGTCGATTTCTGAAGTGTGGATCCGTGCACACGCTAATGGCTAATACTGCCCACAATTCATTGCGCTTTGGCAAATGATTTATAATAATCAACATTATTATAAATCATAATCAACATTTAACCTGGTAAAAATATTTATGTCATCTGTGTTATATTTGTGTGAAGTTTTATAAACATCCGTTTTGTCGTTAACTGCATCACTATGCAGAAAATATGAGCAGAGTTTTCGGCATGAAAGACCCGCAACTGGCAGATCAATGTGCTACTTCTTTTCACTCCAATACGGTAGGATGTTAAATTAAATTACATGTGGAGGATGTTAACTGTGACAAGATGATTAACAGGCCAGTTTACTGTGACAGGGTAAAGACGCAGTTGTGTGACGCAATATTATGTCCCAAAGCTTGTCTACTCTTCTACTACACACTCAAAGGTGTGTACTTTTTCTTCACCAAAAGAGTACATACTTTAAGGGCGTAGTATAAGTAGGAACATTGGGACGGAGCATTTCTTGTACGAGACGCGAGTGCAATGGCGATAGATGTCCCTCTAGAAAATGCGCAAAATATGCGTTCTGTGTGAACGGCTTGGTTTCAGTTTTGACGTAAACAGTATATTCTTCGCACTGATGTTCTCTCTTTCCGCAGTATTTTGAATGAACAACGTATCCAGTGGGTTCAACTGGATAGGCTAAAAACGTATTAAAATGCAATGACACCTAACGTTACCTACATCGTCATCGCATCTCGTGCGCCACTGATAAGGCTGCCGACGCACACCTAAAATTAAAATGCAACGCTTTGCATTCGCATGTGGATTTTTATGTTAAATTCGACGAATATTCGATATATATATATATATATATATATATATATATATATATATATACATATATATTGACAGCCCTAGCCCATGCATGAGCTGATGTTTGAGTGACTAACATGACAAAGTAAAAAGAGCTCTCAGACAAGCTATAGAGAAGAAATTATTTTATTACTTTAGAAACTCTAAGGCTATATGAAGATTTCCAAGACATTAAAAGTACCTAGAGACACAGCTGGCGGCCTTATTCCTTAGCTTAAAATGTGATGTACTAGAAAACATTTGATGGTGTATAAGAAAAAGTAGAATATTATAAAATGTTTGATCAGAACTACTAAGGAAAAACCTGCAATGTACAGCCAAAGACTTTCAAAATGACCCAGTGAGAGGTGGAAAAACATTTCAATGCAGAGTATAAGATGAACACAAGGCAAGCCTTCATGTTGAGGCATCTTGCCGAATACCACTCTTGACCAAGAAGAACAAAAAGGCAGACTTGAACAAGCTAAAAATCATTTGGATAGACCTGTGGAGCTCTGGAAAAATGTTTTATGGACTGATTTGACCAAACTGGAACATTTTGGACCCATGGATCAGCAGTTTGTCTGATGCAAAAAAGGCAAAGCTTATAAGCAGAAGAACACCATCTCCATGGTCAAACTTGGAGGTGGATCGGTCCTGTTATGGGGTTGCTTTACTGCAGCAGGACGTGAAAAGCATGACCGTATGAAGAATATCATGGATTCTTTGAAGTATCAGGCCGTTTTGGCAAGAATTGTGATGCTTTTGGTGCAGTGACTGAAGCTAATGATCAATGGACAATCAATGGACAATCATCCCAAAGTATACATCCAGACCTAATTATGGTTGGTTCAGGGATCAGTCATAGAATGTTCTTGAGTGGCCTGTTCAGTGCCCAGATTTTATTCACATTGAAAATATTTGGATGAATTTGAAGAAAGCAATGGCATAGTGAAAACCAAAGATTATCAGTTGTCAGGCAAGTAATGGGTCAAGATTGCAGTAGAGAGGTGACAAGCTTCTAAACACTTCCAAACAGCGTTTATTGGTGGTTTTATAGAATAAAAGATTCTGCACCAAATTTGACTTTTGGGGGTTGAATAATTTTGAAATGAATGTTTAGAGCCAATTAGATTTTTTTCATATGCTGCTAATATATATATTATATATACTGCACAATTTCTAATCGTGATTACAATCACAGATGCAACAATTATGTAATCGTTCAAAGGCACAATGAAAAAAAAATCTACTTAAATTCTGCATTCTTAAGATGTGTGTGTGAGAGAGAGAGAGTGTGTGTGTGTATTTTTCCTATATGTATATATATATATATATATATAGTGCACAGCATAAATGAGTACACCCCCTCTAAAACTTAATAAATTCAGCAATTACTTTTTACTTAGAAGACGTGTTAGGGTTCTTTGGAGATGTAATATTCTAAGTCTGCTTGATCAATTACCAAAGAAGAATGTCAAAATTATTCAGTAAAATAAGATTTTCTTATCAAAATGATAAAATGTTGTGTTGCAAATGAGTACACCCTCCTGAAAGTTACTAAATAAAACACTAAAAAGTGTAGGTTTATGGCTGATCAACAGGTAAGTATATTGAACCAAAACAAAGACAAGTAATTTCCTGACAGTTAAAAGTGTTTTATAGCCTACTGAATCATACTCAGACTTAATGCTGGCAACAATGAAACCACTTGGGAGACAACTGCCAGGTGACTTATTTCTTTAAAAAATCACAATGGTACAAGAGGAATACCTCTTATTGTTTTAAGTGTGAAAATATAGCAGAAGTAACACCAACATTCAATAACAATGGACTTGTGACAAGGCTCCTGAAATAACACAGAGTACGACGCAGCCTGCAGAAGTGACATGCATGGTTGTTGTCACCACTAGAATTACCTACTGTAGCCAAAGCACAGTAAACTCATTTAACCTCTTCCAAGGCCCTTATTTACAAAATATAGACTTCTGGGAATCCATACTCTGGTCTTAAGAGACCAAGTCAATCATTTCGGATCCAAAAGCATCCAAAATGTTCTGGTGTTGCTAGAGGAGGAGTACAATGTGTTCAGTGGTAGTAAAGCTCTTCTATTGGGTTGTATGAGTGCTGAAGGTGTGAGGGAGTTGTGCTTTATCAATGCTGTCATGAATTCACACACCACTGTGTGTTGTAATACAAAAAACTGAAACTAAAGATGCTACCCTCCCCTCCCCTGCATTGTTGGGCATTTTTTCAGCATGACAATGAAGATATTCATTCTCCCAAGGTTAAAATCCTTCAGTGGACACGTATTTTACTCAATCTTAACGCTCTTGAGCGGCTGTGGGGGATTCTGTAGCGACGAGCAGAGCAACACATTCCATTAAAGACCAGGGCATTTAAGGAGGTCGTCGTCCAGGAGTTAAACATGACAGAAGTGAAAATTTGTCATGAACTTGTACACTCAGTGCCAAGAAAGGTCAGAGCAGTATACTTAAAGTTCTGGAGGACATACTAAGTACTAGAATATTTTACATTTGCTGAATTAAATCTAGGGTGTACTAATTTCTGCAATCCTTCATTTAAACAAAATTAGCCAATTAGCCAATTTCCATGAATTGTATTAGTGATCATTAAGAAAATACATCTTTTATATTTATCCAGAGGGGGTGTACTCATTTATGCTGTGCACTGTATACATAAGTGTGTGTGTGTGTGTGTATGTATGTATGTTATGTACTACATATTATATATGTATTATAATGTACTGTATGTATCATGGGCATCGGAAGCAAAATAAATGTGGGTGGGTCCTCCCCCTCAAAAAATTACTGGAGTATATGCCATTTTCTGTAGTCTGGTGCCTTTTAATTAAAGGAACACTCCATTTTTTTTGAAAATAGGTTCATTTTCCAACTCCCCTAGAGTTACACAGATGTGTTTTACCGTTTTTGAATCCATTCAGCCGATCACCGGGTCTGGCGGTAGCACTTTTAGCATAGCTTAGCATAAATCATTGAATCTGATTAGACCATTAGCATCTCACTATAAAATGACTAAAGAGTTTCGATATTTTTCCTATTTAAAACTTGACTCTTCTGTAGTTGCATCGTGTACTAAGATTGGCAGAATATGAAAAGTTGCGAAGTTAGTTATCTTAAAGTTAGTTAATTTAGATAATTTTTGAGAGTTATCGCAACTCTTTAGTCATTTTATAGAGAGATGCTAATGGTCTAATCAGATTCAATGATTTATGCCAAGCTATGCTAAAAGTGCTAACACCAGACCTGGCGATCGGCCGAATGGATTAAAAAACAGTAAAACACATCTGTATAACTCTAGGGGAGTTGGAAAATAAGCCTATTTCAAAAAAAAAAGTGGAGTGTTCCTTTAACAGAATAGGCCCGCCTTGCTGGCCTATGTATATTATGTGTATTACCTCTGCCCACTAACGTGACAACATTACAAAAGACGGCTGTTTAAACACGTTTCCACAGTGTAAGTGGTAAAACGAGTAATTAGTGTTTTTTGACGCAAACGACCCGAGTTAGTGTCCGCCTATTGCCGAAATCGTTCTTATGACTTTTCAAATTTCATTTTATATCGGAAAGGCATTTGTTTTCAGTAAAAATAAAAATGAAGGAAATAATCGAAAAGTTTGAAAAAAGTATCGGGTAGGGTTAGGTATATCTGAGCAGCAGATATGCTCAGATGCTTTGTTTACTTTGTTGTGTTTCGCGAGTGCAGCAGGCGTGAATAACTAGTGAAAACACAAAATGAAGTTTAATTAACATGCAGTGGTGTAGCGCAGGGTATACCCAAGTATACTGCATATACCCAGTTCTTTATCAGTCGGCTTTGTGTATACCCACTTCTAAATCCCCTCTGATGCACATCATATAGTAGTATCCTGTATTAGCCAAAATCATGACAGTGCACCAGTAGCTAATCAAATCTCATGTG
This sequence comes from Cirrhinus mrigala, assembly GCA_036247105.1. Lineage (NCBI taxonomy): Eukaryota > Metazoa > Chordata > Actinopteri > Cypriniformes > Cyprinidae > Cirrhinus > Cirrhinus mrigala. Next base: position 23,843,594 of record CM070007.1, on the reverse strand, counting down.
AATAAATGCAAATATTTCCTAAACACCCAGTAAAAGACAGCGACGCGGGCAGGACCGTGGCGTCCACTTCCTTTGAAATATGTTTGATGATTGCGCCTGACACGCCCACGCCCATGGCCGCTCCGTCCACTCCTCCACCCCAGATGCTGCCTGTTCATACGTGAAAGCATAGATTAATCTCTTAGTGCATTCATCATGTGGAATGGCGCTCTAAAAAGTGCGCAGACATATTCGCTGAATTAGAGATGGTAAAAGTGGGTGGGTCCAATATCATTGGTCTTCAAAAGTGGGTGGGTCCTGTCCCACCCACATTCAATGGTTCCGACGCCCATGGTATATATTTAAAAAAAAGACAAGTAATATTTAAAAAAAAAAAAAACAGCAACTGATGTAGTACGGAAACTATGAGGTGCTGGTCTCAACATTTAATCTGCTTTATCAAAACTGTACAATTTTCAGCAGCATTAGTTTCCTTTAACATGTCTGGCACTTTTTTACATAAGAAAATGACCTTTAATACAATATGATAAAATCAGAAAGTGCAACATATTTTTTACTGTCTTATGTTCTGACACTTTTTTTTGTGAATATCGGGTCGATGAGCCTTTTTTAGACTGGAGACATGCGGTGTTCATGCAGTCCAATGAATAGTTCATGCCATCTCTGATTTTGATCATTTCAGCAGTTTGATTATTAATCTACCACATTCTATTTGATTTTTTTTTTTTAAATGTTACAGTACATTTGAAAAAGAACAATGCATGCAATGATATGTCATGTACGGTGGCCTATAAAAAAAAATCATAATCATTTCTGTCAAATAAACCAAACTAATAGTATAAAAAATGATCTAAATTTGCTTTGCCCTCATAAAAATACAAAACAATCCAAAATAAAATAAGCTTTCATATCAAAGTTTCATTCCATCAGAGGTGGTTTCTAAGAGTTTGTAACACGTTATTTTAGTCGAACGTGTGGCATGTTCATAGTCTCGCTGCCCGTATTGGGTGTATGTCCACCTGCTAGGTTGTGACTAGCACCAGCTGTATTAGTTGTCCTAAGCAGCTCAGAGGAGTAGGACGCATCAATGGGGGGCTGGGAGAGAAAGTTGAACCCTTGAGTATGTGCCTTGTTTGAGACCTCAAGGTCTCTATCGCTGATGAAGAGATCAGCTTCTCCCCAGCCCCCTACTCCCATCTCAATACCCCCAGCTGAAGAGTCCTGGCTGCTGCTAACGCTGGTGGAGAAACTAGCCTGACTAGAATGCGTGTCCACACCAAGACCTTCCAGAGCAGGCTGCATGAGGTCCTGAACAGAGAGGGACTTGCCCAGTCCTCTGTCCCCACTGCATTGGCCTTGAATTGGGGCGAGAGGAGAGACTGGAGCAAGAGGGTCCATCTCTGCATCCATGCTTATATGTCTCCTCCAAGAACTGTCCTCTTTAGCACTGGGTCTGTTTTTTTGTTGAATACTAGAGTTAAGCTGAAAGTCTATCCCGACTCCTCTCAAGCAGGATTTGGTGTAGTCGCTAGGGTCTGACCTAGAGGGTCCCATGCTGCGAACATGGCCTGGTTGTGGAGGAAGAGAAGAAAGCTGAAGTTTTGAAGAAGCTGAGGATGGAAGGGGTGGAGGTGGTTGACCGACACATGGAAAGTGCCCTACAGATGAGTGAAAACTGTTGGCGCTGAGGATTTGAGAAGGACTCCCTTGTGCTGATGGACACTCCATGGATGGGGTTGATGGAACCTGGAAGGTCGATGGGTTAAAAGGTGAGGTAGAGGCCGGATTGAGCCCAGGAGATGATGTTGTGGAGTTGTTCTGGTTGAGGTTGAGTTCATTGTGGGCTAATATTAGTTGGAGGGCTCTGGGGTGATTTCCACAGATGGACTGGCTGACCTGGGAGGAGCAAGAGAGATCCTTACTGAGGATGGTGCTCTGATAGTCTGACATCTCCTCCAATCCAAAAGGAGGAAGAGGGGAGAGAGTGGTAACAGAGGAAGGACCCTTCTGCAGAACCTGCCGGTAGATGTCCAGCAAAGAGTCCAGCTTAGTTTCAATAGATTGTACCTATAGAGATCGTATACAGAACACAGAAATATTGTTTGAAAAAAATGATACAAAGGTTCTAAAATAAAAACAGTTAATATGATAATCAATAAACAGTGAAACAGATATCAAGGTAAATATTTCCAAACAGGATGTTATATTGTGTGTAATTTCATTTAGAAATATAATATATTCATATGTATTTAGAATACATAAAAGACTGGCCAATGAAAATATCCTTATCACAGTGTTCAGCATTTTTATTCCAATAATGGTAAAAGGTTAGTTCACCCAAAAATGAAAATTCTGTCATTAATTACTAACCCTCATGTCGTTCCAAAACCGTAAGACCTTCGTTCATCTTCAGAAGACAAATTAAGATATTTTTGATGAAATCAAATTTATGACCCTGTGTAGACAGCAATGCAACTGACACGTTCAAGGCCCAGAAAGGTAGTAAGAACATCATTAAAACAGTCCATGTGACGTGTTACATCCTTCATTTTATAAAGCGACGAGAATACTTTTTATGCCCGAAGAAAACAAAAATAACGACTTTATTCAACAATTTCTTCTCTTCTGTGTCAGTCTCCGCCGCACATTCATGAAAGTGCCACGATGGCTGAGCCACTGATGTCACATGGACTGTAACTATGGCCTTACTACATTTCTGGGCCTTGAAAGTGGTACAGTAGTTTGCATTGCTGTCTATGCAGGGTCAGAAAGCTCTCAGATTTCATCAAAAATTTGTGTTCCAAAGATGAACGAAGGTCTTACAGGTTTGGAACGACATGAGGGTGAGTAATTAATGACAGAATTTTAACTTTTGGGTGAACTAACTCTTTAAACAAATCCATCGCCATCAATTTCACAGTGATAATTTTCACCCCATAATGTTATTAAACACAATTCATCTTTAGAAATAGAAATGAGACCGTGGTGGCAATTTACATAACTTTAGAAAAAAAAAATATCCTGAGATGCATGTATGTCCATAATTTGACAAACTAGTGGACAAATTAGTGGGAGTATGATAATAAGTTTGTCTTAATGGAACACTCCACTTTTTTTGAATGTAGGCTCATTTTCCAACTCCCCTAGAGTTAAACAGTTGAGTTTTACCGTTTTCGAATCCATTCAGCCGATCTCCAGGTCTGGTGGTAGCACTTTTAGTATAGCTTAGCATAGATCACTGAATCCGATTAGACCGTTAGCATCTCGCTCAAAAATGACCAAAGAGGATAGATATTTTTCCTGTTTAAAACTTGACTCTTCTGTAGTTACATCGTGTACAAAGATGGACGAAAAATGAAAATTTGCGATTTTCTAGGCTGATATTGCTAGGAACTATACTCTCATTTCAGCGTAATAATCAAGGAACTTTGCTGCCCTACCATGGATGCAGCAGGCGCAATGATATTACACAGCACCTGAAAGTGACCGGAACTAAGTTTGTGTAGATGCAGAGTTGCAGCCAGCAGAGTTAATATCATTAATAGCACCCATGGTACGGCAGCAAAGTTCCTTGATTAGTTCCTTGATTATTACGCTTTTCGTTTTCCGTCAGTCTTAGTACACAATGTAACTACAGAAGAGTCAAGTTTCAAAAAGGGAAAATATTGTCATTATATATTATCATTTTTGAGCAAGATGCTAATGGTCTAATCAGATTTAATGATATATGCTAAGCTATGCTAAAAGTGCTACCGCCAGACCCGGAGATCGGCTGAATAGATTCGAAAATGGTAAAACTCTTTAAACTGTTTAACTCCATTTTCAAAAAAAGTGGAGTGTTCCTTTAAGAGTCTTTATAACCACCTAAAAACCAGTGCAGTATTCAAAGATTCAATGGAATAGGAGATGAACAGAGTGTTTCTATCCTCACCTGTCTTTCTACCTTACACACCCTTCCCAGCATGCTCACGTCTTCCAGAATGTCTCCATCAGATAACAGCTTTTCTCTGACCTTCTTATCCATAGGCATCTGGCCCCTACCAAGAATCTGATCCACCCTGAAAGTGAGAGACAGACGTTAGCAGAAAGACACAGGAATAAAATGTGCGAAAACAAATGAAGATTCACATCCCTGTTGAAAAAACCAGCATATGCTGGTTAGGTAGGTTTGAAGCATGGATGCTGGTTTGAGCTGGTTTAAGATGGTCCTTAGTCCTTAATCCAGGTAAGGATCAGCATAAACCAGCTAAGGACCAGCTTAAACCAGCTAAAACCAGCATCCATGCTTCAAAACCTACCTAACCAGCATATGCTGTTTTTTTTTTTTTTTTTTTTTACCAGGGATCCCATTGAGCAGACAGAGAAGAAACTATAATGACACTTTAGAAATTGCTTCTATTAGCAAACCAGATACACAATTTGAATTTATCTTTAACATTAAAATATGCAGTGATATTATATACACAAGAAGTGCTGTTAATTTGTTGTTCATTTAGACTATGAAAAACGTCAGGAATTGTGATTTTCTTTTTTGGTCACATGGTGGCACTGGTCTCACTTCTTTACAAACCTTGACAATTTGACTCCACTAGACTTCAGTGAGAAAATATAATAAAAAAGATACAGATTTAAAGTGACAAGAAGACCTGCCATGATTATAAAGAGAAAAATGGCTTGAAAATAGATTCTTGGCATAGAGCTGTCTGGCTTTTTTAACTTTTTAAAATTAGACTACATCTTAACTCCTAAGGTTTTATGCGATAGCAAAGTGTCCACTTATTACATAGGCCTGCTTTAGAATCTCAGCAGATGTATCAATATGTCTTTTGAATATTCTAACTGATCATGAATACCGAATAATACGATATTCTACACATTTGACATTTTTCCCGTTATATGTAGCAAGGCAGTATACCTATTTGAGTCAAAAATGTACCGTATGTAGCCATGATGAATAATGGCATATAATCATATGAAATATTGATATAGCTTCTTAAACCCCAACATAGCATTGTATGGCAGAACCTCTGGCTTCACCACCACCCAGTGTCCTATATATGGCCAAGGAGAAGCACTGCCTCAGGGCCCTCAGAACACATGTGACATGATGACATTAATGTGAACCCAACATTCCAGTGTGGATCCTATAGAGGTTATGTATGTGACTGCTAATAATCTTTGATTATCATTGTTGAAAAAATGTTTTAGTTCACATATTATACAGTGTAGACTGATGTTCAAACTGATGTTACACAAGATGAATGTCCTTGATGAATCAAATTCTTAATTTGAAAATTCTTAATAATTAAATTCTTAATCTTAATTGCACCATTGTTAACCTCTGTTGATTGGGCTGCATGTTTAGAAAGGGTTTTTGTTTAAATATATGCGCATGAAATGTTATGTGCTATGGTGCTAAGCATGACCCCTTTTCCCGTAATTTATATGTATAGAGAGCTTAATTTTGCACTCATGTGGGTGATGCAAAACAAGTTCAAATCCTTCCTTTTCCTATCCTTTCGAAGGGCAAAAAGTAAAAATTAAAGGGGTGATAAACTGAGAAACCAAAATTGCCTTGATCTTTTGACATACAGTTCTATGCAAACGTTTGGGAACCCCTTGCAGAATCTGTGAAAATGTGAATAATTTTAACAAAATAAGAGAGATCATACAAAATGCATGTTATTTTTTATTTAGTACTGTCCTGAGTAAGATGTTTTACATAGAAGATGTTTACATATAAGTAAAAATATCTGAAATTATTAAAATTACTACCTGCAAAAGTTTGGGAACCCTTGGTTCTAAATACTGTGTGTGGTTACCTGGATGATCTACAACTGTTTTTGTTTTGTTTTGTGATGGTTGTTCATGAGTCCCTTGTTTGTTCTGAACAGTTAAATTGAGCACTTTTCTTAAGAAAAATCCTCCAGGTCCTGCAGATTATTCAGTTTTCCAGCATCTTTTGCATATTTGAACCCTTTCCAGCAGTGACTGTATGATTTTGAGATCCATCTTTTTACACTGAGGGCAATTGAGGGACTCAAACACAACTATTAAAAAAGGTTCAAACATTCACTGATGCTCCAGAAGGAAACACAATGCATTAAGAGCTGGGGGTGAAAACTTTTGAACAGGATGAAGATGTCCAAATTTTTCTTATTTTGTTGAAATATATATTTTTTTTCATTTAGTACTGCCCTTCGGAAGCAACAGAAGATACTTGAATGTTTGAAGACAAATTAAGTACAATTTATCTTGATCTTCAAATTAAAAAAAAAATGTCACCCCCCGACCTGAATGTTTTTTGTTTTCTTGTAAACATCTTTTATGTAAAATATCTTACTCAGGACAGTTCTAATTAAAAAAAAAAAAAAACATGCAGTTTGTATGATCTCTCTTATTTTGTTAAAATTATTCACATTTGCACATTCTGCAAGGGGTTCCCAATCTTTTGCATAAAACTGTATAAGAGGTCATTGTACTATAAAAACATCCTGTAAGTTTTAGAACTCAAAACTTTGTCGGTAGTCTAAAACTATTATATATTATACTTATATGGAACTTATAACTTATATTGAAGGCAGTCTGCCAAAACGACAGCTTTGGCAAAAAGGCGCTGCCTTTGCTGAAGAAGGTCGACATCGCTGCCTGTTTAGCCCCGCCCCCCAATTTGTGCAGTGTTTACCAGAGAGGAGAACACACAGGTCTATGCAGAAACCAAACAATAAAGATGGCTTTGTAAACAAAAGGACGCTCTGCAGTGCCAATTTGTGGAAAAAAAAAAACAGTCTTTGCATTGTCTTCCTTATGATCCCAACATTAGGAAGGAGTGGATGAACTTTATTTTTAATGAAGTTCCAGAACACGTCAGTAAGAACTCGGTTCTTTGTTTACTTAGTTTTACCGTGGATTCGTTTACAATTACCCATAGCGTCAGCGCTTATTCAAACAGAGCATTCTGCTGAGGGGGAGCTAAAAACATGACAAAAAGTAGCCTATTACTTCTAATGTTCATTGATGTAAAAATCTTGAAAACATTATAAGTGGACCTCAGAGAACACTACAAAATAAAAAACAAAGGCAGTTCATGACCCCGTTAAGACTTGTGTTATCTGCAGGCACACTTGTGCACTTGCTGTAAAGCAGCTCTTGTGTCATTATCTACCTCAGTCAGTTTAGTTCAAAATCAACGTTGATATTGCAAGATGTGATTCAGCTGTAAAATAGCTTGACAGAAAACAACAGTATCATTATTTGGCTTAATTCTTTTTAAATTATGCTCTCATCTGATGGTGTCAGTCAGTGAGGTTGTATTGATACATTTATGAAAGTTAAGTGTCAGTAAAGGTGACAGTGGCAAGGAAGCCAAACTCCATCAGGTGACAAAAATGGAGAAAAAAGTACTTTGGGAAAAACCTGACTCAGTCTGCAGACCAGTTCTTCTCTGGCCTATATAGCATATATTTACACATACAGTACTTACACATTAAGCTTGAGAACAAATGAAGAAAGTGGTAAATGAGGATTTACTAAAAATCAGCCACTCACCACTCGCCATACCAGTGGACATTTGTTCTCGGTGGTCATTAATGTCAGTCCACGTGTATGTTCATCAAAGTTTCATGTATTGAAGTATCAATTTGTGTATATGCTATAATTCAAAAGTTTGGGGTTGGCAAGATTTTTTGATGTTTCTGATCTTTTTAAGTCTCTTTTGCTCACCAAGGCTGCATTTATTTGATCAAAAATACAGAATAAACAGTAATATTGTGAAATACTGTTAACCTTTTTTTTTCTATTTTAATATATTTTAAAATGTAATTTATTCCTCTTATGGCAAAGCTGAATCTTCAGAAGCCATTTTGTGGAAACAGTCATACTTCTTTTTTTTTTTTTTTCAGGATTCTTTGATGAATACACTGTAAACGGAAATGTTTCTAACATTAAAAATGTATTTACTGTCACTTTTGACAATTTTATTGCATTTTGTGGAATAAAAGTATATATTTTTTCCAAAAAAGCCATACACTAGTCTGCATACTGTGGAAAAACATGTACAGACAGTGGTTGGTTTGTCCTACCTGGTTTGCAGACTCTTAATTCGGCAGAGCATGTCCAGATGACCGGCTGAATATTGCTCTATGACATCCTTTACGTCATATGGGCGCAGAGTTTCCTTAAACTTCTTCTTCGCCACGTGGAATTTCATGATCCTGCAAAACCATGTATTCATGTTACTCTTCTTTTGAAGTCTTGTACAGCCCAAAACAGATATGTGGCCACAAATAATTAAAGTGTGAACCTGTCTTCTCGTTGTGGTAACACTTTAGAATACTGTTCCGTCATTAATGATTAACTACACAGGAACAAATGACTAATGCACTATTAACATTCTAGTAACTACTATTAACTAACAAGAAATTCTGATTAACGAATCAGTAATAGCGCTCAGTTGAACGTGGTAGTTCACTATTAGCTAATCAGTAACTACTATTTTTTTCGTATCTCCCAGAGAACTACTAAGAACTACTATATACGTATTCATAATTAATGTGAATATCATGGTAACCCCCTAGTAATGACTCAGGAATGACCAAATCCGTCAGAAGGAATTACTAATTATTTGGAGCAGTATTCTAAAGTGAAGATATGAAAAAAAAAGTAGTTACTGATTAGCTAATAGTGAATTACCACGTTTAACTAAGCATTATTACTTACTGATTCATTAATCTGAATTTCTTGTTAGTTCATAGTAGTTACTAGAATATTAATAGTGCATTAGTCATTTGTTCCTGTGTAGTTATTCATTAAAGATAGAACAGTATTCTAAAGTGAATAAAATACAGTATGAATGCATAAAATATTAAAGGATACTGAATGAATTGATGTTTTTTCAGCGACTAGCTTATCTAACAGAACAATAAAAAACCTTGGCCCAATATATTTTAAATTAAATTATTTGCAGTTTACATTTGGGGTGATTCAGAATTACCACAGCAATGTTTCTGAAAACTAAGGTGATCAAATGACAGCGTAGACAAATCCAACACCCTGAGAAAGTCTAAGCTTGGCGTCACAAACGCGACAGAGTCCAACCAGACCCCAGCTGAAAGCTACAGGGTTACCGCAGCATTTCGCCTACAGCCTGGAATATTCAGTGAAGCAGGACAGCCTAAAGAAGACAGAGTTCATTTTCATTCCTCATACTAAAAGCAAAAGCGAGAGGCTGGAAAAGATGAGCACATACTGTCAATCTAGCACTCAGCTTTCCACTGACCCACACATACTAGACAAAACAAAAAGAAAAGAGCGTGGCTGATGAGTGTTTAGTGTGAACAGTATGAGAGTGTTCTTTCTTGATAGTGAAATTAGTGAAATGAGATAATGAGACACTGATTCATCTCATGCTCTCGGTGGCTGAGAGAAAAATTAAATACAACTGACAAGCAGACAATGCCGTATTCAGTAAAGGTGACGTGCATATTTTTGTCTGTTTATGTTAACATATTTTCTCAGTTTAAGCTATACAGTTTAAGTAAAGTTAAGTTTGATTTTTCAGAAAACTACAAATACTGTGGCTCTGTGTCTGCTTGAGGCCTGTACCAAAAAGCAGCTTTAAGCGGTGAGCAAGGCAATTTTGAGTTTAGTTTCAGCTAATAATGGATTTTATGTACCACACAGGTGAATAGGTAGATATATAAACATTTTCTTTGTTGCTTTAAAACAGCATTTTGGCATTTCAGACTACAATTGAGTATTTCGGTGTATTTAGCCCTATTCTGTAGGGACAAGTCGACGCGAATCGAGAAATGATTCAGCATCAAATCTGAGATTTTCCGAACACATCGCAATTCTTTTTTTAAATCGCTCAGTTTTGAACAGTGTTGCCAAGTCTGCGGTTTTCCCGTGGAATTGGGCTACTTCAACACTTTTGCAGTAGGTTGTTTTTGATGTCCGCGGGTTGACTCGACCCCAGTAACGTCATGTTTAGCCCCTGAAATGCGAATTTAACCCCCAGAACGCGATTTTTAATGGGGAAACCTGCGATTGGGCTAGTTTTGAATAGCAATTGGCCGGGTTTTGTTGTGAAAACCTGGCAACCCTTGTTTTAAACAGCAGATGGCACTGTTTGCTTTAGAAACAGCCGTGCTCTGGCTGTTTCCAAATCCTTACGCGCACTTAACCCTAAAATAATCATTCATTCAATACGAAAAGATTAAAGCGAATTACAAGAGTGTTCACAGTGGGCTATGTTTACATACATCTCGCGTCATAAAGGATTCTGAGCCGAGGTGAAATTACATGACTCGTCAGCACTCTTCTTGAACTAGATTAGAGCGCCATCTGCTGTTAAAATCTAAGATGAGAATCGATTCAAAAGAGAAAAGCGATGCATTCGGAAGATCTCAGAATTGATCCACGAATCGATTTATCGCTTCATCCCTACTATTGAATAAGTGAGGCAAGTCACTTATTTTGTCACAATCAGTGGCAAAATAGGGCAACATTAAAGGAATAGTTCACTCAAAAATGAAAATTTGCTTAAAATTTACCCTCAGGTGTAGATGAGTTTTTTTCCTCATTCTCAAGATTTAGAGAATTTTAGCATTAAATCACATGCTCACTGATGGATCCTTTGCAGTGAATGGGTGCATCTGATAAAAATCTGATATAAATATCACAATAATCGTCAAGTAATCCAACCACCTCCAGTCCATCAATAAACCTCTTGTTAGGTGAAAAGATGCATGTTTGAAAGAAACAAATCCATCATTACTATGTTTTAACTTTAAACCGTTGCTTCCTCCAGAGAAAAATGCACAGATCAAGCACTTTTACGAGCCAAAACCATTATAAACAAATATTTGGGTGGATTTTGTCATGAAAGGGCACAAATGGACTTTTTTTTTACTGGAGGAGGCGTCATTATGGGTTATGAACCCGTATTTTGGCCAGAAAGAAACGGTATAAAATTAAAAATGTCTTGATGAATTTGTTTCTTACAAAGCACATAGCTTTTTAACTTCACAAGATGCTAACTGATGGACTGGAGCTGTGTGAACAACTTCTGTATTATTGTGATGTTTTTATCAGCTGTTTGGACTTTCATTCTGATGGCACCCATTTACGGTGGTGCTGTGGTGAGCCAGTGATGTTTGCTGTAAAACTTGTGCACACACTTGTGGACTAATCACAAACTTTGGATCAAACCCTGATATAATTATAAAGACCACTGTTGTATGACCAATTATTATGTAACCCTGAGTTTGTTCAACTCATGCCACACACACACACACACACAAAAAAAAAAAAAAAAAAATCACAAATTGTGCCACACAATTCACCTTTAAAAAAATCATTATGCATCTAGCATACAGGCCACAAAAACAGCTTGGAATTTTGCTTCGGTGCATACTCTGCTGAAACTTTTAATTAATTCATACAGGTATCAATAATCACTGATGGCTTATCAAATGCTGAACTTTATTTGTGATGTCTCAGAGCTCTGAAAGTGAACTGAAGAATCGCTGCTCTTACCGCACTGCTCTGATGACGGTCTTCAGCGCAGAAGGCAGGTCCTCTGCTGACATGTCACAGTGACACCCTTTCTCATCAAAAGCCTCATCAACACCAACGTTTGCCTCACCTGACACACAATAAAATTTCAAAAAAAGGTCATTAGCACTAAAGCACACGAGTCAAATTATGTGAAACCCTTCACTAAATGAAAAGAACTGGGGGAAAATGGAAGAGTAATAACCAAGAGAAAAGCAAGCAAGCGAACAAAAAAAACCCCACTTTTTATATAGTTATAAAAAATCTTTTCAAAAAATCTTTGATTTAATCTGGAAAGAGGGTCTCCTGCTCAAAGCAACTTTTTTTGTTTTTGTTTCAAACAATTGTACAGTACTTGTACTAAAATACATTTTTGAGAATATGCAGAATTTTCAATCAGAATGTATACAATAAAGAGTCCACATTTTCACCTAAAATACATATTTATGCCTGTTTTTTTCTGAGCTAGCATGACAAAGTTTACAATTGGAAGCACTACTTTAAACAACCATCTAAATTGGTAATAGTTCACATTTTTGTGGGTACAGTTTTCTGTGAAAAACGAGGTGAATGTAGATTTAAGTGCATTTCTGCAGCTACTTTGTAAAAGGTTATCTATGGCTAAATCATTGATTTAAACCAGAGACTGTGGAAAGGAAAGTGGTGTGTTGGATACACAGGACTAGTCGTGTCCTATGCTACAGTACTTCAAATGTTCTCTGAACCTGACTAGATATTTACAGCCATAGGGCATCACTGAGGAAGGAATAATTGCTTCTGGCTAAAATCTGAAAGTTTTCAGTTTGTGTTTTGAGGCAAAAGGATTCTTGACTGTAGAATTATGCTACTTCTTGAAAAGTTCAATTATTTATAAGGTTCACAAAGGTTACCCCACTCATTAGATGCTCATGGGACCCTCACAAGGCCCCCCAAAATTCAGCAATGCAACACTCTTTAAACACGTAATCCAGTCCGTAAACTGCATGTTAGTGTTCTTGTTTACTAAGAATTAAGATTAAAATAATAAGAAAGAAATAACAAAATAATAAAAGAATGATAAAGGAATAGTACACTAAAAAATGAAAATTTGCTAAAACTTTACTCATCCTCAGGCCATCCAAGATTGGCCATCTTCCAAACAGATTTGGAGAAATGTAGCATTACATCACTTGCTCACCAAATGTCCATCCTCTGTTGTCCTGACATCAAAATCCACCCACGTATTTGTTTAGAACTGTTTTGTTTTAGTTTGTGAACAGTGCCTGATCTTCATATTTATCCCCTGATTTACTTTTCACTGACTTTTTTACTGGAGAAAACACAATTATGGATTATGGACTTGTATTTTAGTCGGACACAGCGGTTTAAAGTTTTAAAATTATATAATGATGGGTTTGTTCCTTACAAACATGTAGCTTTTCACTTCACAAGATGTTAACTGATGGACTGGAGTCATGTGGATTAACTTGTGATGTTTTTATCAGTTGTTTGGACTTGTTCTGATGGCACCCATTAACTGCAGATGATCCATTTGTGAGCAAATATGTAATGCTAAATATTTCCAAATCTGTTCCAATGAAAAAACAAGCTCACCTTTTTCACTTTTGCAAAAAAAAAAAATAAATTAAAAAAAAAAAAAAATTATATATATATATATATATATTTTTTTTTTTTTTTTTTTTTTTTTTTTTAAAGCACACACAAATAAAATAAGAAAATTCAAATTATTATTATACAATTAGAATTCAATAAAAATATATATTTTTTTTTTCTTGATGGTCACTGAGTACTCATATGGTGAATAAATTGACCTGTGTGTCTGAGTGGGAGAAGACATCCCACCTACAGATGGGGATATGGTGTGTGATGCCAGTAAAATTACTCATACATACAAAGGCATGCACAAAAGGAACTGAATGACTGGTTATATTAACATATAAACCTTTTTATATTTTGTTACTGTGATGTGGCATGTCTGTTTGATTCATATATGATCATGAAACAGAAATTAAACTTCTTAAGGTCTTTCTGGGAATCAGAGAATGGGATTCCCATACATATTAAGCTGTAGTACATATAAGTACTTGTAGCCTGTTATTAAAAAAAAATGGTCTCCTTCTTGCTTCATGAAAGTCTTAAGCTGCAGGGTGACAGTAAAAGACACATAAGCACATTAAGACAAAGTGGGGTAACAATTTGTCATTAACCATTTGGCTAAACTACTCTGATTTTATAATGTATATAATCTCTACTGCCTTACAGCTTTCCCACAGGATAAAAGCTTCAGATTACATTTTAATCATACCATGGCTTGCTATATGCATTCATTACTGTGTTTGAATTAAAAATAACACATATATTACTACAGAGAGATGTCTTAACCTCATAGGGGATGTAAACAGAGCCTTAGGCAGTGAAGTCCAAGTGGATGAAAGAAATGTCTCATTCAGAGCATTGTTTTACTCTTTACAGTATCTGATGTTGCAACATTTATTTGCAGTCCTCATATTTGGATAAGCATCATCATTACAGTGTTGAGATTCACCCCAACACCACTGGGACATTCTGCTCGTCTACGTTTATTGACAAGCAGGCTTTTAATTTTAAGCATTAGTTGTGGTGATTTTTCAGTGATGCTTTCTGTAGGCCACATTGATTCATCATCTTTGTGTGTATTATGAGTCACTGAATCATTTACTCAACTGATTTGTTCAAAAACACAGATTCTTTCAGGAATGGAACACTGCTGTAGTGTGTGTGTGTGTGTTTTTTTTGTTTTTTTTTTAACTGAACTTTTGTATAAAAGATACAGTGGCATGCGAAAGTTTGGGAACCCCTAACGAAATGAAAGGTCAAACAAAATGCATGTTATTTTTTATGTAGTACTGTCCTGAGTAAGATATTTTACATAAAAGATGTTTACATATAGTCCACAAGACAAAAGCAAAAATCTTAATACTGTGCATGGTTACCTGGATGATGGTTTTTTTGTTTTGTTTTGTTTTTGTTTTGTGATGGTTGTTCATGAGTCCCTTGTTTATTCTAAACTGAGCACATCCAGGTCTTGTCGATTCTTCAGTTTTCCAGCATCTTTTGCATATTTGAACCCTTTCCAGGTGTGACTATGATTTTGAGATCCATCTTTTCACACTGAGGACAGTTGAGGGACACAGCTATTAAAAAAGGTTCAAACATTCACTGATGCTCCAGAAGGAAACACGACACATTAAGAGCCGGGGGGTGAAAACTTTTTGAACAGGATGAAGAAATTTTTCTTATTTTGTTGAAATACACTATATTGCCCAAAGTATTCGCTCACCTGCCTTGACTCGCATATAAACTTAAGTGAGATCCCATTCCTAATCCATACGGTTCAATATGACGTCAGCCCACCCTTTGCAGCTATAACAGCTTCAACTCTTCTGGGAAGGCTGTCCACAAGGTTTAGGAGTGTGTTTATCGGAATTTTCGACCATTCTTCCAGAAGTGCATTTGTGAGGTCACACACTGTTGTTGGACGAGATGGCCTGGCTCTCAGTCTCCGCTCTAATTCATCCCAAAAGTGTTCTATCGGGTTGAGGTCAGGACTCTGTGCAGGCCAGTCAAGTTCATCCACACCAGACTCTGTCATCCATGTCTTTATGGACCTTGCTTTGTGCACTGGTGCACAGTCATGTTGGAAGAGGAAGGGGCCAGCTCCAAACTGTTCCCACAAAGTTGGGAGCATGGAATTGTCCAAAATGTCTTGGTATGCTGAAGCATTCAGAGTTCCTTTCACTGGAACTAAGGGGCCAAGCCCAGCTCCTGAAAAACAACCCCACACCATAATCCCCCCTCCACCAAACTTTACACTTGGCACAATGCAGTCAGACAAGTACCGTTCTCCTGGCAACCGCCAAACCCAGACTCGTCCATCAGATTGCCAGATGGAGAAGCGCGATTCGTCACTCCAAAGAACGTGTCTCCACTGCTCTAGAGTCCAGTGGTGGCATGCTTTACACCACTGCATCTGATGCTTTGCAGTGCACTTGGTGATGTATGGCTTGGATTCACCCCCCCGGCTCTTCATGCATCTTGTTTCCTTCTGGAGCATCAGTGAATGTTTGAACCTTTTTTAATAGCTGTGTTTGAGCCCCTCAGTTGTCCTCAATGTGAAAAAATGAATTTTTCAAAATCATACAGTCACTGCTAAAACGGTTCAAATGCAAAAGATGCTGGAAAACTGAAGAGGATTTTTCTGAAGAACAGTGCTCAGTTTAACTGTTCAGAACAAACAAGGGACTCATGAAACAACCATCACAAAAAAACCCCAAAAAAAAACAGTTGTAGATCATCCAGGTAACCACACACAGTATTAAGAACCAAGGGCTCCCAAACTTTTAAAGGGGGTTATTTTAATAATTTCAGCTATTTTTTTGTCTTGGGGGCTATATGTAAATATCTTTTATGTAAATGTCTTACTCAGGACAGTACTAAATAAAAAAATTACATTCATTTTGTATGATCCCTCTTATTTAGTTTAAATGATTCAAATTTTTTCACAGATTCTGCAAGGGGTTTCCAAACTTTCGCATGCCACTGTAATTCTAATCATATCACCACATGACATGCTTACATACTGATAATCTCCTATAAACAAAGAAAAAAGTAATGAAGAAGGAATGAGGAAGAAATTAATCTTGGTTTAGTCAATGGCAGTTGGGAGAATTTGTACTCACAATGATCTCAATCAGAGGGACAAACTATTATTTTTAATAACAACCAAAAATTATGATAATTACAATCATAATCATTATAACCATGACAATCATCATTAGCTCTCTAATGTGTCACCATGGCTGGCTGTAAATATATTGGTAATCTCCTGAAATCCTGTTTTTTTTTTCTTTTTTTTAAATTAGATCAGTCACAGTGTTGCTTATTTGGAGGGAAAAAGGTTTTCTAAGTTATGTTCTGATTTTGAATTTCATTTTGTCTTCATTAATTTTGAATTTCATTATATATCTTCACTACATAGCCAGTATAGAATAAAAAGTATTGAGCTACAGTAAATTCTCGTTTCAATGCATTTAAATCACACATTTGTTTAAATTATAATTCTCCAATCAGAAAGTTGTTCACCTTCAGGGGTGGACCTTGACTGGCTCTTGAGACGGAGGGAGGGTCTGAATCGGGTGCGGTCATTAAAACTCCAACTCTTCTGGACCTTGGCAGGACTCGATCCATCAGTGCTGATCTCAGCTCCGGGCGAACGTCTGTCTGTAACAGATGTCTGCCTGCTTTTAATGCTCTGTCCACGTGGGCTTGCCATTCTTACCCGGTCCTTAAAACTCAGTTTCTGGCTGAGAGGGGGGGAAAAAAGGGAGAGAATAAGAGAGCGGAAGAAAGAACAGCACTTTCCTTCCTGCCATGAGCCATGGCAATGAGCATCAGAGAACAGCATGGAGTACAAAAAGTGCAGAGGCCAAGTCATTTTTTATTAGTTCTGCATTGCTTGCTTAGACCCCCACAGTATTAGAAGTGCAGTCGAACAATCACTCTAAACAATCATTATGAAAGAGCCCTTCAATAATACACCAAGACAAAATCTAATGTAAGATGAAAGACTCTAGAGGAGCATCAAGAAAATATCTATCTATCTAGGCTTGGAAGTTTATTTAGGACATTTCACTTATTTATAACCGCCTTGAGGTAATTATTCAGAGGGAGTTTAATTGTTCTTTCATTATGTTTTGTGAGTAATGAAATGCACCTGAAGCTATTTTTTCATGCATAGCTATGAACATTATGTCACATGGTCAACACTGCAGATCATTTTAAGTATTTGATGGCTTAAACAATAAATATTATTTAGGCACATGAGTATAGAGATGTTCACAGGTCGCTGAGAGTCCAGAGCAAGTCTTCAAAGGTCAAGTTTAAGTCGAATCTAATTTAATTCTTTCATTAATTACTCACATTCATCTTCATTCATCTTCAGAACACAAATTAAGATATTTTTGATGAAATCTGAGAGCTTTGTGACCCTGCATAGACAGCAACACAACTACCACATTCAAAGTCCCAGGAAGGTAGTAAGGACATCGATAAAATAAAAAGCTTTCAGATTTGATCCAAAATATTTGTGTTCCGAAGATAAATGAAGGTCTTACAGGTTTGGAACGACATGAGGGTGAGTAATTAACTTTAAAACTGAATGCGCAATCTATGTGTGGAATTTTTTTTGCCCTCATTGGAAACTCACTAATATGCAGATTTCTGTTAAAATGACTGGATTTTGAACATAAAATTGCATAAAGCAACAGTACACGTGACCGCACCTTTGGGGTTAGATTTACTAATAGCTTGGGCCAACGCAAACAGAAGAGTGTTCTGTAGAACACTCATGAAAAATCATTATCCATATCCAGTTTAAGAGAAAATACAATTGCAGCCCTCTCTATTTCAGAGAAAACAATAGGACAGACAGCTGAACATGAGTCAGAGAAAAGAGCAGCGGCCACTCAAAAATGCAGCACTGCAGTGAGTCATCCACTTCTGCTCAATAATGTCACATTAGCAACCATGCTAATTATGGTATCATTGCCTCTTGGTCATTGATGAGTACTGCATCATAAATGAGCGGATGGATGGTCGTTTCACACAAACAATTGGTCAGAACTCACAGAAGCACCATACCCAAACACCTCGAAATCTGATGCTCACTCTCAGGCAGTGGTTACAGACAAATAGATGAATTTAATTTACTTGTTCAACACTTAATAAATTCATAATGATGTGGAAATGATTTTGTCTGGCCTTGTTCATCCTGGCCACACTATTACATTTCAATCTCAAGTTCCATCTTAGTTATTATGCAAATAACACTAGCTCTTCCGGCTATCTGGACGGATGAGACTATGCATGCTGTGTGATGCAGTCATTCAAACAGTCTGACCTGACGTTTCTCATCTCCATTATTTTCTCTTTCTAATTGAAGTCAAGGCCCCCAATAATCATATTTGTCTGGTAAGTGACGAAACATGAAAACATGAATAAATCTCAATTATTTGCTATTCCATATTTCATTACATCTGTTTAATGTATACAAGCCTGATGAAAATTAGAGTGCATTTCATAACAGATGGCAGTAAACAATGGCAGGCATCAGAGGGATGATGAATTTTTGTTGGCTGAACTACTAATCAAATATAGAAGCCTGTTTCCTCCTCCGAATAAAACGTTAAAAAGTAATTGTCAGATGAAGCAAGTAAGAAATACTAAACTGTGAGACATAAATCTGTTTTTCGAGAGATAAAATCACATTGCAAGATATAAAGTTGCAATTACAAGAAACTAAGCCAGTGAGAGTGAGAGTCCAGTGTTGGGCACGTTACTTTAAAAAAGTAATTAGTTATAGTTACTAGTTACTTCTCACAAATAGTAACTGAGTTAGTAACTGAGTTACATTATTATAAAAGTAACTAATTACCAGGGAAAGTAACTATTGTGCAACTTAAAAAAAAAAAAGTTCAAATATATAAAAATAAATTTTAAATTTTAAATACGGTAAATGAATATGACATTGTACACTAATCTACACTATTTTAATGTTGCTGTGGGACAATGTGAGAGACACCTTCCAGGGGATAAATATCATGTTATTGAGGTCGCTTTAACCTGTGGACATGAAAAACATCCCACGGCAACACTGTTAATTCTCTGAAGGGGTCAACTGCGAAGGGTCAATTTTTATTTGTGTATAGTCATAATAACAAGAAAACAATGTGCTTTTGTAAAATAAATAAATAATATAAACAGGGTGCGCTCTCTGCCGTCTCATTCTCCATCACCTCTCTACACAGACACCTGTGTCTTCGTTAATACATGCCTCACAGACATGAGAATTATATGTATAGAAAGCTTGAAATGTCTACTTTTAAACTAAGTAAGTCACATTGAAAACAAATATTCTCTGATAAAGTAATCTGTATGATACCAATGCGAGCTCCAGTTTTTCCCGTCTAAACTCATCTCTAAAGTAATCATGCCCATGAGCAGCCCCGCTTTTCAAATTTTAAACATCCACGTGTGATGCACGGACATGTGGGTAAACAGGATATATCACCTCCGTAAACAAATGTGAATGTTCATCAAGTTCATCTCAGCTACTTTTCGTTTCTGGAAGAAGATGCGCTGAGAGGAATAAGCCAGAATTTGCCTCAGAAGAACACAGCTCGAAAATTATAGTAACGTCATATTTTATTGTCGGTAACAGTAACGGCGTTGTAATGGGGGAAACAGTAATTTGTTTAATTACTCGTTACTGAAAAAAGTAATGCCGCTGTTTATTTATAACGCTGTTATTCCCATCATGGATAAAGTGAAACTTCAAATCTCACTGTAAGATATAAAGTCATGATTGATCATTTGCAGGGAGTTTGACTGACAGCCGATCTGACCAATCATAACGCCCAATCTCCCTTTTTGTCTGACAAACAAACCAGACAGGAGAGTAAATTAATGTCGGTGGACTTGAGCTTGAAAAATGGTGTGTACTGACATCTTTCCATGGTTGAAACAAGATACCCTATGTTGATTCATGCTTATTTTGTGCTATAACTAGTAAACAAAAAGAAATGATGGGTTCATGTGAAGATTGAACTGAGGCGCTACAGCGATCTGTCATGACACATTAAAGAACCATAAAATGATATTTTTTTGTTTGAATTTCTTTGACAAAATTTGAAAGCTGACACTTGGTTTCATACCAAAAGTAACCTGCTCTATCTTGTCTGTAGGTGCGTTGTCAGTATCCTCGTTGCTCCGAAATGTATTTTTCACTGCGTGAAATTGGGTGGCCACACGTGTAATTTTTCCTAGACACATGAAAACAGGAAACAAAGCCAAAACCTGGATATTTTAGCCAATATAGAAATCCTGGCCAGATCGTGTCCAGAAAAAAATGGCACGTATGGTCACCCTTTGTGAGAGCGCCATGGCTTGTCGGAGGTAGTAAATAAGGGGGGCGAGTCTTTGCGAAGGGTCAACTGCACAAAATTAAAGTCGCAGTTATGTGGAATGAGTCACAATTGTGAAACTACCTTTTTATGTTTTTATTCCATGCAGAAACAGGCTTCCACAGTCAAATGAGGTTTGAGACTAGCACAACAACAGTAATGTTTCAAATTCTGTCTCAGTTGTGAATTATTTATAGTATACAGTATATAAGATACGGAATAATACAAACCTTGTAGATGACTCTCCTTGATCCTTCCTTTGGGTGTCAGAAAGTAGTGTAAAAAGAGAAACACATCAAAGTTAGATGTTTTCAGTGAATCTTCAGTTGACAATGAACTACACATGACAAGTTCAGTTTCACTAGATCCAGTATATCATTAAATACGTCATGCATACTAATGCATCAAAAGCAACAGCCAATTCAAAACATAATGCATGGATAAATCAATGCATATCAAACATGCATATCAAAACATGCAATGTATTACATGACATTCAAAAGCTCAAGCAAATATACGCCATATTTGAAGCACTATTAAATGACTGGTTTATTTTCTGTGTATTTACAGTAATGCTTTTTCGCAGGTCTATTTACATTTAATGGTCCTATGTGATATAATGGCATATATGAATTTTTTTTTTCTTAATCAGTTGACTGCTGCTAATACTATTTTCCAAGATGGAGCACTGTTCATTCACTTCATCTATGATTGGGCCATTATAACAGAATGTGGGCATAAATGCGAAATGGAGAGAAACATTACTGTCCATTTGCTTCGTTTTTTCCCTTTCACTTTGAGAGAAAGACTGTAATCAGGTGATTTCATGGACAGCTAGCCCTACATTAGACCTGCTATTGTCTATAACAATAGATTCTGGTTTATAATGATTCTTGAGGATGGCTATGGACGTATCAGATAAATACAAAATGGACAAAGTACTTTTTTGAATGTTGTAATGAAGAGGACGTGAAAAGAAGAATGGAACATGTGGGAGGCAGCCACAATTACGTTACACGGGGAAATCAAACAAATAGAGGGAAAGACGAAAGTTTTCCTTTGTGGAAATTTAATGAATGAAGCGAGGGAACAGACAGGAAATAGAATAGCAGCTGCCAGGGGTTTGTACCTACTTTGTAGGACTGCAGGTATGCAACGCCTTCAAATGAGGTTTCCAGGTAGCAACGGAAACCGAGTTTTCATCAGCCGCATAGCTACGCCACACACACTACATGCAAAAATATATAAAACCAAAAGGGAAAAAGGAAGAAGAGAAGAAACAGAAGGAGAACAAGCCCGTAGAAGAGAGAGAAGAGAAAAAAAAACAAAAAAAACAAAAACAAAAAGGAAAAAAGCAGATTAGTAAAAAAAACTACACAGGTTTTTTCGGTCAGAGCAGGCACCCATACATGCCTCTGGACAGGGACTGTAGACTCATAGTGACGCCAAGTAGCCTCAAGGTAAGGACGACTACCATCGGTGGAGTAATATCGCCACGCAGCCTTTTTTAGGGTTAGGGAGAGTAAAACATTGTAAGCAGAAATATAATAATGCACACACACACACAGGTATTCCATTATGGTATTCCTCTTAATCTATCCATCACAGAAAACTTTCCGCATTTTTAGATTTTCAAAAAAAAATTAATTTTGTATGATTTATAAGCTGTTTTCCCCATGGGGATCCAAAAAAAAAAAAAATGTTCTCACGAGGTCATAATTTACTGGTATTACTATCCAAAACATAGGGAATACCAGGTACACACACACACACACACACATTCTTGCATGTGTGGTTTACAGGGACTCTCCATAGACTCTCCATCTCCGTAACACACAGGTTTCCATGTTTTAAAGGGGTCATCGGATGCAAAACTCACTTTTACATGTTGTTTGAACAAATGTGTGTTGGCAGTGTGTGTGCACAACCAGCCTACAGTGATAAAAATCCACCCAGTGGTATTTTTTTAATCTTTATAAGTAATATCCCCTTTTTACAATCAGGGCATTCTCAGCTTCTTGTCGGTGTGACGTCCCACGATAGTTGATTCACACAGCCGTCTTACCTTAGACCCGCCCTAAATGAGCTGAGTAAGATGTAAACAGTCCGACTCTGACCACCATTGTGTCGACTCCAGTGTAAAACAAGAATTTCTCAGATTGAGCGAGTGTTTTGTTGTTGGATGTAATAATGAACACAGCAGTCGTCATTTACTTCCGACATCTGAGCCGCTGAAGACGCAGAGCATTAACGTTACTTTCGTTTTTGAATGAAATGCGCCTGGCAACCTACAGAAATGTGTCTATGTTCACGCGAATCAATTGTGATCCAGCTTCACCTACAGCAGAAGTGAGTATAAGTATTACGTTTTTTTTTTGTATCTTTGCAAATTGCCTTTCTTAATAATGTGCTAGTTAGCAATTTTCATGGCTAAATGCGGCTAAATGTGGCGAAAGTAAACCCCACAGAAGAGGGGCGGGGTGAGCAGAGCTCATTAGCATTTAAACAGCTCCCTTTGAAAATGTTTTTTACACTACCACTGAGACATTTTAACCAAAGTATGTTATAGACTCCTTATTAAAACCCTAAAGAATCATATCAACCTGTGGAAAATGGGCATCCGATGACCCCTTTAATGGAACATTCCCCAAATGCATCTTACAAAAACTCTTTTAACTGCTGGCATTAAAACCAAATCTATCCATATTAAAGCCAGCAAAACACTGGATGTCCAAGCAAACAAAGTCTCTTTGCTGTGAAGTAGTGGACCATTTGTCTTCTAGGTAAGACTATCAGCAGTCTCAGCTATTTCATAAAAGATTTATCAGGCAACGAGACCATTGTGGTGCAGTCAGACACAAATAACAGTTACATAAAAAATATATGAGACTATTAGCTAACAGTACTCTAGGCATGACATTTAACGTAAAATTCTTTGTCATAAAAATGACACCATAAACTGAATTCTATTGTACAGGATTGTGTAATATCCCCAAATGTGAGGGCAGATGTAATGGCTCTGTTGTCTGACCTGTATGAGGCAGGCAGCAGGGTTCCTTCTCTTCTCAAAGTGCTTCTGTCTGTGCTGCTCTTGAACCTTCAGGGCAAAACCTGAACCCAAAATACCCTGCAATTGAAGCAAAGTAGAAGCATGTCACTAATGCTATAGTTTAGAGCTGGACAGTAGGACTGTAGAAAACACACTCATGCCAGCAGCTCTTTATAAAAGCACTTTACACTATCAACAAGCAGCACTTTAATATTCTATGTTCACATTTTCGTACAATGTATTGTAAGTATTTACATATTATGTCACACTGAATTCTTACAAAGACAACTAAACATTTAACTAAAGACATTTGATCAGTTAAAGCAATTCTGTCATTAATTAGTGACCCTCATGTCGTTCCAAACCCGTAAGACCTTTGTTCGTCTTTAGAACCAAACTTACTGTATTTTTGATGAAATTTGAGACCTTTCTGACCCTGCCTAGACAGCAATGCAACTACCACGTTCAAGGCCCAGAAAGGTAGTAAGGACATTGTTAAAATAGTCCATGTGACATTACTGGCTCAACCGTAATGTTATAGCTATGAGAATACTTTTTGTGTGCAAAGAAAACAAAAATAACTTCATTTAGCTGTTTCCGTCTTTTTTCAGTTTTCAGCCTTTAACACACGTTTACGAGAACCACTGAACCATGGAACCACTGATGTCACATTGACTATTTTAACAATGTCCTTCCTACCTTTCTGGGCCTTAAACGTGGTAGTTGCGTTGCTGTCTATGCAGGGTCACAAAGCTTTCAGATTCCATCAAAAATATCTTTTTTTGTGTTTCGAAGACGAACAAAGGTCTTACGGGTTTGGAACGACATGAGGGCGAGTAATTAATGACAGAATTTTCATTTTTGGGTGAACTATTCCTTTAAGTAAGCTAATTCATGCAATTCGATTGCTGTTTTCCTATTATTATTAATAGTGTAAAATCAGTATAAAACAACCAAATACTCTGGAAACAATGCCAAGTACCACGAAGCTGCAACTTTAATTGACCTTATCCGAGTGGTCAAACTCACTCAAAGATTATCATTTAATGACAAAAAAGTGAAAGTGAAAGGTGAGCTCTTTAATTTTAAATTAGAACATCCATTTTCATCAAACAATTTATGCTGATTTGTAAATTTGGCTGCAAATCTTGTTGCTTTGACAGGGTAATCAGCCAAACTGCCTTTGCATTTTCTCACAAAGACGCCAAATTAAATTTTGCAGCCAAGTATAAAATTGCATTGTGTAGAGAAAAACCAAGAAGAACATTAGCAGCTGTCTCAATTATGCAAATGATTTATGAAAATGATTTGGTGACAAGATAAACAAACACTGGATTAATACTGTAAGTAGTGTCAAGAAACAAGGTATGGGATTGTTTTTTGCTGTAAGTAAGGTTTACCGCAGGCAGGGTGAAGAAGGAGATCCCAAGCAGGGCGAAGCCAGCAGACAGCATTCGTCCAGTCCAGGTTTTAGGAGTCTTATCTCCATAACCTATAGTAGTGAGGGTGATCTAAAAAAAATAATAATTTTTTTTGTTATTATGATATTTTTCATGTCCGTGGGTTGAAATGACCCCAATAACGGGATATCTAGCCCCTGGAAGGTGCCTCTCACATCTCCCACAGCAACATTAAAATAGTGTAGATTAGTGTACAATGTTTTATTCATTTACCATATTTAATATTGGGGGTATCCAAGTTATTTGACATATTTGAACATTTTTTTTTTTTTTTAAAGCAACACTGTAGTTACTTTCCCTGTCAATTAGTAAATTTTATAATGATGCAACTATTTGTGAGAAGTAACTAGTAACTATAACTAATTACTTTTTTAAAAGTAACGTGCCCAACACTGCATATTAATGACTAAACTAACTGATTACACTGTATTTAGCACAAACGTGGCTACAATAATATGTGAGCAGTACGTATTTACAAGTTTTTACTTTTGGGAAAACAATGTTTATGCATGGTTAGTAAAAAAAAATACAATTTTAAGTCACCAAAATAAGGCCATAAAACGCACAGAAAATTTGTTCACAAGACTTATGACGTAAACTGAACAGAAAACAATTCTGGCTTCTGAATGTCTCTTTAAAAACTCATGCCCTAACCTGCCAATAATTAACTGCAGAAAACACATTGTGGTCTATATAAACCATGTTTATCCTCACTGCATGTGAGCTGCTATTTAGCGTAGTTTGGGTTATTTTTCTTTTTACCGTGTTAAATTTTGTTCATGGTTTTTGAGGATGACGTTATGTCGAGCAACTTGTTTATTTTGGCATCTGACTAATTTGTCTAGCTTTCTAGACAACCTAGTGACAATTTGTCACATAAATAGCACAGAGCTTTACTGTCTTTGACATCAACAACAAATAAACAATAAGCATTTTAATCTATTTATTTTTCTATGCATGATTACCTGGTTAGCTACATTGTATTATTTGCACTTAGCATCGCCTTTTCCATGCAATTTGTGACCTCATCAGAGCAGACCTGTGTTTATCTCTTTACTAATGCATATACACGTATTTGTCTTTTTCTTTTGGGTTGAAACAACCTGTATGAGCCTAAAATCTATTCTCTGAACCATCAGAGGCATCCAAGCAAGACCAGAGATGGCGTTTGTCATTTTGTGCCATCATGATTACTTTCTATCTCCATGGAAATGGAATCTAATGGGTCTCCGTATAACCTTTATGGAAAAGGTTTCAATTTCCCAAACAAGGTGGAAGGCAATGATCAAAAGGCTAGAAAAAGTGTGAGCCTGAAATTACAACTGAAATTTGCTATCAATGATCATATCAAACTGAAACCAGTACGTCTTGCAATTTCCTAGTAATGTTAGACATTAGCAAGGGTGGTGAAAAATACAGAGGAATAATTGCATAAGAGTCACAGAAGTGCTAAGAACACATATCTGGCACTACAAGAACTTCTTTTGTGAAGCTCAGTATAGATCAGAATATTACTTTGGTGGAATGTACCATTGTGAAGAGATGTGGGGTGTAGAGACTCACCGTGCCCCACCACAATGCATCCGCATAGGTGGCAAAGTCTTTATTGAACTCCTTTTCCACCAGATAAACCAGGAAAGAGGAAAAGATGAGCACAAGGAACCCAATGTACCAGGCAGTGACCAATTCCTGTTAGACAGAGAAGCAGACGTTGACATTTAAAGGACATCTTTTGTTCAAAAGTACAAAAAGTACTTCAGGATAAAACAAAGCATGCTTTTAAATCATTAGTATATCAAAGTAATTCAAAAACAAATAATTCTATGCTGACTTACTTTGCTGTGTGCATAAACTACAGAACCCAGAAGCTTCCAAGTTCCTCCACGGCGGTCCATGCGTACCATTCGCAGGATCTGTAAAAACCTTAAGCTTCGGAGTGCAGATGTTGCAAAAATGTTGCTTTGACTCCCAGCGGAAACCACCGCAACAGAGGCGATAAGCACTATAATGTCTGACAGTTGGGAAGAACAGAAGCAGAAAAATTAATGTTAGAAAACATTTTACATAAGTGGCATTATTTCAGAACATCACAGGAGATATCATTTGCCATGGGTGCTTTAACTGCATGGAAAATATTTATTTTGTTACATGGTCCTCTGGATAATTTAATTTTAACTGCTCAAATGTTTTTGCATTTGGCAACATACCAGTTTAATTTATCTCATCTTGTTGCCAGGCCAATTGTTTTCTGTTATAACAGACTATTTCTTTCAGTAGATAATAAAAGAGACAACACAATAAACAAGCAGTAATAAGAAATAAGTGTATTAGGAAGTATAATGTGTAGACAGCTGGTCATTATTCCAAATGGTTGATCAGGGCCTAGGAATCATATTTTTAAAGAGACTTTATGAGCTAAACCTTCTTGTTAAGACAAAGCTGACTGTTTTTAATGTGAGGCTCATAAAGAAAAAAAATAAAAAATAAATAAAATCTTCTCATTTTAATCTATGAAAGCGGCAACTGACTTCCTAAGTGGCCTGTCCTTGTAATAATTATACTGTAAATCCCACTGGGCAAAAGCATCCATTAATTAACGAATCTCAACCTTTTGACTTGAAGGCAGCTTATTATATTTCATACAGCATTTCATCTGTAATTTTATGAAGAACTGATTTTCTCCAGAAGCTTTTTTGATAACAGAAACTGTGAGCACAGTGAATTAATTGACTACTGATTCACTTTTGATAAGTTTTAAGAACTGTATGTTCTTCTTTGAAGAAAAAAGATTTCAGTTTACATCACAATTGTGTGTGTTTTAATGAATTTAGATTATTTAATAAAATTAATTTGAAAGGATTTTTACATTTTAAAGGATTAGTCCACTTCCAGAATACAAATTTCCTGATAATTTACTCACCCCATGTCATTCAAGATATTCATGTCTTTCCTCAGTCGCAAAGAAATTAAGTTTTTTTGAGGAAAACATTCCAGGATTTTTCTCCATATAGTGGACGTCAGTGGTGCTTAACGGATTGAGGGTTAAACAATGCAGTTTTAAAGCAGCTTCAAAGGGCTCTACACGATCCCAAACGATCAGTCATTTTCTTTAAAAAAAATCTACATTTATACGTGTTTTAACCACAAATACTCATCTTGTCTAGCTCTGCATTGCACATGCGTACTCTGCGCACTCCGGTTCAAGACAGTTAAGATATGTCAAAAAACCCAAAATCATCTTACATCACTGTTTTTTTTTTTTTTTTTGTAGGGGTGTTTGACCTTCTTTGCACATTCACTTTGTAAACACTGGTTCGGTACTTCTGCAGCAATGTAGGATGATTTTGAAGTAGGAGGAGAAAATGAGATGGGAGTTTTTCAACATATCCTAACTGTATTGAACTGGAGTGCACAGAGTTCACATGCACATTGCAGAGCCAGACGAAACGAGCATTTCACGTTAAAAAGGATATAAATTTATTTATTTATTTAGACAATAACATTGTTTCACTAGATAAGACACTTTGGCTGGGATTGTGACATTTGAAGCTGTACTGAAACTGTATTTTTAACCTTTAATCTGTTGAACACCACTGAAGTCCACTATATGGAGAAAAATCCTGTAATGTTTTCCTCAAAAAACATAATTACTTTGCGACTGAAGAAAGAAAGACATGAACATCTTGGATGACATGGGGGTGAGTAAATTATCAGGAAATTTTTATTTTGGAAGTGGAGTAATCATTTAAGTCTTCAATAAAACGTATGTCTTTTGTTTATACATAAATGTCTCATTAACCTTAAAAATTGTCAGTTGTTGTTCAATTCAGGTCAATGAGAATGGCATCTCAGCTCAAACTAGATCATTTACTTCTCAAATGAGAGTTCACAGAGGAATGTAGCCATTCTGTTCACGTAAATGATTGGAAAGAGCATTTCCAAACTGTTATTTTGCCCATATTCTGTGGGAAAAGAGGATTGAGGGAGGGGAAAAGAGGGAGAGACAGAAAGAATAAGAGAAGGACACTGGAAGTTCACACAGAAACCACATCCACTTGGAGAAGTGACATCAAACCCTCAAAGAACACAAACAACTCCAAGGCACTACTCAACTGCAATAATATTTTCTTTCTCTTTCTGATCCTCCCTCTAATTTCTCATATTCTTTGTAGTCGATGAACTCAAACTTTCCGGAGAAAGGGCCTTCATGCTTAGCCACTCTACTGCTCTCTGCTGCAGTCTGTCGTTGTAAGTCAAATCAACACATTACATGTGTTCTTAAAGTCTTCGGGGAGTCTCGAGCTGGGAAAGAAAATGCTTATTTAGGTGTAGACGTGCGCTCTGGATCTATAAATTATGACTCTGTTATCCAGCACTGCAGAGAGATGACTCATGAACTCAGTGAAAAATACATCAGACCACCACCACACTTCAGAATCAGCCCTGCTGAAAACTTTTGTTCCAATATCTTTTAAACATGAAAATGTTGGGTCCAAAAGCCTAAAACCTCTACTGACAATGCTTTTATTTAGCAATTTTCTATTTTAATACAATTTAGATACAATATATAACAATTTGTTTTGATATTTCAAAGTCCAAAAACTTTTTATGTTTATGTCAGATTTAAAGGACAGCAATATTACGGATAGAGGACTCATATTTTAACTGGCTACAAAGATTTGACAGTCTCATACACTACATCTTGGATGGCCTGTTTTGGCAAATTTTTAAAAGAACTTTTCCATTAAAGGAGAAGTCCACTCCCAGAACATCAATTCACAAATAATTTACTCACCCCCTTGTCATCCAAGATGTTCATGTCTTTCTGTCTTCAGTCGTGAAGAAATCATGGTTTTTGAGGAAAGCATTTCAGGATTTTTCTCCATATAATGGACTTTATTGGCGTCCCGATTTTGAACTTCCAAAATGTAGTTTAAATGCAGCCTCAAAGGGCTCTAAATGATCCCAGCCGAGGAGGAAGGGTCTTATCTAGCGAAACGATTGGTCATTTTTTTTCGAAAAATAAAAATTTGTATACTTTTTAAGCACAAAAGCTCATGTAGCACAGGCTCTGGGATGCGCGTCCACAACGCTACGAATCACGTCTAAGTTCATCATCTGTGTACTCCGGCTCATAAAGGTAGAGTATGGCGAAAGACTTCATCTTATTTTCTCCTACAACTTCAGAATGGATCTGTAGTTCTGGGCGACCTTTTGACGTGATTCAATAGTACTATGCGCCATGGACGCGCATCCCAGAGCTAGTGCTACATGAGCTTTTGTGCTTAAAAAGTATACAAATTTTTATTTTCAGGAAAAAAATGACTGATTGTTTCACTAGATAAGACCCTTTTTCCTCAGCTGGGATCATTCAGAGCCCTTTGAAGCTGCATTTAAACTACATTTTGGAAGTTCAAAATCAGGGCAAAAATAAAATCCATTATATGGAGAAAAATCCTGAAATGCTTTCCTCAAAAACCATAATTTGTTCATGACTAAAGACAGAAAGACATGAACATCTTGGATGACAAGGGGGTGAGTAAATTATTTGTAAATTGTTGTTCTGGAAGTGGACTTCTCCTTTAAAATAGATCTTGAATGCCAGATTTTCAGTAAGGTCAACACTATATATCAAACCCGAATGGGAAATCTAGCCAAAACACAAATGAAGTAAATTTGTTTTCAGCTTAAACTGAATGATATAATATGTTGACTTTCATTTGACAGATTTTTGCCAGCAAATTAGTTCTGATTTTATTATTATTTTTTTGTGCAGTATGTGATGAACTAACTGTGAGAGCAGGCACGCCAATTCTTGTTGTTGCTATGAACTGCCGGAGGGTTTTCCTGCACTACAACAAGATCACATCTGAACACTATTCTTTCTTTGGCAGGGTTCATTCATCAGTTTAACACACAAATACCATCTAATGGCAGCTAATGACTTGTTGAAATAGGATACGTACACATAATTCAAATACGACAACACAAAATAAACCCTGTCCGAATAGGTTTATTCTAGAAACAGCTTCCCAACACATTTGTTTGAAACAAAACAAAAAAACCTTAAAACTACTTAAAATTTCCAGCAACAATCACAGTACATGATGCATGAATGAAGTAAAACATGTTGCTGCTAGTCTGAAGTTAGTAACACTATTTACCCTCAAGTCCTGTAGGACCTCTGGGTATAGAAACATTCATTCATAATGAGTTTTAAATTATCTTAAATGAATGACCTGTTATTAATTCTTAGTGCATTCTGTTTTCATTATTATCATATTGATGAAATAGGGCTGTAAATGTGGATGTGTGTGTGTGGTCACCCTGAAAAGAAAAATAAGGTTTTTGAGGAAAACAGGGTTTTTCTCCATATAGTGGACTTCAATAGGGACCAGTGGATTGATGGTCCAAATTACAGTTTCAATGCAACTTCAAAGGGCTCTATATGATCCCAGATGAGGAATAAGAGTCATATCTAGCAAAATGATCAGTAATTGTCTAAAAAAAAAAAGCTAATTTATATACTTTTTAATATATATATATATATATATTTATTTTTTATTTTTATTTTTTTTTTCTTTTCGACTAAAGAAAGAAAGACATGCGGTGGCTAGAGCCACTGCCCCTCTGCCCTCATTCTTTTGGTAATGATTTACTCTGTCTTCTAAAAGTAACAACTTGTACAAAATATTTTGAATTCTTAGAATTAAAATGTCTAATCAAATTATTGTACCTGGTCAGATCTTATATAAATAACACCAAATTTGCTGTTGTTGGCAGACTTTGCAGACAAAATAAAAAAATAAAAAAAAATATTAATTAATTAAAATAAAATAAATAACAAAAAAAAAAAATTTGAAGACGTGGAGTGAGAAAGAGCAAAGGGAGGCTGCAAAAGGCTCAACATTGCAAATATGTATTCAAGCTCCAGTGTGCCAGCAGGTAGGGTAAATAATCATATAGAATATTAGCAGTTTGACACACTTTAATTATTGTAATTAAGCATATTTCCCATTATAATCACTTGTCTTAGTTGATAATAGTAAACTATAACACATCATAATTGTAATATTTTATTAAAACCATATTAATAGTTGGCCTATACATAGTTAAAAACATAATATAAATCTTCCAATTAAGTTGTTTATTAGTATTATAATACAGATTTATGTTATATAACATTAAATTAAACATCTAATACTTTGAAGATGAGGCGGAAGCAGGCTTAGAGACTGAGGGAGAACATTTACAATAAACATTTATAATAAAGTCTGAAATTATTACAGAGTGTGCTGCCTTCACTTTTAATTGTAGATTTGGATCATTTGTATTAAAGGGGTCATATGACATTGCTAAAAAGAACATTATTTTGTGAAAATGGTGTAATCCAATGAATTTATGCAGTTTAAGGTAAAAAAAAAACACATTATTTTCCACACGCCATACATTATTGTTCCTCCACTCAACCCTGCCTTTCTGAAACGCATCGATTTTTACAAAGCTCATCATTCTGAAAAGCATGGTGTGCTCTGATTGGTCAGCTATCCAGTGCATTGTGATTAGCCAAATACTTCAAGCATGTGACCGAAATGTTACGCCCCTTACTATATTTGGAATATCAGCTTCCATGGCGGCGGTGGCAACAGTACTACAGCAAGAATAAAAGTTATGCCTTCTTTCTTTCCGTATACATTTGGGCGGTGTTATGCAAATCATAAATCTTAGATTTGTGGGGCCGCGTATGAATGAGGCATTTTAGGAAGGCATGGATTAGTCTTAACTTTTAGAAAGCTTGTTTCTTTGGGTCTTAGACTTTAATCTTTGCGACTTTATGGATCTTATATATGCACAAACAGCTTGTAATACTCCAAAGACAAAGGAAAACATGAAATCACTTCATATGACCTCTTTAACAAGCCCCACTCCCTTAGTGTCCCTTTTTTGGTTTGGGCCATTGCCCCTCAAAATGTCTGTGCACGGCTCTGGAGAAATGGTTCTTAAAATCATGTTACCTAACACTGTTGCCACCTCTCTATAAATTCCCATGAATGCCTGCCTAACAAACTGTGAAAAATATTCAATATCCAATTGTCATGGATGAGCACAAGTATGAATCTATGAAATAAGTATGAATCTTATTTTCTGTTTTTAAAAGAGATTCAATTTTTAATTAACTCTAATCCCTACTGTGCATAAAATCGCACCAATTTTATAATAGCACTGAATGGCTGGACAGCTGCGGTAAAGATGCACAATGTGCTACATAAAAAATAACTGCTTTAATGCGCAACCTTGTACAGTAATTGAGTTATCAGTGTTCCTGTTGTTTGGAATCGAGACCTTTGCCAGTGGCCGGGTTTGTGTTCACGATATACTAACAAAGGGGAATAGGGATCAGAAAAAGGCACAGCATAATAGAATCTCAAAGGACATTCGGTCTGCACACATTATTAATGACGTTCATTACTCTCAGCATTCCCCTTTTAGATCGATAGGGCCAGGGCCAAGTGTTAGCACTTAAGAATAGACACCACAGGCACCTACACACACTTAAACAAAGTAAGACATTATTAATAGCAAAGCCAGTATTAATGAGCTCACACAGTGTAACAACAGTCTGGAGAACATTAGACAGGTTGAGGGGTCACTGAATGAGAGCTGTTTGCTGAAGTGGATTCGGTAGTTTTTGGCAGCCACAACTGGAGGATGTTGGGTAAAAGGTTTGGGGTCAATGGGTAAGTACATTAAGGTTATTTTACAGGCATAAGACACTTCCTTAATGGTGATCTACAGTTACGAGGCTTGTGTCTTAGTAACACCGGAATAAACGTAGTTTGGGTTATCATGGAAGGATGAAAGTTGTTAGACTGGACCAATTAATTTGTGATGGAGGACAGTATTAATAGTGCTTATTTGTCTGTTTATTTATATAATAAATTGTGAAATATTTTACAGTTTCAAAAACTATTTTCAAAGTGAATATACAGTCATGTGAAAAAGTTAGGACACCCTATTAAATTCCATGGTTTTCTGTATCAGGACATAATAAAAAATTATCTGGTCCTTGGCAGGTCTTAAAATTTGGAAAATAAATCCTCAGATAAACATCATCACATGACATATCACACTCTGTCATTATTTATTTAGCAAAAATAAAGCCAAGACGGAAAAGCCACGTGTGACAAAGTTAGAATACCCTATAATTCAACTGCCTGTAGATCCACTTTTAGCAGCAATAACTTGAGGCATTGATTTTCTGTGTGACTTTATCAGTCTCTCACATCGTTCTGGAAGAATTTGGACCACTCTTCTTTTCAACGTTGCTCCAGTTTATTGAGGTTTGTGGGCATTTGCTTATGCACAGCGCTCACCACAGTATTTGAGCTCTGGACTTTGACTGGGCTATTGCAACACCTTGATTCTTTTCTTTCCAGCCATTCTGTTGTAGATTTGCTGGTGTGCTTGGGATCATTGTCCTGTTGCATGACCCAATTTTGGCCCAACTTCAGATGTCAGACAGATGCCCTCGCATTTGACTCTAGAATACTTTGATATACAGAGGAGTTCATGGCCAACTCAATGACTGTGAGGTGCCCAGGTCCTGTGGCAACAAAACAAGCCCAAAATTATAAGCCCTCTTCCAGCATGCTTGTCTTTTGGTATGAGGTGTTTGTGCTGATATGCTCTTTAGGTTTTCACCAAACTTGGCGCTGTGCATTATGGCCAAACATCTCCACTTCGGTCTCGTCTGTTCAAAAGACATTATTCTAGAAGAATTGTGTTTTGTTCAGATGCAATTTGCAGACCTAAACTGTGCTGCAATGTTTTTTTTTAGATAGAAGAGGCCTTCTTCTGCCAAGCCTTCCAAACATGCCATTTTTGTCCCATATTTTTCTAATGGTATTGTCACGAACTTTATCATTTAACATGTTAACTGAGGCCTGTAGAGTCTGAGGTGTAGTTCTTGGGTTGTCTGCCATTTCTCTGAGCTTTACACGGTCTGATCTTGGGGTGAATTTTCTGGGACGTCCACTCCTGGAAGGAGAGGTGTCTGTTTTAAATGTCTTCCACTTGTAAATAAACTTCAAATTGTTTGGAAATGGCTGTATTACTCTTCTCAGATTGATGGCAACAGCAATTGCTTCTCTAAGATGATTACTGATGTCTTACCTCCTTGGCATTGTGTTAACACACACCTGGAGTCTCCAGACCAGCGAACTGACAAAGCTTATGCTTTTATAGAGGCGCTCAGACTTGCTGATGATCAGTTAATCAAAGGTATTTGATTAGCAGTGCTTGACTGTTATTTACCCTCTTAATTTCAATGTTAACAGTAAGGGTGTCCTAACTTTGTCACACATGGCTTTTCCATTTTGGCTTTATTTTTGCTCAGTAAACAATGACACGGTGCAATTTGTCGTGTGTTGTTGTTCATCTGAGGTTTTATTTTCGAAATTTTAAGACCAGCCAAAGACCAGTTTTTTTTTTTTAAATGATGTCCTGATATGGAAAACCATGGAATTCAAGAGGGTGTCCTAATTTTTTTCACATGACTGTATGTATAATTTAATTTATTCCTGTGATGCAAAACTGAATTTTCAGCAGCTATTACTCCAGTCTTCAGTGTAGCATGAATCTTCAGAAATCATTCTAAAATGCTGATTTGCTGCTCAAGACAGATTTCTTATCATCAATGTTTATATATTAGCAATTTAATGCATCCTTTGTGAATAAAAGTACGTGCTTTAAAAATATCACTAACTGAAAACTGTAGGGTCACCAAATATTTGCTTTTATATGAACTCTCAGTCCATAACCAATGATGATGTGGGTGTTTGTTCCTTTAACATGTGTCACTGCAAGTAACAAGGTCAAAAAAATGAACTCCATCAAAAGCAATTATATCAGCTTTGGCGAGTAAATAACACGATGCTCCTCTTTTATTTACACCTTTTACTACAGAAAACCTTGTGACTCCAGAACATTTTTCTTCAAGCCTTGGAAATGTTCTTTGCAGAGCAAGTCAGCAAAACGAAAAAAAAAAAAAAAAAGATAAATAAACTCCCAATGTCTTCACATTTTTGTCGCATATGCAATTTCTTTCACATCTGTAATATGTAAATACTCTATGATGTTGTGAATGACTTGCTGACCTGTGCTGCTTATCACAAAAAGTGTATATATATTTTAATTAATGTTATTTACAGTTTCATGAAGGTAAGACATATTTATGAGCAGTAAATCTGATCAAATTAGATTCGAATATGTTAGATAACAGTGAACTCCCCTTCTAAGACAGATCTCACTCTGTGACCTCATTTGGAAATGAGAAAAGTTTGGAAACCCTGATCTTAAAGTCCACTTCCAGAACAAAAATTTAAAGATAATGTACTCACCCCCCTGTTATCCAAGATATTCATGTCTTTCTTTCTTCACTCGTAAAGAAATTATGTTTTTTGAAAAACATAATTTTTTTCTCCATATAGTGAACTTCTAAGTGCCCCGAGTTTGAACTTCCAAAATGCAGTTTAAATGCGGCTTCAAACGATCCCGAATTGCGTTTGTAAACTATCCCAGCTGAGGAAGAAGGGTTTTATCTAGAGAAACGATCGGTTATTTTTATACAAATAATACAATTTATATACTTTTTAATGTCAAACGCTCATCTTGTCTTGCTCTCCCTGGTTTTGTTCTGGTTCATGACATTTAGGGTATGCCGAAAAACTCCCATCTCATGTTCTCCCTCAACTTCAAAATCGTCCTATATCGTTGTTTTACCTTTTTTGTTAAGGGTGTTTGATTTTCATTGCATGTTCACTTTGCAAAGACTGGGTCAGTACTTCTGCAGTGATGTATGATGATTTTGAAATGATTTTTGAAGTTGAGGGAGAAAATACGATTGGAGTTTTTAGACATAACCTAACTGTCTTGGGTCAGAATACACAGAGTTCAGGCAGAGCAAGACAAGATGAGTGTTTGAGATTAAAAAGTATTTAAATCGTATTTTTTTTAATGAAAATAACCGATTGTTACTCTAGATAAGACCCTTCTTCCTCGGCTGGGATCGTTTGAAACCGCATTTAAACTGCATTTTGGAAGATCAAACTCGGGGCACCATAGCAGTCCATTATATGGAGAAAAATCCTGAAATATTTTCCTCAAAAAACATCATTTCTATACGACTGAAGAAAGAAAGACATGAACATCTTGACATCTTGGATGACAAGGGGGTAAGTACGTTATCTCTAAATTTTTGTTCTGGAAGTGGACTTCTCCTTTAAACTATGAAACCCTAATAATTCTCATTTCATGAAGGTAAACTTTGCACATTGATTGCAGGCTCACCTATGAAACAGAAGGGCTTCCTTGCGAAGCGAAGTCGCCCCTGCCATCCTCGGTACCGGCAACAACAACCAGCAGACCAGATTCGAATGATGTACTCAAGACCAAACACCACAATCATCACAAATTCCTACAAGACAAAGAAAACATTTTCAAGTTTATTTGTGTGGGTGTGTACTTGCATCATCTGTGGTTGTAAAATGATAACACTCTTAATCAACAACATTACAGCTACTGTACATTACATGCATCATTACTGGAAATAAACAGTGAGAGAAGTACCATACAGTGTGCACAACAGCTCTTTTTAATAAAGAAAAACAGATGGAGGTGTCCTTGCCTGTCAAATATAATCTGTGGGTCAGCTATTTCTTGACATAAGTGGAAAATAACCTGATTATGGATCTATTAGTGAGCTCTGCTTTAGTCATATGCTGTATATTTAGTTCTGCTTCAAATCCTTAGTTTGTACTACTCAACTACATGAGTACAGTTCAAATGTTTTCAAAAATGATTCACTCAGAGCAGCATTTATCTGCCAAAAAACAAACAAACAAACACTCATTTATCTAAATAAACAGTGGAAAAGCACAGAGATTAAGAGCAATGTTTTAAATATCATTATTTTGAAAATGATTCTTTTTAAATGAACCACACTGAAATAAAAAATCAGGACATTATCCATTAACTTTACAAATGTTTTCTTTAACCCTAAAACGCAATTCACAATACATGTATGCCTCTGAAAAATCAATACAGAAAACTCAATTTAGGTGATTGTGTTTGGTTAATACTTCATTTTGCCCACTATAAAGCATTTTGCCTATTATAAAGCATACACATACACATGCACATACACATGTGCAAACATAATAATGCACACATATGGAAACAGATGTTGACCTTATATGGAGTTTCTGACTCAATTCACAGAGGTCAAAGCCATTTTAAAAGATCTCTGTGTTGTTGACTTATACATCCTGTCTTTGCATTGCAATTAAAGGGGCAGCAGTATGACTGAATAAAAGAGCTTCCATTATGATCATATAAGTAGCTTCAGAGCACTACCTACAGATCATAAATACCATACAGATCATGTCTGGTGTCAGCTGAGTCAATAAAACAAATCAGGTCAATTTGTATGGCCATCAGTACCAGTACACAAACCAGCAGGCTTCCAGGAACAGAAAACCACCATAACAAGAGCCTTTCATCCAGTGTTCACGTCTCTCACCTGGAGCTGGCTTTTGTCAGGGCTTTGTACTCAAGTAACTATTGACAGTATTCCATCATGCTGCATTAAAGGGATCAAGCAAATCACAAGGTCTAAAAGTGGGTCATATTTGGTTGCATTTATATTGTGGTTTACTGAGTTGACTAACTTGACCTGTGCTGTACAGTGCTATGAACATTTTACCACATTGCCTTAAAGTTTAGAGATGCATCATCAGACAAATAGCAGCTGAATTTGGTGGACAGCAAAGGAAATTTTCTGCATAGGGATCTGTACATAAAAACTTTCCAGCCAGGACAAAAAAAAAACTCAGTAAGTGTTACAGATGGAATTTTAAATGAGCATTATCCCATAATACCTCCTACAACTCCCTTATGAAAATTAACCATGGTTTTACTACAAATACCCCCCCCCCCCCCCAAATAAAAAAACAAAAACAAAAAAACATATACCACTATAGTTAAACCATGGTAACCACAAAATAACCATGGTTTTGCTACATTAACCATAATTTAACCATGTTAAAACTGTGGTTATAGATATAAATACATATTTACTATAATAAAACCATAGTTAATTTTTGCAATGGCTCCTATGACCTGGCCTTTTCTTCCTTTAAATAAGGTAACAGTGAAAATCATAAGCAAAGATGCATGATGTAGCATTATTTAAGGCTCCAGATGTACAGTACAATTAGCTGCGGTATTACAGTACAGTTGACACAGAGTTCATTGGATGTTTTTCTTTAAGCTTCTTAGCATGAGACTCTCATGTTCTCATGCTTCATCCTGTTTGGATTTTGTTTGACACTGTAGTTCAGCTCTTACCAAGATTAGGAGACTATGAGAGGCCATTTCCTGGTGATCTGGAATGGTGGAGAAGACAGACAGCACCAAGCAGCCAAACACCAGGACGAACCTGTAAAAAAACAACAGGAAGAACAAAAATTACTTTACTGGAAGATTGATAGAATTTGATATTGATAGAATAAGGCACTGAAAACAATTTTTCAAATATTTCAAACGCTAAGTACCATAATGTTAATTTCCCATCAACAATATGAAATATGACATGAGGGAAACCGCTGTTCAGAGAACAACTGTGTCTGGAGATTTGCATTATTGACCCCTTCAAATAAGGGGTGGGAGACATCTGTATTTGATCATTGGACATCTGCGTCAGTCGCCTGATCTCTCTCTCTCTTCTATTAGCTTTATCCCTCTTGCTCCATCTAGTCTAATTCCCACTGTCTCTTTTTCTTAACTACTTGGTCCATTTCCCTGCAAATTCTCATGCCTCTGTTTTTCTCTTTCCCTTTTTCTGTCTTACTGCTATATTCTCTCACAAATTAGCAAGGTGAAGAGACACTGAGGACCCCACAACCAAAAAACACATTTAAAAAGCAGTATTCAAATCTTATATGTTCACTAAGACCCTTCTATTATCTATTGAAACCCACAGTAATGTTTAAAATAGTAGTAAGCTTAATATATATAAAATCATCATTTATTAAGTGCTTTCAATTGGGAGGTGGCTGTCCCGAACCCTAACCCCCAAATTTTAACTTACGAAAATGATATTTAAATACTTTTTGTATTTTTTCCTGTTGTTGTTTTTATAAGTATCTTTTTGATCCTTTTAAAAGGTGAAGCTCAAAAAATATTAATTTTATATTTTCTTTGTAGATAATGAAACGTAACGTATAATAAAAAAAAAAGCCCTGCATTTTTTTCATGACACTGCTGAAACAGTGTATGTTTTAGTACACTGGCTGAGACTGATTTTGACTACACCCATTTATGATCAGGAAATATTCATGTGTCCCTCTCTCTCATAGCTACATGGTGAGTAGACAGGCCCCATCATTTTGAGGTAAATGTTTTCAAAATCTAAAAAATCTGTGTGTAACACTAAGGAACGTCACTACCGAACACCTTTTTTTCTGCAGTTAAACACTTTTTTGGAAGCTATTCCATAACATTTCATTTTTTTTATGTGTACCACTGTTCAGAACTGTGCTAGCTAACCATGTGCTGATTAGCATCTTTGAGCTAGCTACACATTTTTTCAAGACATTTTCATTTTTACACCAATTCTGTAGAATGGCCCATATACTAGAAGTATCAATAATACAAATCACTCAAATTTTTGCAAAACCCATCTTTTGAAGCCAAGTAAGATTACATTGCTGACCTCTAATATAGAGCTTCACAGCCTAAAGGCCCATGAAACACATTCTTGTGACCTAATGCAAGTGGACAGAACTGAATAGATCAGAGAAAATACAACCTTGAATGGCCCTTTGACTTGATGATAAACAGTCTTTGCTGCAGTGTGCAGTTATCGAAGACTTTTGCATCTAAGAGCATTGATGCAACAATTATTACTCTTACGAATAAGTTTTGCCCTCTTCCCTTTTTCTATAAAACAGCTCTACTTTGCAAAATTATCATTAGAGCTAATTAAGCACCAAAGAATGTTTACAAAATTTTCCCAGCGTAAGAGCTGTGCTTTGCTTTTGAGGCTTCTTTCGAGTGGCGCCATGTGGTTGAGCTGGACTCTGTCTAAACTGACCCGAGTAAACTAAAAGAGGCTGTAATTTAAGACCGTATGAGAAGGGGCTTATAAAACTGAGGTTAAAGGCTTCATCCAGCGTTGGTGCAGGGTTTGTGTGAAAGCAGTGGGCGTGATGGGGCGCCTCACCCTTTGACCTGCCCTCAACTCGGAAACAGCAGCCGAGCTCCTCTATAGAGAAAACAGGGCAAGGTCAGGGGCAGTGTTTTCCATAGGCTGTCATATGGCAATGTCCTTGCTGAATGTCTGCATTTGCTCATAATTCCAGTGCTATGAACAATATAATTATACAATTTTGCATGAAAGTGCTGTGATTTGGCTGTAAGCATGAGGTTGGAGGTGATCACAGACATGCTGATATTCAGAAAGACATCACATTTACAAGTGTGATATTGCTTAAATAAAAAAGTAAATAAAATAAAATAAAAATAAACATTAGAAGAAATGTAAATTCAAATGAAAATCTGAAATGCTGCCTTGGCAGCTAACTGAAATA
The DNA here is from genome assembly GCA_036247105.1 of Cirrhinus mrigala. Lineage (NCBI taxonomy): Eukaryota > Metazoa > Chordata > Actinopteri > Cypriniformes > Cyprinidae > Cirrhinus > Cirrhinus mrigala. The sequence continues at coordinate 23,801,881 of CM070007.1, read as the reverse complement.
AAATAAGTTTTTCCTTTAAATATGTTTATTAATAGAAATTTTTTACAGACAGCCACTTGTAATTACACATTTTTACATTTTTAACAAATAAACATAAAAAAAGCGAAAAGAAACACAGAAAAAAGAACAAAAAAACAAACAATAGTCATGAATATAATAATTGAACAAAAAAAGAAAAAATTACATACATTTCTCCCCACCCAACAACTTGACCCGTAAGTGCTATCCAGTGGTAAAAGTAGATACTGAAGGCATAATAATCATATTAATCACAAGTTTGTAGAAAGGAAATAAGTTTAAGTTTAATACTATGAAAGTAGTAATTTTTAAGTAATTTGCCTTATTGTGTAATGAAGCTTAAATTTTATAAACAATATTGGCAGGTGATTTGTCTCATCGAGACAAGTGAAGACAGTTATTGAGACAGTTACTTGTTTAGTTCCTGAATGAATACGCATTTTTAAATAAAACGGTTGAGTGAATTATTCAATGACTCACTCATAAAGACAGTCACTTGCATTCCTAAATTTTTTGAGTTTTTTGAATAAATTAGCCGAACGAATGATTCAGTAACTCATTTGCCACTGAAGGAGTCACTGAAAAATCCTTTCTGCCAATACACAGATTTAAAGTTTGTCTGAAACTCACCAACACAGAAGCGATACAATCATTAAAAAGTCCAAGTGCTGTTCAGCTCGACCAATCGGATTTGAGTACAAGAACAAACTCTTGTATAATTCCCAATAAAACCTTGAGAGTGGTAACTAAATAAATAAATAAAATAAAAATTGCAGGGTGACATTTGCAACAACCACCTATGTTGGATGGATGGTTGAAATGAAGTAGCGGAGAAAGTAGAGTGCAATAGACAGTACAATTATCTGTCAAGCAGCCAGTGCCTGTCTGTTCTTTAGGGCTCTAGTATTTAAAGAGAGCTCTTCTACTCTCCTGCCTCTTGTCAGCTCACTCAGACAGGACTATTTCAGTGCAGCGCCCAGGGCTAAAATGCTCTTTTTTTTCCAGAGGAAAAAGGAAAAAGAATAAGTGCATGGAACTGAAGTAGCTCCCCTCATCAATCATCTGTTAGGCCTAGCTAATTACACAACCCTGCTCTCCTACCTTGTTCTTTTGTACCTGCGTGTCACTTCCTGCCCTGGTGGGTGGCAGTTGGTGTCTGTGGAGTGTCACGGCCTTTGATGTTGAAAGAGACGATCTTAACATTTACATGCAGACCACAGTAAACACACACTTTGCTCTCTGAAGTGGCACTTAATAGGCATCGTTTTGCATAATCAAATTGATTTGTTTTGAAGGTGAGTGCCAGGGACGAGTGACTAATGAACCAAATCTCCCTCTCTCGCACAGATATGTATCACGCCATATCATTATTTCTTATTTGATGTTCAAAACAGCAGATGGAAGCCTGAAATTATATTTCTCCCAATCCCTATCACTATAATTTATATCACTAAACAAGCACACATAATATTACACATTGAATGATCACACTGATGCCTTTTTAAGCAAATAGCAGTGTGGTAGTGAACTTACAAGGTGCTGTAAAAATTGTCTGCATGTCTTAAAATCGCTTGCAATTACATGCAAAGCAGGGGAAAAGAGAAACAAATCTGGTATTTGTGCATAAAAGCTTCTTTTTCTTCACTGATGTGCTGTCTAGCGGTTGATCTAAGTGCTTGTGTGAGCCTCGGCAACAGAAAAGACCCAGCAATCCTGCAAACGCTACTGATGTGTGAGCTGTCCGTGGTCCTGCACGCGATTATAAAAGCTGCACAGACGGTCTGTAACGAATCTTGACGCACAGGCAATGATCACCAAAACCCTCTCAAAGCTGTAGGAAGTTTAAAAGCTGACATCTGTAATTAACACACCCATATCAGTAAAACAAAATATGCTTAGAAGCTAGCTGACTCTCACCTTACACGAGTAACCTTGCAAACTTAAGTAGCTGCCCTCAAGCAATAAAATCTCTGACTTACATGAATGCAAAACAAATATGTTGTGATCAGTGCTTCTCAACTGGGGGTCTGTGGCTCATTAAGGGTCTCAGTAAACAACGAAATGAGGCCCTTAAAGGCTTAGTTCACTCAAAAATGAAAATTCTGTCATTAATTACTCACCTTTATGGTGTTCCAAATCTGTAAGATGTTTGTTCATCTTTGAAACACAAATTAAGATATGTTTAATGAAATCCAAGAGGTTTCTGACACTGCATAGACAACAATGCTGAAAAAACTGAAACATTCCCAGGCCCAGAACGGTAGCAAGGACATCATTAAAACAGTCCAAGGGACATTAGTGGTTCAACCGTAATTTTATGAAGCGACGAGAATACTTTTATGTGCAAAGAAAACATAAAAAAAGTACTTTATTTAGTCTTTATGCATGCGTTGTGGTACTCTTGTGAATGGCGGCAGAGACTGACACAGAAGAGATGAAATTGTTGAATAAAATCCTTATTTTAGTTTTCTTTATGCACAAAAAGTTGAACAACAGCTGACACATGGACTATTTTATCAGTGTCCTTACTACCTTTCTGTGCCTTGAATGTGGTAGTTGTGTTGCTGTCTATGCAGGGTCAGAAACAGGGTTGCCAGGTTTTCACAGCAAAACCCACCCAATTGCTACTAAAAATCGCATTCTGGTGGTAAAATACACGTTTTTGGTGGGGTTCCACTGGTAAAATTAGCATTCTAAGGGCTAAACGCTATACAATATTGGGTTGCTTCAACCTGAGGACATGAAAAACAACCAGCGGCAATAGAATGAAAGTAGCCCAATTCCACGGACTTGGCAACACTGGTCAGAAAGCTCTCGGATTTCATAAAAATATCTTAATTTGTGTTCTGAAGATAAACAAAGGTTTTACAGGTTTGGACTAACACGAGGGTGAGTAATTAAAGATTCAAATTATAGATTCATTTTTGGGAGTACCCCTTTAAGATTATTTAAAATTATTTAGAATAAGACAATACTGAATAGCTGAATACAATACATGGAAAACCTGAATACTGTATATGAGAATCCTTTTTCTAAATATTAAAGTGATTTGTAGATCTGAAAAAAATCTGAAACACCATGAGCATTTTTATAATGAATACATTTTTTTTTTTTTCAGTTAAAATATTTAAACTAAATATTTAACTAAATTATATATGTACAATATTTTGTCTTTCATATTTTCTAGCTCTAATTTTTTCATCAGAAACAAATCTGAATCCTTAATTTTTATCTAGTCAAGAGTCATGTAAACTGAGTGGCTAAACAGTAAGATTAAACTATTAAAACTTCTAGATTTCTTAATTTATATAATTTTAACTATACCTAATTAAGATGTTTAATTACTTATTTATTTACACAGATATGTACAGAAAGCTCCAGACTTATTCAAATATAAAACAAAAACTTTAGATGTTGACTGCAAGTGTGACCTACAAGACCTTCAAGGAACAAAATCTCCCAAATTGTCCAAAATAATAAAACAAATTAGACGCAAGCTAACTTTACAAGTACCTTGTAATCTTACAAGGAGTGTTGCCCAAACAAGAAAATTCTCAAGACTTGACCAACTTTAAAACAAAATATGTTTAGAAGCTTAGAAGCTTGCATTGTGCCTCTATGTCAGAGACAGAAGGACTGTCTCAACATAAACAAGACAAAGAGTGAGTGTGTATGAAGAGGGATTAAATATCATGCTTTTCAAAAACACAAATACACAGCTGTCCATTAAAGCAAGTGCAGCATCTGTTTGTACAATAATGACATTATTCTACACCACAAGGCTTAATTTGTGAGCAACAAAACAAACAATCACCACAAAACCCATCAATTATTCTTTATACAGTCTCTCTTTAGATTCATATGCCTACAATTCGCTTTTCAACCATGTTTTTACTTTAGTCCTTGTCTAAACTATGTTAGCAGTAACAGGCTGTCGTCAGCCCATCTCACCATGTGAACCACACTGCTGCAGTGTCACTGGCTTCATGTCAGCGTTCGAGCTACTGTTGTGCTGATGGTTTTCTCCTACTGAGAATACGGTTCTCTATTCTCTCTTAATATTCTTTATGAAAAACGCTATTTCCAAACTGTTTGGAAATAAGCGTTTTTGTCGCATTTGAAGACAATGCCATCAGGGATAGGCAATCAATGCAGGGAATGTTTGATCCCGCATCCAGCCCAACCAGGACTTAATCCCAGAAGAAATATGCTCATTCATTTGTCAGTATTACATAACCAGAAGTTCATCCACCTAAAAAGGAATAAATTAGACATCCTCAGAGCTCAAATAATGAATAGGGCTTTACTAAATAATTCATCCAAGTGCTTAAACAAAAATACTACTGTAGCTTCATATTTATGCTCTAAATTCCTCCCAAATCCTGGCACGTAAGCCTCTGTGTGATGTGTCACATATATGATAATTAAGTTTCTGCTCATTTTTTTTATCAGTACTGTACATTAAGGTGTTTTGTGTTAAATGTTTCATTATTCATTTAATGTTAAATGCATTACTTTTGTGTGTGTGACCTTGTGTACAGACTATAAGATCACTGGCCATGTTTTATGGACAGGCCACTTAAAGTTTTATCATAAATTTGCTCTACCTCTCTTAGTAAGTGCACAGTTACAATGCAAATGAGAGAAAGTGTGAGAGTCAAAGTCTGTTACTAAAACCAGCACTGATAACCCAATACTGTACTGTACAGTCCCCCATGAGAGCCTGCTCACGGGATGTCTGGGTTTCTGCGTCAACTGATGTGTGATAAAAGTGAAGGGATGAAAGCGTTGCTTACCCTTTGATGACAACAACTCCAGACAAAATTGCTTGTTACACTCTTAAAAATAAAGGATCTTTATTGCCATCAAAGGTTCCATGAAGAACCATGAACATCCATGGAACCTTTCAAATGCAGAAAAGGTTCTTTAGATTTTAAAAATGTTCTTCAAAATGGTTCTTTTAAGAACTGTTCACTGATAGGTTCTTTGAATATGGTTCTTCTATGGCATCACTGCAAAAACAACCTTTTGGAACCTTTATTTGTAAGAGTGTAACATACACCACTAGCCTAAGTAACTTACAGTAAACTGCACATGTAAACACACTTGCACCATAAAAAAAGGACATAAAAGTGTTTAGCAGCACACTGAGATAAGCTGTGCCAGAGGCTAATCTTCACAGTATCAAAACATTATATCATAGTACACTGACTTTGAACTAGTTTGCAGTGAGCAAAAGAGATTTGTATCAATATACACATCTCAATATTTTGGTCAGTGTGCTTGGAAAGCAACATCTGATATGCAAGAAATGATAAAGGTCCTTGGGTGGTAAAAGGACTGACGATTCAACTTGCTGAAAGTCTTTTTTTTTTGCACTTTGGGATATAAATTATGTATTATCAGTTGAACAGTTACACTTTTAAGGCTGGAATACACCAAATGACTTTGCTCTTATTCATAGTCTGGAGGAGTCGATGCTAGTTGCAGAAAGTCAGAGCCAGTCTGCAGATTTTGGGTAGTTGGAGACAGATTTCACAGAATCACATAGTGTTTGATGAGCACAGACTTAGATTTTTTTTTTTTTTTAGCTTCAATCTATAATTCCATGCAGTCTGATTTTAAACGTATTTTAGAAAACATTGTTTCATCTGTCATGCATCGTCTGGCACTGAGGCACAAGCTTCTGCATGAGTTTGTTGTGTCTGGAACGATTTGAAAGTCTGGTAGTGTGTAATACTCAGTTGTTTTATGTATGAAGCCCAGTTTTTCCTCTGTAACTATTTACAAAGACAAAAAGTGTAGGAATGCACAAATGCACAAATTAACAAAGTGTAGGACAGAAAGTTTTTAAAAATCTGTTCAGATAATAGTCATGTAGTGTATTTCAGCCTTTACTCACTGCTAGTGTGCTTGCATATTATGATTGTGCATGTAAATGCTTTTAGATAATTTAATATTAAAATATGTAATATTGCCAGCCTGCATGCAACACTATGAAAGATGTGTGTTATACATACTTTATTAATCCCATGATGATAATTGCAGATTTATGTGATGGCTTATATGTGACCCTGGACCACAAAACCAGTCGTAAGTAGCACGGGTATATATGTAACAATAACCAACAACACATCGATTGGGTTAAAATTATCGTTTTTTCTTTTATGCCAAAAATCATTAAGATATATTTAGTAAAGATCATGTTCCATGAAGATTTTTCCTACAGTAAATATATCAAAACTTAATTTTTGATTAGTAATATGCATTGCTAAGAACTTCATTTGGACAACTTCAAAGGCTATTTTCTCAATATTTAGATTTTTTTTTACACCTTCAGATTCCAGATTTCAAATAGTTGTATCTCGGTCAAATATTGTCCTATCCTAACAAACCACACATTAATGAAAAGCTTGTTTATTCAGCTTTTTTGATGATGTATAAATCACCATTTCACAAAATTGACCCTTATGACTGGTTTTGTGGTCCAGGGTCACATACAAAACTCAACTATCGCCTGACTTCAGGCTCAAAGTCCTGAAATGGCTATACAGCAATCCAGTTACTAATGATGAGTGTTGAGAGAAATGTGGTTCATGAACTGTGCTTAATGCAACACCACCTGATATGTGCTTCTAAAGAGGAAGAAATTAACTTAGAACTTAATGAAAGGATGATAATGTAGAAATTTATGCATGGTTGTACAAAGTATTAAAAATGATTAAAAATGCAACTTTTTTTTAAACCCAGACTCATTAGAAAAACGTGCCTGTGATAATATGTCTGCAAAATGATATTACATTGCCTCTCGCACAGTTTAAAAAATGAAATGTCCAGTTAGTAGCGCTAAAACGTTCATGCTCTATGGCGTTTGATAATAACGTACTAGGCAACTCTACCCTAACTCTAACTGAAGTGTTAACAAAAGCAAACATGAGATAAAATACAATTCCTGAAGAAACCATGCTATTTTATCTTGCTTCTAAGTCTAAGCTCTTTCATCATGACTCATGTTTCATGGGAATCATACCTGAATGCTTCAAATTGCAAGTGCAGTGTACCTGTACCAGGTGAGCTACTGAGCAAGTTTACATCAGAAAAGCTAAACATATAGAGCCAATTTTGTGATGCAAATGTAAAGCTGCTAGTGTACAAATCATGCACTGTGCTAAAAATGTTTTGAGGTCATAACTTAGTATTGTTTAAATAAGTCTTTATGAATTGATTAACCTCCCCATAATCATAATTTGTTTGAAAAGGAACAAAAGTTGTTGGTGTTTTACTGCCACTAGTGTAATTTCAGCTGGAAAATGCAGTGACTTTTATGCATATGTATGTTTTGTTTTTTTTTTGTTTTTTTTTTCAACAAGGTTTTTTGCATCCATTTCGAAGATTCAGTCTTTATTAATTGCAATTGCATGAAATAGTGACAGTACATACTTAAAGGAGAAGTCCACATCCAAAACAAAGATTCACATATAATGTACTCACCCCCTTGTCATTCAAGATGTTCATGTCTTTCTTTCTTCAGTCGTTAAGAAATTATGTTTTTTGAGGAAAACATTTCAGCATTTTTTCCCCATATAATTGACTTCTATGGTGCCACGATTTTGAAATTCCAAAATTCAGTTTAAATGCGGCTTCAAACGATCCCAAAAGCCGTTGTAAACGAAGGGTCTTATCTAGCGTAACGATTGGTTATTTTCATAAAAATAATGCAATTTATATACTTTCTAAAGTCAAACGCTCATCTTGTCTTGCTCTCCCTGGTTTTGTTCTGGTTCATGACATTTAGGGTATGCCGAAAAACTCCCATATCATGTTCTCCCTCAACTTCAAAATCGTCCTATATCGTTGTTTTACCTTTTTTGTTAAGGGTGTTTGATCTTTGCATGTTCACTTTGCAAAGACTGGGTCGGTACTTCTGCAGCGATGCAAGTTGAGGAAGAAAATACGATTGGAGTTTTTCGACATACCCTAACTGTCTTGAGTCAGAATACACAGAGTTCAACGAGAGCAAGACAAGACGAGCATTTGAGAACAAAAAGTATTTCAATTGTATTTTTTTAATGAAAATAACCAATCTTCTTCCTCGGCTGGGATCGGTTACAACCGCATTTGGGATCGTTTGAAGCCGCATTTAAACTGCATTTTGGAAGTTTAAAATCGGGGCACCATAGCAGTCCATTATATGGAAAAAAATACTAAAATATTTTCCTCAAAAAACTTAATTTCTTTACAACTGAAAAAAGAAAGACATGAACATCTTTGTTTTGGAAGTGGACTTCTCGTTTAAAGAGGTCTCCTTTTGTGTTTCACAGTAGAGAAAATCATGACAGAATTTTAATTTATGCGTGAATTGTTCCTTTCATAAACCATTAAATGTGTCTGTCAAGGTGAAGATTTTAACTCACTGAAAATGAAGTGCAGCAAATAAGAAGTTTTTCATGGCTAAAGAGACTTTCCAAAATGTTCAAAAATTGTAAGAAAAAAGCACATACATCAGACTCAAACATAAAGTCCCCTCCTGCTGACTGGCTTCTCTTTCATCTTAATATAAACTGTTTTTCTGTGCTTCTTAGGAGAAACTGTGATTGTTTAGCCATGTTGCGAGAACAGCAGCCCCTGCAGTTTCTGTGCCTGAAATAAAGCCCTGGCATAGTAATTGAGGAACTGCAGGGGTCCAGATGCTGAGAGGACTAGAGGATTACTGCAGTGCTTCTTCCACTTCTAAACCAGCTGCTTCAGAATTTAACAACTCAATCTGCACAAATTGGTTAGTATGTACTGAAATCTTCCAAACTGTTTAAGGAGGTTTATGTTTCCAAACGACTGAATGCTCTACAGGAAATCATTATGTCACAGCAGAGTCCCTATAAACATCTTCTTTTGTTTTATAAGTTTACGTTTAATTCCACCCATATCCCAAATTATCACTTTGCCTTGCCCTTGCGTTGCAACACCTACCTAGCATTACCCCATCAACCTCGCACCATCTTTCCATGTATCCCTCCAGCATGATACCTCTGACAAACCGCAATTAAAGCATAACAGATGGATTGCATGCGTCAACCGTCTAATGATATTTAGCAAGGCAGAACACTTGGAGTGAGAGGAACAGCTGGGCACACCAAATAACATTATAATCCTACTAAGTGTGTAGAGTAACTCCTTTAAACGCTCTATCATGACAGTTTGTTCACAGACCACTGAGAGCAGAGTAATTTAGTTAGTAGTAAAAATAAACATGAGACAAGTGTGTTTAATTATTTTTTAAACATACAAAATAATCGCATCTTCATGCTCAAACTGCTGAAAATGTGAAATGAAATGATCCAATTATGCCGTATTAAACACATTTTAAAAGCAGCACATAATCTTTTATAGCTTTGAAAAGTGATGATTGTTCTTGCCCTTTCGGCTAATTGACACATACAGCCAGATTCACACATAAAACTGAGGAGCAATTTACTATATAAGGATCTTGGATATCACTGACATATGAGCCGATATATGAGGTCACACAATAAATCCACAAAGTCTATTATCACCTCTAATGTTTGATGAACTGTTTCAAGAAAATCAATACGTAATATAAATGTCCCACATCCATCAAACACTTTTAAACACTAAACTGAAAACAGCCTTGATTGCAATAGAACCTTTTTAGAAGGTTATAGATAAAATCCATTTCCACAGTTTCACACTTAATTACAATAGATAAAGATATATTTAGGCTAGGCTTATTATGTGTCAATAAGTTATGAAAAAATGCCACTGTCATAACATTACCTAGACTTAACACGATTGCTTATTGTTAGCTCCTAAATCAAAAATCTTATATTCAGTGACTTGAAAGCACCACGTGTTTTGTTTACAGGATGGGATTGACACCCCAGATACTTTACGAATCATCTTTAAACTGCATTTATAATAGATTAGCAGTTAATGTTTTATATATATAATGTTAAGTTATAGGTTAGGTTTAGGTAAGGCTGCCCAGAAAATACAGAGTTAACAAATCAAGTTAGTGAAATGACTAATATGGGATCAAATGAGATCCTGTTATACATCCACTGGCATCGAGATGCAATTTTGATTGTTTTTCAAAAAGACAAATTCATTTTAATTAACACTGCATTTGAACTTGAATTGTACCAGAAATAAGAATTCTACCTCTGGCCTACACATTGATTGGATCTTCATTATGATGCACAAAACAAACAAATCATCACATCTACAAATCAAAATATTATAATTATCTGTAGATTGCAGATTGCAGTGATGGCTGCTGAAAATTCATCAAATGAATAAAGAGCTTTTTAAAATATGTTACTATAAAAATGGTTATTTTAAATTGTTATAATATTTTACAATATAACTGTTTTTACCTGATTTTTATATAAATATTGCAGCACTGGTGAGCAGAAGAGACTATCAAAAAACATTTAAAACAGTCATGGCCAAAAATATCAGCACCCTTGAAATTCTGTCGGAAAATGCAACACTTCTCTCAGGAAATTGTTCCAATTGCAGATGTTTTGGTATTCACGTGCTTATTGTTTTTGTTTGCACTGCAACACACACACACACACACAAAAAACAGAAGAAAAGTCAAACTTGATAAAATTTCACACAGAACTCAAAAATGGACTGGACAAAATTAATGGCACCTTGTCAAAATTGTAAGAAATAATTGCTTTTCAAGCATGTGATGCTCCTGTAATTTGTATTGAGACACACCTTTGGCAGGTAACAATAGGTGTGGGCAAAATAGTAATCACATCTGCAACCAGTTAAAATGGAGAAAAGTTGACTCAACCTTTGTGTTGCGTGTCACACTGAGCATGGAGAAAAGAAAGAAGTGTAAAGCGTTGTCTGTGGATTTGAGTAAAAAAAAAAAAAAGAGCAAAATTAATGAAAAATGACAACAAAGGATTGTTCAAATGGTGGACAAAGAACCCCGATTAACTTCCAAAGAAATTCAAGCTGATCTGAAGACACAGGGGTACAACAGTGTCAGCTCGCACTATCCATCGCCATCTGAATGAAAAGGGACGCTATGGTAGGAGACCACTGCTGACACAAAGGCATAAAAAAAGCAAGACTGGAGTTTGCCAAAACTTATGTGACAAAACAATCCTTCTGGGAGAATATACTGTGGACAGATGAGACAAAAGTAGAGCTTTTTGGTCAAGGACATCATGGCACTGTTTACAGAAAAAGAAAAGAGCACAGTCCCTACAGTCAAACATGGTGGAGGTTCAAAGATGTTTTGGGGTTGCTTTGCTGCTTCTGGCACTGGATGCCTTGACTGTGTGAACGGTATCATGAAATCTGATGATTACCAAAGAATTTGGGGGGGGGGGGCGCAGCGTAGTGGCCTGTGTCAGAAAGCTGTGTCTCCACCAGAGGTCATGGGTGTTCCAGCAGGACAATGACCCGAAACACACTTCAAAAAGCTCTTAGCGCTGATTACAAACAAAGCGCCGGAGAGTTCTGAAATGGCCTGCAGTGAGTCCAGATCTGAATCCCATAGAACACCTGTGGAGAGATCTCAATACAGCAGTTGAGAGAAGGCATCCTTCAAATCTAAATGACCAGGAGCAGTTTGCAAAAGAAGAGTTGTCCAAAATTCTAGTAGAGAGGTGTAAGAAACTCATTCATGGTTACAGGAAGCGATTGATTTCAGTTATTTTTTCCAAATGGGAATTGGAATTGTATCAGATTTGACTTTTCTTCTCTGTTTTGTTGTTCCAATGCAAAAAAAAAAAAAAAAAAAAAAGAATAAACATGTGAGTACCAAAACATTTGCAACTGCAACAATTTTCTGAGAGAAGGGTTGCATTTTCTGACAAGGGTTCTGCAAGGGTGGCGATATTTTTGGCCATGACTGTATATTCAAAACAGAGCTCTGACAATTCAAAGACTGGGAACATAAAGGAGCCCCTTAAAGAGACAGCAATGCAACTACCACATTCAAGGGCATAGAAAGGTAATAAGGACATCAATAAAATAGTCCATGTGACATCACTGGTTCAACCTTAATTTTATGAAGCTGTCTATGATATTGCTGTCTATGCAAGGTCAGAAAGCACTCGGATATCATCAAAAATATCTTAATTTGTGTTCTGAAGATGAACTGCTGGCACCCAATCTGGGGAGTCATTAAATTCAGCCCTTACTCCAGGGTAATATCAGCAATATCTTGGTCAGTGGTGTCAAGATCTCTTAAACTGTTGCCATAACCAGTTACAGTTACATGTTTCATTTCATGTACATAAATTAATTAAAAAAAAAATGGCAGGAAATTGGTTTAAATGTTAGTATGAGAAATTAAGCAAATACATATGCTCACACAGACTTGAAACTCTGAAAAAATACTGGATTGTATTCTACAGCCATCTGGCACTAAAGGCACAGACACTATGCCCAGACACTTAGTGCAAACTGTGTTAAGTCTGTCGCCCCACTTTAAACGGCAACCATTCATCAGACCTGTTTATATGTGAAGCTAAATCTCATCTGATTGATCGCGGCCTTCTCTTTCTGCCTCTCCACAAACGGGTATTAATGACAGAGGGTCACACGGTAATGAGACACCCAGACACCTTCTTCTACTCTCATAATGATGGCGGTTCCTCTCTCAGGGGACTGGGTCTGTGTTGTTCTCTCTGCAGGCGTGCATCCAGGAAAAGACATTTTTATAGGCCGTGCAGCCTTAGTGAAAGATGATAATAGCTTTTAAAATTCCTGACATTTACCACAATTGTCAATTATAAATCTTTTATCTGGTTCAGTGACATAAAAGAGTGTCTTGAGAATGAAAAAAAAAAAAAAATAAAAAAAAACAGAAAAGATTAAAAAATATATATATTTCTTACACATGTAAGAAGTTCTTAGAAATGTACCTTTTATATTCAAATTGGTTTCATTTATGGTTTTGCTAAACGTTTATATAATTTTCAGGAAAAGTTTGGATTTAAAACAGTATTTTGATGAGTTCTTTTTTGCTTTTGCATAAGCATACAAAAGTTTTTCAAAAAAAGATGGATCTCAAAATCATACAGTCATTGTTGGAAAGGGTTCAAATACACAAAAATGCTGAAAAACCAAAGAATTTGTGGGACGTGAGCTAAAGGATTTTTGAAGAACAGTGGGCAGTTTAACTTCAGGACAAATAAGTGACTCTGAACAACTATCACAAAAACAAAACAAAAAAAAAAAACAAGCTGTGAATCATTCAGGTAACAACACCATATTAAAAATCAAGCGTATGTAAATTTTTGAAAAGGGTCATTTTATAAATTAAACTGTTATTTTCTCTTGTGGACTATTAGCCTGTGTCAAACTACTTAAGGTTTTCTTTTACTAAGTAAGAAAGTTGCAGTTATATATTGTCATGTCATTGACCCATCTATGAAGTTAACACTGTTACTATAGTCCAATCAATACAATTTACAAACAATATAAATTTGCATTATAGATGAACACTTGTTAGCTGGATAGTGTAAAAAAAGAAAAAGGTTGTTTTGTAACTATGACACAGTGGGCAGAGCTCAAGGACTGAAGGAGTTTGTTTATTGAAGTTTGAATATACTAGGTTTAAGATGGAGATGATATTCCTGTACGTCATACAGATACGGTTGGGGAGTTAAAGTTCCTGTAAGGCATGCAGGGTCATCAAAGAGGTCTGCAACTTTACTTATTCACGCTATCAGTCTATCATCATGTCTAAAATGCAAATCTGTTTGTGTTTATCTTTGTGTACATGTGTTAGTGTGAGTTATGAAACCATGACCTGCGTGGGATCGGGATTCCAGTGAGATTTTGTAAATGTGTAGAATTAGCCCACAAGTGCACAATTCCATCTCTGTTGTATGTATTACATGCTCTTAACCCTGAGAAAGCCACCTGGGTGCTTGTTTAGAGTAATGTTCACTTACAATATTTGAATCAAACCAATGCCAAATGAGAGTGGGAATCAATCCAGAAATAAAAAAAAAGGCCTGCAGCCAACGATCTCTCTGAGAACAGAGGCAACACTGCAACAAAGCACAGATCAGATTCAAAAAGAATGTTTTAGCTGTAATGCCCTTTAGAAATGTATTTTGTTATTGTGCTGCTCTCTGCTCATCTGCTTCTATTCTATTCTATTCTATTCTATTCTATTCTACTGAGAGTGTGTCATAATGTGACTGATGACTGGAGCAATGGCTGCTGAAAATTCAGCTTTGCTTCACAGGAATAAAATTACATTTTGATATATATATATATATATATATATATATATATATATATATTTAAAAAAAAAACAGTTATTTTAAATAATATTTCATAATATTACTGTTTATACTGTGTTTTTATATATAAAAAATTTAGTTTATAGAAAAAACTAAATCATTCCGACCACAGAGGGGTTGAACTGTGAAAAGAGTTGGAAGAGGTATTAATCTGGGCTTTACCTCTATAGGGTCTATCTGTATCTTCTCACTTGCCTAAACCTTGATGATGATGAAGAATGTGTCTGATGGCACAGCTTCATATAGAACATCCACTCTGCCATGAATTAATCAAAGACAGAGACTCTGAAATGGCTTCTCAGAATGGCTTCTCAGCTCTTTAATTCTCACTCAGCTATCTCAGAAGATCAGAAGGAGTGTGGAGTTTAGAGCCACATATAGTCAAACTGATTGAGAACCTTTAATGGAAGCCCTGAGTAAAACTTTTAGTGTTCTTTTCTCTTAAGGATCAGCTGAATATGTGGTTGAAAATGTGATAAAAATCATATTTGTATGTACAGTAAAAATCATGTATATACAGTTGAAGTCAAAACTTCACATACACCTTGCAGAATCTGGAAGATATGAATTATTTTACCAAAACAAGAGGGATTATATAAAATGCATGTTATTTTTATTTAGTACTGACCTGAATATATATTTCACATAAAAGACATCTACATATAGTCCCACAAGAGATAATAATAGTTGAATTTGTAAAAATGACCCTGTTCAAAAGTTTACATACACTTGATTCTTCATACTGTGTTGTTACCTGAATGATCCACAGCTGTGGATTTGTTTGTTTTTTAGTGATAGTTGTTCATGAGTCCCTTGTTTGCCCTGAACAGTTAAACTACCCGCTGTTCTTCTGAAATATCCTTCAGTTCAGGTCCTACAAATTCTTTGGTTTTTCAGCATTTTTGTGTATTTGAACCCTTTCCAACAATGACTGTACCATAATGAGATGCATCTTTTTACTCTGAGGACAACTGAGGAACTCATGCAACTATTACAGAAGGTTCAAATGCTTCAAAGAGTCAAGGGTGTAAACTTTTGAACAGAATGAAGATGTGTACATTTTTCTAATTTTGCCTAAATATATATATATATATATATATATATATATATATATATATATATATATATATATATATATATATACTCTTTTTCATTTAGCACTGCTCTTCAGAAGCTACAGAAGATACTTGCATGTTTCCCAGAACACAAAATAAGTTAAATTTACCCTGATCTTCAAATTAAAAAAGTTTTCACCCCCCATCCCCCCCACCCCGGTTCTTAATGCATCATGTTTCCTTCCATCTAAGGCATCAGTGAGCGTTTGAACCTTCTGTAATAGTTGCATATGAGTCTCTCAGTTGTCCTCAGTGTGAAAAGATAGACCTCAAGATCATACAGTCATTGTTGGAAAGGGTTCAAACACACAAAAATGCTAAAAAACCAAAGAATTTGTGGGACCTCAACTGAAGGATTTTTATGAATAACAGCAGGCAGTTTAACTGTTCAGGACAAACAAGGGACTCATGAACAACTATCACTGGAAAAAAACAACAACAACAACAACAAAACACTGTGAATCATCCAGGTAACAACACATTATTAATAATCAAGCATATGTAAACTTTTGAACAGGGTCATTTTTATAAATTCAACTATTATATTCTCTTGTTTATATGAAACTATAGACAAGACTCTGGACTATATGTAAACGTCATTTATGTGAAATATCTTATTCAAGTCAGTACTAAATAAAAAATAACATGCATTTTGTATGATCCCTCATATTTTGGTAAAATAATTAACATTTTGCACATTCTGCAAGGTGTATGTAAACATATGACCTCTACTGTATGTATGTATGTATGTATAATTATATATGTGTGTATTTATTACTTATTATTAGACAAAAGTAGACATTTTAAAAACAAACTTTAAAGCTTTATTCTCTCTGAAGTTAGTACTATAGCAACGTATGTAAATAAATTAAATGTATACACTGTCTGACAATGCCGAACAAATTCATCACTTGCAATATGACATTGTGGAAAGTGAGTTTTAAAGACTGATTCTGAGAAACAAATCAGAAATGAGGGCAATGTGAACAAAGCCATGATCAGTATTCAATTTACTGTACAGGGCTGTCAATCATCCATTTTGTTTTTCTCATCCACTAAACGATCAGTGCAGTACTTCAGTTTCTCACTGAATACTGATGATCTGATCTCTGCACTAAACAAACCACTGAAGTGTTAGAACTGGGACTCTGAACATTCCTATTCATACTAATCTGCTTTTGCTCCAAGATATGTTTATTTAGCAAGAGTAAACACAATTTTATGAAACACATGCACATACACACACTTAAGTAGAGCAGACAGCAGTTCTCAGGGGAGGAAGCCTGGAGCAGAGCCAGACGCAAAGAAGTCAGTAAACACATATAGCGTGAACTAGGTGAGAAACATAAAGTATTAGTTCACTTCCAGAATAAAAAATTCCTGATAAGCTTTAAAGGGCTCTACACGATCCTGACCAAGGAAAACAAAACAAAAAAACTAAAATTTATATACTTCTTAACCACAAATGCTTGTCTTGCACTAGCTCGACCTCAAGAGTGATTACGCAATCACACAAGTGTGAGGTAGGCAGAAGTACTGACCCAGTGTTTACAAAGTGAGCATGCAAAGAAAGTCAAACGCCCTTTACAAAAAGGTAAAACAATGGTGTTGGACAATTTTTAAGTTAGAAACAAAAGTGGAGTTTTTGAACTGAAGTACACAGACGAAGAACTAACCACACAAGACTTTTCCAACATAATTACGTAATGCACATGTGCATTGCAGAGCTAGTGCAAAACAAGAATTTGTGGTTAAAAGTACATAAATGTAATTTTTTTAAGAAAATGACCAATCGATTCACTAGATAAGAGACTTATTCCTCTGCTGGGATCGTGTAGAGCCCTTTGAAGCTGCATTGAAACTGCATTTTGCACCTTCAACCAGTTGGGCACCACTTAAGTCCAATATATGCAGAAAAAATCTTTAATGTTTTCTTCAAAAACCCTCATTTCTTTTTGACTGAGGAAAGAAAGACAAACATCTTGGATGACATAGGGGTGACTAAATTATCAGAAGTTTTTTTCTTTTTTTTTTTTTTTGAACAAAAAACAAGGTGAACAATTCTTTTAATTCACTACAGAAAAAGAATGCAGGTGTTAAACGAAATATAATTTAAAAGACACGTTTGTTTACATTTCATATTGATTATGGCAGCAGCTATTTATCAAAATGAAAATCAAGTATATATATATATATATATTATATATATTATTATATATATTATATATATATATATATATATATGTATGTGCAATTTTACTGATTTTTTTTTTATTGAAACACAATATATACCAAAAATCTGTTTATATATGTTTTTGTAATAAATTGTAATAAATCTTTTATTTATGATAAACATGTATAGGCATTTTTTTAGTATATATCATATATATATATATATATATATATATATATATATATATATATATATGAAGAGTTTAGATGCAAAAGCCTCTAAGTGCTATCTGAAATTTTCTTATAAAATGGGCATTTTTACCAGGTTCCTATATTTATGCTTTTTTCATATTAATTGCATTAGGGTAATACACATACACACACACACACACACACACATGACATAAATGTCCAAAAATGTATTACAGATACAACAAAACAAAAATGTTATGGGCTAGATATATGTTAATATATGTAATTGTTCCGATTTCTAAAAGGATTCATATATGATTCTAATTATGACAATATGTTTCATATATAGATATAAATTTTCATATGGAATACTATAAAACCCAAAATAAAACAAGTCAGCCCGTGGTAATGCTTCAAGGACCTTTACAGCCTTTGAATTTTGAGAATTTTGACTTCCAAAATGCATTTAGCACAAGTTTTATAAGTGTGTTTGTGCCAATTTTCTAGGTCACATAATGCATTTACTGAATCAGGTGCTAAAACAACCAAGCAGTGGCTGCAAATACTGTACATGGCACAGTTTATTCTAAATGAATTTTCACTCAACACCTTCTGTAGTATTCTAAACCACTGAAATTAATTTGTCTGAAAGTCTTCGACAAATATGTGCATTACCCAAAATAGCTCCACATCAATGCGGTATGATATAACAGACCTCCTCAATCCAAAGCTATTTAGCCTAGGCCTGACAGCATGAGATGATGAATGGCCTATTGGTCTATGATAAATGAACTATACAGACCCTCTGAGGATTCACAGAAAAGGCAGTCCTCTCCATGTAAGTCATCTAGTACAGTTGCTATGGACTGTCATCTATTTTATGATTGATCACGGCAGCAGACAGCAAATGACGTTAGATTAAGGATCAATAAAGCTCCTGACACTGATCAATCATGAGATTTCATAGCGGCTTTTAATCTCCCTGGTTGCCAACAAGTAGGAAAACATTGTGATGGAGACAAGTAATAATAAACATAAGAATGAATGAATCATGAAAGGTTATGGATAATTAGATGGATCCCACAATGAACTTGCGAACAGTCCATTTGACGTCAATGCTTAACAAGGAAACATATCTAAGGAAAGAAAAAACTGAATCACATATTTGTCATATAAACAACGTTCTTTCAGCTGGCCTTCCTGAAAAAACAAGGTTAATGTATGTAATGTGACATCAGCGTTTATTAAGGCTAATAAATAGTACTATCAGCAGATCATTGGGAGCATTTAAATAGTATAATTGAAATATTTCAGCACTAAGATTAAATGATTTCTTTTTACAATATAAGAGATAATTAAATAAAAAGAGAAAAGGAATTAGCAGCACAGTAAACGTAAAAAATGAGCTCGTATACTGTTAACTCAAATTTCCTTCTCCTGCAAGGAAGGAGATGAGCTAAAGGAAGTAGAGGATATTAGAGCCAATGACCGTTCCAAACTTGCACTGATATGAAATGATAATTGGCCCACTGAGCTATTATAAAATAAAAAATAAATAAAAGAAAAACAAATGTGAGAAACACTGAAACTCCATTAAGAGTAAATTGTTAGAGTTTAGCAGTTCTACTGAGTTCTAGCTGCAGTTTTGTTGGTATAAACTTGATGTTAAATAATTTTTTTGGAATTATTCAAATATTACACTGAAATAAATACAAATACTATTAAATAAAAAAGGAAAACGTAACAAAAACATGAACTTAAATTCATGGGTCAATTCAATCAACATTTGATCCTTCATGAAGTTTGTTGTTGAGAATTGAGCCAAGCTGAAAGGAAGTATTTTCCTGCAGTTAGAAGAGTGGAAAGATTTTATAAAAGGTATGTTGGAAGTTTTTTGATGATCTTACAGACCCCTTGACGAATTAATGTTTGTCTTTAATACAGCTACTTAAGGTTCTTGCCAACACTTGCACTATGGCAGCTGTCTTTTTAAGGGACTAAAATAGTTTTTATATTGGACTGTGGAAAACTTCTTAGATGTGGAAGATTATTTCCAGCTAGACAAACAAAAACATTTTTTTCCCTTAAAATAATAACTGAAATATCTAATAGTTATCTTGAGGACAGGTAAAAATTCTGAAGGGCTTGCCTACTTCATTAAGGAGTTGTTAATGTTACTAATGGTATTAATAATACTGATTTAGCCATTAATATTTAGTAGTCATTCCTATCAGTGAATTATCAGCGTAAAGAGTTCAAGAAAAAAAAAAAATAATAATTCTTGGCAATACCAGATATGTGCCATGCCAGAGTAAACCTATTCATCCCAAAGTAGTCTTGTGTTTATTTTACAATAACAATATAAATGAGACTTTATGAATTCAAAAAAGGCCTATTGCTAACAAGAACCAGCCAGAGTCTGGGTGGAAAGATGATATAAATCCTAAAATGAAATTGACTAATCTAGGTACTTGGTGGGAAGCCCACCGGTCGGAACGTAGTAAAGATATTTTCCATCTCATGATAGAGGAGCCAGATGTGCTCACATAAGTCATTCCACACATCTTCAGTTCATTTACAAATCTTATCATAATGGAGACAGGCCCAATCATAATTCAAACACACACAGATCTGCTCAGGGAGGAAAGCAAAACACTCCATCCTGCCAAAATGGTGTGGTCCTAAAAGAGACTGCTAAGCAATACTGAAACGAACAAAAACGCTCCGTATCTTATGACAGGAAAGAAAATAATGAGGAAAATATGAGAATAATATCGCAGCTATTTCATATATTTTCCTCAGTTGTAAGGTGCCTAACCTAAAGACGCTGAGATTACAGAGGAACAACAAAAGAAAGTCTGAGTGAACATTATGAATGAAGAATGGATGAGCAGACAGACAAAGACGGAGCCAAACAGACAAACATAATAAAATCCAGGAAACTAAAAAGCTACAATTACACCTCAGTCTGAATGAAAAACACATGTGGCTAGTATTCACCTGATCCTGTACTATAGATCAAAATTAGACTACAGAAATCACACAATCTTTCAAATGCAGCAACTGGTAGATATATATTATGATAGGATGTAATTAAAGTGAACGACAAGTTCATTTATCTTGCTAACCTTTAACAGGGTCAGGACTGCAAAGACAAAGTGAAAACTGTCACCTCCAAAGAAAAGCTATTTTCATTCCTAGTTGATTAGAATGAATGTGTGTATATGTAGGTCATTTCTATTTGTTTCTATTAGCCTTCTGAACTCTGTAACTGTAAAAAAATAAATGAATATGCTTGTGTTGTAATTTTAAGCGATTATAATATAAAATCTTACGTCAGACTTTCAAAAAGATGTTGAATGGATGAAGGATAAAACAACATAAAAGTATGGAAATACAGTACTGATGTTGGCTGTTGTTTAGTCAGGGTTTGAGAGTTGGCTTGGATGAGGGTGTCTTGTTTTTGGTATTTCTGAAATATCTTCTTAAAATTGTGTTACTGCCATATAGATATCTGTCATTTTACAATACAGGAATAGAATAGTTTAAAACCAATTAAAACCACATAACATTCATCCAGTCTGTAAGCACCAAAATACATCGCCATAAAGTTATTATTAAAATATTGTGTTCCCACAGAAAAACAACTGTCACTTCCTACAGTAGAAGGTATCATTAAGAAGTTATTTTTTTGTTAAAGTTATAACTAACAGGATAGAAAGTAAAAATGAGGACAGGAAAATCAAATGATTACCAATTCAAATGAGTTTTAAACATGTTTTTCTAAAACTATGTGAAAAAAAGAAAACAGAATATTTTTAAATAAATTGTTTTTGAATTAAAAAACAGTACAGCTCCCTGGTACTTGGCAACATCTGCTCGGCTCAAATTAAATTATTTTATTTAAAATCACTTAATATCCATAAAAGTGATTTTATCCAATATATATAACATATGTGACCCTGAACCACATGGTGAACTTATACATCTTCTGAAAACTGAATAAATAAGCTTTACATTGATGTATGGTTTGTTAGGTCAATATTTGGCTGAGATACAACTGTTTGAAAATCTGGCATCTGAGGGTGCAAAAAAATCTAAATATTGAGAAAATCGCCTTTAAAGTTGTCCAAATGAAGTTCTTAGCAATGCATATTACTGATCAAAAATTAAGTTATGCAACCTATGTGATTTATGACTGGTTTTGTGGACCAGGTTCACATATATATTGATGATAGTTAAGTGTACTCAATAATAGGAATGAAACATGCAAGTGTGGAGATTACTTTTTGGACATTGCTTTTTTAATTCATTGATTTATTTATTTATTTTCCGGATGCACATAATTTGCTTTCTGTGGAGTTGTAGTATTTTATTTCTCATCGTTCTTTATGTCTTACTTTTAATTAACTTTCTATCATTTTAGCAATGTTATGGAATTGGCACAACCCCACACTGTGCAAGAAATGGATGCAGTTCAGAGGAGTCTGTCTAAAAGCAAGCTGAGAGAAACATTCATCCTTGGTACAACGGATGCAGTGATAGGACATTTCACAAGCACATATACCACTAAAACATTTATGGAACATAATGGAGTGCATGAAACAAACACACCGTCTTTCAGCAGAAATGAATGGATGTCCTTTGATAATGGTTTAGCAACTGTCTAATCCTTCTCACATTTTCTCTCACATTGACTCTCTCCTTGTCCCTGTTTTCTCTCTTTAATCTCTTACCGTTGCCCTTCTTTAATCTTTCAGATAGGTTGCATTATATACACTTAGAAATCAATAGATCGTGCTTTGTTATGGATCTTTGTTGCAGGTGAAGTGTACAATTTCTGCAGAATTCAAACAAAACAATGACTGTTTCACTCACACTCCTTGTGTACTGTGAATTTTAAAGCCTAAATGCAATTGCTAGATGTATACAGCTAAAGTTAGGCTATAAACGAACTACACCACAGTTCCACGACTTCAGTGTCACAACCACTAAGCTTAAATCTTTCAAGTGTTTAATGTTTAACGTGCCAACCTCTGTAGTCGGATTTAGACACTTGTTTTTAAGACATGCAAAAGCTTAAAAAATCTTGAGTGAGGTATTACTGATGTATTTTATGTTGTAAAATAAAATGTAAAAATATCTTGTGCTTGTGTTAAACACAGGCCTTATTTCAGGCATTTAACCAAAAACACTTTAAAAACTCTATTGATTTTGACAGAAGTTAAAAAAATCCTACCATGATTCTGGGTTTTAGTTTAGTTTGGCTCTACTGACTCTGATCCAATGTTGAAAGGCTGTTCTGCTTGTTCAAACCAACAGAGTGATAGAGCCACAAAGCCATAGACTTTCCACTTTTACGGGAATAACTTTGGTAGGGGAATTTTGGGAAGCAACAACATTGATTTAAAAAAAAAAAAAAAGAAAAAAAAAAAAAAAACAGTGAACAAGATTCAATTTTGCACACAAATACAAATTATATTAAGTTTAGCTGGTATGAATAAAGCATAAATGTGTGTTTGTGTGCATTTGTCAAACATCTGTCTCCAACCAATCTGTTTCTGTAAGATGCATTCTGCAAGATTCAAAGGTAGAGCTGCTGTAAAGTGTCTGTGGATGCATCTGGAGGATTTCATTGTCAAATTAGCCATTAAATACACATTACACATTCTGTTGCTATTCTTGAGCTCTAATCCTGTTAACCATCCTGTGTTGAGGTCAATATAACCCACACTTGATTTTCAAACTGCACAAAATATTAATTAATCTATTAATTTATTATGTTCCATTTGGGGTCATGAATACAGTTGCGGTCAAAAGTTTACATACACCTTGTAGAATCTATAAAATGTTAATTATTTTAGCAAAAGAAGAGGGATCATACAAAATGCATGCTATTTTTTAATTAGTACTGACCTGAATAGGGCCATTTCACATAAAAGATGTTTACAAAGAGAAAGTAATAGCTGAATTTATAAAAATGACCCCGTTCAAACGTTTACATACACTTGATTCTTAATACTGTGTTGCTACCTGAATGATCCACAGCTGTGTTTTTGTTTAGTGGTGGTTGTTCATGAGTCCCTTGTTTGTCCTGAACAGTTAAACTGCTCACTGTTCTTCAGAAAATTCCTTCAGGTCCTACAAATTCTTCGGTTTTTCAGCATTTTTGCGTGTTTGAATCCTTTCCAACAATGACTGTATGATTTTGAGACCCATGTTTTTTAAAAAGGCTGTGCAACTTTTGCTACAACTTAGAATTGGTTTCCATGCAATTTGCCAAAAATCAACACTTTAAAAAAAAAAACCACTGAAAAGACAGGCTAAAAAAAAAAAAAGAAAATCTTTATTGAAATACATGAGAATTCACAGTTTCTATATTTAGTTGAGTTTCACAGTCGAAAAAAAACTGTCAAAGGATGTTTTTGGTTGTTAGTTTTTTGGATCTCAGTTACTAGACTAAAAAGTAGCATGAAAAGAAATATGAAATACCCATTTCACCCTCGCAAGGGTTTGAAAAAAAGCCAGAGGAAATACAAACAGCAATAAATACTACTTCTTCCTTTATAGTGTCAATTTTTGTCAAATTACACTGAAACCAAAGTATGTCAAAAGTATTTGACCCCCATCTGTACCTACTTTTTGAACACAACAAGTGGGTCACACTACACCTTGCTCATCTCTGTATCAACTTTCACTGACAGTTACTCAGAAATGACTACTAACGGTTATTGCTATGATGGCACTGGTAGTTTTAATATTTAATAAACACGATGGATGGTTTGGTGAAAATTGTATGTTTGTAAAACTACACAAGATGGTAAGACAGTTCCTCAGGAGCCTCAAGCTAAGTAAGAATACTAGCCCGTCTGTTCATGCATTATCAATTATTTATCAGGGGAAATTGAAAAAGGCTGTCTTTAAATATTGCAGCAAAACTGAGACACACCATACTATACAGGCTTTCAGTGTGTTTATAACAGTCACAGATTCATGCTGTTCTAAGATCACTTCTGTGTCAGGGTTCAAATGGACATATTAATGGCTTACTATCATTTCCACATTTCCACATTAAACACTGAGAAGATGCTGCTGGTGTAGTGGTGCTCAAAAATACTCAGATCTGCAATGTAGCAGATGCTGGGCTTTCTGTTGCCATGGAGAACCTTGCAGTTAAAGCTCTGCTGTATAATGTGTATTCACCAGACCTGACGTATGGGGTGCGCACACACACATACACACATGGACACACTGTTATATTACATTGTGAGTGCTAGCCTTGTTCAGCTTTTGAAAATCATAATGTTATATGGCTAGTTCAGCTAGTATTGAAAATCCTGTTTTCGTTTTCTTACCCTCATACTGTTCTGAAACTGTATGACAAATGGGGAAACTTTGAATAATCTAGTGACTGCACTTGCACTACCATTCAAAATTACTAAGAATTATTTATTTATTTATTTATTTATTTATTTATAAGGATTCATTAAATTGATCCAGACTGTCAGCAAATCTATCTGAACATTAATAATACTAAAAAAAATGTTTCAGCATATTACACTGATTTCTGAAGCATCATGTGACACTGAAGACTGGAGTAATGACAGCTTTGCATCACAGGAATAAATTACATTTTAAAATATATTTACATTTATATATTTACATGTAGCACAGAATACAGAAAATCTGGAATGACATGAGGATGAGTACGGTCAAATATTACAGAATTTTTATTATTAGGTGAACTATAGTTATATAACTTTAGTACATTCGAGTTTCTTTTATGAAAGTATGCATGTTCCCTGAAAATTAAATCAATGACCTTTACGAGGAATAATCGGCATGCTCTTCTAAGAGCTACAGGAACTAAAAAGTACATTGTATCACATGGGATTTCAGGTGTGAAGGATTACTGTATGTTTGTGTACAGTATTTGTAAAGTAAATGTTAGTGTGTGTATTTAGTGGGCTGCTTTAGAAGAGGTTGGCTGCTATTGAGTGAGTTCACTCCGTTTGAACTCCCGCAGAGACTCTTAACACAGATGTAAAGGTCACAATGGGGCCTACGAAAACCTGAACTCTGTCCATCTGTCACAGACACTCTCTCTATAGCTTTCATCTTGTTCTCCCCTTCTTTTTCTCCTTTCCCCTGTCTGTCTTCCACTTTTTATTGCTTCTCTATTTAAAGAACCCCCTGTCTGTATCTGTCCTCCTGTGGTGCAGTTTTTGCCCTTAGATCTGTGCTTTTCCGGAACTCCAATTGTTTGAAAAAACCATTATCCATCCCAAAACCTACGCTTAAAAAACATCCATTTTTTAAAGCGCATTTTTATGTTTGTCTAATTGATGATCATGATTTCCACAAATAACACTCTCTATGAGAAAAATAAACGAAGAAATGAAAGAAACAAATTAAAAAAAAAAATTAAATAGTATTTTATCTTAACTGAACATCCTACTTTCATATTATAGCTGCTACTTTCATATTATTGACCGACATTAACATTTGGCTTAAGTCATTTGGCTTAGAAAATATATATTAATTGATTAAAGTATGGTATATGGTCTTTATAATAAATATTACTTTTACTTGGTATGAATGTTTTGTCTATGGGAAAATGCATATTTTTGATTAATATTAAATCAAATTTGAAGGTTTTAACCAAGCGACTAATATAATTACAGAAAAACTATAACAAAAATTGCTGCAACAAATTAGAGTATTTTTTTTTTTTTTTTTTAAGTTTGTACTTCTTTGTCTTCTTTTTCAGTGTATAGTAAACAAAAGCAAAAAGTGAAAGCGAGAAGAGTTACACAAACACACACAGACACACACGTGAGCCAGAGGGATCAACATCTCTGTGAAAATCTGGCCTGGGAGAGCTGCGACAGACATCTGTTCCTCCTTCCTCTCACACATGCATGCTCTTGGCTTCCTCTTTTCCTGCACACCTCTCTTTCTTTCACCAATTTCTCATTCCTCCTGCTCTTCCTCTCGGGTCAATGGCTGGTGTTCTGAGAATTTTAATATGACATTGAGATACATGGTCTCTCAATGTCCCGAAAATTATATACCCTGATTCCCTGCTCATGTGTGTATACACAAAAAAAAACAACCTAAAAATTATGACATTTAAATAAACTGGCTTAATTCAAAAATATTATTTAACATCACTGAGCCAACATATGTACATTACTTTATACCAACTAAACTCATTTTTATGGGTTAAATCAGGTAGGAATTGCACTTTTTGTTGTGTTGAATTACCTGTCTGTGTCAGTACAGAATAATGTTAATACAGAATGCAGAATGCAGTACAGAATAAGCCTATAGTTTGACTTTTTTTTTTAACAAATAATCTTAGCTCAGGAGTAGATCACCCATGAGTGAAATGAAAAAGCTGTCATCTTCTACTCAAATTCTACTTGTTACAAACCTGTATGAGTTCCTTTCTTCTGCTGAACACAAAAGAAGATATTCTGAAAAAAGTTGGTAATCAAGCAGTTGTCAGTAGCCCTTGACTTCCTTGGTATTGAAAAAACAAACAAAAAAAAACACTATGTAAGTCAATGGGTACCGTCAACTGTTTGTTTACCAACATTCTACAAAATATCATCTTAAAGGAGAAGTCCACATCCAGAATAAAAATTTACAGATAATTTACTCACCCCGTTGTCATCCAAGATGTTCATGTCTTTCTTTCTTCAGTCGTAAAAAGAAATTATGTTTTTTTTGAGGAAAACATTTCAGGAATGTTCTCCATATAGTGGATTTCAATGGTGCCTGTGAGTTTAAACTTCCAAAATGCAGATTCAAAGCAGTGTTGCTAAGTCCGCGGGAATTGGGCTACTTTAACACTTTAGCAGCGGGTAGTTTTTGATGTCTGTGGGTTGAATCGACCCCAATAATGTCATATTTAGCCCCTGAAATGCAAATTTACCAGAGGAACAAAAACAAAAAAAAGTGTTTTTTATCCCCCAGAATGCAATTTGTATCGGGGGTTCCCCCCTCAAAACGCGATTGGGCTAGTTTTGAGTAGCAATAGACGGGGTTTTGTTGTGAAAACCTGGCAACCCTGCTTCAAAGGGCTCTAAACAATCCCACCCGAGGAAGAAGGGTCTTATCTAGCAAAACGATCGGTTATTTTCCGAAAAAATAAAAATAAATAAAATGTACAGTGTACATACTTTTTAACCTCAAATGCTTGTCTTCTCTAGCTTTGCGTGAACTCTGTGTATTCCAGTTCAAGAGAGTTAGGGTATATCGAAAAACTCCCATCTCATTTTCTTTTCCAACTTCAAAATCATCCTACATTGCTGCAGAAGTACCAAACCAGTGTTTACAATGAATGTGCAAAGATGATCAAACACCACATTTTTGATCATTCCTGAAAGGTTATCCTCAAAAAACTTAATTTCTTTATGACTGAAGAAAGAAAGGCATGAACATGAGTGAATTATCTGTAAATTTTTTGTTCTGGAAGTCAAGTTCTCCTTTAACTGAAAGAAAGAAACAATTTGGAACAACCTGAGGGTGAGTAAATGATGACAGATTTTTCATTTTTTGATGAACTCACAGTAGGCTCATTGGAAATTTTTATATCACTTTTGCATTTGTTAACACTATCAGGTAGGCTAAGGTTTGGGTTTGGTGTAGGGGATATTTCCAACACGATACAGCATTAACCTCCCGGATATTTGAATTCTGAACAGCCACCCTCTGGACATTTCACTTTGAAACTGCCACGAAATGTGCAGAGAGGTATGTAATTACAGTGCATATATGTAATGTAATGTATATAGAGGCACGTATTTTGAGTAAATGGGAAAATACGGTCAATATAGTAAAATCTTTGTTTGCTCACTGGCAAAACACTTTATGTTAGCAAATACAGCAATATCACTTATTTTATTTATTTATTATTAATTTTTAGTATCAAATCTGATACCAAGTACTATCAATGTCAATATTGCCAACATTGATACCTCTAAGATTTTTTTTTTTTACACATTTTTGAAGATTAAATGAGTCTATTATTCATTATTACTGTTAAATATGTGATATTTCACATAGAAACCTATTTAAATCATATTTATTGTTCTCACTTTTGATCAATTTAATGCATCGTTGCTGAATAAAAGTATTAATTTATCTGAATGTATTGAATTTTAATATTTATTTTCATTATTTTTCTCTCAAACTAAGACTAATCTAATTGACTTTCTTCTTCTCAAAACTCTTTGACAAAAAGACAAGTGAAAAGGAACATTGAGGCAACAGTTTTTGTAGTCAATTGGTGTGGTGAACCCCAGCAGCCGACAAAAGAACCAGTCAAAATGTTCTAGCTCCACCGTACAAAGGCTGCAAAAAGCAAATTACACAGACATTGTGCACTCTTCTCAGTCGTGTAAGGCATTTTAAAGCCCTTTCACACCAGTGTTGTCTTGTTCTGTCATTTGAGTAACAAAATTATTTCAACTGCAACGAATCAGTTAATTTTATCCTCAATGCACTTTAAGAGGGGGGAAAAGGAAAAAACAGTAGCTACATCCAAGACAAAAGTGGATAACCACATCTAGAACTCCAACAACATGGAGACACTGTTTAATTTCTGTAATCCAAGACTGTTTAACAAACAGACAGAAAGAATTAAACAAATACTCCCAGACTGAACACTGCTTTCTTTCAAACCTTACACAGAAAGTACATTAAAACAGACTGCGAAGGAATAGCGTGTTTGCTAATAGAACAATGTTTAATGTCAATTATCTGCACAAATCCAATATTATTTATTGCCTATATGATCAAAAAAAAAAAAAAAAAAAAATTCTGATTTGCATGGCCATCTACATTTAGATGGTCACAAATAAATCGCACACAGTTTGGCCTGAAAGTAGCATTAGCAAACACTCATGCACGGTAATATATTTTAAAGTAAACGGTACTCTTTCATGCAAATTAAAACCAAATAGAGCACTTCATCTTCTCCTGATGTTGATCAGAGCAAAATGAGGACAGATGTTCATTCACTGCATTGTTCTTCCAGTGGTGATTTGTGCCAAAGCTTTTGTCACTCTCATCTGTTTCAGGCATATATATACTAGGACACACTGCATCTGTGTGTGCGTGTGTGTAAGGGTCTAGACGCAGCAGCATTGCTAAAAAGTGACGGTCCATAAAGGCTTTGGAAAACCTAACCCCCTCCAAAATTTTCCATTAATAAAATTCCTTGACTCAGAATTAAGGAGGGGAAAGAAATCCAGAATGTCCATGTCTGTAAAAGCACTTTTTTTTTCCTTTTTAAACATAATGTGATTAGCAGAGGGTAAAGGCAAAAGACTTTCATTATGTTTCTTTTTCCTCATTTAAACTAAAAATAAAGAAAGAAAAAGAAAAAGAAAAAAGAAAATCAAATGCAAAGCAATAATGAAAGCCAAAATTAAAATCCCCAGTGCTGTGGAAAACACCATATGTTGTCCTTCTAATTAAATTTCATTAGAAGATTTTGTGTATGGCACTAAAAAAATAGCTAAACATTCCCACAAAAAGACCAATGAATAATTGTAGCTGCTACATAAAAACTGTCATTTTTAGTTTACTTACAAAGACACTGTACATCTATTTAACACAGTTAAAGGGGTTGGCCACCCTACTCACGACTGCCGCTTCTGTCTTTTTTCTTGACAAGAAGTGCGTTTATTTAGTTGCAGAATGTCTATATGACCACATCAAATGGGAGACTTTTCAGATGCGCACTCCAACTTCACTTCAGCGCCAGCCGCCTGTCAAACGAGCCAGCCTGGTCTCATTGTTATACGTAGGCATTTATATGTAGTGTTTAGAGGCACAAAATGTACATTTTTGTGTTTTTATTGATGCTAAAACACAGTCAAACAGTTCAACTGGACAAACAGTTCAGATGCTGTACATCTGGTCTGAGAAAAATTTAAATCTGTTTTATTAGATGAACAGATGACTTCTGTTTTTATCTTTTTAATAAGGCTGTCAATTCATCATGTTAATTTGGTATGATTAATTATGGAAAATATAATATGTTTAGTTAACGTATTTAATGCACTCCGCCACGTACCAGACTTGTATGTCATCCCATATCACATGCAGTTGCTGATGAAAATTGCATCTTACATTGCATGAATTTGCTGGCAACGACTGAAGGAGCCTATGAAAAGGCAGTTTTCTGCACCTAAAATTCAAGACATGAGGGCAAAATATAACCCTTGATGGGTTTTTGTCTTATATTTATTAGTACTGTCATATCGATTAATCATGATTAATCACATCCAAAATAAAAGTTTGTTTATGTGTGTGCTTAAATATATACCCTAAATATACCTATACATATATATATATATATATATATATATATTCATATAAGTGAGTGTATTTATATATATATATATATATAAATATACACAGCACACACATATATATTATATAAACAAACTTTTATTCTGGATACAATTAATCATGATTAATCAATTTGACAGCACTAATATTTATATAATATGATGCAGTTTAGCAACATCTGCATGTTTGCAAAAGTGATATTGATTTTGTAAAACAGTTAATATTGTATTACATTTCAGACACAGTGTTGTCAGTATTGACAGTTTTTGCTCAATTTTGCAACAAAGCCACACCAGAAATGTTGTACTTGTTCTGAGCAACCCACAACAGTTTCATTACTGAATGAATCCAGTTTTTAATGAATCGAGTAAGCCATACAGTTACTTGTTCATAAAGTCACTTGCTTCATTTCTAAATCAATCAGCCATTTGAATGATGATGATGTTAAAAATATTAATTTCTAAAGTACTTCTAAACTACTTATTGTAATGTCTGTAATTATTATTTATTTCTTTTTTTTCATTTAAAACAATAACGACTTGATGAAAGATATTTTAGGGGGTAATTTCTCAGCCAAGGCTGATGTGCGATTAATTGTCACATTAAGCACATTTTCCATTTTAATCACTTGACAGCCCTACTCTTTAATAATAAAAGTGTGACTTTTTAAATGTAAGTACATAGTAGTTAAAGTGTGAGAAAATTAACAAAGCCTTTATTTATAAATGAACTAAGTGGCAGCAGTCAAAAGTTTTCAGTCACTGGAAAGGCACAGTTACAGATGCAAATCTACTAAATTACAAATTATACCAACCAATTAATATACAAATTAGTAAAGCAAATGACTGACATTAGGAAATTCATAACATGAAAAAAAAAGCCATTATATGGCTGCTGTACTGCATGCAAATATAAGAATTTCCCTAACTGCATGATAATAGGGTTGAGAGACTTTCAATTTGAAGACTCATTCAGCAGCTTCTGTAATTAATCAGCCAGTCCAGTACCTTACTCTATACATCAGTTTTGTGTAGACACACACACACTCACATTGACACTCACAAGCAGTCATTATCGTAAATGTCTGTAGCCTGGAATGAATGTTTACTGGCAGCAGGTGTTAATTCTAATAGGAAATACGACCTACACAACCCCCCAAAAACACACACTCACGCCCATGCATACATGGACATGAAAAGACTGTCAGGTTCACTCAGATCACTCTGGGGGCAATACAATAGCACAAGCATGTGCTAAAGAAAATACGATTTTGTGCCTTAACATTTTCCTCTTCTTAATCTCTCATGTCACCGCATGGAATGAAGTGGCCGTTCTGTCCTGCTTGTGTATTAGCCTGTGAGAGCTCTTCCTGTACGACTGCCTAGGGACAGCAGCTGTTGGTCCCAGCACACATGGACTAACAGGAGAGTTCTCTCTCTGTGTGTGTATGTGTGTGTGTGTGTACACACACCGCATTTGTCAGGTCGGCTTTGTCCATGAACAATCGGTATGTGCCATTTCTTGTCCTCAAGCTAACCCAGCACTAATTAGGATTAACATGTGTCTACTCTGAAATACCAACGGACATAAACACACGCTTAAAACACACTCTCGCAAGCCGTGTCAGACATATATAGATCGCAAATGCATGTTTCAATGCCAGTAAGCACTTGAGCACAAACGTGCTTAACATTTAATATTTCACTCTTTATTTTGATATTTTATTTATCACTATTCAAAATCAATATGCATTATGCAATATGTTTATAATGAAAACAGTGAGTAACACTTCGGTACAGCGATGAGAACCTCCTAAATTAATTTAATCTGGGATGTGTTTTGTTTTTTACTACAGTATTTAAGTTTTGGGATAATATACTACGTTGCCTTAGGATGTTTTTTTTTAAGCCTATTTTTTGCAAAAAAAAAAAAAAAAAAAAAATATTGTAATGAGCTAGAATTTCACCTGTGTCAAACTGTCATCCTACTTACAGTTTGTCTTCTGAAAATATATATAAAAAATAGTTTGTGGAAATTTTGATGGAATTAGTGTTGATGTATTTTGTCCTCCATAAACTCAACACTATAATAACTAAACAATGACTTTTTACTTCACATATCAATGCATTAATAAAAAAAGAATTATTCAATTCAGTGGTTTTCAACTGGAAAATAATGAAAAAACAAAAATAGTTTGCTTTTGATGAATAGCAAAAAAATAGTAATACATAGCAACTAACAATGTAACTAATCACATTAATAAAATATAAAAATCTTTATCAATTTTTAAAAAGCAGGAGAAAATGCTTCCCATGTCTTTTATTGTGACGTCAAAGGCCTCTACGGTACTGTGATGCAAATTCTTCTGTCACTTAGTAGAAACTAGCCAATTTAGCCAGATGCCAATAGGGACAGTTTGCATGATATGCCCTCATCCCATAAAACAATGAACAAAACTATGCAAGGTAAAAGTCGACCCACACTGTGAGAAAAATAATGTCCTGGCAGAAAATTATCAGTACCTTCTGCATTATGTTTACATACAATTCCTTCAACCCTAAAACACAATACAATGCATAGTGTAACTCAAAATACAGTTGAAATGTTTAAAAAACAACACTGGGACATATTTTTGCAGACTTTTCTTAAAGTGCACTACATTAAATACTGGTTCACTGACACCATTAAAATTCAAAAAACATTTAAAAACCAAACATAAATCAATGCATTTCAGTGTCAGATTTTGTTTAATTTGACGCCGTTTATGTATGAGAAATGATTCTGGCACTGTGTTGGTTTGCTCTATAGAAAATCTGATCACTGAAGCAAGACTAGTCCCTTGCCACATGCTCATGAATGCATCATTTCCTGAAACAGGACACAATGGTAATTTACCTGGGTAAAGATGTAATTATCCTTCTGCTCTGCGGAATTTCTGAATGATAATCAGTGCTAAGGGCGCTGATGTAAATGAATGTTGGGGAGAAATGACATAACGTGAAAATTACAAACCACATAGTCAACAAATTAAAAATATCCTGATGATGACATTTCAATATTTGCTTTGTTTGGAGCTGTGAAAGGGACGAAAAAAAAAAGAGGCGGCAAATTAACTGACTGATAAAAAGAGAGAGAGAAAGAGAGTCAGAGAGGAAAAGAGCAGTACGCACACAGTTGTTGAGCCGATTGCGTCATTACAGTTTATTTAGTATCTCCACAGGCGAGAGGGCAAAGAGGAAGGAGACACGCACATACTGTACAGGCACAACACATGATCAGTGGGGTTGGGAAATCTGAGGATCAGTGTGACTGTATGACTTTGTGTTCAATACAAGTTCAGTATAAGCACACTTGACAATAAAAGTGAATGACGCCAATTCATAAATAATATTAGTCATCAAATGTAATCACCAGATGTAAATGATGCATGTTTACAATTTCTGGGTGAGAAAAAAAAAAAAACGGTGCAAGGTTGTATCGAATTTTACAACCTTAAAACCCTAAAACAACTAATAAAATAATGATTTTAAAACTTTACATTAAACTTACAAAAACTGACCCCCTTGCTTTCTTCTGTTTTACAGAAATAATTTTTTTGGTGTTAATCACTATTATGCCACACATGCTTTCTTTATTGAGCTTAACTTTTATCGGACCTTAAATATTTCTTTAACCAGCCATGAATCTCACATCAAAGTGGAGGTGCTATTAAGGAGACATACCTCTTCCTAGATCACATCTGAACAAAGACTGTCAGACACCAGACACTGGTATTCAGTCTGAAGACTGCAGAGATTAGAAGAGACTTTTTTTGTAATACAGGGAAGGAAGGAGCCGAGGAAATGAGCGCAATTTCCATGCGAGACATGGTTTTCACCCAAACAGAAGGACCATTAGGAAAAGCTAATGGATAAATTCAATACTGGCTCTTCCTGCCTGTTGTTACACTATTCCATAAGACTGTTATGCAGTAATGGTAAAATTAGAGACATTCATTAGGCACATTCACTTAAAGCGTAATGGTTACTGTGTCTCTATGCTTTTGTTTTGTTTTGGACTTTTAGTTTGTACTCTGTTCCTGTTTCCTCTTTCAGGTTTCCCTTATTATCTCTTGCTTGTTTTCACCTGTTTATTGTATTGTCCGTTTTATCAGTAGTGTGCTTAGTTCCTTATGTTTCTAATTACTTTCATTGGTATTGTTTAAAGGGGTGCTATTATGCTTTTTTACTTTTTGAATTTTAGTTAGTGTGTGGTGTGTATCTTTAGGCATAAAAAAGATCTACGAAGTTACAAATCTCACTACAAAATCTTTTTTCAAGAACTATAACGAACAGCTCCTTTGTACTACAGGGTTTGTTTTCCGCGTGCAATGATGTCACAGTGCAGTCCATTAGAATATCATTAAATTAAATCCCACCTACGGAAATTCGAATTGTTGAGGGGTGGGTAGGGAGGAGGTGGGGGATTAGCCTAACTTTAGTGATGCAGCGCAACGGGTATAAACACATGCATTGACTAGAGTGGCAGCTTCAGAGCAGTAACGTGCCGCAGATGTGTGCAGTACAGGGGGTCGAAACACAAATGCGAAGCCACGATCTACTCCGGTTGCCGCGTCGGAGCCGTAACGCGCTGCAGGTGTGTGCAGTGTGTGGTAAGGCATTTATTCATCATACAGTGTAGATAGCTTCACTTATAATGCGAGTATTTTCTAAAATGCATACACTTGCACTAGACTAAGCTAGTCTATTTACTCACCCTTCATGCACCCTAGGTGTATATGACTTCTTCTTTCAGACGAATACAGTCAAAGTTATATTAAAATTGACATTCCCAAGCTTTAGAATGGCATAGATGGGTTTTTCTCTTCATCAGTCCAAAACAAGTCCAATAATAATAAAAAACAAGTCCACATAATAAAAATGTGCCTCACATGGCTCCGGGGGGTCAATAAAGACCTCCTGTAGCAAATCAATGCGTTTTTGTAAAAAAAAATCCATATTTAAAATGTAAGAATCACTTTAATCTAGTTTGCGCTAACACGGAACTTGCTTCTTTGACAAGGGGCGTGGCAGTACTGAAACCCCGTCTAAGATGTTCGCCAATCGCAACGCAGTGGGAGAGCTAACCAATCACAACACATTTAGTTTTTTCAGAAGGCGGGCCTTCATTAAACCCGGAACTAATCGAGCCATTTGTGCCAGGCTGGGAGAAAGATATTGTAATAATGTAAATAATGTGAAAAATAACGTATTTTTCGAACCACCGAGAATGAAAGCATGTTCTAGTACAGCCCCAAAATAAAATCAAGACTTTATAAAAGAGCATAATAGGACCCCTTTAATATGGTCTCTTTATTTCTAGCAAAACATCTGCAAAAGTATCCTGCCCTGTTTTGTTTCTAAGTTTGCCTGTGTTGCACATAGTATCAAATGGTTTTATTTTTTAAATAGCTCTTTTAAAAACATTTATATGCTTGTTTGGTAGCTTAGTGTGAGTAATAGCCTTCATTACATATATGTCGCCACTCCTATGGATGAAGAAAAAGGTGGAGGAAAAGAGGAAAAATAAATATGTTTGTAAACTAGAAGCAGTTAAAAAATTCTGATGGTAAATTTTTTTTGAAGAAAAGGTTGTTACAGTGGATAGTTAATGTTAAAGGTTGAAGATGTTTAAGTTGCAACAGTTATTAAGTTCCAGGTAAACCCAAAAAACAGCCTGCTTCTTCAGGACTTCCTTAAGACTGATTTGACTAGTCATTGACTTGTCATTTAGGCAACCCACCAACTAGTCGATTCTGAAAATTTGTCATACTGAGGAATTATACTTAAATGGTTAGTTCACCAAAAAAAGACAATTCTGTCATCGTTTACTCCCTCTCATGTCATTTCAAATCTGTAAGATTGTCTGTCTTTGAAACACAAAAGAAGATAATTATCCCTTTAAGTATGGTTGTCAACATTGTACTCAAAGTATCTAGCCAAAAACGTACTGAGAAAGTAAAGTTTTCACATTTAATTGTACTTGAGACTTGGACCAGTAACCATTTGTCAAAGTACAGATGAAATGGATGTCACTGGCTTTAAAAGTTCAGCCAGAAGTGTAATTGATATTTGGATTTACTGAGACTATAATAAGTCAGTTCACTAAAGTGGACCAAAAGAACAAGTCATGATGACCTGCAAAACTATACTTTTTACTTTTCACATTTTCAATTAAGCCTCACATGTAATCTATTGTTTTCTTACTGAAGTCTTGAGTAAAAGTAGAAGTTTTCTGTTTCAAAACTCAAGAAAAATACAAAACCCCACAAAATAAGACTAATGGAGTGCAAAAACTCAAGTACTTTATAGCCTGTGTTGCTACTGAACAATTGTGACCCTGGACCACAAAAACAGTCTTAAGTCGCTGAGGTATATTTGTAGCAATAGCCAAAAATACATTGTATGGGTCAAAATTATTGATTTTTATTTTACGGCAAAAATCATTAGGAAATTAAGTAAAGATCATGTTCCATGAAGATATTTTGTAAAATTCCTACTGTAAATGTATGAAAACTTAATTTTTGATTAGTAGTATACATTGTTAAGAACTTTATTAGCGATTTTCTCAATATTTCGATTTTTTTTGCACCCTCAGATTCCAGGTTTGAAATAGCTGTATCTCGACCAAATATTGTCCTATCCTAACAAATCATACATCAATGGAAAGCTTATTTATTCAGCTTTCAGATGCATAAATTTTGAAGTTTTGAAAAATTGACCCTTATGACTGGTTTTGTGATCCAGGGTCACAATTGCTTGAGTAGAGCATGTGTCTTCAATTTGACTGATCAGATAATCAGCAAAGGTAAGACTATTGTTATTGTACTGAAAATGCTGTCATTAATTCCTCACCCTCATGTTGTTCCAAACCCATAAGTCCTTTATTAATCTTCAGAACACAAATTAAGATGTTTTTGATGAAATTCAAGAGTTTTCTTTGACCCTACATAGACAGCAATGCAACTGAAACATTTTATGGTCTAGAAAGGTAGTAAGGACTAGGGCTGCCCCCTAATAGTCGACTAACCTTTAGTCGATGAGAAAAGGCTTGGTCTACCAAAATTTTATTAGTAGCTTAGTCGCAGAAAAAAACAATTCCACAGGAAGTGGTGAAGTCACATTCCGTGATGACAGATCGTTAACGGCTGGTCTATGTGGTAATGTAGTACATCGGGCAGGACATCCAAATGCTCACCTATAATTCATCAACCTCAAATATAGCTTTTCATGTGAAAGATGTATATAGTAGCAGCTCTACATTGCAGCTCAAAAATAACCACTTCAGTTTCAACGTGTGCTATTCAAGTGTCTGTGCAGAGTGTGGAAGCTGAACAGTAGTGTGTGCACTTGAGCATTTATTAGGCTACGTAGGCAATCAAAGGCTTATTATGATGATTTATATGGTTTGTTAATAAACGTGCGACTAATAGTCGACTAAAGCTTAAAATGAACGACTACTAGTTGACCAGAAAAACATTTCGTCGAGGGCAGCCCTAGTAAGAACATCAATAAAATAGTCCATATGACATCTGTAACACTGTAACATGTAACACTGGTTCAACCGAAATATAAGACTACTTTTTGTGCACAAAAAATAACCACTTCATTCAACAATGATTTCAATGGAAGAGAAGAAATTGTTGAATAAAGTGGTTATTTTTGTTTTCTTTGCACACAAAATGTATTTTATTGTGTTACGAAGATGAACTAAGCTTTTATGGGTTTGGAATTACTGACAGAATATTCATTTTTGGGTGAACTATCCCTCATGTATTATTTTGTTTCAAGTGGCCAGATAACTTCAAATTTGACCTAATTTAATGCTAGATTAGTTTAGGGTTTTTCGGGACTATTGTTACGCACACCGATCTTACACTGTTTTTTATGGTTTATCATCATTTGTCTGTAGAGAAAACATTTCTGAAAGACAGTGCACATTTTATGATAGACATGTTCATGCAATTTCAGAGAGTTTGCAATTAATTTACCACGTAAATATAATAAAACATGAGCAACAGCATCTGAAACCAGCAAGTCTGCATGTTATATGCTAATTTAAGAATAATGAAAAAGAAAGGGGGTGGGTGGAGGAATCATGCTGGAAAAAGTTCAGAGGGGTTTCATTTAATTACCTAGGAAGAGGAACAGCTGGTTCAGAGCACAGCGACAAGATGATTTTGTAGGACACTGAGGTTCAATAAACCTATACAGCATAATACAGCTGTTCATTTTGATGTCCTAAATTCAGAAACAGAATTAACAATTGCAAGGCTCAGTTCATTGGATTTTTTTTTTTTTTTTAAGTAAAATAAGAAGTACAACATAAATTACACACTTAAAAAGTTGACAAGTTGCCACTAAAGAGAATACATCTATCAAAAGGAAATGAAACACCAAAGACATACCAGAGGTACATGTCAGCAGCTTAGACAGAAAAGTCTTCAAACATTGTCTAAACAAAAGGAAGCCACGGGACTTATATTTTACAACTTAAAATGTCTGAGGAATGACTGAGTAATTTATGTTATAGTACAAAATGTAAAAGTGTCTTCAAGTGATGTTAATCACAGACCTTTATTCATAAAATTCTAAAATGTCATAGGAAATTCTGGAGGCAAATTACCTTTCCGGGTTGGCCTACAAATTGACATCATGACTGAACAGCTCTACTACAGAGAATATCATTTAAAAGGCAGTCAGGAATGACATCCATAAAGACACTACAGAGGTCATATGCCCCGGAGATATCAGGTGACTAACACATTTGCAATACCAGCGTTCAGTAAACCCTGCAAGCGAGTCGAGAGAACTTAAACGTATACGAGTCAGTTGTGTTACTGCACATGTTTGTTGTGCATCTCCCCTACCTACTGATTCACTAACACGCGTTAATACAGTGGCTAATGAGGGGCCATTACTGTGGCCAAAAATAGGCAGAGGACACAAGACCAGAGTCTACCATTTAGACTCTGCTAATAAAAATATATGGACTGTACTGGGGCCACATCCAGAGAGAGAAGAGAGAGA
Source organism: Cirrhinus mrigala (assembly GCA_036247105.1). Taxonomy (NCBI): domain Eukaryota; kingdom Metazoa; phylum Chordata; class Actinopteri; order Cypriniformes; family Cyprinidae; genus Cirrhinus; species Cirrhinus mrigala. The sequence goes on along the minus strand of CM070007.1, from coordinate 23,761,645 downwards.
GGCAGGAAGAGAAAAGTGATGGAAATAGAGGCAAATAGAGAATGACAGAGAAAGACAGCCTGCCTTCTCCTAATCCTCTTTAGATGTATTTTCCATAGGAACTGTAAAGCTATTTGGATGTATGTGTGTCGTCTACATTTCCACTGGACAGACCTGGTATGTGTGTGCCTGACAACTTCTTTTACAGTAAGTAGCTCCACGGGGCCACATTTTGCATATCTTGTACTTTTCCACCTTAGTCAAGTCTGACCATTTCCACCATTCCAAAAGGACACATTCTTAAAGGGGTCATCGGATGCCCATTTTCCACAAGTTCCATATTATTCCTTAGGGTCTTAATGAAAAGTCTATAATATACTTTGGTTAAAAATTCTCAATGGTTGTGTAAAAGAACACCATTTTTACCTTGTCGAAATGGCGGTTACAGCTGATGCAAGGCGGGTCTGAGGTAAGACGATCATCATCATCAATTAACCATCGTGGGAGCATCTGAGAGTGGCTCGATTTGAAAAAGGGGATATTATTGTTACAGATTAATTAAAAACCACTGCATGCATTTTTATCATTATAGGGTAGATGTGTACATATACTGCCAACACACATTAATGTTTAAATAACATGTAAAATTGAACCTCTTTAAAGGATTAGTTCACCCAAAAATGAAAATCCTGTCATTGATTACTCACCATATCATTCCAAACCCCCAAGACCTTCGTTCATCTTCGGAACACAAATTAAGATATCCTTGATAAAATCCGAGAGCTTTCTGACCCTGCATAGACAGCAGTGCAACTGACACGTTCAAGGCCCAGAAAGGTAAGGACATTGTTAAAATACTCTATGTGACATCAGTGGTTCAACTGTAATGTTATGAAGCTACAAGAACAGTTTTTGTGTGCAAATAAAAACAAAAAAAAACAATAATGCAGTGTTCTGACGTAGAACCAGGATGCACTGCGGCTTGTTTACAACCAGAGAAAGACGCATACTGTATATAAAACAGTGTTCATAAACATGTCTGAAGATTTCAAAAGAGAGGCTGACTTGCAATTTTTTGTCGCCGTGGTATTCTTGTGAAAACGTGTTGAAGACTGTTGAAGTCGTTATTTTTGTTTTCTTTGCGCACAAAAAGTGTTCTCGTAGTTTCATTAAATTAAGGTTGAACCACTGATGTCACATAGCCAGTTTTATCGATGTCCTTGCTACCTCTGGGCCTTGAACGTGTCAGTTTATGCAGGGTCAGATAGCTTTTGGATTTCATCAAAAATATCTTAATTTGTGTTCTGAAGATGAACGAAGGTCTTACAGGTTTGGAACGACATGAGACAGAGTAATTAATGACAAAATCTTCATTTTTGCGTGAACTACCCCTTTATTGTGTCATACTGACTGTTGTTCTGCATTTTTTGCAGGTAATACAGTCATTTTAATAGGAATCCATGCAATAGGGAAGTTTGTTTGAGGACAAACATTTCCTCACTCCGATTTTACAACTGGTTCAAATTGGTAAAGCAGGTTCAAGTTATTTACCAACCACAGTCCGCTTGGTTTGAGACTTCTGTGTGAGCTGTGTTTCATAACATCGCTATTCTATTGAAGACAGACAATATCTTTAAGATATCTATATGAAATGACTTCTGTTCTAATTGGCTAGACATCAGTGTTCATCAGAGCAAGCCAAGCTACTGAGTATTACATATTTAGCGGTCATATGTTTCTGTTCTCATAGGGATAATGCATAGTCAGCCCGTCATTATGGCAAGATAAAAACCCAGGGTGATCTTGTGACATCCTGAAGGGGTTTATTTTGCCATAATGACAGGCTAACTGTACATTATCCTGCTAATTACATGGTTAGTTAGCAAGTAAATAAATAAAGGGCTATGGAATGTTGATCTGAGTTTAAATTATTGTTTTACGTGAGAAGAAAAAGACCACAAAGTGCTAGTACTGGTAGAAGATGGGTTGCAAAAGACAATCACAATTTAGTATTCCAGAAAGATGTATAATAAAACATTACAACCATGATGCGTTTTTATGAATTCTGTTTTTGAAGCTTCATCTAAAAAATATATATATATATATATTGTATTGTATTTTAATACACATTATAAATTTTACATTTAAGAAGAAATGAGTCTGTTTCCCATGATATGTCACCTTTAATAAACAACATTTTCTTGGTCACCGCAACATTAGGAAATGCAAGTGATGCAAGTGTTTCTCAAACAACTGGCTACTGGTTTTGCATAACTTTGCTTGTATAGTCTTAAGATGACAAGGTGCTGCTTACAAGGTTTACATAATAAATATGTCTACTTCTGAAACATAAATAGAGCCACCTGAGTCTAACGTTCTGCGGTGATGATTATACAAACAGCAGACCACGGACACACTCACACGCAGACACAACTAAGATTCCCTCTGGTCTGAATAACACCTTAACGCACTGAAGGGAAGGTAGGAGTGCAGAGTCACACACACAGACTCTATGTCTGGAGTTGATTTATTTCAGGCCATTGCTTTCTAAACAGGACATTTATACATTGCCGCTTATAATACTTCACTCTAAATGCTGTTGTAGGTGGATCATTCCACAAATAACTGCCTGTTTGTGTTTCACGACTTGAGACCAAACTCTGCTGAGCCGTAAACTGTTGTTTTATACACTCCATTATTCTGATGTCCATATGATGAGACTTGGTTACTCTGATTAATGACATTCTGTAAATTACAATGGGGCTTTTGGCTTATTCGCATCCCCAGCTGCCGTTTTCAAATCAGGGTGGGATGATATTTTTTTCCTTCATTTCTTTCTCTTGTTTTTACAATGGAAAACAAGTGCTACCAAGATTAGCTACAGTGTGTAAACTTTTATTACCACTCTAAAAGCTAACCAAGGTGGAGGGTTACAGCCTGTCGGAGACAATTTTCCACTTACGGACAAGTGGGGGTGAGAGCGTGTGTGTAGTTTAATGTGGTAGAGTAATTGTTTAAAGTTATCCTTTTATTTTCAGTCGTGTGAAGTTATAATACAAGAAGAAAAAGAGAAAGGGGGATGGAGAGAAAGAAAGGCAATAAAAAAGACTAAGTTAAAAAACTGTTTGCTTTGCATGGAAAAATCCTGGAAATTTGTCTGCAACATATTGACTGTGCTGGTTTTATGTTACACTGAGGTTGTATTCCAGAGCGAAAGCCCTAATTAAATTCCAAAATTGCAACTGTTACCTTAAGGGGTATACTTTTTGACTTGATTTAACCCAAAAAAATTAGTTTTGATGATATACATAAAAGTATTTACGTTGATTCTGCAATGTTAAATAACATTTTTGACCTGAATAAAATCAGGTATGTTATTTTTAGGAAAAGGCGAAGTGCCAATTTATCCACAACTTATCTCTATCGGCTGCTATTTTATATAATTTTCCTTCAGTATTATTTTTCTACATTTTTGATTCGAAGGTATAAGGCCCTGTAGTGAAAGGCTATTTGCTTCTCTGCTAGAAAAAGAGAAGAGACAGAAAAGAAGAATGAGAGCGGTGGTGATATTTACTGATGTGCCGAGTGACGAAAGTAGCTGGTTGGAAACAAATATTTCAAGGCAGGCAGCGGTTGACAAGGGAGAGATAAAGGAATAAGATGAATGAGAGAGGCAGATGAGTTGAGAGATCCAGAGAAGGTTGCGAAAGGTAAATAGATCAGAAATCCTGAAGATATTGCTTTTTATTGGCTACATCTGTTAAAAAAACAGCTTGCACCATCAACTTCCTGCAGTCAAACTAATCCAGAGTACAACATAAGAGCCTTTTTAAAGGTCAAAACACACTGTGAGATTTTCTTTGTAAAAGCTTTGCAAACTTGTCAGATCTGCCATTTTTATGACTACTGTTCGGTTTTCCTTAGCTGATTTGTGGGCAAAGTGTCCTGGTTATACTTAAGATATCACTAAATTAAAAAAAAAAACAGAATTAATTAGATAGTTTTGTGGAACAGCTAATAACTGGAGATGCTTTTTAGCAAGTTAACTATATATGCAGAAGTATTTCTGCAAATATAAAACTATTTTACTATGTGTTCTTTTCCATTATTGAAATTATTTATTTTTCATGCCAGCATATTGTGGTATCAATATGATAAACTCGCTAGTGAACAACATGAACTGTGACTGTTTTACATATCAGTCAGATTACTTTTATGTAAAGAAGCATTTCTGCAAATATAAAACTAGTTCACTTTGTGTTCTTTTCCATTATTGAAATGATTTCTTTTTTTATGCTGGCATATTATTGTAGTATCAATACAATAAACTCTCCAGTGAACAACATGAACTGTGACTGATTGTTTTACATATCAGTCAGATTACTTTTATGTCTAACTGGATAGTGCTTGAATGGAATAAACAGCAACATGGATCAGAGATTTCACTGTTTGCTCAAGGAAAAGAGTCAAAAAGTCAAAAAGTGTTAGGTTGTGCCCTGCACTCCCTTACTACAGGCCTAATTTACTCCAATGGTTGCTAAATTTCTAATTTAACTGCATTAATCATGATTAACTGAAATATGCTTGCTTACACAATTTCATTTTTTAAAGTAATAGCACAAAAAATAGATAAAATGAACAGTCCTAATGCATATTTTATTAAAAATCAAGATAAAATAATTAAAAAAAAAGAATCCAAACACAGTTTTCTCCTTTAAGTCAGCATGACATGAAAACCTATTTTCTAATATTTTCTAAATGGTTTAAACTTGTTTAAACTTTATATCCTTTTTTTGACCTCACTCTTTATAAATGCTGGGTTATTTGCTCAAACCAAATACCTGGGTAAGGAAGCTGGGTTGATTTGTCCCAATTTAGGTTGATAACCGTTCATAATCTGTACTGCACACTTCACGCAAGTTTCAACCAATCTCAGAGTGCCAATACCACTTCCTCTGTCAACATTTACTGCTCTCATGAAAGCAGTATGAGTAGAAAACAGAAGAAAGTGTGTACTTTTGTAACTGGTGTTTTTTAATTTTATTTTTTTATTTTTGGAGTGTTTTCTCTCACACCAAAATCACTCAGTGACCAGTGACTTGTGAGTGGAAACTGAAAAGGCCAGAATGGCACTTGAGAAGAGTGATTAAAAATGTTTTAAACATGTTGATTTGCTAATTTACAAGTGTTTATTACAATACTCAAGCTGGGGCTTTGACCACAGGAGGTGGAAGAAAAATAAATGGTCAAATTTGGTCTTAAACTTGAGCTATTCAATATTTATTCAACAATTTTCACTGAGCTTTTAAAAATTAACCTCAGTACACTGTATAAGCTGTATAACTGATACTCTTTTTTACACTTTTTCCTCACTCACACACGTTCATATTGTATATTTACTTACTTTACAATTTTGGGGTTTTTTAAATTGTAACAATATAGTAATTTTTAAACTATAGTTAATAGTAACAATAGTAAAAAAAAAAAAAAAAAAAAAAGGAAAAGAAAGAAAGAAAGAAGAAGGCCAGCATGTTGGGTCAAACATTTACCAAACCATCTTGGTCAAAACAACTAGTATTGGGTTAGCTAGGTTGCCAGGTTGGTTTTAAATCAGCAATTTTTTAGAGTGTAATTCATAATCAAAATATCAAAAACAATCAATCGCCCAGTAAAACAACAGACCTCTCTTTCATTCTGCTTTCCATTCTACTTTCTTACAATGGGATTCAATCTCGCATTCAGTTGATCTTCCTCCATCCAGTCAACAACCGATGGACAGAACATTTCCTACCTACATTTCGTTTTTCTTTTTCAATTATTTATTTCACTCAGATTTACATCACAAAATGGCTAAAAAAGATCTGTCACTACTTTCTTTTTTTCCTTTTGCTTCCATTTTCCTCATTTTAAAGCCATCAGCTGGCTCAAATGATTCTGACAATGAGCTTTCCCAAAACGTTTCGAGATTCTGTGAAATGCATATCTACATTGCTCCTGTTCATTAATTGATGAAAGAATCACTTTATCTCATTATGTCCAACATCAAATGTGTAAAAGCCTCCTGCCAAACAGGGTTGCCAGGTTTTCACAACAAAACCTGCCGAATTGCTGCTCAAAACTAGCCCAAAATTTTTATGTCGGGGTTCCCTAGGTAAATTCGTATTTCAGGGGCTAAACATGACAGGGAAAACCACGGACTTGGCAACACTGCTGCCAAACACAGCAGATAAAAGCTTTTTGGATTTTTCTACATCGCTACCGAAGATGGTGCAGAGGTGAGTGAAGCTCAGAGTTTAAATCGTCCTTACAACACTTACAACCTCTGACAACTGCTGCAGGCCCAGTTCAGACATGCAAAAACCTATTACCCATAAACTAGTGCAAACCGAATAAGTGTGGTCTTGGTTTTTTCCTCCTTTTTTAAGCTGCTCAGTACTAAACGTGGAGTACAAAGATACGAAAACCACACACATGGTCACACACAAATAAAAGCTTGCAAGCAAGCACATGCACACATACGCACTTTAGTTAGGCTTAATCTTCATAAATCCTGGAGTGCAGACAGAAGAATACTTTCCTTGCTTTTCCTTTCTGTTAAATCACAGAGAAAAAGGTCAACATTAATACAGTCATAACAACAGCGTTGACGGCATATTGTTCCACACATACCCACTAAAGTTATCAGCTTCTTCCAGGGCCCAGCATTTCATCTTTAGGATGAATGTATTTTATAAGACTCTCATTGAGAGCCACAGCAAACGGCGTGCAGATGGAATGCATCATTATGCAAAAACCCCAATGAAGAGAGGAGATACCAAGTGGAACATTTGTCTTCCCATTTGTCTTCCAGACTGATCCTAGACCAGTGCCTATTTGCTTTAGGTCTTATTTGGATTTTTTTACACCGTTCCCGGTACAGCAATTAGGATGATGATAAATCGAAATTGTGTTAAATTAAGGGTGTTTATGTTTTGTCAGCCTAATGTAGCTCTGTGACTAAAGGGATATTAAACGATGACGGCAGGAGAAAGAAAGAGAGAGGGAGAAAGTGAGAGCTGGGTGAACTGGCTTAGAAAATGGTTACCAGCCCAAGGCCACACACAAGATACAGAGCTCACCTTCAACATAATCATTTCTCATTGTGTATCACTGCGTGTGAACTGGCACGATGGCACAAACAAAACAAGGGTGGCAGCTACAACCTCACGGCACGGTCCCTCTATGCCCCTGCTGGATAATTCAGACACTCGCTGTGCCGCAACCCCGGCATGTACAGATGTCCTCTAATATGAGCCCACCTACTGGACCTTCCCCTGATTCCCTGACCACTTTGAATTGCAGAGGAAGAAATAATGAGCAGTAATATCTGTCAGAAACTTTAGCTGATCTAAAATAAGTTGCTATTAACAGAGTTGATTTCCACAGAGCAAATAATACTATACTGTCGATCAGAGAAAATAAACTTTGATAGACTCTTTTCAACAAGCCAACAAAAACAAGAGCCATCCTTACCATAAAGTTCAATACCTACAGTAGATTCTACAGGAGCAATTATCATTGCTAATTATCTATGCTTGCCTATTCACCAAAGGTCAAAATCAACCTATTAACACATGCAAGTCCACTAACAGATGCAGTCTGCGACAGTAACAGCTCCTTCTAATTAGTTATTACTAATTTTGGCAAATATTGCACATTGCTGAAAATAATTTTAAAAAGTTACCAGAGTATTGATAAAACATCCTTATTATGTATATTCAACACAACAGTACACGCACAGTGATGATATACAGTTGAAGTCAAAAGTTTACATACACCTTGTAGAATCTGTCTCTTATTTGCACATTGCTGAAAATAATTTAATAAAATTACCAGAGTATTGGTAAAACATCCTTATTATGTATATTCAACACAACAGTACACGCACAGTGATGATATACAGTTGAAGTCAAAAGTTTACATACACCTTGTAGAATCTGTCTCTTATTTGCACATTGCTGAAAATAATTTAATAAAATTACCAGAGTATTGGTAAAACATCCTTATTATGTATATTCAACACAACAGTACACGCACAGTGATGATATACAGTTGAAGTCAAAAGTTTACATACACCTTGTAAAATCTGTCTCTTATTTTACCAAAATGAGAGGGATCATACAATATTTATTTTGTGTTTTTGAACCCTTTCCAACAATGACTATGATTTGGAGATCCAACTTTTCACACTGAGGACAACTGAGGGACTCATATGCAACTATTACAGAAGGTTCAATTGCTTATTGATGCTTCAGAAGGAAAAAATTATGCATTAAGAGCTCGGGTTGAAAACTTTTGAGTTTGAAGATCAGGGTAAATTGAACTTATTGTGTCTTCTGTAGAACATGCAAATATCTTCTAAAGGACAGGACTACATGGAAAAAAAAAAAAAAATGTAGGCAAAATAAGAATAATGTGCACATCCTCATTCCATTTAAACGTTTACACCCCAGGCTCTTAATGCATCTTTTTTTCCTTCCAAAGAATCTGTGGGACCTGAAGTACTTGTCTGAAGAACAGCAGGCAATTTAACTGTTCAGGACAAACAAGGGACTAAAACAACTATCACTAAACTATCACAAAACAAAACAAAAAAACACAGCTGTGGATCATTCAGGCAAGAATCAAGAATCAAGAATCAAGTGTATGTAAATTTTTGAACGTGGTCATTTTTATAAATTCAACTATTATTTTCTCTTGTGGACTGTATGTAAACGTCTTTTATGTATATATTATACATATATTATTCAGGTCAGAACAAAAAAAATAAAAAATAACATGCATTTTGAATGATCCCTCTTATTTTGGTAAACAATTCTGAATGATTCTGAAAGGTGTATGTAAACTTTTGACTTCAACTAAGTGTGTGAGCTATTTACTTACTTTTTTATTAGTCCTCCCATTAACACCAGTATATTGTTAATTCAGACTGATTTGTGAACGCAGAACGTGTATGAACACAAGAGGCGGGATTTATCGTATGAACCGATCACAGCTGATCGTAACCGGTCATATCCAATTATATCACAATGGAGATACTGTCTCCTCTCGCGTGACTTTCCCCTGTTCATTCTCAATTAACCCCCACCAAACTCACCGCAGTGAAGACTAAAAGGATTCTGTTATATTCCAAAGACCTAAAGACCGCAAGTGCTTGCAGTGTAAATTTTGTAGCTTGCAGCATCACATCGCTCGCTTGCAGACACCATGTAAGGGTCTGCAACCATTATAAAATATTCTTTACCACAACCACCTGCCAAGGATAAACGCAGTCCCTGCTGATCTGGCACTAAAATATGAACAGAATGGACATCCATTGAACAAGTGAGTGCTGGCTTGGGCTTTAATGTTTAATCTGGTTATTCTGTCAAGGCTATCCCGTTTTTCTCCCAGAGCCTCACATTGTGTTGTTGGTTGTCTGATGCCTCAGCTGGCAGAGTCTGCACCAAGCCAAGATTAGTGAAGAGCTTATAATTAAATGCACCAAGTATCGCTGTAAACAGCATGTCTCCTGCAAGACAAAAAAAGCTACCTTGTATGGCTGTCACGACAGTGCTGTAATGCTGTAAAACGACTACAATACCAACAGGATTCTAAGCAAACTTCTAAAAATTCTGTCATCATTTATACACCCTTATGCTATTCCTATGGAATCCTGTTTCTGCCACTGAATAAAAAAAAAAAAAAAATTGCCTCTCACAATTTTGCCTTTTTTCCTCAGAATTGCGCGATGTAAACTCACAATTCTGACAATTTAATTTTTTTTTTTTCGTAGAATTGCATGATATAAACTCGCAATTACGAGTTATAAAGTCAGAATTGTGTGATAGGCTTTAGCCAAACTCGCAATTGTGAGTTATAAAGTCAGAATTGTGAGTTCTGACCTAATAACTCGCAATTGCATGTTATGAATTTAGAACTGTGAAATATAAACTCACAATTTTGCGAAAAATAGTTACAATTCTGTAATATAATCTCACGATCCTTAGAAAAAAAGGCAGAATTGCTAGATAAGATTTTATAACTTGCAATTGCGAGTTTATATTGTGCAATTCTGACTTAATTTCACAGAGTTGCGAGTTTATAACTTGCAATTCTGACTTTATAACTCACAATTGCAAATTTATATCATACAATTCTGACTTTGTTTAAAAAAAAAGTCAGAATTGAGAGATAAAAAGTCACAATTGCCTTTTTAAAAAAAAATTTGTTCAGTTGCGATATCCATTTATTCCAAACTTATGTGATTTGCTTTCTGTCACAAAACACAAAAGTAGATATTTAAAGAATGTTGAAGATGTTTTCGTCAGTAAACTGAAAAAATGGTAATATCTAAATGAACTGGTTTTAAGTCAAAGATATTATTTAATATCGCTGATGTACATTATTTAGACCCCAAATCAAATACAGTGGCACATTTGTGATATACACCATTGGTTCTTGCATGTCGTGTCCTTTTTGGAGCATGAAACTTATTATTGTCTACACCAAAAAAGTAACATTCTTTAGTGTCTTTTAGGATGATTATATGATAAAAAAATCTTCATTTTTAGATAAACTATTTCTTTAACTCATTAGAATTTAGAGGAGGGAAGTATTTTGCTAAAATGTTGTCCTGTGTTACAGTAAGCAAGAGGAATAGAGGTCATTTCCTCTGTATAATCACTCAAATTGGCAATATCAAATTTAATCCATGACGGCGCCCCTGTGAGGGAAGCTGGAGATCTTTTAACCGGAACAAAATTACTGTTGACCATGACATAATAACTGAGGAAACTTCAAATCCCCTCAAGCCATTTATAGCCCTAGATGTGTGCATATAATAACATCATGCAAGAACACAATTGTTATTTTGAATAGGTAATTCTCTTAAGCATGGCCACTAATCTCATTTTTTAACTTAGTTTTCTGACGTGCTGCATTCTGCTGCCAGAGCATGTGAGAACCTGTCAGAGCATCTGTGTGAGTACTGAGCTACCGAGGATTTCCCTTTAAAAGATGGATTAAGTTCTCATTCCTGTATACAACCAACCTCTCTCTCTCTCTATCTCTCTCTCTCTCACACACACACACACACACACACACATACACACACACACACACACACACGTGTCCAGTTTCTCTCTAGAGAGAATTTTAGATCTGTTAGAAGTGAACAGGTGCACCATGACCAACAGCCAACAACAAAGGCCATGCAGACACCAGCATAACATGTGTCTCATGAATCTCATAAAGAAAACATGAAAAAAGCCAGCACAAATTTCTCAATACTTAGATCTCCTTTCAAAACTCTTCACACATTTCCTCTCACCAATTTTCAGCTTGGTAGAAGTGTTTTGAACATACCAAAACACTTCATACATGTCTCAAATCTACTAATTCATAACACTCACAAAGCTATTCACCACCCAGCACACTTCAGCCCTACTCGGACAGGGCTAGTTTTTCAGGGGGTCATTAGATAAATTTGTGTTTTACAGACATATTTTGCAATTTTATTCTTATCCGAATCTGCCAATTCTATGTTTTTCTCACACAACCACTGTAATAATTCTAGAGCAAATTGCCTACTATTTTCTGCAAACTCAGATCCTCTGAGAAATCTAATCCTGTCCCAATGCGAATGTCTTAAGATGTTTTTTCACAACGTGTTTCCATGTGCGTTTTGGCCAGTGTGAACTACCATATATAGATGCACTTACTACCGCACGTATTTTCAATATGTTTGCCTCCTGGCAAAGAAATAAAAACTAAAATCAAGAGCCAAATCACGACGAGAGATCAAAAAGCAAGCTAAAACGGCATGCTTGTGATTGCGTTTTTACATCACATTCGCTTTTGTTCATACTATCAGGTAGGTTTAGGTGTTGTGCAGATGGTATGTTATTTTAGAATGTCACAGAACATTAAAGTTATAGCGTTATATAGAGTTATATAGAACACTCTTGTAGCGCCACTTGGTGGACGTTTCATTCTGAGTATGTCGCGAAACGTTCATGGCGCTATGTATTTCGCGCCTTGCGAAAAAGTCCACAGGTACGTTTCTGTCATGAGATCAGGTTGCGTAGTACATTTTTCCGATTTAGAATATTTCAATATGATATTACTGTAGAAATGCAGTAAATTGTTATCTTACTTAATTGACTGCTGAGGTCAAAATGTTCAGAATCCTTAAAAATGTAAATTATTTTACCAAAATAGAAGGGATTATACAAAATGCATGTTATTGTTTATTTAGAACTGACCTGAATAAGATATTTCACATAAAAAATGTTCACATATAGTCCACAAAAGAAAATAATAACTGAATTTGTAAAAATTACCCGATTCAAAAGTTTACATCCCCTTGATTCTTAATACTGTATTGTTGCCTGAATGATCCACAGCTGTTTTTTTTTTTGCCTCTGAAGGGCAGTACTAAATGAAAAAATAATTAAATATTTTTAGGCAAAATAGAAAAAATGTACACATCTCCATTCTTTTCAAAAGTTTTCACCCCCGGCTCTTAATGTATGGTTTTTCCTTCTGGCGCATCAGTGAGCGTTTTAACCTTTTGTAATGGTTGCATATGAGTCCCTCAGTTGTCCCTCAGTAGCATTCAGTATTGTTCACTCAAGTCTGCAAAGTTTGAGCTCAATTAGCACACAGTTACCCAAGTGGAAACACTAGGAGTCCAAATTTATCACACACCAGTCGGAAACTTCGATGGAGATAAAAGGGCCAAAGTCAGCTTACAGTTTGGTGCATTTCTCAGATCAGAAATGAAATTCTCAAAACTACTTGTTCAACCTCCACATCATCTAGTCACTTGTGCACATCATAAAATGTTTCAATTTTTTTTTAACAAGTTGCGTTTGCTTTGGTACATCCATGCAACTAATTAAGCAACCAATTTGTCTGCGGTTTCCTACATCATCAGGTCCTATTGTCATGTTGCTCAAAATGTATTACATGTTTATAGTTCTCTGTGCTATAGTCTTACCCCTCAAAACATCAAGTCATTAGCTCATCGTATATGTCTTTACAGTAAATGTGAAATTTTTGATCTAGTTGTCAAACTGTCAAGCATATTCTACACATTTCTATTAGACCTTTTGTAAATTTGCCATGAATTGTTCAAGTGAATATTGACTTTCACTAATGTAGAGACTACAGATCAACCAATGATAAAGCAGTTCTCTGAAATAGCTCAAAGGTACATCTCAACATCTCATGAACCTTTAATGTGTAATTTCGAAGAGGAAGAGTAGAAGGTGAAAGAGGAAGAGGAGAAGAAGGAGGAGGACGACGACAACAACATGGAAGAGAAATAGGAACGGCAAGAAAACAAGCAATCTAATTTATTTTATCAGGCATGCAAGAGGATTTGTCCAGGGCCAATTTAGTCTGTGATGTTGAGGAGGTTTTTTGGCCTGTCCCAGACCAAAGACAGGATGCTGGGGCAGAATAATTATTTTTGTTGTTGTTTTCTGTTTTGTGCTGTACTCTACAGTACAATAAATTAAGGATTAAAACACCTGCAAATGCATACATTTGTTGTGTTCATCATACTTATTACCAGTTTTCGTAGTATTGTTTTGAATTGATCTCATCAGTGTGTAAAACTGTAGTGTGTGTGTGTTTTTGAGGGTTTGTGTCTGAGAGCAAAGTTTGTTTTATTTTTTCAGCAAGATTGAGTTGTTTTGAGTGGAGAGCTCCATTTTGACCTGAATATAGTAAATTCGGGGAATTGAGTTAGAAGTTATGGATTTGTGTTTAGAGTTTCGCAAAAAAGAGGCATAATTTCAAGAAATGTGTTTAAGCAATTGAGAAAAACTGTAATGATTCTGAAAGGAGGACGCAAACTTTTGACCTCAACTATAGACTACTGTTGTGCTCACTGTGAGGAGTTTTAAAAAAGTGACAAGTATTGATCAATTGTTTCTATCAATTTGAATAAACTGTAATGTAATTTTTGACAAAAACAACACATATTCTCTATAATTCACAGACAAAAAGGTCTCTCTGCACTAAAATAGATTCACTTCTGGTGCACTTTCTGATGTTTTGACCCAAGAGTTAAAAGCATTTTAGCAGATGAGCTGAGACAATGTAGTTCCTGAGTGCCTGCAGACATGAGCGTGAGACAGACTATAGTAAAGCGCACTGCTGGTGGATGAAAGAGTGCCTTGTGGCACAAGGAATGGAATAGACAAAGTATTTGTGTGCGTCTGTGTGTGTGTGTTTAAATGGACTGTTATTGCACCTGAGGAGGAAGAATATGTTGACTTGTGTATATAGACGTGTGGGTGTTGCATAAAACAAATCCATTTCGTTATGGCAGGAAGCGACTTCAGTGTGCAAAAGAGAAAAGAATCATAAATGCAGATTTTTTTAAGCGATTGTGTGCATGTTTTACTACTAACAGCATTGCTGTCTTCATTTTCAGTGCTCAGCAAGGTTGCCAGTCCTCCACAGAAGCACAGAAAATCTGCTTTACTGTGCCTCTTGAAGACTATACATCTCAATAAGCTATTCGTAAGTAGGTTGTCATCCCTCTCTGTGGAGTGGACCTCTATTTTCTCTTTATAGCTGTTCACAGAAGGAAAAAAATGTTCTATATTTACACACATAAAAACTTGCGCAGTGAAAATAGCATATTTGTGGTGGAAAGCAAGTGTATAAAAACAAACACACCCCAAAGATTTTATACATGGTCTCTCAAGTATTAATAGTTAAATCTGGCATGCAAACCAGTAGACTCCTATGTATTTTTAGTCCTTGTATTTAAATTAAGAAAAAAAATAATAATAATAATAAAAATACTTCGGATCAGTACATCAAAAACAACCTGTGATGTTACCAGTCTTTTAATGGAACTGCTAAGCTATTGGAAAATTGCAGTTATTGTCACTTTCAAAGTAAACAGCTTTCACATGACGAACTTAAAACAGTTGCGAAATCTAAGTGGGAAAATCTTTCATCCTCACACAAAAACTTCGTACTGAAGTGATTATATTTCACCAATGAAAGTCCATAAGTTGCAGAACAGTATCCAAGGTGTAAGAGAAAGTTTTAAACAGTTAAAAATTCATTGTTGTGCAACATTAAGAATATTTGTTGTAACTAAGGAACAAATTGGCGTGTGGCCCCTGGTAATTTGAGCTTCAGCACCCTGGTGTAAAGTTAAACAAGATCTTTATGAAATTACTGCAACGATATGTACAAGTTGCATATTTAACAAATACTCATGTTTAATAAGATTCACCATCTGAATGCAATTGATCTGAGCTCAGCTTCTCTCTCTAACTTTCTCAATTTATCTCATGTGACTGAACTTCATTTTCAATCAACTGAAAGCCAGCGTAACAACCTTAAACCTCAGTTTACGTAACAACTAATTTGTCCGTAGTGATGCTTCACACAAATCTACCAAAGCACCAGCTCAGTTATGAAGAGTAAACACAACTACAAGCCTCATGGGTCATGGGATTGCCTGACTGAATGCAAAAGTCACTACAGCACTAAAGAAATGTTTCCTCTATTTGTCCACAGCACACGGGTGCCTGCGGGGCAGCTGAGCAAACAAACACTTATTTCATGCTTGAACACATTTAAGCCACTGGACATTGAAAAAAAAAAACAAAAAAACAAAAAACAAAACGAAGAGAAAGAAAACTGTTTGCCTGTGCGTAGAAGAGACATCTTAGCATCAGTGGAACTTTTTTTTGCATGAGCTAGCAGGAAATTCTATGAGATTCAGTATGTGTGGGTGAGGAGAGTATAAGGTTCATTCTAAGCTTCACAAGCTCCTGCAAGCTTAAAGACTATATTTTTCAGCAAAAAAAAACATTTATGATCACAATTGTGCAGTCTATATTAGACCAGCACTTTATATAATCATTTGTAAAGAGAGAATAAAGTTATTGAATCTGTGTTGTGTATATAATTCATTCCAATATATAGTTACCAATTGCAATCTCCTTCTCCACCAAAAATGTCATGATTTTTTATGATTGTATGATCATTTCCCATCTCTTACCATTTTTATGACCATTTCCCATCTCTCCTACGCTTAGAATTAAGCTATTTAAATGTTAGAATAAATCATTTTTACAGCTTAGTTTCATTGAAAAGTCATTTACTCAAAAGGAAATGTTGAATTCTGGAAGTTACAGTATATCTTTGTAGTACAATGGATCCTTTTATATGAAAATATCAAGGGAATTTTGAATCCTCATGATAGGACCCCTCTAAATGCATCATCCAGCGATGACTCTGCATATCTAATTCACATGGCGAATGAAAGACTCCATTCATCCCGTCAAAGAAATGCTCTCTGACTGAACTATCATTAATGTTTCATCTAAAAGCCTGAAACAGCATTCCTCAGGGCACAGCTTACAGTAAACCACTGAAAATGATAAATGAAATACAGTATTGCTTGTCACACCAGTAACATTTTGTGGCACTCAGTGATTTATCATTTGACGTTCATAAGCAACAGTACCGTATCATGCGTCTGCCTTAATGTCAGGCTTGAAAATGTTTGTGTGTGTGTACATACTGTATGAGTCCACACTGTGCGGGCAGCTGAGAGGGCTCAAGATGGCCACAGATGTTATTACTGCCTTAGGGCCTCTATCTCCCTTTGTCTCTCCATTCTTAACAGACAGCCACACAGTAGTGCAATTAGAGACAGCATATTACCCAATGACACGTGCATACAGCGCACACACAGACACACGTGTTTCACTGTCATGGCGGGGACTTTCCATTTTGCACAAAATAATAATTATTATAATAACTGTTATTGTTATATACTGTAGTGTCTCTCTCAAATCGCTTTACAGGATAATCTTTATAATAAATCAGAAGACATCAGACACACAAAAACAAAAACTAAAGTAGAAAATGGAGGAATACCACTAATTAAAGGAGAAGTCCACCTCCAAAACAAAGATTCACATATAATGTACTCACTCCCTTGTCATCCAAGATGTTCATATCTTTCTTTCTTCAGTTGTAAAGAAATTATGTTTTTTAAGGAAAACATTTCAGCATTTTTCTCCATATAATGGACTAATATGGTGCCCCAATTTTGAATTTCCAAAATGCAGTTTAAATGCAGCTGTAAACAATCCCAGCTGAGAAAGAAGGGTCTTATCTAGCGTAACAATTGGTTATTTAAATAAAAATAATACAGTTTATATTCTTTTTAACGCTCATCTTGTCTTCCTCTGCCTGGATTGTTTTTGTTTCGGTTCATGACAGTTAGGGTATGTCAAACAACTCCCATCTCATGTTCTCCCTCAACTTCGAAATCGTCCTATATCGCTGTTTTACCTTTTTTGTTAAGGGTGTTTGATCTTCTTTGCATGTTTACTTTGTAAAGACTGTGTCGGTACTTCCGCAGCAATGTAGGATGATTTTGAAATGATGAATTGTCTTGAGTCAGAATACACAGAGTTCAGGGAGATAAAGGCAAGATGAGCGTTTGAGATTTAAAAGTATTTAAATTGTATTTTTTTAATGAAAATAAACCAATCGTTTTACTCGATAAGATCCTTCTTCCTCAGCTGGGATCATTTGAAGCCACATTTAAACTGCATTTTGGAAGTTCAAAATCGGGGCACCATACCAGTCCATTATATGGAGAAAAATGCAGAAATGTTTATGTTTTTCCTTAAAAAACAACTGAAGAAAGACAGACATGAACATCTTGGATGACAAAGGGGTGAGTACATTATATGTGAATCTTTGTTTTGGAAGTGGACTTCTCCTTTAAGCATAATAACTCTTACAGATTTTAGTTTTGTGAGCAGAGCTGTAAAAGCTAAAGCCATTTTGCAAGAGGTAGCATGTACAATTGAAAAAAAAAAAAAAGAGTGGACCCAACACTGAACCCTGAGGGACACCACATGAGACAGAGGTAATAGATTTGCATTTCTGTATAGAAATAAACTAATGACTGTCCTTCCAATATGACGTTAACCAGTAATATTCAGACACAGCCAAAAGCAGAACTAAGAACTGAGAAGATAAGTGCACATGTGCCCGCTGAAGTGAGAAGGTCAGTATGTAAGTATGTATGCCATTAGGTATATAATAAGCCATTTCCGTTGTGGATACGTTGTGAATCTACAAAAATATGACAAATGTCAGGACTGTGATAGACAAGACAATATTAATTTACAGCAAAGTTGATTTATTCAAGGCTATTTGCTTGAAATTATGTAAGTACGGAGGTGCTACGCATTCTGGGGAAAATTGCATTGCTCCTAATGCTGCTCATTCCATGCAGTTATATAAATATGCTAGTAAACTCTTAATGTTCTCTACCTTTGACAGCAAAAGCAATTGCTTTGTAATTGCACTTGTCAGAGACACCTCCAGGCACTAAACAAGAGACATGTACTTATGCTTTTTTAGCATTTAAATAATGATACTAAAACTCTGTGACCAATTTAAAAGAACTAATTAGAGAACTAACTGCAAACAAACACACACAGACAGACAGACACACACACTATAAATCTTTTCATACAGTACAAGTCTGCTTATTAAATAAGCTCAAAAACAAACACACAATTTTTCACAATTGCCTTTATTAAATGAAAGCATTTTCACTTCATATGCCATTTGATTAGGCTTGATGTTCTTTTCACTAGCAAAAACTGTTATCGGAGGCGAGCATGTGACATTGAGGCTGTTTGTTTTTTTTAACATATACAGTATTCTCTACAGCCTCTCTCTCTCTCACATACACATACAATGTGCAGTTTTCCCATTTAAGAGCCACTTTAACTTACATCCCATAGTGCATTTACATAACAGCCCATTCAAATGCAATGACAGCCAAAATCTGAGTGACATTTTCAAAACTGTCTCCCTCATAACAAACAATCAGGAATAATAGAGGGTTGCTAAGCACACATACGCACACCCACTAACACTCATAGACATAAAACACATACTCAAATTTATGCAGCAGATGCAATTTTGCACTGATGGAAAGAGATAAGGATAGCCATCATACAGTAGACTGATAATAAGGTATGGTTATGGTCTCATAGCTACCAGATGAGTGAGTCATATTGGAATTTTTTAGAGGGAAAAAAGAAAAGACTGTTAAATTATTAAATAAATTGTGGAAGGAGAAAAGAAAGAGGGAGGCAGATAAAAAAGGAATAAAATTATAAAGAAAATGTAAATGGGCTGCTTTATCATCTCTTAAAGGCTCATGAAACCCCAGATGACTTTTTCTGAGATTTTAGCAGAAGCGTTTGTGTTGCACATCATAGATGACACCGTTAGTATCCGTTATTTTTAATTGTTGGAGAAAACTGGTTAATTTTGAGCTTTTTTGTGCTATTTTCATCTTCCGGGTTTAAAATATATTCAGCTGTGTTGACGTCACAGTATAGTACTTTGATGACGCGTCGGTGTCTCATAAATATTCATGAGGCTGCATGTTCTTATCCTATGAAAAGATGCTTTGCCTAATTATTAATAAAGGCGTGTGTTGATTTGCTGTGACAGACGCTTCAAACTGTGAGATTGTGTACACTGAGAGAATCGTTCATGGATCGAAGGAGGGTGTTTTTTTTTTTGTTTTTTTGTTTTGCTTTGTAAAACTTTGGTACAAACACAATTCATTCATATAGTGAGTGTAACCGGTTTTTACAGCTCCTTGACGCAACCCATCAAAAGGATTATAAACGCCACAAAATTAACTTTAAAAGTTAATAGAGGTGCAATGAAACTGTCTGGACCCAAAGTTGACTCTCTCCCCTGAAGTTGAGGTATATTTACAGTAGGAAATTTACTAAATTTTCTATACGTAATGATCTTTACTTAATATCCTAATGTTTTTTGGCATAAAAGAAAAAACAATAATTTTGACCCATACAATGTATTGTATATTGCTACAAATATGCTACTTGTGACTGGTTTTGTGAGCCAGGGTATGTATGTATGTATGTATGTATGTATGAAGAGTTTATTTGCAAAAACAGATTGCTTAGTTTTTAGCAATTCTCAAAATTTCCAAAATCCTGTTTTTGCATTGTGCATTCCAATTAATCTGCAGTTGGGTATTTTGATTAAGTTAAAAAAAAAAAAAAAAAAAAAGATAAATGTTTCCAAATGATAATAAATGTTATTTAATTATTGCCTGGAGACTGACCAAACAGTTCAAAACAGAAAGGTCAAAACACACCCAAGTGTGCCGATTCGTGTCTTAACAAACATAATAATAAAGTTACACATATGCTTTCATTTATGATTGTTCGCACACTTAAATTACTATAAATGCCTGTGTTTGTACATTTGTGCTGAACACTCAAGTTAACAAGCAGGTATTTTTTGTGTGTACTGTAGGCATAAAGCCCTGTTCACAATGCCAGCGACTTTGTCGCTGCATGTTGCCAATGGTTAAAGTTGCTAGTGGCTGTTCCTACTACTGGTTGCCTAGTAACATTTATAAATGACGTTCATGGATGTCATTCCATTGTTGAAATCCATTGTTGGGTCTGTTTTTGCTACAAATACATTTTCTATGGGGAAAAGATTGCATATATTCCATGTATAAATGTACAATATTATAAACAACGTGCTATTTGCCATTTGTATGCAGCCAAAGCACAATCCCTATGATTTCTTCATGTATTCATTGATTTATCCTTTCATTCATGTTTTCATTCATTCCATTCCATTCTATAATTCATGCGCAGCAGCAGAAGAGAATTTCTCTCTTCGTGTATGTGTGTGTTTTCATTCAGTGGTAAAGGGAACAGGGTGTCCGTTCCGGTCAGTGCATGATGACATGTTTCTTAGGACAGTTGTGATTCTCTCTCATCAGGCTCTGCCTGCTGACTGCTGATATAAGCACAATGTAAATGAACAGATCTAGAATGATCTGCTCATCATCTCACTAGGGCCAAAAACATGGAAACACATTGAGGAAATTTCCTGCTTCAGTTCAGTTCCTTGTTTCCAGATAAATCATTTCTCAAGAGAAAATCATGCATTCCCTCAGACACGTGCACATAAACAAGTGGACGCCTGCACACACACACACACTTCCACGTCAGATGTTAAAAGTGGAGTGCATGACTAAGAGTAAATTTTTTATTTTTTTTAATGGATACTTCAATCAAAACCCCAAGCCACTAAGTGGCATTTAAATTTTTTGATTAAAGTTTTCCACAGTTTATATTTGATTAAGAGCTGCAAATAAACACAATAAAATGAACATTAATCAAGCAAAATCATACACCAGAGTGCTGCACTGAATATCAACACAGCTGGGATTCAGCCATAAGCACGAAGTTGCCATGCTGATCTAACACTATGATTCTTTGCTGCAGTATGACACAGCAGATACTTTGAACAAAACATTAATATAGTTAATATTAATATAGTCTAACGTTGCTGTGTTCAGTGCTGTTATGACAGTGTTCAAAGTGCAGGAGGATCCAGTCATAGCTGCATAGTAATCTTTCCAATGCAAGCTGAAATGGGCTACTCAACTCCGTATTGGAGTGTTATTTAAAACTGGTATTAGAGCAGGAGGTTGACATCAATGAACATGCACTATAATTTTTATTTTTTTTTTTCTTGGGGGGGGGGGGGGGTCTTAAATATCAGTAAGACCATTTACATTCCAAGGTGACTAAACTTCACATTTTAAGGCACCACAAAGACCTACTTGATGAAAAATACAGGCAATATTGTGAAATATTAGTAAAAAAAAAAAAAAGTTTTATTTTAAATTTTAAAATGTATTTCTATGATGCAAAGCTGAATTTTCAGCAGCCATTAAATGAATCATTCTTATATGGATTTGCTATTTAAAAAACAAAAAAAAACATAATTATTATCAATGTTGACAGTTAATGTTAATGACTGCATAATAGTGTTTTTTAATTAATCAAATTTATTCAACAAGGATGCATTAATTTGATCAAAACTGGTAGTAAAGACATTTATAGTTATAAATGAATGTGGTGTCTATTTAAAGAATCCTGAAAAAAAACACACACACACACACAATAATATTCAGCAGCAAAAACTGTTTTCAACATTGATAATGGAAACATTTTTAATAACTGAGTACCAGTAATACTTGATAATAACTAAGCAGCAAATCAGCATATTACAATGATTTCTGAAAGATCATGTGACACTGAGCTTTAAAATCAGACAATAAATGACATTTTAAAAAAAAATATATATTACGATAGAAAACTTTAAAATTGTAATATTATTTCAGTATGACTGCTGTAACTGTATTTTTGATCAAGCCTTGGTGAAGAGAAAAGACTTTTAAAAACATTTAAAAATCTGGTAACACTTTACAATAAGGTTTAACATTACTTAACTACTTTAGTTAACATGAACTAATTAATCTTAGTTAAGGTTAATTTCAGCATTTACTAATGCATTATTAAAATCAAAAGTTGTGCTTGTTAACACTAGCTAATGCACTGTGAACTGACATGAACTTGAGCAACTGTTTTTTTATTAACTAACATTAACAAAGATTAATAAATACTGTAATAAATGTATTATTCATTCATGTTAGTTAATACATTAATTAACATTAACTAAGGGAATCTTATTGTAAAGTGTTACCAAAAATCTTAACTGATCCAAAATTTTGACCAGTATCCACCTTTTTCTTCCCGCAAGAGTGGGCGCAGCCATTTGTAAATTTAATGTGTCTAGCTTCCGGTCTCATTCAGCTTTACAGAACAGCTCGTTTTGCTGCTTGATATTGCAAAATGATGTGTCTTACCATATTATTTTAATGTATTATCTTAATTATGAGCACAATGTTTTGTAGTGCAAACAGTTCTACTGCACATTGTTATTCTTCTCATTATTTCCCTATAGTGGCTAATGAACCGGAAGTTTCACACATAGGCTTACTTCCACGTTAAAGAAAAAGGCGGATATACATATCATTTGCGGGCAACATTAATATGAACCACTAAACCACAAAAAAAAAAGAAAAAAAAAAAAAAAAAAAAAAAAGAAAATCGGGGTACTTTTGATAATGATACACTTTCAGTATCATTATTGCACATAGTACTGGCATTGACTATTCTTAATAATACAGACTAAAACATTGGCAGTCCATCCTGAGAAACCACATATCACCAGATGCACACTTGTACAGTATTCGCATAAATAGTTGCTGTTGTGCTAAATTAGAGCAACACAGAAACTGAGACCTTAGGAAAGAGCAGACAGATGGTTAGTTGCAAGATGCTATCTATACCAAGAAAGGAGACAAAAAAGGAAAATACAGATGAGAAATGAAAGGAGAAGCTAAGGAGTAAACACGAAACTGAAGAAACCAGAGAAACAGAAATAAATATGGTGGTAAGGCCACTCTGAGACATTCAGAAATGTGAAAGAGAAAAGAAAAAAAATAAACTACAAAAGATAACAGGCAAAAAAAACAAGAAAGTGGAGATGAAGAGAAAGCAGTGTGAGAGCTGTAGAGAGTCCAGTAGTGCTGGAGGTGCCCCTGCAGCTGCTGTCACATGATCACATGATGACGAGGTCAGGAATATTTTTGATCTCTGCCAGTCTCATGCCATCCTCCCAGTACCCCTCTCTCTTTCTCTCCCTCTTAAACACACACCGTCTCTGTCTCTCTCGCCCTCCACCCACTCTGGCTGGGTGTCTCACTGTAATTAGGACTCTAATGAAAGCTCCTTGTTAACAGTGGCTGTTGATTTGCTCTGGCCATCTCTGAATCAATGCCAGGACTTCAACAACTGCACCTTCATGAATGTCAGTGATCATGTGGTACAGAATATGCTAGGGCTGCAACACTTACTTGAGAAAATTAATAATATTTGATAATGACAACTCAATGACTGTCCACATCTTTCATCAGTTATGCCACTTAAAAGTAGCATTATTTATATTTTACTTACTTCGAATTGCATGTACAGTACTTGCATAAATCACAGTGCAAGTTTTCTCTTAGAGTTAGGTTATAGTATTTATAACTGCCTGTCTATAAAACTTATTCCTTATATCATGGGGTCCAATAATGCTAGTAATTTCTGACCTTGTGAGGACACTTTTTTTTCAGTCCCTAATAGGAAAACAGCTTAAATGACTTAGGGCCAGTTTTACTAACAGCTTGCGTCAACTCAAACTATCTTTTGGTGTTAAAATTGTACTGTCAGGTTTTACTAAAGACGGAAAGTGAAGACTTAGCGCTGAAAAGACATGGACACCATTATTTTATTGAATATGCATTCATAGGAGTTTCCCTTTCAAACACAAAACTTATGGGAGGAGAGTATTCAAATGAATCACGCAACGCGTTTACGTTTATGCTCATCAAATTACTGGGCCAATTTGCGCCATTATTGAACGTCCAAAAAAAAGCATGTCTTAAGCTATTTTGCGCTTGAAATGGCTGCAATTATCGTTGCTAGGAGGAGGCAGTGCAGAGAGCACATGCTAGAACGGAGAGGATTTTTCCACATGTATTAATTTATTTGGAATGCCAGAAGAACACATTATCTGAACATATTGTTTGCCAAGCCATGTTATTTTTCATTTGCTTCAGGAAATAAAAGACGACTTGGAACTCACAACTAGGAGTCACGCAATACCAAGACTATCAAAACTTCTAGCAAACCTTCATTTTTTGGCCTCCAGTTCTTTTTAACATAGCTACTTAATTTCTTTATTCGATATTTGCAACTATGCTAATTTGCACTTTCCATCTATGCTAAATTTCGCTCTAATTTGCTGTTTAGTAAAACTGGCACTTAAACTTCAATGTTTTTTGAAAATCTACAGTATAAAAACCATTATGTCTATTTTAATGTCTCCATAATGACAGGAATACCAGTCTGTGTGTGTGTGTGTGTGTGTGTGTGTGTGTGTGTGTGTGTGTGTGTGTGTGTGTGTAGAAGAAAGTAGCAGGGTAGCAGTATGTGCAACCACCAGTGTGGATGCCACTGTTGAAAAAATGTTCTTCAAATTTATTTAGAAACATGTTTTTGTTCTAGTCTCCACCCAGTCATGAAGAAATAAAGTTACTCCCAGCAACTCTGTTGTAACATTTTAAAAAATCATTTTCTCATCTGAAACCACAACTTGGTGAAAAACAAGCCTGTAACAACGTAAAGACTTCAACAGAGGGAAAAATGGCTCGTTCTCCTTAATAAAAAAGGGAATTAGGGGACATAAACAGCCACAAAGGACTCAAAGTACACCACAAACCAGTGGGTGTCAGTTTTTGTGTGACTAATCTAATTGTCTTGTTTGTTGCTTTCTTAAATCAATAGTTGATCCAAAAAATGAACATTTTCTGAAAAGCACCCTGATGTAGGCTAGATGAATTAGGTTTTTCATGGGAACAGATTTTGTAAATTTGACGATATACATTAAATCACTTGCTCACCAATGGATTCTCTACAGTGAATGGGTGCCATCAATAGCAGTCCAAACAGCTGCTAAAAACATCACAATAATCCACAAATAATCCACATGACTCTAGTCCATCAGTTAATATCTTAGCTGCATGTTTGTAAGACAGAAATCCATCATTAAAACATTTTTAACTTTAAACCATTGCTTCTGGCTAAAATATGAGTGAAAAGGTTCTCGTCAGGACCGTTTACAAGTAAAAACAGTCTAAAATGGTTTTAAACAAATGTTGGTGGATTTTGATGTGAGAGGACAACAGAGGATCTATTAGTGAGCAAGTGATGCATGCTAAATTTCTTCAAATCTGTTCTGATGAAGAAACAAACTCATCTACATCTTAGATGGCCTGAGGGTGAGTACATTTTCCTTAAATTTCCATTTTTGGCCAAACTGTTTATTTAAAGTTTCAGAAATAATCAATTATGAAAATTCTGCTTGTCATTGTCAAGAATTTACCCCAGAATAGTATCAGCTGGTCAGAACTGATCTTGTAAAGACAAAAGCCAGAAAGCTTTGTGAGCACAGCCGCTAAAAACATTAGCATTGCTAACTCTCTGAATTAGCCCTTCTAGAAGATTTTAGAAATGCAAAACTTGTGTGACTCTCGCACTTGTCTAATATCCAAATACAACAGGTGTATGAAAGTGAGAGATAGCGAGAGGGACAGAAAAAGGGAAGGGAGAGCATGTGTGTGGTTTTAAGGGGACTGGAATGTCCCCCTAACCCATATGTTTTCATACTGACATTATTAATGGCCAAACAGCTGGTAAATTCTAACAGTACAACAGGCTTTTGGGACCATTTATTACACATCAGGGTCTATAAAGACAAACAAATAAAGTAAAGTGATTCACAAGTAACACAACAAGTCAAGTATTTACAAACGTAGTAAAACAGTCCATGTGTCTCAAATTTAATTACAGTGACTCTTTAAGAAACATAATGGTGCAATAAAGGACCAAGTTGTTTGGGAGACAGCAGAAACTACCCTTTTAGGCAAGACTGAGACAACACATTATTTATGACTGAGTACCAACAGGAAGAGTCACAAGTGGCATTCCTACTAATATTAGAACTACACTGGACTACACAGGTCCAAAATGTGAAAATATAGAAGTGTTATCATTTTATGTTCTTGCGTAACATTTGTTTAGAGCTGTGAGCAAGTTTAATGATCAATAAATCAAGATGACGTGAAACATGACGTTAATGCTACCCCATAACAAGCATTTACAAAGCACGCTCTGACATGAAATTACATAAAAAACTTTGCGAGAGCAAGCAGGGATGTAATAGTTAATTAAATATTCATTCAAACAGCACAATGGAGGCTGAAATCAGCGAGAAAATGGAGTAAAAGCATGTGTGCACATGGTGAGATTTAAATTGAGATTTTACTTAAGGCCAGAATATCTGGGCGAAAAGATGGATGAAACTAATCGCTGAATAAAAATACTTGTTTTTATCTATTTATGATAAAAAAAGCACTCTGAACCTACAGACATACCACAGGTGAATGACGCCAGGGTTGTCAAGATATGGAACCATGGTTGCTTTAAAAGCTATTTCCCATGGAGAGACATGGAGTGAGAATAAAAAGCATTTTATTCATTAGGCTTCAAATTGCCTCTTGGCTGTTTGTCTGTGATTACACCCTGTTGTCAGCAGCTGTTTGGCCATGGATAGCACAAAAGAGAGAGAGAGAGAGAGAGAGAGAGAGAGAGAGAGAGAGAGAGCAAGAGAGAGAGCGAGATTGTGCTTTTCTGTCGTGCAAAGAAAAATCTATGTGAACCCAAAAGTGAACAAAGCAAAAGTGATAGTAAAAAGACAATTATTCAAAAGGAGACTAGATGAAAGGGCAATGTTAATTCATTTCTGTCAATCACAATCCATGAGTATATAAACAAATGATTGCATCACTTCTGTGAAAATTCCACCACCCCAACTCCACCTCTACAGTATTTCTATTAAAACAGACATCTGTAGTGTTGAAAAGTAACTAACTAAACTAACGAAAATTAAGACCTGCAGTACCACGCAGGGATTTGAACCAATTCAACAAACAAAGATTCATTTAAGTGAACTAATTCACTACACTCTCAGGAAAAAAAAAAAATGTACAAAGCTGTCATTTCAGCAGTAACGTAAGATATAAAAGTTAGGAGCTTATTACTAAAGGGTTCCACCCCAGCCACAGTTTTGTACCTTTTTTCCTACCTGATCTCATGATGAAAACACATGTGGGAACTTTTTGCAAGACACGAAATCGTACCAGTAAGTAGGGATGGGAATAACGGCGTCGTAAATAAAAGGTTTTACTAACAGCATTACTTTTTTCATTAACGAGTAATAAAACGAATTACTGTTTCCCCCATTACAACGCCGTTCCTGTTACTGACAATAAAATGCAGCATTACTAAGTAGTTTTTATCCGAGTAGGCTCTCTCTCAGCCATAGGACCTGCAAAAAAGGACCTTTTTTTTCTTTTTTTTAATAACACAATAACAACAGATGCAAGTAATCTAAGGCTACTCATCTAAATGATCTCCTCCACTGGATCAAGCTGTGCATTGCATCGCTTTGCGTTCTTCTTCTGAGGTAAATTCTGGCTTTTTCCTCTCAGCGCCTCTTCTTCCAGAAACAAAAAGTAGCCGAGATGAACATGAGGAATGTTCACATTTGTTTATGGAGGCAATGTGGGCATTTACCTACATGTCTGTGCGTAAATATGAAAAGCGGAGTAGCTCGTGGGTGTGATTACGTTAAAGATAATGAGTTTTGATGGGAAAAACTGGAGCTTGCATTGGTTTTATATGGATTATTTCATTACGGACTTTTAAATTACTTTAATAAGCACAACCTGTTTATTTTCTTTATTTTACAAAAGCACATTGTTTTGATGTTATTATGACTATTGTGACGAGTCGGCTGCCTCCCCCCTAACTATCAGCTTCACCCCGTCGGTAATCGCCGCCCTTCACCAGGCTCCCGACGGGAGTGGGCGTGTGGGAGGAGGAGGGGCGCTGAAACATCCAGGTCTGGCGGCGTGTGATGAGGCACACCTGATGTGAATGAAGCCTCATCACCGCCGCTGTTAAAATGCCGAGCGTGCCTCTCCTCAGGAGACCGGTCTCTTCCCCGTGCATGCACGCTGGTGTCCTCGTGGGTCCAGGAAGGGTGCGTTGAGGGACGAGCGCCGCCGATAGGATGGACGAGCTGCCGGACCCGCGGTCCGGACGTGAGCCGCATGGAAATGGCTGCGGGCCAGGATGCCGGGCCTTCTCACCCGCCTGAGGAAGTGCCGCCGCTAAAGAATGGATGAAGCCGCTAAAGGAAGCCGCTACCTGTTGTATTGCCACGGACCCCGGCGGGGAGCAAGTGCAGCCGCCGGACTCCGCCCCTTACCTGGACCCTTCCCTTCTGAACACTGCCCCTGCTTCACGGAACCCCTTCACGTCGAGGACACCAGATCCCCCATTTATTTTGGACACTTTCTTTTTATTGTTTAATAAAAGCCTCTCCGAGGCCTGACGTCACGCCCACTGTGTCTGTCGCTTTGCTCCACACCCGTGACACTATACACAAATAAAGGTAGACCCTTTGCAATTTCAAACGATACCTTATTCTTATCTGTACAATCAAAATGATGGAGTATTTGAGACAGACCACACTTGTGCAGTCTTCGACCCCAGAGGGTTTAAGAGTGTTGCCGCGGGATGTTTTTCCACGTCCGTGGGTTTAAGCGACCTGAATAACGTGATATTTAGCCCCGGGAAGGTGTCTCTCACCTTGTCCTACAGCAACATTAAAATAGTGTAAATTAGTGTTCAATGTTTTATTCATTTAACATTTTTAATATTGGGGGCTAAGTTATTTGACATTTTAGAAAGTTTTTAAAGATAACACAACAGTTACTTTCCCTGGTAATTAGTTACTTTTATAATGATGTAACTTAGTTACTAACTCAGTTACTATTTGTGAGAAGTAACTAGTAACTATAACTAATTACTTTTTTAAAGTAACATGCCCAACACTGCCAATAAGTACATATCACTCACTGCAGTGAGATGTGGTAAACAGTGAGCACTTGTAATAGTTTTCATACACAGTTATGATTATAACTCCATATGTTTTGCTTTCCGGTGTTCTTTCCCGAATTATGACCCCCACTAGATTACTACCTCCCTAGTATTGGTAGGTTTAGGGTTAGGGTATGGGGTTAGGATTAGGCAATCATGTAGCGTTTTCAACTTGAGGGCGTAATAATTGGCAGGGGTTCGAAAATGTGCACAACACCGGACGTACCAAGCTTGCTCGGTAGCTCAGCCGGCGAAGAACAAGCTAAAATGGCATGCTTACGTTTGCATTTTTACGTCAAATTCGCTTTTGTTCATACTACCGAGTAGTAGGTGTAGGTGTAGTGCAGATAATACGTTTTTTTAAAACGTCACTGAGCATTAGAGTTATAGTGCCACTAAATGGACATTTCAATTCAGAACTGCGGTATTTCAGGGGAAAAACAAACACTCTTTTAGTATTTTGTGTCTTGCCAAAAAACTCCCCACAGGTTCTTTTTCATAATGAGATCAGATTGCTTTTTTCTGAGAGTGTTAAATGACTTTCCAAAAAGTAGCCTTCATCTTACTTCTTATCTTACCATTAGTTTTAAAAGCTAACAACATTATACATTGTCATGCTATATACGCTCTACTAATTCTTGGAAAAGAGCTTGTTACAGGAAAGGCTGAATTATTCTGTTTTGTGCAAGACAGATATGTCTCTGATTTAATTTTAAAGAATGTTAGCAATGTAGCTGCAGCTGCTTTTTCAGACAAACTATCAAACAAGGCTCCATTGGCTCCTATAAGAAAAAAGGGCACCAAATAATTAATAAGTGCCGTATAGGAATGAACTTTAAAAAAAAAAAAAAAAAAAAAAGTCTTGTGTATTTTCATTCAGTTTTAACAATTTTAGCTCCTTCTGTTCTTTCTCATCACATAGTTTGTACAACATTGCATGATGTTTTTTTTTTTTTTTTTTTTTTTTGGAGAGCACTCTTTGAGATTACATGGTACAAGCATTTCTATGCTTTTGACTATCGCAATGTTTTCTCAAAGATTTCATTACTGGTTCCCCCCATTTCTCTGACCGCTTTGGAACAGTCTCAAAACATTTTCTGTGCACAATGATCATGCCTGAATCATGCAAACTCCTGAATCCAAGTAGCTTTACAATGCCTTTCTGCACTTGTACTTTAACGTTCATTGACTGACACAGAAAGATGATCCTCTGCATTTTCTACATCTCTTGAATATCTCATTTTATAAGAACTAGTATTTGAGATGATGATTGTTTGAAAAAGTCTGGTATTTTTCCACTTCGACACTTTTTTTTTTTTTGGGTGGAAAGCAAATATTTTCCAGTGTATATTTTGGTGCTCAAACACACCAAAACTTCCCCTACCAAAACTTCCCCTACCAGAACCTACCTAAACAAATGAAGTGAAAGGCTACTCCTAACTAAACATGGAGGTAAATAGATACTACATGCAATTTATAAGCAGTGATGTGTCAATTTGTATTAAATTCAAATTTATATTAGATTTATATCAGTGATTTCAGCAATCGTTTATGCAAATATGGTCATTATAGGCACAGCCTAGAGATTTGCTGTTTAACTACTGTGCATTAAATGAGTACTTCAATTGTAAGAACCTCTTTTGTCATGCCACTTAATGTCAAGTCCACCATTTGCAACCTAAAACTGCTGTTCATCCTTTTTCCTTTAACTGTACTTCCATATGAGTGGCTTTCCAGTGTTTGATTGAAGAGGATAAGGTCACATTAGCATGTAACATTGTATGAAAATAATCCTAGATTTAGAGAGCTAAAGCCATGCAGAAGCAGGCGATGGAGGAGGGTGGCGGATGACTCTTAGCATACATGTATATGCAATCCTGATCAAAACATCCTCTTTAGAAAGGCATTACATTTTCATATTCAGGAAGAAATTCTAGCATGCTAGCCAAAACAATGACACACTATCTTCCTGCAAAGTGAGAAGAGAATTTTCTGATTTCCCCAATGGTCTTAACATGAGCTGGGGTGGATTAAGCTGTAGTCTGGAAGGAAACTGAAGAAGCCCCTGTTGATGCAGGTGGAACAGAGGGTGTTGAATGATTCACTGACTGCTATGAGATTGATTCCTGATTGATTCGTAAGGTCATTTGCTGGTCTTATCCTTTCATCAGTTGGCCACCATCAAAAAAGTGTCCCATGTTTTGATGCTCTTTTCTTTATACTGCCATAGGCTATAATTATATCAGGAAAAGGCAAAAGAAAAGTTGAACTGCCAGTAAGTGACAACAGGAATTCCGCTCTGAGACTTTTCTATTTCTGCAACTGGCAAAACCAGTGAGATAACAGATCTTTGTGCAAAGTGAAACTCCACTATTTATTCTTTTTTTGTTGTTCAATAATTTCTGTAGCACAAGCTCAGCTTACTTATACACCACTGGTTAACACATATAAATTGAAAGACTGTCAATTCTTCATTTTAATTAAAATTAGATTAATTCATCAAATCATTGAACATTAATTCACTGAACACAAACCTGTTATTGGCCTACAGTCCACAATTATGTTGTACCTTTATGTCTGTCCTAGTTAGACCCAGTGGATGCTCACAAAAAGCCCATTCTTCTATTTGGTCTGCAGTATTTTGCAATTATTAGTCTTTCACAGTTACATTATGTGTCACTGTTTTTCATCATTTCGTGAAATGAGGGCCGCTTTTAAGATGTACTGTCATCTGTAAAGTAGTTCAACTTTGACATGAGTCTCAAAATGCTTTTGATCTGTTCCATTCAGTGGTGCTCCATCTAGCTGTTTTTGAGCTCTTTATTCATTTCATTCCTGTAATTTCAAAACTGAATTTTTAGCATCATTACTCCAGTCACATGATCCTTCAGAAATCATTCTAATATTCTCATTTGCTGCTCAAAAAACATTATTATTATTATTATTTTTTATTTTTATTATTATTACTATGTTGAAAACAGCTGAGTAGAGTTTTTTCAGGTTTCTTCAAAGGAACAGCACTTATCTCTTTTTATCAGTTAAAAGCATCCTTGCTAAATAAAAGTATTTCAGATGAATGCTTATCTTTGGATCTTTCTATTCATTAAAGAATCCTGAAAAAAATGTACTCAACAGTTTTAAATATATATGATAATAATAATAATAACAAATGTTTCTTTAACAGCAAATCAGCATATAGAATGATTTCTGAATGATTATGTGACACTGATAACTGGAGTAATGATGCTAAAAATGTAGCTTTGATCACAGGAGTAAATTACACCTTATTTTAAAATATATTAAAATAGAAAGCAGCTATTTTAACCCTTTAACTGTCACTGTCCACTCTGTGGGACGGCTAAGTTTACTTCACCATATTACAAATAAATCCTAACCTAATCATGACAAACTATACATCGTTGGAAAGGTCTAAGACTCCTAAATAGATATTTTACCATATTTTTGTGTTATATAATATGTATGGAAAAGTAATAGATTAATATATGTCAAGAGTGCAACTTAAAAAAAAAATCTACATCATAACATGAGTTCAGATCTTCGTCACAAAAGACTTTCTTCATTTCCTTTTTCCCTTTCACACTTTAGAAATCATAAGAAATCTGTTGAAAGGCATTTTAAAATCAGACATTGCATACATGGAAAATGTACATCAAAATCATATTACAAAATGTTTTCATTCATGACTTATAAAAAATTTATGTCTGGATAGTGCATTTTTATGTCTGTGTTCAAAAATGGGAATGACAGTTAAAGGGTTAAACAGTAAAAGTATATTACAATATTACTGCTTTTGCTGTATTTTGGATCAAATAAATGCAGGTTTGGTGAGCAGAAGTGACTCAAGCATTATATGATATATATAAATAATAAATAATAAAAATGACAAATATACACAATAAAATGATTAAAAGTTCAACTAAAGTCGGTGGCAGCAAGCAAACATATCACACCATTTCGCTTTGAGCATTCCCGAGTTTGAGTCCTGGGTCGCGGATCTTTCCCAATCCTGTGCCCCCTCTATCTCTCCCATCTCGCTTCCTGTCTGAAATGCTGTCCTATCCTAATAAAGGCAAAAATATAATATAATTATATTTTATTATATAATAATATTTTTTTATAAAATACCAAAAAATGAAACAATAAACTAAAATAAACAGAAATAAACAGAAAGAGAAATATTTAGGAATTTAAAATATTACTAAAAACTATTATTTATATATATATATATATATATTAGTTTTTAGTAATATTTTATTTTCAGATTTTCAGCCTCACTTAAAACCATTTCTGTGACTGCATTTCCCAGAGTTTACATAGAAAATTCAATTGGATAGTAAAGCACAGTGGGGATGACCCAGACCTATGACCCAGTCAAATATGAAGGTCACGTTCTATGACAGTAGTGGGGTAAAAGCCACAATTTCTTTTGCAAATGGAGCCAAGGCATTTCAGTGGCAATTAAGGGCTTACTTACAACCCAGTTCTTTCTGATTGCATGTGTGTGAAGCTTAGACGGAAGTGGCTGACGCCTGGGCCTGTCGCATGGCATGACTTCAATGCAAACTGAGGGTTTGAAGATAATTTACACTGAACTGGGAACAGTCAATGCTAAGGAGAGACAAGGGGAACAAAGAGGAACAGATGGGGGAGGGAGCAGGAAGTGGGCATATGAACGTGGATGAGAAGCTGCCTATGTGGAGATATGGAGAATTTGACATGTGACATGGGAGCAGTACAAGGACATAGTTAGAAGAAAACACTGAACTCAATGCTTATTCAGTCACACACACAATGCACATTGTTTTATAATACAATTACCAATCTGAATTTCCTGTAAATGTATTCTTAAATGAAATTCTTTTCATTAAAAAAAAGAATGAAAAGAATATCAAACTAAGTTTGGTTTGCTGATTTAAGCAAACATGGCACAGCACCAGGAGGGCAACCCTTATTCGAGTTTATCTATATATACAACCTATACATATTGTAAATCTATTTTGCTCTTCAAATTTTGGGGAATATTTTCCATTACTTACAAAAGACCAAGAACAACAATCCTTCACAGTTCTCTTAGAAGACAAAATAACAGCTTGTAGGTTAAAAAACAATTACACTGAAATACAAAAATTGTAAAAATCTTCAACAAAGATTGTAAGATCTGTCTCAAGGCTTTACTAGTCTATAAAGTCACAATATTAAACACATGGCAGTAATGACAGACCCACACACACACAAGTGTTGTCTTCAGTTACCAGCACACTAACAGCAGCTGGATGTTGCTCTGTGATCAGGGTCAAATGGACCCTTAAAAACACGCACACACATGTTTTGTCTTTGTAACTGATTCGTGATAAAGTAACTGAAGCGGTGTGTGCGTTTGGGGAAACATCACTGGACATTGATTGCTCATGACAGGCCAGTTGGCAGAGTGGCCGCTGCTCTACAACCACTACACTGGAGTTTCTAGAGACCCGAGTCTACTTTAGGCTAAATACACAAAGACGCTGACAGATCATGTCAACTACAATGAAAGGGAAAATTTGTTTCATTGGTATAGTTTTTTTTTTTTTTTTTAACAGTTCAACCCTAAGCCTACTGTATTAGATTTACACATATTTTGTATATTATTTCATATGTCATGCTTGAATAGGTTAAAGGCATATGCCAAGTATTTAGAAATTTGTGCTATTTGTATTTGTGCATATGTATGATTTTAAATCGTTTAAACCATTTTCAAGAAAACAGATGATAATGCGAAAAGGCCCTCTCCAAAAGTTGCACAAGGTGGAATTGGTTAAGGAAAAATGTATTTGCATTGATTTTGACTAATGAATTTGTACATGGTTTGTCTTTAAAGGAGGATTTCACTTCCAGAACAAAAATTCACAGATAATTTTTATGTCTTTTTATGTTTTATGTCTTTCTTTCTTCAGTCAGAAAGAAATTTTTCTCCAGATAGTGGATTTCTATGGTACCCGTGAGTTTGAACTTCCAAAATGCAGTTTAAATCCATTTTGAAAATCATCCTACATCGCTATTTTAACTTTTTTTGTAAAGGACATCTGCAGCGATGCAGGATGATTTAGAATTTAGAGGAGAAAATGAGATGGTAGATCTGTCTTGAACAGGAATACACAGAGTTCATGCAGAGTTCAAGTCGAGCATTTGAGGTTAAAAAATATATAAATTGACATTTTTTTAAGAAAATGACAGATCATTTTGTTAGACAAGACCCTTCTTCCTTGGCTGGGATCGTTTAGAGCCCTCTGAAGCTACACTGAAACTACAATTTGGAAGTTCAAACTCACGGGCACCATAGAAGTCCATTATATGGAGAGAAATCCTGAAATGTTTTCCTCAAAAAAACACAATTTCTTCACGACAGAAGAAATAAAGACATGAACATCTTGGATGACAAGGGGGTCAGTGAAATAATCTGTAAATTTTTGTTCTGGAAGTGACCTTCTCCTTTAAGCATATTAAAAACACCAAACAGACATGAAAACACTAAAAACTTGATTTTAACCACAGGGGGTCTTTAACTCTTTCCCCACCAGCCTTTTTAAAAAAGTTGCCAGCCACTGCCAGCATTTTTGATCATTTTGACCAAATTTTTCATGGCCCCCAGAATATTTTATTGTATGAATATTTGCAGATGTTCTTTATTATATGTCAAAAATGCAGCTTTTAAAAAATAAAACATATTTTATTCTAGATTTATGCATGTTTTAAGTTTAAAAAAGCAACATTTGAAACAAAAAGCTGAGAAAAACTGTTTCCAGATGAGATTCAGAACAATGATCAAAGTATAAAAGGAGTCGATCACTTCCATCAACACCCCCAAAGTTTGTACAGTCCTAAACCACTTCCTAGATCATCATTTCATCCTGTAACATTAGGCAGTTTTGATTTATATAATGATTAGTGTTTGATGATTGCATTATTTTAGATATGCATCGGCTTACGATCACTTGTTTCTGCTTCTTTTTCTCCGTGTTATGGTCCAGAGATTTCGTTGTCTCACAAATAATGGAAATTTCCATCAATGGAGGGGAAAGAGTTAATAGTAAATATAATTGGGTTTTTGGGCAGTCGCACCACGTGACATTTTACAACCTGAACTAGCCTTGACTTGTCATAAAATTATTTGATATTTTAAGAGACTCACTGACATCAACACACAGTCATGACAGTATGCAGTAGCCCCTGCATATGATATCATCCTGTTTAAAAAATTTTTCCTGCAAGTTTCTGCAAGTAAAGAGCCTTCAGGGGAACCTATGACTTCCATGTAACTCTGATTGGATATAGTGATAGGAAAAAGTATTTTAACATAAATTGCACACTTCACCTTTAAGTGTGCCTGCAGTCCGCGCTTAAGGAATATTTAATTGAATGTGACATGACTTCTATGCATTGCAGTCTTGGAATGGTTAACTCACCCCCTTTTCCATTCACACACACACACACACACACACACACGCTACAACACAAGCTAGGAGCTCCTAGCAAATTTTCCGTACTTCCAGGAGGACAAATAAGATCAAGTTTTGGTTGGCACATCATGTAACGTATTACAGAGACATGCTAAGGCCTGTTCTTTCTCACTGGTTAGGAGCAAGAGAAGAGGGCAAAGGAGGATTAGATCAGACCTGAGAACCGCTCTGGGAACTATGACTGACCTCTCAGACTGGTCCACTCTCACAGAGAAAGGCATTAAATATGAGCTGCCCTCTGGCTTCAAACTCATATTTGCAAATCAATCTAAAGAAAGACAGGAGGTCAACGAAGGCCCACTATCTGGGAACATGGGCATATTTCAGACACATATGAAGACACATATGTATGCATAAAAATCATAAACCATTTTGGCATCTAAACCATTAATAATTAAATATTTCTGAAGACCATTGTAAGCACATAATTCAAAAAAGTCATTTTGAATCAGACATACATTAGACTTAAATTATTTTTACATCTATAAATGTATATGAGATACATTTTGGGCCACAAGTAGCATGGGCAGCAATGAAGGTGAATGAAAACAGTGAGTTAACACTGGGTTGTTTATTTTGGAAGGTCTCGGGGGCTGGGTTGGACCTAGTGGAAACGTCAAGCCAAAGCTCGTAAGAGAGGTTCTTTCATTTGGAAACATGCAAACAAGGCTCTCTCTCTGTCTCTTATTTCACACTCACTCCCAACACAGACACACACATAAATAATAAAAATTATTTATTCAATTTGCATGCTTCAAATCTGAAGGCTAGAACAAAACAAAACAAAACAAAACAAACAACAACAACAACAACAACAACAAAATCTAAAATGATAACTAGTGACAAAAGTCAGTGGTCAGTATATTATTTAAATAATACATTTGTTTTCCCGATAAAACGTTAAAATCCAACAGTGTTCATGTGACCCTGGACCACAAAACCAGTCATAAGGGTCAATTTTTTGAAATTGAGATTAATACATCATCTGAAAGCTAATAAATAAATAAATAAGCTTTCCATGTGTATGTTTTGTTGTGATCGGAAAATATTTGGCCGAGATACAACTATTTGAAAATCTGGAATCAAAAAAATTAAAATAAAATTAATTTAGAAAATCGCCTTTAAAGTTATCCAAATTAAGTTCTTAGCAATGCATATTACTAATCAAAAATTATGTTTAAGTTTTGATACATTTATGGTAGGAAATTTACAAAATATCTTCATGGAATATGATGTTTACTTAATATCCTAATGATTTTTCAATCATTTTGACCTATACAATGTATTGTTGGCTATTGCTACAAATATACCCATGCTACTTATGGCTGATTTTGTGGTCCAGGGTCACATATGTGCCTTTGTGTGTGTAAACATGAATTCACTATCAAAAATGAAAAATCTAATATGAAAGAACACACTGTATGCAATGATATAATGTTTTTAGAGAAGCATGTGCCATATCTAGCACACTAGGTGTTATTTAACTGTGAGCTGTTTTGAGTGCAAAGAAAAACAGGGGACATTTTCACACAGAGCTCCAGCCGGAGACAGGTCTTCAAAAATAGGGACAGTCTGGTCACCCTATCAAATTTATTTATTATCAAGTTTTTTTTTTTTTTGCACAAACCCTATTCCACATGGCAATTGTTTGATTGAATAAGAGTGCTTCTGGGAATTACAAATGCTGACCTTCTGTCCTCCTTTTGTTCATCAACTACCATATTGTTTTTCTCACTGAAAAAAAATGTGCCTCTACCTAAATGAACACTGGTGGCAGTAAAACACCAACGTTTATTCTTATTTACAAACAAAAAAATATGATTACAGCAGCAGATTTTCAGTTAAAGGTGCAGTATATTGACAGTTAGCAGTTGAAATGGGTGCTGCAGTCCAATTTCAAAATATTGGAGAGCGTTGTTTCTCCCGCCCCACCCCCTCAGACTCAATGTTCACCCGGGTTGCCAGACAAAAACATACATTCCGATATGGAACTCACATTTCAAAGATAAATTGGCTGTAGCATTGTTTCTCAGAAAACCATGTGAACTAACAGGTTTCCTATATATCTGCAAACATATTTTGGTATTTTTAAATGCTTTAATATGCACAAAAAATTACATACAACACCTTTAATAAAGACTTATTCTCACGTGGATCCTTGCACAACACTATCTTAAGGACATGATTTGTAAATGAATTCATTTTGACATCTGCATCACATAATCGGTTCTTTCTGCATGACTTTTCTGATAATTAAAACTTGCTCAGTATCTCAACTGGTATTGATATGATGTGATGTGGAGAGCTCAAAGACTTGTAGAAGCAAACTAAAATGGCATGGTTGGCTTTAGCTTATGAGTTCTCATGTTTGCTTTTGTCAACACTATTGGTGAGGTTTAGGAAAGGTGATACATTATTTTCAAACACTATTAATCTTTTAGCAGCACTCACTGGACATTTCATTTCTAAACTTACACATTACATACAACAGCCTATGTAATAAAACATTTCCAGAATCACTTTCATCTGATTCAGATAAAATCAAACTTGTCTGAAGCACCGCTCATTGGACATTCTACTGTGTTTACAAGTTTCATGAAATGCATCCATCTGAACGAACTTCAGTTGTTTCGAAAGTATCTGTTACCAAAATTGTTCCTTTTCTCAGGTCAAATACTACCCACACCTGTAGTTGCGTTAGGGGTTCATTGTGGTTGATATATATTCAACAGTGGGGACAGCCCAGTGACTCAAAAGACAACACAGAAAATCCAGAAATCTTCATTTACTAAAACCATGATCTTTATAAACATAGAGACGACTCACTGTGACTGTGTTTGCTTACTAAGAGGAAGTTCCTCATAAGAAGAAGTATAGTTTGACTCGTATCTGAGAGAACATCAGTAGAGTTGTGTCTACACGTGTTCACGCAGCAGCTAGAGAGCGGTTTCACAATGTGACCGGCAGTTTCCTGTTTCTGGTGGTGTGTGAGATGAGTGAATGGGGCCTCGTGTCTGTTTATAAGACACTAAAGACAGTGTCTTGTACACCTAAACTTTCCAAAATGTCTGTCAATGTATTACTGTGCAATGAGAGACAGAAAGTCTGATGACCAAAATACCTCACAAACTCTATCACTCAACTCTTTCACTGACTATGAGTTTGACTGTCTGAGAATCTCTTTTCTGTATGTTAGAAGAAAAGAGAACCCACTAAAGATGCTTTCACATGTTTTTTGGCAGCAGAAGAAAAGTTGAAATGAAACTAAAATGAAACCAAAATGAAACCGTTTACCTGTAGAAACATGTTCCTGCTCTTAATGTATGGAATTTGATGCCACTTAGGCAACACAGGCTTTTGGATAATACAGCAATTCATACATTTTCCAAACCACCTGGGCTGCTGAAGCCTATCCCAACATCTCAGACTGTAGGCAGGATGTACACCCTAGATGTATGGCTAGTCTATCAAAGCTATTAGATAATGTTAACCATTAATCATTAAGGCATTGTTTTATCAAATTCACATCATTTCTACTGTAGAACACTCACATTTTTATGTTCCAATCCATTCCTTAATATGTAACATAATGGATGTAAAACTGACTGCAAACTACAATTCATGTTGACTGTAAAAGGGATAATTAAAACAAAAGAATGAATGTCATTGGCTTTAGTGCTGTTTTGAACTGGCTTTCATTCAAACAAGCAAAAACATATCTTCTTTTATTTTTTTGTTTTGGGTTTAGTGTGTCTTTAAAGTTTGCATTACTTTACTTGAAAACAGCTATAGAGAGGAATGGGTGATGCAACGATCTGCATATGAGTAAGTGTGTGGTATATGTGTGCGAGTGTGTGTGGGAAGAGTACGGTAACAATGTTACAGAAAATAAAAAAAAAAAAAGAAAAGAGCAACACAGCCACTAAGAGGTGAATGACAAGTCTGCCTACAAATGTCAGATATGACAGTGGTAGGCCACACACTCCTGTGTCTCTTTTTCAATTTTGAAATGGCCTGAAGATCCACTAGCACAGTGCAAGAGTGAAAACTAAGAAGGTCAACAGGCTCTAAAACATCTGTCAAGTCTTATCATCTCCAAACAATAAGAAAAATACATGGTGCCACTCAAAAGACAAGTCAAATGCAGAAAAAGGTTCCAACCTGGTCTCGTGATGATAACGTACCCGTGGGAACGTTTTCGCAAGATGCGCACCACTAATTAGATATCACTGCACTTCCAACAAAAAAATAAACACTGGAGGCGGTAAAACAGTGAGCACTTGTAATCGTTTTGGTACAGTTATGATTACAGCTCCAAATGTTTCACTTTCTAGACATAACAAGCTTGCTTCGTAGCTCAGCTGGTACGGAATTGGACTTAGGATGCGGAATTCTTGGGTATGAATCCTGTGAAAAACATGATGAGAGAGCTGAAAGATGAGATTGAAAAATAAGCTAAAATGGCATGCTTGTCATCGCGTTTTACATCACAGTCGCTTTAGTTCATACTATCAAATAGGTTTAGGTCTAGTGCAGATGATACATTATTTAAAATGTCACAAAGCATTTGAGTTATAGCGTTACTCAATGGGCATTTCAACTCAGAACTGCGATGACACGTACAAAACCAACGTCTCAAACAACGTACCGTATGCATGTTCGTCTGGTTCCTGGGAAAAAATGATTCTGAGATCCATCTTTTCACACTGAGGACAATTGAGGGACTCAAACAGAACTAAAAGTTTCAAACATTCACTGGTGCTCCAGAAGGAAACACAATGCATTAATAGCCAGGGGGTGAAAACCTTTTGATTTTGAAGATCAAGGTAAATTGTACTTGCTAAATGAAAAAAAAATTATATTTAAACAAAATATGAAAAATTTGGACACCTCCATCCTGTTCAAAAGTTTTCACCCCCCGGCTCTTAATGCATTGTGTTTCCTTCTGGAGCACGAATGAATCTTTAAACTTTTTTTTATAGTTGTGTTTGAGTCTCTCAGTTGTCCTCAGTGTAAAAAGATGGATCTCAATATCATACAGTCACTGCTGGAAAGGAGATCAATAATGCAAAAGATGCTTATTCCAGCATCTTTTGGATTTTTCTAAAGAATAGTGCTCAGTTTAACTGTTCGGAACAAACAAGGGATTCATAAACAATCATCACAAAACAAAACAAAACAAAACAACAGTCGTAGATCTTTCAGGTAACCACACACAGTATTAAGAACAAAGGGTTCCCAAAAGGGGGTTATTTTAATAATTTCAGCTATTTTTTTTTGTCTTGAGGACTACACCCTCAGAAAAAACAGTACAGTTCTTTGTACCTTAGGGTACCGCCCCAGCGACAGAACTGTACCTTTTTTTCTTACATTGTACGTAAACATCTTTTTATGTAAAATATCTTACTCAGGACAGAACTAAATAAAAAATAATATGTATTTTGTTAAAATTATTCACATTTTCACAGATTCTGCCAGGGGTTCCCAAACTTTCGCATGCCATTGTATGTACTTATTGGTACGTTTTCGTCATGAGACCAGGCTCAGAATAATGCTGCACATCAGCTAATTCAGATACAAAGGAACCACAAATTATAAAAAGGAGAACATTTTTAGTGCTCTTTCAATAATAATGCAATTATAAGTACTATTTTTAAAAACCCCTCGGAGAAAAGGTTCTGCTCTTTGCCTGACTGACACAAACAAGGGCAACACGGCCTGTGTCACTTTCCCTTCAAGTGCCTGCTGACTCTTTCTCCTCCAGCAGCTGTCAATCACCTTTAAGTGTTACATTTTTATGAGGCTTCGAGGCCAGCATCTGCTGAAAAGCATCAGGGCAGAGGGAAGTGGAAGTTGACAATGCTGGAAATCTTGGGGGTTTAATGATTTCATTAGGATGTAATATTTCTCAACACCAAGTTGCACTTGTGTGACAGAGCTTGTGTAAAAGTTGGCAAGAATGACTTCTATTTTTTTTTCCATTTAAGGTGAAATGAAAACAACAGCATAGTATTACAATAATACAATTCTCAAATCTGAAATGCATCTTTAAACCAAGTCATAGTGTAGGCCTATATAAGATGCGTACATGAAAGTACAGAGGAGCTTCATTCTCTTCAAACTGGAAAATCATTTTAAATTCTTTCTAATTCTTTGAGTTTCCCTTCCTCCACTCTTTCTCAATCTCTGTCTTTCTCAGTGATACATTTTCAGGGATAAAACAGTTAATCCAGCAAGCTTCAAATGCACCACTGTGTGTTGTGACGTGTCTTTAAAGTGAAGGAAAGGGTTTTGTAAGAAAGAGAGAGTTTATACAGCAGTGTGGCTTCTGCTCAACATACTGTACTAAATTATTACTGTAATTTGGGTACAGTTAATTAACATTCACAATGGATAAATGAAGTCCATCCTAGAGCCATTTTTTAATTACAAACTATATTTCATGTTCTTTACAATGTTCTGATTTTGTAATTTACACAACCGTACAGCCATCCTTGAGAAACCTGCAGGACCAAATCAACAAATTACTTCACTCATCATTTCTTAATAGGTAGGGTGATGTTTATAAGATCAATAGGGGAAAAAAACAAAACAAAAAACAAAAGCAAACATGGCAACAAGAAAACCACAATCTCAGAAAACAGCAACTTCAGCTGTTTTTGTGCGCCATGTATGTAATAGATCTGACAGAATAGAATATCATAAGATACTAAAATGTCTATAATAATAATAATAATTTATTATTATTACTATTATTATTATTATTATTACTTAATATCTAACAATAATAATACTCTACATATTCATGATGTAGATCATGACCCTTTTCAGCATGACTTACCTCTCTCATAGACTCTCACAAGCACAACAACACTCTTCCTTATTATGTTCATTATCTGAAGAATGCAGTGTTGGGGCTTGCAAAGAACATTTGGTGAGGAATGAATTGTATTGAGACTTGCCTGAATCCTTGTGGGAACATACAACAACAAACCAGAGAAAACATAACCTGCCTCAACTCCTCAGCCTTATAACAGGATCATCTGAGGACAAATAATGCAAGAGTGAAACTAAACCATAAAATCTAATTGACCATATCATGGGAAAATTTATAAGCAAGTGCAAAAATAAACAAAGCGTTAAAGGAATGAAAATAGGAGCTTCTTCTTAAAGTGTTAGATAATATGTGCAGGTGTTGAAGCCTGTCCTTGTCTTTCAGCAGGCTATGCATGGACACAAGATTTGCACAAAACCTCATACCATCAAATGACAGAAAATGACTTCACATGGATGGAATATTTGATTTCTTTAGACGAAGAAATGGTAGATCACACAGTTTGACTGACCATAACATTAGCCTGGGTCACTTCTCAGCCATTTTGCCTGACAGAAATGAAGATGTAAAAGCAGAACTGAAACAAACAAATAAGGAAACAAACAAATAAAGAAATAAATAAATAAACAAACACAC
This sequence comes from Cirrhinus mrigala, assembly GCA_036247105.1. Classification (NCBI taxonomy): domain Eukaryota; kingdom Metazoa; phylum Chordata; class Actinopteri; order Cypriniformes; family Cyprinidae; genus Cirrhinus; species Cirrhinus mrigala. Next base: position 23,717,111 of record CM070007.1, on the reverse strand, counting down.
TCATCATAAAAAAATAAATAAATAGAGATCACTGTGAGGTCATTCCAAACCTGTTTCGGCATTTCAAGTCTTCTGAAGTAAAACCTGAAAGATCTGAGTGAGGAATGGTCCAAAATTTAGGTTGTTATGCACTGATTATCTTCCCTCTCAGTGGAAGATGTTAAATTAAACTTATGATCTAATTAGCCAGTTTAATGAATGAAGACTTGGGATATAACAAACAGGACCGGTTTCATGAAACTAGAACTCCCCACAATCCCCAATTCATTGTAACAGAGTGGAAAAGAGCAGCCAGGACGAGCAGCTTCCCTATTTGTGCTACAGTAAAGATCGACAATCATGGGTTTGAAAAAAACATTACAACAGTAAAACTGTTCATTTCAAAGACACTTTTAGTATTCAAAATTGTTCCTATTTGTGTCTCTGTCTGTGCCTACTGTGTGTGTTCATGGTACACAGTTAAACACAAATGAGAAGCTCCTGACGTATTTCAGGGCTTCCCCATCCTGAGAGGACATACTAATCAAACTATCAGTCTTATCCTGAATGAACATTTACCATGTCAGGTTCTTTCACTCCACAACAATTCCTGCTTTGACTAAAAATTCAAGACCCAATCCCAAAAGAACAATACAGCCCTCTTGTAGTTGTGATGTTTTGTGTAGTCAGCTGAACACTCTGCTGTTATCATTATTCTGACAATAAAAACATCAAGTGAACTAAAAGCGAATATTATTTTCATTCTAAAATAAGAGAAATTGCTATTTAATTTCACATCTAGTTTCAGATGAAACATACATAGGCTTTTATATATTGCTTTAAGCACCAATATTCCACATCAGGGATGTTTCCATTCATACGTGGCAATAGTACGGAAAAATCTTAAAAGCAACAGGTACACACTTTCTATCTGAAAAACTTTGAGAAATTGAGCAACGCTTTCGGTATCACATAAGCACAATGTAAAGGTATAAACGCGGCACTTACACAAAAGCGTGGTAGATAAAAGCCCAGGATCTTGGTCTCTCCAGCACGTTGTACAGGTAGTTCTGAATCCTCCGGTAGCGCGCGTTTCTCCGGCCGCTTTGCGCGCCGTACACCAGAGGCTTCCCGAGCAGACTCAGCCGAGCGCCTTGCTTCCCCCGGTCTCTTTCCGTGCCCGATGCACCTGTGCCGGCATGAGATGCGGACAACAGTCCGTCTCCCGGCCGCGAACAATTGTTCTTCATCCTATTACCACATTCCACATTATGCAATCCGTAACTTTCGGCGTGGTGCCCCGGAGAGGTGTTCATCCAGAGGCCGGAGCCGGCCTCATCTCCGCTGTGGTTGCGGGGCATGGCATCACCAACGCGGACCCAAACACGCGTGGCATGCGTATTGTTATACCTCTGGTAGATGCGACGGGAGAGCCAAGAAACTACCAACGCAAAATGTCAAAAAGCCTCAAAATATACTGTTTACCTCCGGTCGTGACGCGCGAACGCCACTTTCTTCGCTCCTGGTATGGACACACTTCAGTAAATGGGAGGTGTGTAAAGTCACCGCTAGCGCTGACCCTCGAGAAGAGCCCGTCAAAGTGACTTTATATGACTGCTGTTGAGTCTTGCGCGTACAGCTCGTGTTACTCCAGCGCGCGCTTTTGATGTCGCTTCACTCACACGCTTGGCGTCAGGCTACTGCGCACAGGAAATCAACTGTACCACTCTGCGTGCTCATGCTGTAGCACATACAAAGCGTTTCCGTAATATTAAAGTAAATGTTCCCAGTCTACACCCGCTATCCTCTCTGATGCGAGTCTGCGGTGGTCACACACTTTTGGTAATAATTCAATAATGAAATGATGTATACATAAGAAGTTGCGTGTCGTTTCCCCGGCTGTTAAGCCGACGGTTGAGCAGTCATGCATGTGTTTACATAGTAAAATGTTTATTTGCATAACAACTTATTCTTGAAATGGTAGTTCCTAAAGTTAAACCGATACAGTGTGGTTCCATCGTCGTGTAAGAAGGGGGAAAAAAAATAAGTTTGCATTATTAAGAGGAGCTGTAGTCAAGGCATTAACCTCTCAAATGGTGTCAGATTAAATTGTTGGACGGTGTTCTTACAAACTTTTTGTTATACATATTACATAAGGTCATTGCAGAATACAGCTTCAGAACAGAAGTCTTCGCTTGAGGAGGTAACCATAGCAACAGTGTATTTATGTCGCTTTCCGGATTCGCTACATTTGCAAACAACAACAATAACTACAACAACAAAATTATTAATATTAATAAAAATAATAATAACAACAACGACAATAATTAACAATAGATTCTAGAATTTTATCTCTATTAAAAGTTTCCTTTCAAATAAAGGCTCTGCTAAATATGTAGGTTCACAAATCACAAATTCCCTTTTATCCAGAGCCTCCATAGTATAACAACTGTCAGACAGCCCATGTGACTAAACCCCATATAAAATGCACACGAGCACTGCGTTTTCTGTGTGGGCATGCTCGCCCTCCCCTACAGTTAAACTCTGCTCTCCTGCTGTATCATAACGATCCATCTGTGCGGAGAAAAATATTGGACTTCATGCTTATTCATCTTTTTTTTATCTTCAGGGAATTCCGACATCGTTAGTAATATACAAAAGAGCAATTCGAGTCTATTTGATTGTCAAATTATGCGCTCTAAAGTTTAACTGTCACTTAAGGCGCTTCTTCCGTCAGTTTTACGGTTTCAGTCACACTTACGGGAAGTTGAGAGATTAACTGATTTGGGAAACGGTGGCTTTGTGTTCTTCCCTTGACCACTGTGCTTTCTCTTTAGTGCTGTTCAAAGCCTTCTTGAGATAGTGAACATCCTTGTGTGCTGCAGCAGTAAGCAACATCTTACTAGGGCGTTACCAGGAGGGTGAAATCAAATTCAGTTGTTCGGATTTGTTTTCCGCTAAAATGCTGGTTTGTTTTTCACAAAATACATTTAACATTGTTCCAGGACTCAGCATCACAATCTTCCCAGATAGCATGTGTACTGCAATATGTCTGTTAAGGATCACTTGATGTGGAAAGCATTTGCTGTGTACAAACATCTGACAGATGTCAGTAAGATGTTAGTTTTACATACATTCTAAATCATAAACATCTTAAAGACGTCTAATAGACGTCTATTTGACATCTGATAGGAAACGTCCCATAGACGTATATTGCAGATGAGCAAACAATCTAAAAAAAATACGTCTTCCAGACGTAAATGCAAACGTCAAATAGACATCTCTGTGATGTACGTGTGCTATCAGGGTTAGCATTCTGTAATCCTCCAAATAGGTACGTTCTCCCCACCCCTTTCTGTCATTTTTCTGAAAAGTGATCATTTGCATGTAGCTCATCATGGACTAAATTCCATTTGCTTCTCAACCTTTTATCCAATGACTCAGAATCCAGCATGTATGAAAACAGTATGCGATGGAGTTCCAATCGTCTACATTAGAGGCATAATTACCCTCAGACTCACATTCATTCTGGCTCATCAAGGGCTAAGAATAGAAATATACACTTCACCATCTGCGTGCTACAGGACTGGTGTTAATGAGACTCACTCTCTTATGCATTTTATATGGTGAGAAACTTGAGAAAATGATCCAGTAAAGCCTACTTCTGCTTGACATGACCTCTGTTGCTGCAACCAGCACCATCACTTGCCATCAGTCATAAGTGGAGCACTGGGGTCATTGGCTGAACACAGGGACATGTATCAGGCTAATTGCTGTGACGCGAGCTGGCGAGGCAACAGGGAAGGACATGCAATTATGTTGCACTGCAATAGACATCAAGAGACAAAGGTTTCGTGAATTTCATATAGTTTCACTTTTTGCTTAAAGCGGAGTTTGTTGATTATTTTTTGGTGGATGTCTGGCTAATTGTATCTCTGTCGTATCCTGCCGTGGACATACTGGTTCTTGATTTTAAAATGAACGACTAATTCCTGCTAATAATTTACTTTAAAATCTGCAGTCTAAAACGATGACAACCCAAATATTTCGTAATTGAATAAATCTTCTTTGACCGCAGGGTTAAGTCTGAGCACTGCAAAGAAAGCGAGCCCTGGCAGGATGCTGAGAGTGCTAAGTTCATGATTCTCCACTGTGCAATTACACGAGCCGAATCTCTGAAAGAGATTCTAACAAACGTCTGCCCTCTGCTGGTGAGTGTAAATATAGCTCACACGGTGCCATTTAGTCAGCATTGGAATGGCAATAGCGCAGACCAAGGTACGTCACAAATAATGGTCACACTTTATTTTAAGGTCCAGTTCTCACTATTAACAAACCATTAACTACAGGTTTTGCCTCAGTAAACTCCTAATTTGCTGCTTATTAGGAGGTAGTTGTTAAATTCAGGTATCGGGTAGGATTAGGGATGTAAAATATGGTCATGCAGAATAGGCGCTTTATAAGTACTAATAAATAGTCAATATGTTAATAATAGGCATGCTAATAAGTAACTAGTTAATAGAGAGAACTGTTTCCAATACTAAAGTGTTACCCAAATAATATATAAATATATTTCAGTGATTATAAAGTTTTGAGTCAAAAGTGGCATTACAGTGCTTTCTCAAGCAGTGGTTTTGTATGTTGTCTTCAAGTACCAAATTCAAACACATTAGCTGTCACATTTGGTTAAATGTTCGAAATTGAAACCAATTATTTCTATATTTGTTGGCCAAAACAATAATCTGAATATTGCCTTTTACATTTTGCTCTTTAAATATGAAATAACATAAGCACGTCATATGGGAAAAAACAGCAGCGCTATTTAAAGTAACTTTTACAATTTAGTTTAACCTTTTACTGCGCTTTGTTATTCTTTAATTATTACTATTGTGGCTTACATTTTGGAGGTAGATAATATAAATATGAATGGCTGATTCTTAATAAAGGGATAGTTCGCCCAAAAATTTAAATTCTGTCATTATTTGCACCCTCATGTCGTTCCAAACTCGTAAGACCTTTGTTCATCTTCGGAGCACAATTTAAGATATTATTGATGAAATCCGAGAGCAACGGAACTACCACGTTCAAGTCTCAGAAAGGTAGTAAGGGCATTGTTAAAATAGTCCATGTGGCATCATTCAAGTGTAATTTTGTGAAGCTGTGAAAATACTTTTTGTTTTCAAAGAAAACAAAACAAAACAAAAAAAAAGATTTTATTCAACAATTTCTTCTCTTTTGTGTCAGTCTTTGACGTGCATTCATGAGAGTAGCACTATGCATTTTTTTTTTCTTTGCATACAAAAAGTGTTCTCTTTTCTGGGCCGTGAACATGGTAGTTGTGTTGCTGTCTATGCAGGGTCAAAAAGCTCTCAGATATCATCAAAAATATCTTAATTTGTGTTTTGAAGATGAACGAAGGTCCTTAGATTTGGAACGACATGGAGGTGAGTAATTAATGACCAATTTTTGGGGTGAACTATCCCTTTAACACCTGTATGTGACAACATGTCCCATTATTGGGCAAAATGTTTGACAAGCCAGTCTCCCATATATTACCTTCCCATAATCCTGCTGTAAGTTGGATATGTCATATATGACTTTCTTTTCTCTTTTTTAATTTTATTTTATTATATGTTGTTTTTCCACTCACCCTACACTTATACACATATAGTATTATCATAAGAACTTATTTATATTTAGTGTTTTTGCTATTGTACTTATGAACCGTGAAGATAAACATGATTGGCAGAAAATGGATGGAAACTTCCTGTGGTCCTCAGAAAGGTCATGGATAGGGTCATATACAAGACAGATTGCACACAGATGTTGTTGTTCCTAAACCAAATCTTGGAGGATATAAGCCAGATCCAACACTATACAAACACACTATTAGATGATTGAATATATGGGCCGGAAATGTCTGAAGTGTAAAAGCAGTGGGTCAAAAGTAGTGATTACATTTATTTATTTTTAAACTCTGTGTTTCTCACATCTGGGGTCATATATAGGCTTTCATGAAAAAGTAAAGAACAAACCTCAGGTTGAAATTTCTTTCACACACTTTTTTTTTATTTGTAAATAATAAAAATGAACTTTTTTTCATTTTTTTTAAATATAAAACATACACATCGTATGAGCCACACCTGTATACAAACAGAAATGTTGCAGTGAATACTTTTTCTTTTTCATCATCTCAGTGGAACACATACTAGAAGTTGTAAACAGTCAGCATTGTTTTCCCCTCTACCCAAGAATACTGATCAAGTAAAAGAAACACCTGTCTCTCATGAAGAAAAAACAATCAAAATTTTCAGATAGCAGAGGTGAAGAATTTGGCTCGAAAGCACAGAGAAAATGACGATCTGGCTACAGCTTCAGAGCGGAGTGGTTCGGCCCTCTAAAAGTGACAGTGAGAGCTCTAGATTTGGACCCATATGATAAGAAAGGTGTCCGCTCAGCGGTCCCTCATATCGGGATGGTTGTTCTCAAAAGTAAGCCTTGGCCCCTTTGCAAATATGGCTTAACCACATGGTCATCTCATATTTACAACACATGCGCTAATAAGTCTCTGTGCATCTACATTTATATTTAACATGGATACTGTTATGTATGTATGATATATTTTGGACATTTCCTTGATATCTGTATACTCGAATAACTTGATGGGATGTATACACATTTTCTAGGTTAATTTCTGTGGTTTTGAGGTAAATTATGATACAGTAGAATCTGTAAAACATGAGGGAGGTTAGTTTTTGTTCAGTGTTACAGTACAGCACATTTTCCCCTAAGGGATATAAAAGACTGAAAAGCAATAATCAAAAACCTTGAAAAAAAAAATGGAAAGAAACAAATGTTGCAACATTCAGCACCGAATGGAGGACGTGAACTAGTTTTGTAGCTGATCTGAAAAGTCTGAGTGAAAGCAAATGGCTTCTTTTTCTTGGTTTATCTCTTATATTCAAGTACAAGCAAACTGTACAGGTACATGCAACATACAAGCTGGCCTACAGTATGTTGAACTAACACATATCTATTTCTGTTACTTTTTAACATTTGTGTAGTCTGTTTTACAAAAATGTGCATGCAGCTTGGGAACTGATCCGAGTCATGCTGCTCCGCCGCACTGGAGAAAGTGGCCAGTGGCCTGATAGATGATTGGTGTTTATGCTCGTGATGGCAAAATCAGATTGGTCACTTCAACATTTACAGAGACACACAAGAGGAACTTGCATTTGCATGACTCTTTTCTCTGTTTTCTGTCAAGTACACAAAGTGGAAATGAAATTAACAAGCTAGTTGGCTTGATTTTATCTTATTTTGTTATAGATTTTTTAATCAGATTTTTTTTAAATTTAAAAATCAAGCTTTGTGCTTGCACTTTTAATTCAAAACAAAGACATATGTGCAAGGGCTTGGGTCAGTCATGTGACCTCAGAGTGGCTTTTGCTAAACCACATATATATTAAAAAGAGAAATGTACGTCTACACAAACACTTACCATCAAACGAAGTTAAAAAGTTAGTTTAGTGTCCAAAAAACTCTATGTATCATGAAAACATAATTGTATAGATTTCCTTTACCAAAAATTGGAAAATGTACAAATACACAAATATGTTTATCTTGGTACATAGTTTTTTTTTTTAAATTTTTTTATTAACTACACTTTTTAATACCATTTAATGATCAGTGTAAACATCTAAAAAAAGAATTTAATTCATTGAATAAGATGATGTATTGCAACGTACTGTAGGATAATGTAATAGTTTCAGTAATTAAAAGTAAACAAAAATGTGCAAATAATGTGTGTATTTCCAGATGCGTTGTCTTCGATTTCATTTTTAGCATTTCCTGTCATTTTCACAGTACACTGGACAACACAACCTCTTGTTTTTCATAAAACGTGCTAGAGATGTAAAAAAAAAAACTTCTAGACGAGAACTGCCTCCGTTAGCTGTCATGAACATTGCAAACAGAGGAACTTTTTGGAGGAAATGGACCATGGGTTTGGGTCCTCCAGGTTTAGGCACCAAGAAAGGCCCTGCCCTTCCAGACAACCTCCCCAGGGGACGCCCTACGTCTTTCAAGTTCCTGACCTTCGCTTTCAGTACAAACAGGGTTTAGACAGGGCCTCTTTTAGACTGAGGCCCCACAATCCCTTGGTCAGAGGTCACCTTTGTTTTTGGGTTGATACATTCTGATGCTCTGATAAAAACTAGCTAACGTACATTTCAATGAAGACTTGACTGAATATCACCCTGCTTTCTACGGCGCCCTAAAGCGGTGCTTCCCACGTGCTAGTGTAGTAGACAGCCCTAAGTCTCACGCGACAAACAGTGAGAGAAACAAACGATTTCATTAAGGACAAACAAAGTTGGCAGAACACGGGCTACCCACAAAGAGGAAAACAAAAACAAAGTCACAGGAGTGATTGTCAGATTTGAACAAAGCTTTGTGTTATTTCATCGCATTTTCTGCCTGGCTCTTATTGTTGTCCCGTTGTCTCTCAGACTGTGCTTTAGATTATTAGTCCACTACGATCGAACCCCCGCAGGTGCCGGCGAACCATCCAGGGATGACTGAGAAGCACGTCGAGTTAGAGAGGCAAGAGTTGGATCGACTAGGGAAGAAGGCGGGAAAAGTTTGTACCAGCCAATCACGTTGCTGGAGAGGTCCAGCTCCTCTAGTAGGATTTGTGCAACTCCCATGAAGGATTTGTGGTCCATTCGCCCATAATCTCCCCAGACAATTACCTAATAGGATGAAAATCAACACATTCATCAGTAGATGGCCCTCTCAGGTCGCATAATCAAAGTTAATAATATCTAATCTCACGAATGTGATCCATTTAAACTACACACGTAGCCCTTCAATGACATTTTCTCACACAAGTCCTGTTCAGCTGCTTGACTGAGCCTCTAGAGCTGCAAAATGAAACAACATGTTCAAAAAAGACGAATAAACCACATGACTCACTTGTAACACTTTACCCTGTGGACTTTCTTCAAACTGCAGCGTTTGCTGGTACAGCGGGTCGAGTGTCTTGCGTGCAATTTTTGTCTTCTTCTTAGCTACATACGCCCCATTGTGTAGAAGATAGACTTTGACATATGGAGCTATGTAAAGAATGAATTAAATTAGGCAGATATTAATAGTGTATACTCACATTAGTATGACTAGCTCGGATAAATCGGACTGCTTTTTGTATAAGCTAGAACCGCTTGATGAGTTATATGGTGGCTGAGTAATGTGACACATATGGAGTTTGAATCACAAGCAGCGAGTTCAGAATAGAGCAGAAGTGACTCACCGGGGAGTGATTTGGACCCTGGTTTTTGGATGAGACCCCGTGCTCTTATCACCTCCACCTCCAGCTGACCTTTCTTATTCACCATGCCAATCTGAATGTCACCTGGATGTCACAGAATATGCAATTAAAATGATTTATTAAAATGGTACATTTTCTTGGATTTAGTCAAATGTTTCATGCACAAAGCATTATTGACATACAGCGGTTTCCATAAGCAGTCTTTTTTCGTATTTTGTACTGAAATATGTAAGTGAATTAGGGCTGTAAATATAATGTACTTAGTACAATTACAAGTGCAATAATAATAATAATACAATACAATAATACAAGCTTAATATAAGCTTATGTTCAATGATTTGGAAATCAACTAAATTCTAAATTCTTTCTGTTTGTCCACCACATTATACAATTAATTTAATTCAAATATTTAAAGGGCACATCAAATGTAAAATTCACTTTTACATGGTGTTTACATATAAATGTGTTTTTTTTTTTTTTTTCAACATAGGCTCACTGGAAATATATGCCTCTTTATACATTTCTACAAAACTGAAAAAATACTTATATGTATGAATCACTGCAGTTTCCAGTTGAAATGAACACAACAAATGTGTTTTTATATCACTTTTGCATTTGTTAATACTATTGGTTACATTTAGGATTGGGTTTGGTGTAGGGCAGGGGTGTCAAACTCCGGTCCTGAAGGGCCGCAGCCTGCAGAGTTTAGTTCCAACCCTGCTCTAACACACAAACCATGTAGCTGTCAAATGAGCCCGATTGACTTGATTAGCTGGATCAGGTGTGTTTAATTAGGGTTGAATCTAAACTGTCCAGGGCTGCGGCCCTCCAGGAATTGAGTTTGACACCCCTGGTGTAGGGGATATTTCCAAAACGATAGAGCATTAACCTTCAGCGACGCCCCCTAGATATTTTAATTCAGAACAGCCGCAATGTGTACCTCAAGCAGCGTAATAAAAATGCAGCAATATGTGCCAAAATGTGCAGTAAGGTATATAATTGCAGTGTTGCAGAAATGTATATACAGGCATATAGCCTTTTCATTCCTAAAAAAAAAAAAAAATTAAACAGTCTCAATTATCAAGCCGTTTTGCCCCACCCACAACTGCCAACGGACTGCCCTGTATTATCATATTTCTGCCCTCGGTCAGTTGTACACTGTCTGCCATTTTCTCTGTGCTTAAGCAGCTGTGGCGACAACAATGTCTTGTAAGCAATGCAGGTGTTTTGTATTTGGATCTAAAAGTGAACATCTAAAAGTGAAGAGTCTTAATTTTCGACATAAGACATCAAAGCCACTGAGTACAAAGTGGATTACCTTTGTTTTTGATGGTAACGCTACCAAGTACACAAAAAATGTAAGAGAGGGGTGGAGTGAGCAGTAGCTCATTATCATTTAGACATGCACCAAAATGTGTTGCTGTGAACTAAGCCGTTTTTGACAAGGTAAAAAGGTGTTTTACACGACCATTGAAGAATTTTAACCTAAGTATGTTGCAGACATTTCATAAAGACCCTAAAGGATCATACCATCTTGAGAAAAATGGGAATCCGATGCCCACTTTAAATGAATCACAATCAATTGCACATATAATTATGTATATACACTACCAGTCAAAAGTTAACATTTTTATTTATGATTTAATGTTGCTAAAAATTCAGCTTTGAAATCACAGGAATAAATTACATTTTAAAATATATTCAAATAGAAAACAGTTATTTTAAATTGTACTGTTTTTGATATACTTGGGATAAAAAAAAATTAGGCTTGGTGAGCAGAAGAGACTTGCTACGAGAGAGAAAGAAAAAAAAAACTTCACAAAGAAACAAATCTTACCAATTGCTGGTGTGGCAAGGGTTTGTCGACCAACTAGTTGAGCAGGGCCAAGTCCATCCAGGAAATCACTGAACTGAGTCTCGACTCGAACTGCTGGGAAGATTGGACTGACCAAGACAAACATTGATATGAAATACTGCAGATGTTTGTCTTTTTGATTTATACTGTATTAATTCAAAAACCTAGTAATTGGGTCTGAAAGTTTTCAAGATAAAATTCAGTGTTTAATCAGTCTTGTTTAATATCAGGCATTGTATCAAAAGTTTTGTAGGTTTGTATGCAGGCATGCTGTTCCCACAAACAGTTTTTTTTTTTTTTGGAGGCATAATGGCAATGCCTGACTGACGGTTGTCAGGGTAACAGGAACTGCACTTAAGGAGGCTGCTATTTCTAGACAATAATAATCCTGGTTTAAGATGGGGAATTTCAGAACAGAAAAATGTGGAAAATGTAAAATTATGCTGTATCACTGTATTGACAATAACAAGAACAAATCTTTTCATTACGTTTTAGAGAATATGTAACAAATGTTTGGAAACGTGCATCACAGATGCAATGCAATGCAATATGCAAAAAAAAAAAAGAAAAAAAAAATCCCATATTTTTCTCATGGGGGAAGTCCTGCATATATTTAAAAGTATGCAGAATTTGATTACTAATAAAGCACAAGGAAACTTACCTGCCCTCTGAGTTGTAGCTGTTCATGCTTCCGTTGTTGGATTCACGGCTGGGTTGACGACTCATATTCCTCTGCAATTCCACAGCCATTCCCGTCTCCTGACTGCGCTGGATTGTCCCTTGACTGCCCTTTGACTTCTTATTGGATGCCTCTGAAGATGGACAGATTTCACAAACAATCAGCAAAGAAACTTTTAAAGTTTGTGTCATACATTTGAAGATGAAAAAGAGGAATCTGTATCTCTCCTACTTGATTTTTGGTAAAAAAAAAAGTTTGAAAGAGCTGGATCAGTGTCCTGTCTAAACAATACTGGTTAAGCTGCACACTATCTCGTTACTGTAAAACATCCTTTTTGATGTTAAAAGCAGAGAGCGAAATAATTTGACAGTGAGTGTAGCTCCCACCGGGATGGACGCTAACCACACTGTGTTAACCACCCCCCTTTATCTCTCTTAAAAACAAGGGCATGCCTCCTCATCCCGAATCCCTTTTTGTCTGCTTACATAAAACAGAGAGAACAAAATGCAGTTCCCCCTGAGGTCTTAGACTCCTCTAATGTGCTTTCAAGACTTTTTCAAAGGGAACAAGCTCTGTGGCAGTGACATGAGTCGCCTGATGAAAAATCTTATTATACCAAACAATGCAGAGGCAGTCCTGACATCTGAAAGCACTAAAATGGCCACAGGTGCCCCTCTGAAAAGACGGTGTTTGTGTTTGATGAGGACAAACCATAGCTAAAGTATACACTTGAACTCATAGCAGGATACTAATCGATAGTGAATTCAGAGATGCATACTATTACACTATTTTACTGTTTTTACTGTATCGTTTTATGGCAGAAATAGTAAGAGTAGTACGCAAGCATGTGGTTCTGAATTCAGCAGTGAAACAGGAAAGGTAGGCATAAAATGCAATGAAATAAACACTGAGTGCCCTCTTGTGTTGTCCAGTGAAAACACTAAAAATAGAAACCTTGAAAACATTTAAATAAACTAGTTTCCAAGGCTCATTGGACAAAACGTGCCTATTCTGTCATTTCTGCAAATATAAAAGTATGATAAAAGCACCACTCCTTGTGCCACTGTCCTGTTTAATTTTTTCAAAACAGTTGAATGTTAATGCGGCAACATTTTATTATGTTGGTTGTTGTATGTTGTTGCATTGATTGGCGCAAAAAGATCCATCTCAAACCTGCAAAAACTTCGTTCTTCTTTGGAACACAATACTTTGGATAACATTTTGGATGAAATCCGTGAGCTTTCTGACCCTGCATAGACAGCAATGCAACTACCAAGTTCAAAGCCCAGAAATGTAGTAAGTCCATGTGACATAAGTGGTTCGACCATAATTTTTTTGAAGCTACGAGAATACCTTTTGTGCGCAAAGAAACAACAAACAACAACAAACACAACAAAAAATGACCATTTTTGCCATTTTCACTGGCATCTATAACTCTTTGAACTCTTTAATTTTAATGTGTTTCACAGAACTCATACCTAATTGCCAGTGATGGTAATAACGGCGTTATAAATAAATGGCGTTATTAACGGCATTACTTTTTTTAGTAACAATTAATCAAATGAATTACTGTTTCCCCTGTTACAGCACTGTTACCATTACAGACAACAGAATGTGGCACTATAGTTGAGTTCACTGAAGCAGTTTTCATCCAAGTAGGCTCTCTCTCGGACCTGCAGACCTGCAAACCTGCGCATCGCATCGTGTTATGTTCTTCTTCTGAGGTAAATTCTGGCTTATTCCTCTCAGCACGTCTTCCTCCAGAAACAAAAAGTACCTGAGATGAACTTGATGAATGTTCACGTTTGTTTACTGAGGTGATGTGGGTGTTTAGCTACATGTCCGCATGTCTCACATGGATCTTTAAAATTTGAAAAGTGGAGCTGCTCATGGGCGTGACATTAGAAATAAAAAGTTTAGATGGAAAAAACTGGAGCTTGTGTTGGTATCATACAGACTACTGTCACATTTATGGATTGTTTTGTTGTGTTTTCCCTCCCCATGCGCCCCGTGACCCAGTTTCTCCTCTCTAATTAGTTGTCTAATTAGTTATTCATCACACCTGTGTTTCTCCCAATTACCAAATGTATTTAAGTCCTGGTCTTCCCATTATGTCTTGGTCGGGTCTACTGGTTGTTTACGTGTGTCATCTCCTGCCTGTATTGTGGATTATCCCTTGATTTTGCTTATTAAAAGACTATTAACATGTATCCGTGCTCTAGAGTGTCTTTACGACTGCATATTGTGACAATTACTTTATCAGATAATATTTGTTTTCGACGTGACTTAATTAAAAAAGTAGACATTTTTCAAGCTTTCAAGCATTCTATACATATATTTCTCATGTCTATGAGGCAGGTATTTGCTGAGATTCAGGTTGTTTTATTTACGTGTCTGTGAAGAGAGGTGACGGAGATCAAGACAACAGAGAGCGCACCCTGTTTATTTTCTTTACAAAAGCACATTGTTTTGTTGTTATTATGACTATACACAAATAAGTAGACTTTGTAGTTTCAAACCTTCTAACGTGATATTTAGCCCCTGGAAGGTGTCTCTCATATTGTCCCACAGCAACATTAAAAGAATGTAGATTAGTGTACAATGTTTTATTCATTTAACATACTAAATATTGGGGGCATCCAAGTTATTTGACATATTTAAACATTTTTATTATTATTATTATTATTTTAAGTAACACGGTAGTTACTTTCCCTGGTAATTATTTTTATAATGATGCAACTCAGTTACTAACTCAGTTACTATTTACTAATTACTTTTTTAAAGTAACATGCCCAACACTGCTAATTGCTACCAAGCATTTTTAGGAAAGACATACATTTGGAGTTGATTTCTATAAGTTTACAAATAATGCACAATGGAAAAAGTGTTCTGAGGTCAAAATATAGCATTGTGCAAGGAATCATGTAAAAATAGGCCTTAATTAATCAATAATCTGCCCCGGTAATCATAATTTGTTTAGAAAAGGAATAGTTGTTGGTGTTTTACTGCCACTAATGTTAACTGCAGCTGGAAAATGCTGTGAAATGTATGTATAAGTATGTTTTTGGAGACAAAAATGTTTCTAAGGGTCAGATCAGGTAGAAACTCTCAAGCTTACAACTGTCTGTTACTTTTCTTTAACAGTGTAATTACTGTGTTTAAAAAAATCTAATTTTTAAACAGGAAATAAAAACAATTACTAAATTCTACAAAAAAAAAGGAAAAAAAAAAGACATGACAACACTCACAATGCATTTAATTTCTGAAAAGAAAATATGAAACAAATTTGTGTGAATGATCTCTAGCAAAAAAAGAAATAACATTTAGATTTAAATGCACTGTGGTATTACTGGTTAATATATAATTTATTAACCCATAATGGCCAACTGGTCTTGGTTACATCCGCACAAAGGTGTAACTACAGACACTAACCTGTCTGACTGATCTGTGAGGTGCTTCGGCTGCGACGGTTTCCCACGATAGCCACGAATCGAGCATTGAGACTGGAGCGACGCTTTTTCGCTCCGGTTCCGACTGTTCCCAGGGCAGTGTCAGACTGGCTGCCGTCTGTTCTCTCCGTCGTGTTGATGTCACCGCTAACGCTTGTGCTCTTTAGCATACTTCGACCAGATGAGGCTCTGACTTGACGACTGTAAGCAAAAGAAAGCGAGTAAAAGAGAGATGAATGCTTGAGACAAATTAGTTGATACACTATATAAAGGTAATAGACACAAACTGACATTAAACAGACACTAACTGTTGGAAATTATATTCAAAATGCTTTATTCTTTTCTGAGGTGTACTATATTCACCACACGGCCTACAGACTATATCACTGATTCTAATCTTAGCACAAAATAAAAGCTGTTTTCATCCAATTCATTTATTTTGGACAAACCAGTATGGAACATGAAATAGCTATATAACATCCAGAGCATCAGCTTTTCTATGTGAAATTAACCTAAACCATGACTGACGTAGTAGTCAAAGTCCCCATAAAATCATTTGACAATCACAGTTTTATTTACTGTCTCCCTGTTAGATTTGCTACCTGGAAAAGTGAGGCACACCACATCAATATTTTGATATTCTGTTTCCTTAGAAGACATACAGTAGACTTTATACTTTTAAAGTGTATGTCTGTCTAAAGTGAATTATGTCAAAGCTATCAAATAGATAGTCTTAAAGGTAACACATAGTGACTAAAAGCCTCAAAAGTGTCCTTTTGATTAATGAGACGCTTAAAACTTAACAGAATTGTGTTAATTAAACAGCAACGTGTCTGGTTTAGTTGTTCACACTGTCTATATTATGACACAGCAAAACACTTTGACAGTGCAGCCATGTCCTCTGCTGCCCCCTGGGGGTTCGGAGGAGCTGCCGTGTGTCTGCGCCCACTGATGGAGTCAAGGTACTGCAGGACTGTCCAGTTGCACTCTCCCTATCATCTCTACACCCTAACCCCCTCTCTGCGGGACATAGGGTGGGGATAGGCAGTAAGGAGGTGGGTCTCTCTTCCACAGGCTGGAGGGTAGTAACAGAGGGTTGAGCAGACAGGGGTCTGGGTTTGGGAGGATCCAGTGCTGACTCGGTATTCAAGCATGGGAGGTATGAGGTGAGGCATGCAATGAGGGCTCTAATACACACAATACAATACACAGGACACACATTTACACAGACACAGAGTGACATGTGAATGAAGCAGAATACAAACAAATGAAATCAAACAGCATGCACAATGAATCTCTCAAACTACATGTAGGGTAAAGGGTCATTTTAAGACAGCAGAGAAGATTATTGGAATACAATATGAATAGTTGAAGCATCTTTTTGGTAAAATTAAGATATATTAAATAATCAATATTTTGTATAGGAAAACTGAATATTTTAGACAATATGACATTTACGTTTTTCACTATTTTAAACAACATTCTGGCTTCACTTACTTCATTTTGAAGGTTGTGACAAATGAACAAACAGTTTTAGATGGGATTGTCACACTAGGCAACTTCCCACAAAGATTTAATGTCAACTATCTATGTTTGTTTAAACTAAGCAGACTTCATTCACATTGATAACTAGTGTGTGGCTTTAAATTAATCAAAAACATTGAAGATACAATTGGTTAGTAAAGCCCAAATATGTCAGAAAAGAGAGAAGAAAAGATGTTCATAGAATGCCTGATTAAAGACACCAACTTCAAACAGTCCTACCATCATTGTCAAGTTTTTCTACCCCATTTAAGGCAAATGGTGATATGTATTAATTGTGGTTAACCACTTTGGGCATACAATTTTTCTAGTGCCTCATTAGTCAAGTATCATAATGTCTTCAACTGTGGCAAGGACAAAAACATATTTTTTTTAGTTGTGGAGGGAAAAAAGGGCCTCAAAAGGAACCAGACTCAGCTAGAGGAGCATTTACTAAATAATGTATACTGCCGTTCAAAAGTTTGGGATCAGTAAGACTTCTTGTAATGTTTTTTAAAAAAGTCTCTTATGCTCATCAAGGCTGCATTTACTTAAAATAAATAAATAAATAAATAAATATTGTGAAATGTTATTACAACATAAAATAATGGTTTCTATTTTAATATACTTAAAAATAAAATTTATTCCTGTGATGCAAAGCTGAATTTTCATCAGCCATTACTCCAGTCTCAATTGTCACATGCTCCTTAAAAAATCATTCTAATATGCTGATTTATTATTAGAATTATCTAAGTTAGAAACAGTTGAGCTGCCATGTGGGTTTTTTTGTAACCTGTGATACTTTTTTCAGATTCTTTGATGAATAAAAAGTTAAAACAGCATTTATTAAAAATATAAATCTTTTCTAACAATATAAGTCTTTCTGTCACTTTTTATCAATTTAACACATCCTTGCTGAATAAAAGTATTAATTGATCTCAAAAAAAGAAAGAATACAAATATACTGACCCCAAACTGTACTGACCCTGTAGTACATATTGTTAGAAAAAAATATTTTAAATAGATAAAAATTCTTTTAAACTTTTTATTTATCAAAGAATCTTACAAAAAAGTATCACAGGTTCCAAAAAAAAAAAAAAAAAGAAAGAAAGAAAGAAAGAAATTAAGCAGCACAATGTTTCCAGCACTGATAATAAATCAGGATATTAGATTCTGAAGGATCACATAACACTGAATACTGGAATTTTAATAATGATTTTGAAAATTCAGCTTTGATCACAGGAATAAATTATATTTTAATGTATATTAAAATAGAAAAAACATTATTTATGTCTTTATTAAATAATAGTATTGATTATTTTTTTTCCAATAAGTCAAAGTTTTGAAATTCAAGGATTACTGAATTATTAATTATTTAAAAACTGATAAAATAATGAACATAATTATTTTGCTTTACATTTTATATTTTCATTTATGTCGTTAATATTTTATTTAGCTTGTTTATTATAAGCTTTTGAATTCATGAATTCTCTAGGAATAAAACCCTTAACCTTGGCATTGTTAATAATATGCTCTACTGTCTGAGCTCCAGGAATGCTATTTTTTCTCTTCTTCTCATTGTCACTGCTTCCTTTCTATGTAAATTAGTCTTTTTATAGAATGTGCAATGTTCACAAAACCAAGTGTTATTAAGGTTGCACTATTATTATCAACCATTGTATGCAGGTGCTAAATTGAATATCATTTAAGAGAGATGTTGTGTACATTTTCTAGTGGTCATGGCAGCAGCAATTCATCAAATGAGGATCAAATGTTGGCGAAGAACTGGGCATATGCCCAGATGTGCGGTGTGGTTGAGAATGTTTTTGCATTTTAAAGAGCCGACTACGGAGTACTAGAGGATCTTTTTGTGATTTTTAATTTATTAGGTAAAGATAAAATTTTATTTGGGGGAGCAGGGGGAGCTGGTTCGTGTTACCTCACATCTCCAGCCACCGTATGACGTCGGCGTTTAAGCTCCTCAGAGAAACGTCTCTTTCCCAGACTCCTTTTGTTGTCTGTTCCATTCACCCCCCATGAAATCCTTCTCTCCTTCTTTTCATCTCCTTTACAACTTTCCAACGACTTCGACCTTTGACCCCCAATGCAATATGCACGCATGCAATAGAGCACAAGCCGTAACAGCAAGAAAAGTAAATCATGCAGAAAATAAAAGTGTAACAAGCCATGCATAAGACAGACAGCTAAGAGCATGCAAATGTTAAACAGATGACTAATTAAAAAAAAAATTAAAATTAAAAAAATTAAAATAACTAATAACATTTTTTGTGACCTGAACTGAGTAATCGCAGCTTTGTATAGAATAATTTCACAATTTTACTAGAGAGAAATATTAAGATTCTTGTAGAGAAAGATAAATAAGCAATGAAAGTAAACGTTAATATCATTTTGAGGTGATGGAACAGATTTTTTTCATAGAAAGGAAATATAGCAGAGCACTAAAGAAAGAGAAAGAGTAAAAAGTACAAATACTATTTTCCATTTACTCTAATGTCCTATACACACTTATTCTGACCTAAATCTCGTCTTCAAGGCTTAGACTAAATCTACCTATGGTGTGTGCAAAGTCCAAAATAAACCCAAAATCTTGGGTGTCCGCACTTGCCGAGTGTTACGTATTTCTTAACAGTCCTACCTGATTCTCCCATGTGGTCTCTCAGACTGTATGGACATGTAGCTGGTGGCGCTCAGCCGTGAGGCACTGCTGGCACGGGAGATGGCTGATGCATCGCTCATGTCACTGTCTGATGACCTCGCAGACATGTTATCACAACTCCTTCTCTGGTCCTTATACATCTTAACCATCAAAGACAACAAAAAATGTAAACTTTAATAAAAATTGGAAACCTGCTGTACATAACAGCACTGCCAGACACACGAGTTGGAGACCTGAGAAGCAATTTATCACTCACATCTCTCCTATTTTTAAGCTCTGCCTCTGGGTTGTGACCAGAGCTTGCAGAAGAGCCCGGCCGATAGGAATGTACTCTCATTTGCAACTGACGAGCCCGCTCTTCCACTGCTAGTGCTACATTGAGACAGAATGGGGAAAAAAAGCAGAAAAATGGAACAGGGGACAAAGTAATCTCAATTAAGGAAGCACAAAAAGAGTGTTAATTAAAAATGACTCAAGAACATTTGGACAACAGCTGGCATCTCTGCCTGTGAACAAGCAGTATTTTTTTCTGCATTGTTACTTTTGGTGGAAATGAATATTAAATATTCCCTGCGTGAAAATCCAGCTGAATGCGATACAGGTGCATAAGGTAAAAAATTGCACTAATAGATTATCACCATACTTCTCCAGTTGACTTATTACAGTACAGTTGTTTTGTAAGTTTATAAAATGTTTAAATATGTAAATGGACATAATCTATTTAAATATAAACTTATCTGCATATTTTCCAGAACAGAAAATCTGAACATGGATGAAGCCAGGTTCAAGAGTCCTATTTGATTTTGTTGACAATTCTGAGAAATAAATTTTTAATTTGCGAGATATAAACTCACAATTATGTCTTTTTTTAATTTTTTTTTTTTTTTTTATCAGAATTGTGACTTCATATTTTGCAACTGTGACTTTTTTCTTAGAATTACGAGCCATTGCTAGTTATTACATCAGAATTGTGAGATATAAACTTGCAATTCTGAGAACATATCAGTCTTTTTTTTCCTCTCAAAACTAGACTTTAAAACTCGCAATTGTTTATATCTCACAATTCTAAGAAAAAAGTCAGAATTGCAAAATATAAACTTGCAATTGAGAGAAAAAAGTCAGAATTCTGAGAAATAAAATCAGAATTGAAAGATATAAACTCACAATTCTGATTTTTTTTTTCTCAAATGCAAGTTTATACCTCACAATTCTGACTTTATAATTAGCAACTGTGAGTTTATATCTTACAATTTTGAGAAAAAGTCACAATTGTGAATTTGTATGATGGAATTCTGAGAAAAAAGTCAGAATTGTAAGATAAAAAGCTGCAATAACATTTTTTTTTATTAAGTCAGAGTTGTAAAGTCAGAATTGTGAGACATAAACTCGCAATTCTGAGAAATAAAGTCGCAATTCTGAATTGCAGGATATAAACTCACAATACTGACTTTATTTCTCACAACTGTGAGTTTATATCTCACAATTCTGACTTTATAACTCGCAATTGTGAGTTTATGCCATGCAATTCTGGAAAAAAATAAAATAAAAATCTGAATTGCGAGATTACATTGCAAGATGGCAATCCTGACTTCATTTCTCAGAATTGCAAGTTTATTTCTTACAATTTTGTCAGAAGTGTAAGATAAAAAGGTGCAATAAAATTTTTTTTTTTTTTTTTTTTTTTTTTTTTTTAATTCAGTGGCAGAAACGGGCTTCCATAGAAAATACTGTATACAGCCAGGAAAAAAAAGGAAACATTAAGGAAAAAATCTTATATAGACAAACCTCTCCATAAAAATCTTCAAAATATAGATATGTAAGTGCTGTATGTACTGTAATTAATGTTTTTAAAAGATATGTATTGTGATATATATGTATTGCGATTGAAATCTACAAGTGTAATAGATAATAAAATAAACACTTAATTGTATATATATGTTTTATTTCCACTAATCTGAAAGAAGACATGTTATGGAAGCAAAAAAGCACAAAAGCACAAAACTGACAATGGTTTTGCCTGTAGTGTCTTGTTGTAAGCTGGTATCTACATTTTGGAACAAAGTGGCTAGCTGACAAGCAAATAACCAACTTGGGTGAGTTACTATATTAGGTTCTAAATACTGTAGATTTCAAACAAGGAATATACAGGGGTTGGACAATGAAACTGAAACACTGGCCAATATAGTGTTGGAGGTTTCATGGCTATATTTGCGCAGGCTGGTGGCCAATCTTCACTTATTGCACTTTCCACCAGTAAAAGCAGAGTGTGAAGGTTGACTTTGTGCACCCAATGGTTCAAACATCGTACCCTGAAGGTGGTGCCATGTATCAGGATGATAATGCACCAATACACAGAGCAAGACTGGTGACAGAGTGGTTTGATGAACATGAAAGTGAAGTTAAACATCTCCCATGGCCTGCACAGTCACCAGACCTGAATGTTATTGTGCCACTTTGGGGTGTTTTGGAGGAGTGAGTCAGGAAACGTTTTCCTACACCAACATCACGTAGTGACCTGCCACTGTTCTGCAAAAGGAGTGGCTCAAAATCCCTCTGGCTACTGTGCAGGACTTGTATTTGTCATTTCCAAGACTAAACTTTGCTGTATTGGCAGCAAAAGGAGGCCAAACACCATACTAATTGTGGTCTAAAACTAGGTGTTTCAGTTTCCTTGTCCAACCTCTGTACAGTACCACTGAGTAAAACCTAATATTATCCAGTCCTTTTAAACAAGCAAGTAATCAATTCTAGGGCAAAATGCAGAAAATGGAATGAGATACCTGAGTTAGGTTTCTCCTCAGGTTTACTGTTGACATGGTCTTCATGAAGATGGGGTTGACGGAATGAGAAATGGCATGAGAAGAGACAGAAAGGAGTAAGGCAGAGAGATCAACAACTTGTTGACCACATGAAAAAAAAGCCAAGGACCAAGGAGCCATGAAATTACCTGGCATTTATAAAGGTAACTGGCACTGGGACAGATTCATGGGTTTGGGGTGTGAATTTGAATGGTAACAGCATTTCAGATGACTGCTGTCTGATTTTGTGAGTATTTAGAGAGAGAATGAATTGCTTACCTTGCTCTATACTGCTGCTCTTTGCAGGGAGTTGTGGCAGTTGTCTGCCCCTGCGCCCTAATGATGTGCTCCCTGCTGGGGAATAATGTCCACCATGCTGAACTTCTCTGAGAAGAGAGAGATTTCATACAAAAAATAAATAAATAAATAAATAAAATCCATCAGATGAACAACTTTCTATTTCATTTTACTACACTATGTACTGTGGTTATAGAAGTACAAGAATGTTTAATTGAGATTCATAGGTGAAATTAGTCATTGTTTTATTGTTGACTTTATATTATTAAGACATCACAATAAGCAGTAGTGCACAAACTAAAGCAACTACAGGTACAGCCAAATTCTGAGGGGCTCCCAGCATGCACCTGTCAGCTCGTGGGGAGTTAGGGCAGGATCCCCCTAAGTTGGTTTGGCCAAATGGCCTGAGGAGAGGCTCTCTCCTCCTGCCACCCCTTAGGATAGAGGTGGGCTGGAGTCTAAACACAACCACAGCAGAAAAGGGCAAGGGCAAAAAGAAAAGAAAAAGGAAATTATGCAATGAAATAACAAAAAGTTAGACAAATCTGAAATGGGTAAACCAATAACAAAATAGTGAATATGCATAAATTGATGTAGAAAACAAAAACAGATACGCGATAAAGAGATGTCAAGAGGTGTATTTTGAGATCTCACCTGTCGCCATCAATGGTTTTCTTGTTTGCTATCTGACAGCTTGGCCTATCCAAATTGCCAGAATGCCTATGAGATGGAAAATGACTGATCCAGAAAACAAACAGAGTGGGAAAAACAAAAACAAAAGGAGGAATGTATGAAGCTGAATGGAAAGACATTATGGAGTTCAAGGCCAGGATGGTGCTTCTCTGATTTAAAAAAAGACGCTGAAGAACACGACTGTTCAAAAGTTTGGAGTTGGTAACATTCATTACATTAATATTCCATAAATATCTGTTACATGAACAGTTTTACAATTAAAAAAAAAACTGCATTGTAATATATTTCAAAATGTAATGTATTCATGTGATGCAAATCTGATTTTTCAGCATCATTACTCCAGTCTTCAGTCACATGATCCTTTAGAAATTATTCTAATATGCTGATTTGCTGCTCTAGACACATTTATTAAATTATTAATTTATTAAAGGAGAAGTCCACTTCCAGAACAACAATTCACAAATAATTTACTCACCCCCTTGTCATCCAAGATGTTCATGTCTTTCTGTCTTCGGTCGTAAAGGAATTTTGTTTTTTGAGGAAAGCATTTTAGGATTTTTCTTCATATAATGGACTTCAGTAGTGTCCCCGATACTGAACTTCAAAAATGTAGTTTAAATGCAGCTTCAAAGGGCTCTAAACGATCCCAGCCGAGGAAGAAGGGTCTTATCTAGCGAAATGATCGGCCATTTTTTTTCGAAAAATAAAAATTTAAGCACAAAAGCTCATGTAGCTCAGATTCTGGCATGCGCGTTCACGACGTTACGTAATACTGAATCATGTCGAAAGGTCACACGGAATGCAGGCGAACTACAGACCCAGTGTTTAGAAAGTGAATGCGCAAAGACTAAGAAAGTGCCACTAAGTCAAACGCTGTTTACAAACAAAAAGGTACTACGATGTCGGGTGATTCTGAAGTTGTAGGAGAAAATAAGGTGGGAGCTTTTCGCCATACTCTGCCTTTTTGAGCTGGAGTACACAGACGATAAACTTAGACGTGATTCGTATTGGGGAGTTCGGATCATATTACCGACTCGAACCTTTGAGTCTCGTTCAGCAAAATGAACTAAACTTTTTTTTGAGTCATTTCATTAATTTTAGCAAAATCAGCATTACGTGACAGCCCCTTAAGATGAACGAATGACTCGAAAAACCCGAAGAAACAGGTGAACTAAAGGTGCGTTCACACCATATCGGAATTTCCGTAATTACGAGATTCCAACTTGTAAAAAGCGTTCACGTCCTCTTCTGAGAGCTACGCCTTGTACCACATGACCGCTGTACCACCTGACTCTCTGTTTAGGCGTTGATAGTGTTGCCATGGAAAAGCATAATTCCGAGTCTGAGGACATGAACAGCTCCGAACGTCATATGTTGTCATCTCGAAATTACGGTAATTACGATATGGCGTGAACGCAGCATCGTTCCAGTACACAACCTAAAAGGATGTTGCGCATTAGCGACTGAATGAATCACTCCCTGAGACGACTCGTTCTTCACGAGTCACATTAAAGATTCGTTGAAAATGAACGAATCGTTCAAGAACGACCCGTGGACGCGCATCCGAGAGCTTGTGCTACACGAGCTTTTGCACTTAAAAAGTATACAAATTTTTATTTTTCGAAAAAAATTACAGATCGTTTCGCTAGATAAGACCCTTCTTCCTCGGCTGGGATCATTTAGAGCCCTTTGAAGCTGCATTTAAACTACTTTTTTGAAGTTTAAAATCGGGGGAACAGTTGAAGTCCATTATATGAAGAAAAATCCTGATATGCTTTCCTCAAAAACCATAATTTCTTTACGACTGAAGA
The DNA here is from genome assembly GCA_036247105.1 of Cirrhinus mrigala. Taxonomy (NCBI): domain Eukaryota; kingdom Metazoa; phylum Chordata; class Actinopteri; order Cypriniformes; family Cyprinidae; genus Cirrhinus; species Cirrhinus mrigala. The sequence continues at coordinate 23,692,024 of CM070007.1, read as the reverse complement.
CAGAAAGACACGAACTTCTTGAATGACAAGGGGGTAAGTAAATTATTTGTGAATTGTTGTTCTGGAAGTGGATTTCTCCTTTAATGTATGTATGTATGTATGTACGTAAAAGTATTTACTGTTTGACCCCAAACTTTGAAATATTTCTGAAACGTTACACAGACACTGTGGAGTAAGAATAGTGTAGTTGTAGGTACTGATTTTAACTTTGTTTAAACTTACCTTTCCCTTTCAGGTGAGTGGAAGTTTGACTCTGGTCTCAAACAAGTCGTACTGGCACTTCTTACTCTATCTAATGAAGGCTGAAGATCACTGTAAAAAAGAAAGAAAGAAAGAAAGAAAGAAAGAAAGAAAGAAAAAGAAAAAGCATTAACCATGATGAATGTATACATTATTAACCATCTTGGTACAGTAGGGACAGTGTGTCCTTTGGCAGCTGAACAGACCAAGCATTTTGCATTGTGTTTTGAAGGTACTTACACTTGAAAAGCTTAAAAACATAAAATGAGTGTAAAGGGTTCATTGTTTCATTTTAAGAAGACTTTTTGACCGATGGGACCATTTGCAAATGTTCTTATCTGTTCTCTTCTTCTACTTACATAAATATTACACTGGAAAAATGGTAACCTAAAAATTAACTGGTTAAAGTCCAAAATATTACTTAATATTGCTGAATCAACCTAAACACATTACTTTATACGAACAAAAATTGCTAAATCATGTAGAAATATCACCTTTTTGCAGTGTACATTATATTACTTTTTTTTTTATTGGATTCTCTGACTATTAACATAGTAGTATTGGGAGGGGGTGCCATCAGTATTATACAGATAAAGCATATTACTATTGTAAAAGCTGCTTGCTGATTTGATTTCTCAGGCAGGTATACTTGCTGCTTTTTCAGCACAACATAAAAGATTTGAATTGCTTACTGCTCCTTCTCACTTGCTATTGATTGTTATCTGGTTTGGATTTGGGCCCCTTACCCAGAGCTGACCTCGTCTGTGAACCTGAGAACACGCTGTGGAATGGCACTAAGAGGGATAACGCCATTCCTCTCTGTTCGCCGTGATGGTTTGTTCTTTAAGCATGCAGGAAGGGTAGAGCTTAGCATAGAAAGAAACAAATAAACAAAAAAATGCATAAAAGACACAAAAAGAAAGTAAAAATCAACTAAAATCGAACGTAAAAGAAGAGAGGGGTATTTTATATGTGAACATCGCAAAAAGGGAAATTACTAATGCAAGTTTAAGTGTGGAGCACTTTTTATGATGGATGGATGCACTTTATTGGACTTCAAAATCTCAACTGCCAGTATAAAGTTTGGAAGATGCAGGACATTTTTAATATACCTCCGATTGTATGAAAGAAAAGTCATATAACACCTAGGATGGCTTGAGTGTGAGTGAAAGATCACTCATTTTTAGGTGAACGATCCCTTTAAGCGATTTCACAAGCAAGAGTGCTATTTTTCTATCAACAATAGTTAAACAAAAAAGTTAATTATATTCAGTAAAAATTTTTAGAGACAACTTTATCAGATTTGGCTGTTTTTGATTGTTTGAGTTTTAATGTAAGCAAAACAGTTGCGTCTTTCAGAAGCACAAAGTGATTAGTTCTTGATACGGCTGTCAAACGATTAATCGCATACAAAATAAAAGTTTAAGTTTGCAAATATATGTGTGTGTACTATGTGTAATTACTATGTATATAAAAATACAAATACATTCATGTATATATTTTAAAAATATTTACAAGTATATGTATTTATTATCATTTTTATATAACTTATATATAAATAAAAAATATTTTGTACTTAACATATGTCTCTTAAATATATACATTAATTTGTGTGTATTTATATATAAATACACACAGTACACAGACAGTTATTAGGCAAACTCAAACTTATTTTGTATGCGATTAATCATGATTAATCATTTGACAGCCCTAGTTCTCGAATGATTTAGCATTTTTGAACAAATCGAATGAGTCAATGATTCAATAACCCTTTCATAAAGACAGTGGGCATTTACTTCCTTCATGAATTAATCAGCCGATTTGAATAAATCGGTTCAATTAATGATTTTATAATTAAGACTTGTTGGCAGATTTAGTTACATATATAGTATTTATGTTGATGAAATGGCAGAAAGCATAAGGAAAAAAAATATATTTAATGTGTTAATTTTTGAAATGTCTAAAATAAGTTCATGAATTACTTTTAATTTTTCCCCCAAATGTATAAGCATAATGCATATTTCTAAAAATGCTTCAGTTGTGTCTAGAGAAACAAGATATGTTCTTTATAGACCAAGAGATGTTTATAGGACATTAAAACCCTTACTAGTTACTTGAGATTTAATACATATTAATGAATATGCATAACAAAAAAAAAAAAAAAAAAAAAAAAAGTTTAAATAATTAAGATTTTAGCCAATTTAGCTCATTTGTGGCTACTGAATTTTAAAAATATATGCCAAGTTTATTCTAAACCAGATTAAAGCATACCCTTTATGCAAACATTATAATTAAGCATTTTATCATTTAAAAATTGTACTCTAGGATTGGAATCAGCAGGGACATGGTGATATAATATTTTATTGATATGTGGGTCATGTTTGATTCTTTAGTGTATAGTTTTTTAAAATTGTGATATACTGAATCTTCTGCTTACTGGATTCTCATCTTCACTGAGCTGTGATGTTGTACCTAAATACATATCGACTGTTTTGATTTTGAATTTTGGTTAAAAAGTAATAATTAAGTATATCTTTATTAACAGAAAGCTACTGTACAGCAATTTTGCAGACTTGCTCTGAATGGGTTCGTGGACAATTAATAATATGCACATTATATTTCTACAAAATACAATTGCTTTTAAGGGAAAACATTGAAAACTACAGTACAGAGTTACAACACAATGAAAGGGAGAGGAAACAATCTCTGTAATGACTGAAACAGCACATAAATCACACTAAGTAGAAGAACATTTAGATTTACTGCAGGGTCTGAAATGTTTCACTAACAGTATGGGAATCTGCTCAAGCACAGCAATGATACTCAGTTAGTTTCAACCAGCTTACCTGTAAATATCTTTATGTATACCATTCACTAACAAGGGCATCTTTGGGGGAAGTGTGTTACAGTGCCTAGCTAATTTCCTAATTACATCAGCACAAACAAGCAGGCATCAAAAAGAGCAAAAAAAAAAAACAAAAAAAAAAAACAAGAAAATCATTACTCAAGCAAACACACAAAAAAATCTTTTGAATAATTTAACATGGCAGGCATAGACAACAGATGAAAAATGACTGTAAATAGAGATTTCATGTAAATTCTTAAATGCAAAATGAGCTCAAAGATGCTCTAAATTCTCTTATTATATTTATGCCATCGCCATAAGATTTGAATGCTCTAAAATTTTCTAGAAACATAAAACAGCAAGGCATTCTAGGATACAGGTAACTCAAAGTGACAGCTCATTCACAACTCTGGATTTTTACCTGTTTGTATGCAGGCACTCAGCACTCCCACCTCGGATTGATCTGTGCATCTCCAGGACCTCGCTGAGGTTGCCATGGTGATGGTGACACATTGACAGTTTGACAACCAAACATAAAAAAAAAGTAAGAGGATGGTGAGGAAAAAGAAAGAAAAGAAAATGGAATATGTGTAGAAAATGATAGACATGTATTTAGCAATATTTGTACAATTATTAATGGGAATGAACTAAAAACTATGACTGTTAGTCATATTAGTAGTATTAGTATTTAGTAGAGCATAAAACATTTTGTTGACACAATATGAAAATCACGTCAAACTCTGTTTTTAAAACATCAAAGGTTCCTGATGCTATTTATCATTAATAGTAAATCAACTGTGAATTGTAAAGTGTGAATAAAAATACAGCTCAACATAGCTAAAGCTTATGATTATGTAAAGTGCTACAGTGTTTTCAACAAACACACACACACATTTTTATATATGCATTTGGAGCATTAGAATAGCAATACCTGTCCTCTGAATATTCATAGTCAGAATCTCCGGAGCGATGTTCCTGGTGGGAGTCGTGGTAGCGAGAGGGAGAGTAGGAATGATGGTGGTTTTTGTGGATCTCATCCAGACTCCTGAGAAGAGGATGAAGGGTGATGAGTCGTACATAACTCATAAATCATCGTCTACAGGGCAAGACACCTCACACAACTATATCACCTCCAGCATTACATTCATACAATATAACACTTTTGAAAGCAAGTGTAACGCCACGCCAGCAGAGGGAGCCCTCACCTACTGACTGACTGTTGCTGCTCCCTCTGCTGCTTCGCTGGTAGCTTCCTGTTTGGCAGCCATTAAAGGCAGGCCATGCCAAACAGACACTCGCGAAGTATTGTTTTGCTCATGCGGACTCTACCAAGCGTTTTTCCCTGTTTCCTTGCCCTGTTTTTGTCATTGCCACGGTTTTGTTTATTGTCATAGTTTTGCTTTTGTTTCATGCCATAGTTCTGTCTAGTTTTGCCATCGTTCCTTGCCTTGTTTATTTGTTACTTTTCGGACTGCTCTCTCTGGCTTTTGGACTCCGCCTGCTTTGTGGATTACGCTATTGTTTTGTCTTCGTCACTCTGTTTGTCGGATATTGACCCTGCCTGTTGACTACGATCTGGTTATTAAAGCTCGCACTTGGATCTTATACGCTTCTCACGAGTCCTCATTACAGAATACTTCGCCCACCAGAGATCCAGCGGCTTTTTGGGACACAGATCTACCATGAATCCAGGAGATCATCTTGTTCGTCTTCGCCAAGGTAACCGGCCCATAGAGGATTATGTGGAGGACTTCTGTGCACTTTGCTACAAGGTAGACTTTAATGAAACTTTCTTAAAGGACATATTTCGTTATGGTTTAAGCAAGGATTTTTCAAGTTTCATGCCACGCAATACACCACATTGGACACTGGAACAATACATTGATTTTGCACTCCGGTTGGCTGGTTCACCATTCACTGTGGGGGTAGCTGTTGAGGAACCCTGCTATCCCCCAGTATCTGCCAAACCTGGAAATTTTTCTGTCATGTCTGGAGTGATTCAAGTCGCATCAGAACCCTCTCACGCCATGCCTGCTAAGTCAAAGCCTGCTCACGTTATGACTACCAAGCCACAGTCTACTCGCATCATGCCTGCCAAGCCAAAGCCTGCTCAAGTCATATCTACCAAGCCAGAGCCCTCTCACGTCACGTCTGCCAAGCCACTGCCTGGACGCATCACGTCTTCCAAGCCACAGCCTGCTCACGTCACGTCTTCCAAGCCACAGCCTGCTGCTCCAGGGCCTGCTCACGCCATGGCCGCCCGTCCAGAGCCTGCACCCGTCATGGCCGCCCGTCCAGAGCCTGCACCCGTCATGGCCGCCCGTCCAGAGCCTGCACCTGTCATGGCCGCCCTCCCACAACCAGCTCACAAGATGGCTGCCATCCCAGAGCCAGTCCACAAGATGGCCGCCATCCCAGAGCCAGTCCACAAGATGGCTGCCATCCCCAAACCTGTTCACAAGATGGCCGCCATCCCCAAGCCTGTTCACAAGATGGCCGCCATACCCAAGCCTGTTCACAAGATGGCTGCCCCGTCTGAGTCCCCGGCCAAGATGGCTGCCACGCCTGAGCCTCATCAAGTCAAAATCATCTCACCCAAATCTCATCTCGCCATGTCTGCTGCACCCAAAGCAAATCAAGTGATGCCTGATCCTCCGGTGTCAAGTCAAGTCAGGGCTACACTTTCTGTGCCAAGTCAAGATACAGCTGTTCTCCATGAGTCAAGCCAAGACACAGCTGTTGTTCTCCATGAATTAAGCCAAGACACAGCTGTTGTTCTCCATGAGTCAAGCCAAGACACAGCTGCTGTTCTCCACGAGTCAAGCCAAGATACAGCTGTTGTTCTCCACGAGTCAAGCCAAGTCACAGCTGTGTCCCACGAGTCAAGCCAAGTCACAGCTGTTCCCCATGAGTCAAGCCAAGTCACAGCTGTTCCCCATGAGTCAAGCCAAGTCACAGCTGTTCCCCATGAGTCAAGCCAAGTCACAGCTGTTCCCCATGAGTCAAGCCATGTTGTTCCTGAGTCAAGCCATGTTGTTCCTGAGTCAAGCCATGTTTCCAAGTCAAGTCAAGTTGCAGCTGCGTCTCCTGAGTCAAGTCAAGTTTCCAAGTCCAGTCAGGTCACGGCTGTTGTTCCAGAGTCAAGTCAGGCTACAGCTGCTGTTCCAGTGTCAAGTCAGGCTGCAGCTGTTGTTCCAGCATCAAGTCAAGTTAAAGCTGTGTTTCCTGTGTCAAGTCAGGTCAGAGCTGCTCTTCCGAAGTCCAGTCAAGTTACATCTATTGCTCCTGTGTCAAGTAAAGCTATAGCTGTAGCCCTCAAGTCAAGCAAAGTCACTACCGATCTTTACAAGCCAAGCCAAACCACAGTTGATCTCCCTGAGCCAAGCCAAGCTACAGCAGATCTTCATGAGCCAAGTCAAGCTGCTGCTGTTATTCCCGAGCCAAGTCAAGCCACAGTTGACCTTCATGAACCAAGTCAAGCTACAGCTGACCTTCGTGAGCCAAGTCAAGCTACAGCTGACCTTCATGAGCCAAGTCAAGCCACAGCTGATCTTCCTGAGCCAAGTCAAATCACAGCTGACCTTCATGAGCCAGGTCAAGTCACCACTGTTCTTCACGAGTCAAGTCAAGCCACGGCAGGCCTCCCTGAGTCAAGTCAAGAAACTGCTGCCCTGCCAGAACCTAACCAGGTCCCCTCTGACCTTCCCAAATCACTTTATATCTCAGCTGACCACCAAGAACCTCATCACGTCTCAGCTGATCCCCTAGAGCCTCATCATGTATCTACTGACCCAAGCCACGCAGGGCCCACGCTCCCAAGCCACGCAGGGCCCACGCTCCCAAGCCACAAGTCCATAGCATCCACACCCTCAAGGTCAACAGACACCCCACTATCTACTGTGCTGCCTGTAATGGCTGTCGCCATTTTCAGTGTGTGGGCTGCACACTGTGCTCTAGAGGCCTCATCTGTCCACGAATCTGCTCCAGAAGCCTCGTCTGTCCACGAGTCTGCTCCAGAGGCCTTGTCTGTCCACGAATCTGCTCCAGAGGCCTCGTCTATCCACGAGTCTGCTCCAAAGGCCTTGCCTGACTACGAGTCTGCCCCAGAGGCCTCATCTGACCACAAGCCTGCTCCTGAGCACTCGTTTGTCCATGAGTTCGCGCCTATACCTCCTGAGGTGTCAGCATACGCTGTAGAACCTCCTAAGGAGGTGGCGCCCATTAATGAACTCACTGCCACGTCTGACCATGAATCCACGCCGATGCCTCCAGAGGTGTCAGCTTATGCTGTAGATCCTCCAAAGGAGGTGGCATCCACTCTTGAACTCACTGCCATGTCTGACCATAAGTCTGCGCCAATGCCCCCGGAGGTGGTGGCTCTGGCTGCAGAACCTCCTATGGGGGCGGCGTCCTCCTATGAACCCTCTTCCTGTCATGTCACGGTCAAGAAGGCCTATCATGAAAACTCTGCCCACCATGTCACGATCAAGAAGGCCAGAAATGAGCTCTCTGCCTGTCATACCATGGCCAAGGAAATTGTCCGTGAACACACTGCTCTGCTGTGGATGTCACTAGCTCCACTGTGGATATCTCTGCTCCTGTCTGCTCTGCCTGCTCTGCCTGCTCTGCCTGCCTCGCCATGGCTTCCTGTTCTGCCTGCTCTGCCTACCTCGCCATGGCTTCCTGTTCTGCCTGCTCTGCCTGCCCCGCCATGGCTGCCTGCTCTGCCTGCCCCGCCATGGCTGCCTGCTCTGCCTGCTCCGCCATGGCTGCCTGCTCTGCCTGCCCCGCCATGGCTACCGGCTCTCCCTGCTCTCCCTGCTCCAGTGTTCCACTGTCTGCCATTGCTCCACGGCCCAGGCCCTCCAGTGTTCCACTGTCTGCCATTGCTCCACGGCCCAGGTCCTCCAAGGATCCACTGTCTGCCACTGATCCACAGTCCAGGTCCTCCAGTGCTTCACTGTCTGCCACTGCTCCATGGCCCAGGTCCTCCAGTGCTTCACTGTCTGCCTCTGCTCCATAGTCCAGGTCCTCCAGTACTTCACTGTCTGTCCCTGCTCCACGATCCAGGCCCACTTCCTCTACATGGACCTGGCCCTCCGTCCCACCCCCTGTTTTGCCTCTGTTCCCCCACCCTCCTGGACTGTTGTTGTCTGAGCGCCAGGAGTCGCTCCTAGGGGGGGGGATTCTGTAACGCCACGCCAGCAGAGGGAGCCCTCACCTACTGACTGACTGTTGCTGCTCCCTCTGCTGCTTCGCTGGTAGCTTCCTGTTTGGCAGCCATTAAAGGCAGGCCATGCCAAACAGACACTCGCGAAGTATTGTTTTGCTCATGCGGACTCTACCAAGCGTTTTTCCCTGTTTCCTTGCCCTGTTTTTGTCATTGCCACGGTTTTGTTTATTGTCATAGTTTTGCTTTTGTTTCATGCCATAGTTCTGTCTAGTTTTGCCATCGTTCCTTGCCTTGTTTATTTGTTACTTTTCGGACTGCTCTCTCTGGCTTTTGGACTCCGCCTGCTTTGTGGATTACGCTATTGTTTTGTCTTCGTCACTCTGTTTGTCGGATATTGACCCTGCCTGTTGACTACGATCTGGTTATTAAAGCTCGCACTTGGATCTTATACGCTTCTCACGAGTCCTCATTACAGCAAGGATGACCTCTGTATTAAAATGTGTGCATTAATGAGCTCTGATGAAAGAGATTTCATATGAACATTGTGAGCAACATCTGTTTCCATCCATTTAATTTTACACAATCATTCCAGTATTTTCTGAACTTTTAGTTTCAACTTGATTTTCTCAGTAATTTCTGTAGTTGAGAAAGTGTTTATTTTACAGAAAATTTGAGGCAGTTACTTAAAGGGAAACTCAAAAATGAAATTTTTAAGTCCAATAAAGTGCATCCAATCCAATGTAAAACTGCTTCACAAAGCTCTGGGAGGTTTATAAAGGATGTAGGTGAACACGGTGATGAATATGTAAGTGACGTACGTGGAATCGCAGAGAAGAGAGCAAAACAAAACACCAGTCACAAATTAGAAGAACAAAACAAGGATTTGTAAAAAAAAAAAAATGTGGGAAAACTTGGATATAAGCCAAGAGGAGACTGATTTTCCATTGCTCTAAACAAAACTTGGTTCTCACAAAACTAGCATATACTCACTGGAGTTTACACTATGCCTACGTCCTACATCATCCGCTGGAATGCACGCATATGACAGTTAGCGGAAGCTATATATTACAGTTTATGAAGTTGTAAATATGGATATTTTTATTACACAAACACATTGATTTGCTTCATGAAGCCTTTATTAACTCTTCAGAGCCATGTGGAGTACTTTTTACGATGGAAGTGCTTTATTGGATTTCAAAATCTCAACAGCCATTCACTGCCTTTATAAATCTGGGATCAGGATTTTTTTTTTTTTTTTTACTATACCTCCGATTGCATGAAAAAAGAAAGTCATACACACCTAGGATGGCTTGAGAGTGAGTAAATCATTGGGTAATTTTCATTTCAAATTTTTTAGCAATAGTTGGTTAATTTTTCATAGTAAATGTTTAGTCATGTGTATGTAAATTAGCAATAAGATATTTCACATAAAAGATGTTTACATATAGTCCACAAGAGAAAATAATAGTTGTATTTATAAAAATGACCTGGTTCAAGCGTTTACATCCCCTTGATTCTTAATACTGTGTTGTTGCCTGAATTATCCACAGCTGTTTTTTTTTTGTTGTTGTTGTTGTTTTTTTTTGATTAGTGATAGTTGTTCATGAGTTCCTTGTTTGTCCTGAACAATTAAACTGCCCGCTGTTCTTCAGAAAAATCCTTCAGGTCCCACAAATTCTTTGGTTTTCCAGCATTTTTGTGTATTTGAACCCTTTCCAACAATGACTGTATGATTTTGAGATCCATCTTTTCACACTGAGGACAACTGAGGGACTCATATGCAACTATTACAGAAGGTACTTTTGAAGCTGTCCTAAATCTCTAATTCTTGTGGATTATCTGGACCTGAAGGCCTCAAACGAGGCACCATCAGCTGTGCACTCTTGCCACATTGTGGGTAAATCTTGGTATATTAAAGCTTGCTGCATCTGGTACATCGTGGTAAGAAAATGCCTCCCAAACACTCTAAGCTATCCCCATCAGATGATGAACTTGTAACAATGTCTTTGCTCTCCCAGCTACTCGAGCAGCAGAAGGAGTTTTACAAAGAAATGTTACAACAGCAACAAGAAAACTTTAAATGTTTTGTCCAAATGATAATTGAAAGTACAAACAAGCGACTGGATGATGTTATCCGGGATCTCCAGGGGGTAAAAACAAGTCTGGAATTTACTCAAGCAGATGTGGATGTAATGAACAAGGAGCATAAGACTGTGGAAATACAGATAAAAGGACTTGAAAATGAACTTAGAAAATCAAAGGAGGAATTAAATAAAATGCCAACAGTGGATTATATGGAGAAACTGGATTACATTGATAACCAGCAAAGAAGAAATAACATCTTAGTGGATGGGATTCCAGATGAAAAGGGAGAAAATTGGATTGAATCTGAAAGAAAAGTTAGAACCATCATGGAAACTAACATGGGTCTAGATGCCAAGAACATTGAATTTGAGCGTGCCCATAGAGTTGGCCACTATCAAGAAGGAGGTAGGCCTAGACAGGTAATTGTTAAACTTTTGCGCTTTAAAGACAAACAGACCATTCTTTCATGTGCAAGGAAATTAAAAGGCACCAACATCTTCATAAATGAAGATTTTTCAGAAGTGGTACAGATAAAGCGGAGAGAACTCCTCCCCGAGCTGAAGGCTGCACGTAGCAGGGGAGAAATAGCCAGTTTAAGGTATGACAAACTCATTATCAAAACCAGGAGTGGAAATGTGCTAACAACAGGCTGTTAATGATCTTATTTGTACTATTTCTTTTATTTTGGAATGTTTGTTAATTTTTTCCATTAATCAGTCATACGTCCAGGTCAAACTCCTGAAACTTTGGTCTATTGCTCTGGTGTACAATGTTTAAACTCTGGTCCAGTTGATAGTTCTAATTTGGACAGCCAGATCTTTAAGCCCTTTGAATCCTCTGTTTTTGACCCTTATTATGGTGATATTGATCCTGATCAGAATTTCTTTTCTTCATTTGATGTTTCCAGCCTCTGTCTTCGTTATAATGAAACCCAGTTTAATGATTTATGTGCTTCTATATCTGGTGATATTTTTTCTACTTTTCATTTGAATATTAGAAGTCTTCCGAGTAATTATGATAATTTCATCCATTATTTATCTTTACTTGGGCATAATTTTTCTGTTATAGCCTTATCTGAAACATGGCTCACAGAGGACTCTAAAGAAATGTTTAAAATACCAAAGTATAAATCAGTTCATCGTGTTAGAGTAAACAGATCTGGGGGAGGGGTATCTTTGTTTTTTGAGGAAAATTATGATTTTAAAATTAGGGAAGACCTTACTTTAAAAACGGATCAGGATGATGTAGAGTCGCTTTTTTTGGAGCTTATTAGTGCTTTTCATGGAAAGAATATAATTGTTGGGGTTGTCTATCGGCCACCTCATTCTATTATCAAAGATTTCAATGAAAGCTTGCTTTATTCACTTGAACGTGTTAACAATGAGAAAAAGCCTTGTTATATACTGGGGGATTTTAATTTGAATCTTCTTAACTATGATACAGACACTCTCACTGGGGACTTTCTAAATGTTCTTTATTCTAGTTATTTTTTTCCACTCATCCATAAAGCTACTCGAGTCAAAGAAAAATCTGCAACTTTGATAGATAACATTTTATGTAATTCTCTAGGTAAAGAAATGAAATCTGGTATTCTGTATTCTGATTTGTCTGACCATCTCCCTATATTTCAGTTATCTGTGACTAAAGCAAATGGATACAAGAATACAAACCAAGTATTGTTTATAAGAAATATGAGCGATGTAAATATTTGTAAGTTTAAGGATAGGCTTGACAATACTTCTTGGGGTGATTTATATGAGGAGAGAAACGCAAATTTAGCATATCAAAAGTTTATGAGTATTATTTCTACTAATTTCAATGAATGTTTCCCCATGGGTAAATGGTCTAAAAAACAGAACACAGCCTTAAATAGACCTTGGTTTACAGTTGAACTAAGGAAACTGTTAAAGAAAAAGAATAAATTGTATAAAAAGTATGTTTCAAATCGTACTCCACTTACTTATGCTGTTTATAAATCAGCAAGAAATAAATATACAAGCTCAATTAGGTTTGCGAAAAAAAAGTATTTCAGTAATGTATTTCTTAAGTGTTCAAATAATGTTAAATCCACATGGAAAGTAGTGAATCAATTGCTTCAAAAAGAAAAGGCTACCCATGATTTACCCTCTGTTTTTCAGAATGGTGACGACTATTTAAGTAATCCAAAGGAAATAGCTGAACATTTTAATAATTTTTTTGTCAGTATTGGTCCGAAATTAGCCAATTTAATTCCAGATAGTGATGGAAATCCTTTGGATTTTATCCATCGGTCATTTCCTGTTATGTCTTCATTTAAACCTATTGATGGTCATGAAGTAAGTGACATCATTGATCAGTTAAAACCTACTGCAGCGGGCCATGACAATATTTCAGCATACCTGGTCAAACAGGTGAAGCAATCCATTTTGCAACCTCTTTCTCATATTATGTCTTTGTCTCTGGAAACAGGAGTTGTGCCAGATGATTTCAGAGTTGCTAAAGTCATTCCCTTGTTTAAAGCTGATGATCCTTGTTGTTTTACTAATTATAGACCCATTTCTATTTTGCCATGTTTCTCTAAAATATTAGAAAAAATCATACATAAAAGGATAATTTTTCATCTAGATTCTAACATGATTCTTTATAACCACCAGTATGGCTTTCGAAAAAATCATTCAACTTATATGGCTCTACTTCATCTTATTGATAAGGTTATTTCTGCACTTGAAAATAATGAGTTTACCTGCAGTATTTTTTTGGATTTTTCAAAAGCATTTGATACAATAAATCACAATATCCTCCTTGCTAAATTATACAAATATGGTTTCCAAGATATCACTTATAAATGGTTATCAAGTTATATTTCAAATAGATCACAGTTTGTTTCTTTTAAGGGTTATTTTTCCAATAAAGCTAAACTACAATGCGGGGTCCCACAGGGGTCTATCCTTGGACCACTGTTGTTCCTCATTTATATAAATGATATGTTTAGTGTTTCGGATGTGCTTTCCCCCATCATGTTTGCGGATGATACAACCCTTGTTCTTTCACATTCACATTTTAGTACGTTAATGAGCAATGCAAATATTGGCCTAGTTGCCTACACTGCTTGGTTTAAGTTAAATAAATTATCTTTAAATATTAAGAAATGTAATTTTGTTATTTTCAGTGGCAAAAAAACATACAATAAAGAATTAGCGCGAATTAGAATTGGGCCTACTGAGATGCTTCAGTTAACAACAACATCATTTTTAGGAGTTATTATTGATGAAGACTTGAGTTGGAGAGGACACATAGACTATGTTTGTGGCAAAATTAATAAGTCAATTGGTATAATAAGGAGGATTAGCCATCTTGTTACTACAAAATGTCTCCGTATCCTATATTATAGCTTAATTTATCCGTATTTGTCATATTCTAACATGGTGTGGGGGAGCACATATCCAACAAAGTTACATAGAATTCTAATTCTCCAGAAACGGTTTGTCAGGATAGCGGCTCGTTCAGGTTCACACACGTCTTCAGCTTCGCTATTTCAGAAATTGCAGATTCTATCAATTTTTGACATTAATATCTTCCAAATATGTGTTTTTATGTACAAATTATTTTCATCGGAAGGAAAGATTCCTGGCCAGTTTATCTTATACTTTAAAGCTAACTCAGCTGTCCATGCCCATAATACTAGGCAGGTAATGGATCTCCATCCTCCAAACTTTACCACATGTAGAGGCCAATTTTCAATAAGATTTAAAGGTACACAGATATGGAATAGATTTTCTCATGTGGCGAGACAATGCACCTCAATAGAGAGCTTTAAAAGAGTTTTAAGAGGTCTGCTGATAAACTAGCTTGTGCAATTAGTTGATTCGATATTTTTCAGTGTATTTTCATTTTACTGTGAAATGCTTTGTTTTATCACTAGTATTGTCGTGACATTTTTTGTTTGTTGTATGAGTTGTATTATATTGAGTTTTGCATTTTTTGGCTATGTTTTATCTTTCCTTGGTGGAGGCTTTAGATAAGCCATACTGGCTTTTTGCCTTCTCCGGCACTGAATATGTATCAGTATGTCCTTGGTGTTGTATTTCTTTTTTGTGCAAAATAAAAAAAAAAAAAAAAAAAAAAAAAAAGGTTCAAAAGCTCACTGATGCTTCAGTAGGAAACACAATGCATTAAGAGCTGGGGGGTGAAAACTTTTGAACAGAATGGAAATCTGTGCATTTTTTCTTATTTTGCCTAAACACAGGAGCTACAGAAGATACTTACATGTTTCCCAGAAGACAAAATAAGTTAAATTTACCCTGATCTTCAAATTCAAAAAGTTTTCTCCCCCCAGCTCTTAATGCATTGTGTTTTCCTCTAGAGCATCAGTGAGTGTTTGAAGTCACTGATATGAGTCCTCAGTTGTCCTCAGTGTGAAAAGATGGATCTCAAAATGATACAGTCTGGAGAAAATTACTGGAGAAAATGCTGGAAAACCAAAGAATTTGTGGGACCTGAAGGATTTGAACAACTATTACTAATCAAAAAAAATAAATAAATAAATAAATAAATAAAATAAATAACACAGCTGTGGATCACAACACAGTATTAAGAATCAAGGGGATGTAAATTTTTGAACTGAGTCATTTTTTATAAATTCAACTTTTATTTTCTCTTGTGGACTATAGACATTTTTTTTAATGTGAAATATCTTATTTAGGTCAACACTAAGTAAACAATAACATGCATTTTGTATGATCCCTCTTATTTTGGTAAAATAATTAACATTTTTAATTATGTTTGTTGTTATAATTGGTCAGTTAGGTTATTAAATATATATGCTATATGCTGATGTGGCTCACCTCTGCATAGGGACGTGTGCAGGTCGTGAGCGGGCTCTGCATTGGTCTTCTCTGTGCGGGGATACTGACCGCGAGCGATGCTGTATGGCCGCCTGTCTCTCAGGTACAGTCAGCGTGCTTGACCTCTCCCTGTCCCTGGAGTTCCTCTCTGCTGCTTTAATACAAGCACATTCTGTGTCATGGACTTGTTCCAGACAAAAAAAATACAGGGACACTGGAGAATGACAATAACACACCAACATTCACATTTCTAAAACTACTACAACAATTCATGCCGAGGGATTGTGCTGAAGTACCAGCACAACTGCTACTGCTCTACACATGCTAGAAAGAAAAACAAGCAAAAAAGAAACAAATAAATGTACTGTTACAAAGGTTTGTCTGTTTTTGTCCCCTTTAATGTATTTATAGGCATAGCAATTGGTGTCACATTTTACTTTTTACTTTTATCATATTCACAGAACAAACCTGAGCATTAACTGTACATGATGCATGAGTTTTGTGAAAGACAAGAAAGCCTCTAAAAAGATGACAAGTCTTGTTTGACTGTATAAATGTATAGAGCCTTTTTGTGTGATGGTAAAAATATGATATCGGAGGAATTTTTTTTCCCCTTCCAACTCATGGGGCTCCATAAAAATCGCTTCTTTCTTTTTATTGTTTTGTTTTTTTGTTCTTTTGTGGTATTTCTTGACAGAGTGATTAGAAACTAATTAAACATCAGAAACAAATTAGAGATACACCAATGCACCAACACAACTGTACACGTGTCAAGCAAATAACACCACAAAACCAATCTGTATCAATATTATAAATGAATTTCCTGTAGTACATTTGTAAACAATTACAGATGATGCTACAACTGATTAAGGATTTGCTGGTTACAAGCACAGAGATGACAGATTTAATTAGGCTAACCTAATCCATTAAATCATAATGCTAAACAAAGCATTAAATAGCATATGTATCATTTTCACTGAAACTTACTCCCGAAAATATCTATGAAGTGAATGTATTTTAGCACAATTTAGAACTGGAGAAATACACTGATTTGCAATAGTAAGGAACATTTCGTAAAAGAAATCTGACTTTACCATTTCCAACTTGCAGTAACATTAAAAATTAGATTTGGGAAGGAAGTGAATTGTCCCCCAATCAATATTGAAAGGAATTTAAAATGGGCCTAAATTAAGCATTAAGTGCTACAGGGTTTCTGAGAATTCATGACTCATGCATCTGATAAACTTTTTATGATTGCTCATCAAAGCACTAACTCTGAACAAGTGCAAGTTTTCCTAAATTAATAAACAGAATATAAATGGAAAGCACTCTATGTTCAAATGAATCCTAAATGAGTTCCCAAGAGTTCTTTTATATGAAAATAATATAAATATCAAAATATGTCACATTATCAAGTTCTCAATGTTGACATTAAAGGGTTAGCTCACTCCAGAATTAAAATATTCTAATAATTTATTCACCCCCATGTCATCCAAGAAGTTCATGTCTTTGTTTCTTCAGTTTCTTCAAAAAAATTAAGGTTTTTGATGAAAATATTTCAGGATTTTCCTCCATATAGTGGATCTCAATAGGAGCCAGTGGGTTGAAGGTTCAAATTGCAGTTTTAATGCATAAGTGTCTTATCTAGCGAAACAATAGGTTCTAAAAAAAAAGAAAAGTGTATATAATTTTTAACAACAAATGCTTGCATTGCACTAGCTTTGTGTTCACAACTTCACGCATTATGTAGTCACTTTGGAAAGGTCACACTGTAAAAAATAAAAAACACAATTTGTTGAGTCAGCTTAAAATAATTTGTTACCCCGCTGCCTTAAAATTTTAAGTTCAGTCAACTAAAATAAGTTTAGTCAACTTGAAATGTTAAGTTGTACTAAGTAACAACTTAGATATTTGTGTTTGCTAAACTTAACAGATGGGTAAGTAACCCAGCTGCCTTAAAATCTGAAGCTGATTCAACTCAAATATCTAAGTTGTCACTTAGTATAATTTAACATTTCAATTTGAATAAACTTTTTTTTAGTTGACTGAACTTAAAATTTTAAGGCAGCCAGGTTACAAAATATTTTAAGTTGAATCAACAAATTGTTTTTTACAGTGCACACATGACGTAGGCAGAAGTACTGACCCAGTGTTTACAAAGCAAACATGCAAAGAAAGTCAGATGCCCTTTACAAAAAAAGGTAAAACAACATTAGATTTTGAATTTGGAACCTTTTTGAACCGAAGAACACAGACGAAGAACTAAGCCCACGTGACCTTTCCAACATGATTACGTACTGCGTGAAGTCATGGACGTGCATCGCAGAGCTAGTGCAAGACAAGCATTTGTGGTCAACCCTTTAACTGTCACTCCCATTTCTGAACATAGACGAGAAAATGCATTATTCAAACAAATTTTTATAATTCATGAACGAAAACATTTTGTAATATGATTTAAATGTACATTTTTAATGGAAATGCAATGTCCAATTTTACAATGGTTTTCAAAGGATGAATATTGAGATTTTAAGTTTTCAGCTGATATATAATTTCGTATGATATCTAAAGCATGATAGAGAAAAAGGCTATGATGTAGATTTTTTTTAAGGTGCACTCTTGTCATAAATGAATCTATTACTGTTCCTACATAATTGGTAACACAAAACAGTTTTAAAAAGTATTTACATTTTTTATTTTTGTAAGAAAAGGACTGATCGTTTTGCTAAATAAGACCCTTATTCCTTGACTGGGATCATGTAGAGCCCTTTGAATCTGCATTGATAATGCAATTTGGACCTTCAGCCTGCTGATCCCCATTAAAGTTTACTATATGGAGAAAAATCCTGGAACGTTTTCCTCAAAAACATTCATTTCTTTTCGACTGAAGAAAGAAAGACATGAACATCTCGGATGACACGGAGGTGAGTTAATTATCAGGAAATTTTTATTCAGGAGTGAACTAATCTTTTAACTATATAAAAAATAATAACAGTAATATCGGTGCAACTATGCATGACAAGATAGATAAAATGTCAATCAAATAGATTGTCCAGGCAACAATCCTTGGATTTTTCTTGGACTTCCAAGATAAATGTAGAGTTCAAAAATATACCGTGTTTACTGCAGGTCTGACAACTTGCAGTACTTTTTTGCATAAAAAAGCCATGGAACATAGTATAAAAAAAACTTACAAATATCAGCCACAGCGTATTTGTCGTTTACGCTCTAAATTCTACAGCAAGCTTTTCTACAGGCATGCAACAGAGGTAACATCCATTGTCATAAGACCCATATTAATCATGTTACATGCTGTAATACACTGAAATAATCACTTTATAACCTCAAGATCCTCCAGCTTGACAACAAAATTAAACAGGTCTTATGAATGAGATAAAAGTGTATTTTTCTAGAGCGTGATTGTGGAGTCATTCCTCCACAGAGTCCATGCAGAGAATTCATGTGAGTTGTTTTTGTGGTTCAGTTGAACACTCTACAGCCCAGCACAGGGGGAGAAAGACTGTATTTTGTTTTTCAAAAACTAACACAACCTTCTTATATAATCAATTATCAGATCTGTCCAAAACTGTTTGATCTGAGGCTTTCATCTTTGTGCCAATTAAGAAAAAAATGGCTCGCATACAACTAAAAGGCTTGGAGAAAAAAAACAAAACAACAACTGTAAAGGCTACAGTACACATCTATAGTAAAATAATATGTGACATTAGCTTTCTCTCTCACCCTGTGTTGGGTTTCTACTCTTCAGAGTAATGATTGCCCCCACCCACCTGAGGACACTACCGTTATACCATCATCATAATCTGTTTCAATGATGCGATGAGATCCTGAGACACACGCACACACACACACATACACAGCATACAGTTCAACTGCTGAACATAAAGTACAACATATAACTGCATTGTAACCTGCATCCACTTTTACCTTATTTTTCTTTCGCCGCCTTCTCAGCACAAACTGGGGTATGAATAATTAATATGGTTGCACTGTTTGATCATTTGCTTGCTTTGTTTGTATTGTACTGTTGATTTTGTTCTCATGTTTAGTAACTTCTTACTCTGCGATTTCAGGATGTCTTTGTTCCTCTGCTTTAAACTATCGATATTAATCTTGTCAACAACATTAGTGACAGAAATGTTCATTAACAAAGTCTCTTTTGATTTTGAAAACAATAAAGACAAGGCGCAAAATATGCATAGGGATGATAATTAAATGTTTTTGTTTGTTTGCTTGTTTTTAATTAAGATGAAATTAAAGGTGCTTCACAATACCATAGATGAACCTTTTTTGTCTAAATGGTGCCATAAAGAACCTTCAACATCTAAAGAACCTTTCTGTTTCACAAAAGGTTCTTTGTGGTGAAAGAAGGTTCTTCAGATTATAAAAAGCTAAGAAGGAACCAAAAATGGTTCTTCTATAGCACTGTTGTGAAGAACCTTTTAAAGCACCTTTATTTTTAAGAGTGTATAAAATATGAGAACAAACAACAGGTATTGACAATATACAATATTTTTTGACAAAGAAAAATCTAGAAATGATATGACTGTTTCAGATGATCCAGTCAGTTCATAATAATAATGCACTGTAAATATTTGGTTTAATTTGAATCTTGTAAATTAAATTGTTTTGCCATCTAAAATTTGTCAAATTAATAAGATTTGATAAAATATTGACTAAATTCAAAGGATTTGTTTTTTTTTTTTGTCAAAAGACAAAAAAATAAAACTAACAGTTTCAAAAAATTTACAGTAGATCATGAGTGGGTTTGTTTCTTTTTTTTAGATAAGTATTTACAGCTCTTCATGACATTTACATTTCTCATAGAAAACATGAAATAAAGTGCATAAGATTGACAAATTTTAAAATACATAACAAAAATAAAACCATGTAAATAAAGGAAACAATTTGCATCACTTAATAGTAACTTGCAGCTTAGGAGATCGTCTAAAACATACTTTACCTGAACAGGTAATTGTGACTCTAATAATTTATCTTAACCCACATTTTAAGACATTGTAAGCCATTTACATAAAGCTGTAGTCTATAACTTTTTTGTGTTCATAATTCACTAAATTTATATAATAAGTGAAATCCATTTTCCAAACTGTGTTTTTGGCTCATCCTGAATCATAACGGTACCCCTACAGTATAATACGTTTTTATATTCTGACTATTTTAGACTGGTTGTGGTAGGAACCGCTAGACATAAACAGTAGCTCCGGCTACAATGTTCTTCCGCAAGACGCACATAGTTCTGTTTATTAAGAGCGCCAAAATTTATGGACTGCAGCTATAACAAAATTTAAAAAGGAACAAAAAACCAGTGCAAACTGTTGCCTTCATTTCTTTTTATGAACACCTCACTTTTTTACAGTGACACACTTACTACTGCCACAAATAATCCAGCTTATACTTACTTTGCAGTTTTTTACTAGGACTGTCTCCATGAACATGTCTGCGAGGGAGGCAGGGGGACGGCTGGGGCAATGGTAGGGACGACACATCGTGCGTCTGCAATTTGTACCAATGCGGCTGGTCATCCAATAGAGCTGTTTCCAGCTCGATTAGAATCTGTTCAAAAGGAATGCCAGAAACAGGGAATTTGAACCATAAAAGAATAACTGATTGGAGGCCAAAAAGACCACCAGATACACATTACACCTCAAAAACAACACTTGTCTGCTCCTAAGCAACTGCACACCAGAGGCATGTACTGTATAAATTAGCACAAACAAAATAGACATCAAAGAGCATATTACTATGGTCCTACTGATTGGGATTTAATAATAACAATAAAAAAATACACTTCAGGTGCTTTGAAAAACGGACTATTCATACCAGTGGAATCAAGAAAATAGAACACAAGTACATATTATGTGCTGTTTTGAGCCTATACATAGATGCTGTCAAGACATCATAATTTAAAGGGATAGATCAGCCAAAAAAGCTTTCTGACCCTGCATGGAGAGCAATGCAACTTCCACGTTCTAGACCCAGAAAGGTAGTAAGGACATCAATAAAATAGTCCATGTGACATCAGTGGTTCAACCTTAGTTTTATGAAGGGTCAGACACCTCTCAGATTTCATTAATAATATCTTAATATGTGTTCTGAAAATGAACAAATATCTTACGGGTTTGGATAACATGAGGCTGGATAATTAATGACAGAATTTTCATTTTTGGGTGAACCATCTCTTTAAGCGCACTCACCTCTCCCAGAAATTCACTCTCTTCCTCCTGGACTCTGGGCTGGTCCCAAACAGTGATCTCCAGCATGCGCTCTCTGAAGTCTCTGCGGTGGACGTGAGAATACAGGAACGTCTGGTTCCACTTTGGCTCTGCGCTCTTCTTCACTGTTTTCGTCCGTCTCTTGCTCTTGTCACTAGTCGAATGTAATGTGATTATAAGAGAATGTACAGTCTGAAAATTTTGCAGATTTCTTGCAAAAATCTGCACAAAATGCAACAAAACATCTGCAGATTCCATTTCCACCTGCTTATTATTAAATCTTTTGACACAGAATTCATTTTAGAAACTCAGCAATAGCTTAGTTTACCCAAAATGGAAAATGCAAGTCATATCTTATAGTATAGAGCTTGTGCATGGACAAATATTTTATTAAAGAAAGAAAAAAGCAAAAACATTCCATATAGTTTAAAAAAAATAAATAAATACAAATTTAAGGCCACCAATCTATTCTACCATACAAATGTTTATGGTCAGTAATGCTTTTAAAAGCATCTTCTGGTAACCAAGCCTGCATTTTTTTTTATCAAAAATAGAGCAAAAAAAGTAATATTGTGAATTTTTTTTTTACTATTGTTACTATCAGCAGCCATTACTCTAGTTGTCAGTGTCACATGATAATTCACAAATCATTCTAATTTGATGCTCAGGAAACTTTTATTATCAATGTTGAAAACAGCTGTGCTGCTCCACAGTTTTGTTGATATATTTGTTCAAGATTCTATGATGAACAGAAAGTTCAAAAGAACAGAATTTATTTGAAATAGAAATATTTTGTAACATAAATGTCCGTCACTTTACTATCAATTTACAGCATCTTAGCAGAACAAAATGTATAAAAAAAAAATACTGACCCTCAACTTCTGAATGGTTTTGAATGCAAACTATTACCCCTTAAAAAATGCTTGAAAATGCAGAAATTTAGACTGCAAATTTAAATACATTTCAAAATGTTTTACCTTCTATCAGGAAGAAAATACATTTTGACATAGGGATTTCTGGGTCGTCCGTCTGGTCGAGGGGGCAGTTCTCGTGCTTGTAGGACATTGACAATAAGCTGATGGCCCACTTTATCATACCATGATTTCACCTTGGTAAAAAGAAATAACACTTTCTCAAAGACCTCAAAGTGTTGGTAATATATAATTTAAATGTCAGCTAGCAGATAAAATATGTCAACCCTATCACCACACCACTTTCCTTTTCAAGTGAGAAAAACACATCTAAAAATGTTCTCTGCAAAGTGTTTTTTCCCTCTCCATGCTTACCGACAGCTGGCCTGGCAGTACCAGAGGGAGGTCTCTCAACATCCCAGGACTAGTCGGTGACATAACAGATATGGATGGACGGTCCATCTTTTGGGATTCATCTATAGAACTCGAACCAGCTGTAAGTTCAAACAATTAATATGTTAAAGTGTGCAGCTGTGAAGATATATCGCACACTTACTGGCGAAATGTAGTTCATTGACCTTCTTTGCACGTTCCTATTGTAAACACTGGGTCGGTACTTCTGCAGTGATGTAGGACGATTTTGAAGTTAGAGGAGAAAAGGAGATGGGAGTTTTTCAACATACACTAACTGTCTTGAATAGGACTGCACAGAGTATGCGTCCACATCGCAGAGCTAGACAAGATGAGCATTTGTGGTTAAAAAGTGTATAAATTGTAAATTTAGAGGCCTTTGAACCTGCATTTATACTGCATTTTGGAGGTTCAAACTCATTTCTTTACGACCGAAGAAAGAAAGACATGAACATCTTGGATGCCAAGGGGGTGAGTAAATTATCTGTAAATCTTTGTTCTGGAAGTGAACTAATCCTGTAAGGGTGTGTAAATCATGAGGCAATTTTCGCTTTTGGGTGAACTATTCCTTTAATGATTATTTTCGCATCAGTTTTGTTGATATGATTAACACTGCCCTTGTGTCAAACAATGGGAGTCAACAGTGACTGTTGTTTTGATCCATTTTAACCATATGGGAAAAAAGCAGCTTGGACATTCTGCTGAGTATCTCCTTTTGTGCTCCACGTAAGAAGGAAAGACATATGGATTTGAAATGTGACTAAACAATGACTACATTTTCACTTTATGATGAATTATCTTTTTAAACTGAAGTCACAAAACCTACTTGATTCTAGAGGAGGATGTGATGTCCCTGGAAGTCTTGGTGTATCTCTGCAGGAAACAGAAAATTGAAACACAGGAGAAAAGAATGTCAGTTGACAGATCATTAGCTTCTCTCTAAGTCAGTTTTTCCACACACATACACACTAACTTGACTGCTCATTCCCTCCTGAGACATCATGGCAAAACTGTCCAGACACAGGAAAGAATAGGGAACTGAAGGGCCGCTTTAATGCAATTGCTATACAGTTTTAGCGGTGAGAGGAGGGTCTGGAGCATGTAGGGTGACAATGGGGATACTGGGAGGAAGAACACTCTCAGATACTACTTTACTTACTGATATGCTCTATAGACCTTTTTCAAGAAGTTTTTGGACAGAATTCGCTGAATACATCTTTAACATGGAACAGGAAGAAAAATCACTGAAGTCACTCATATATCCAAAGGTTTGTTTTCTTAATTTCATTTCCAAACTAGCTGCTCGTTTATTTTGTGGTTTGTTTAGCTTACCCAATTGGTCTGGAAACAACTATTTCCACTTGAGGCGCTGACTGGGACTCCAGAATAATATTGTACACTTCCTTTTTAGTTGCTCCAGGCAACGCCTTTCCATTCCACTGCAACACCTCATCGCCTGAAAGCAAAAAAAGAAACCATTTAGCACTTGGCGGTATCCTGCATAGACTGACTGACTGAATAATGAGCTGTGAAAAATTACACGTAGATATGCAACCAAAAATATCAATGGAGATCTAGCAGAAGACATCCATAAAGCTAAGGTCAAAATCAAATTTTAAAATACTGCAATTTTCTTACAAAATTAGCCAGTCAAAATTAATTATTACCTGCTCGTAAATGGCCTACAATGTCAGCCAAACTTCCTTTCTTTACTTTGGTGATAAAGGCCCCCAGTCTCCCTGACTCTGTCATTTTTCCACCAACCACCTGGACAGGACACAAGAGTCAAGTAAAGTCACCTTTATTTTTATAGCACTTTATACTCAAAGCAGCTTTACAGTATTAAACAGGAAAGTAACAGAATCAAAAAACGCAAATCCAAAATTCAGCCATAAAGCAGCTCTAACAAGACAAAAGTGTCAATCAGTTCAGTTTTGATTCAGATCAGTTCAACAACTGAAGTTTATTCATTATGAAACCCTTGTTGAAAAAAAAAGCATATGCTGGTTAGATATGTTTTAAGGCATGGCAGCTGGTTTGAGCTGGTTTAAGCTGGTCATGAGCAGGAGCTAGTTGCACATGTCCAGCTTAAACCAGCTCATAACCAACTTATAACCAGCTCAAGACCAGCTTAAAACCAACTCAAACCAGCTGCCATGCTTTAAAACATACCTAGCCAGCATACACAGTTTTTTTTTTTTTTTTTTTTTTCAACAGGGACAAGTTCAGTTTAGCAATAAGAAGCTCTACTGAGAACAGCAGTGTCGTTATTCAGCTCAAGTCAATTTTATTCCCATTCGATAGCGTCAGTGTAGTCAACTTGATGATATTATTGAATATTAAGTGTCTTTTAAACTCTAACTAAGCAAGCCAGAAGACAACAGTGGCAAGGAACCCAAACTCAAATATGCAAATTTCCCTTTGGGTTCAAGTTTTTTGAACTTTGACACAAATTTGCAGCACAAACCGAAAGCAAGTCTAACTATGACTAACTATATACAAACAATTAACTATGACTTTTGTCTTAATACACTAACTTACTGCTTATTAATACTTCCCCATAGCAAAAAAAAGTAATAGAATTAAAATGCATTTATTTTATACTAAGTACAGTTTGAGTCTATTAACATATTTACTGACATATGGCTTGAGACTTACTGATATAAAAATTATAAAATTAAATGTAATTAAACTTTATTGGGAGTACTCCTTGTGCACAATGCACATTTCTTAAAATTAAGCCCAAAATATCTTTTAAAATCAATATTGAAGACATTTGTATGATCTTTCAATAATATTGGTCTTAAAGGCAAAATATTTGGTATGCAAAGTGTACCTAAAATATACTTCAAATAGTTCCACTTCGATTAGTGCAATCAAATATACTAAAGTATATTTTTAGTTGAACTTCAGAACTACTTCCACACAATTAGTTGTTCCAATTTAGCAAACTTTAAATATACCAGGTTAGTATACTTAGCATGAAATAAATGTATTTTAAATACATTTTAGTATATTTCTTTTCACTAGGCTTGTAAGGTAGTTGTTAAGTTTAGGTATTGGGTAGGATTATGGATCTAGAATATAGTCATTCAGAATATATGCTTAATAAGTACTAATAAACAGCCAATATGTTAATAATAGGCATGCTAATAAGCAACTAGTTAATAGTGAGAATTGGACCCTAACCTAAAGTGTAACCCAAGCCTTTTGGTTCAGCAGTGATCTCTGCATTGCCGGAGATTCATAACTTCGCAATAAAGCAAATAAAAACTGAAGCTCCACAAAGGACAAGGTGCTCATTCTGGCAGTGTCTACTCAGCCAATTCTATCATGACAACTCTCAGAAGATTTTAGTATGGAAATGGATATGACAATGTTAATGTATTTGTTTTTCGAGGAATAGATCTGTTATGCTTCTGAATTGCTGCTGCTGTTGCTTATTGCTGTTGTTGCAGATTATTACTGTTGCTGCAAAGCAAGTACAGAACTTGCTACTGCCAGTACATACGCTGATACTGCTGCAAGTATTTAAGACATACTGCTGCTGCACGAATACTGCATATAATAACCCATAGCAGATCTACACAGGTGGAGCTGGGAATGTGGAGGGTTTCAGAGGAACTCTAAAAGCACGTTGCAAACTGCTCGAATGAATGCTAACTAGCCATTTAAATGTAAAGCAGCAAGCTCATTGTCAGTTTGTGCCAAGCAGATTAATGCTGTGAATATCATCAATTTGCTTTCTCAGTTTCATGACAGAACATGGCATTTTTGCTTAAAGGGGTCATATGATGCGGTTTCTTGTTTTCCTTTGTCTTTGGAGTGTTACAAGCTGTTTGTGCATATATAAGATCTGTAAAGTTGCAAAGCTTAAAGTCGCAAACCCAAAGAGATATTTATCATAAAAGTTAAGACGCAGCCACGCCTTCCTAAAATGGCTTGTTCAAACATGCGCTCACAGGTCTATGTCACGGTGTGATTAGATTTGCATAACACCGCCCATATGTATATGCAAAGAAAGAAGGGTGTAACTTTTTATACCAGTTGTAGTATTGTTGCAGCTGCCACCGTGTTGTGGAGACGCTGTGTGATCATTGCGAAAGCAAAAGTACTTAGTACTATTTAGCCTTCCAAATGAGGACACAACTAGAAATCAGTTGTTAAGTTATATTTACAACACTGTTCCGGAAACAGAACAATGCAAATATTTGACTGTGTGCTGCACATTTTACAGAGGACTGTTTCCTGAACCTGAGAGAGGTGCCAGCTGTACACAAAGGGTTAAGGCTATAAAGTGGGGCAATTCCAATGTTGCAAGGACAGTCTGGCACTTCTGACTCATGACCTGTAAATATGTTTTCATATTTGTGACCCTGGACCACAAAACCAGTCTTAAGTCACTGGGGTATATTTGTAGCAATAGCCAAAAATACATTGTATGGGTCAAAATTATAGATTTTTCTTTTATGCCAAAAATCATTAGGAAATTACCTAAAGATCATGTTTTGATCAATCAAAGAACACCTTGCTTTTCAAAACGATGAGCTTTGTAAAAATCAAAGCGTTTCAGAAAGGCGGAACAGAGAGGAGCAACAATAATATACAGTATGTGGAAAATAATATGTTTCTTGAACCTCAAATCGCATAAACACATTGCATTACACCAAATACACAAAATAATGTTCTTTTTAGCAATCATATAACTCCTTTAATACTACACTTCAAATATATACAGTACTGTGCAAAAGTCTTAGGCCACTAGTATTTTCACCAGCTAAAAAATGGTTTAAAGTAAGTTATTTCTATCTTTTGCTGTAGTGTGTCAGTAAAAAATGTCGGTTAACATTTCCAAACATTCTGTTTGTCATTAATTGTAATAATCTAGTGAGATTTTTGTTTGCACAAGGAGTCTGACAACAGCCAGTGCGCCACACAGAGATCTGATCTCACCATCATCCAGTCTGTCTCTGGAATGACATGAAGAAACAGAAAAAGTGAGACAGACTAAATCCAGAAGAACTGTGGCAACATCTCCAAGATGTTTCAAGTAACCTACCTGCAAAGCTACCTGAAAAACTATGCACAAGTGCACATAGGGCAAAAGCTACTTTAAACGCAAAAGGATGGTCACATCAAATGCTTATTTATTTTAGTTAATATAAGTTCATTGATAAAGAAAATCTGTTTATGACATTGTTTTTGACAGCATCCTCATTTTATGTGCCTAACTGCCTAAAAATTTTAACAGTACTGTAGCTTTGTAGGTATAGGACTCTTAAAGCATCTTAGAGATGTTGCCACAGTTCTTCTGGATTTAGTCTGTCTCCATTTTTTCTGTTTCTTAAGACAGACTGGATTGAATGATGGAGAGATCAGATCTCTGTTTGCACAAGGAGTCTGACAACAGCCTGTGTTCCATACAAAAATCTCACTGGATTATTATAATTAATGGCAAAATGAATGTTTAGAAATGTAAACTGATATTTTCTACTGACACACTACAGCAACTTAGTTTAACTGACTTTAAACCATTTTTTAGCTGATGAAAATACTAGTGGTCTAAGACTTTTGCACAGTACTGTATATAAAAAAATAAATAAAATAAAATAAAATAAAATAAAATAAAATAAACCTGTACGGAAAGCAGTTATTTAGGGCTGGACTGTTTGCTTGCTTTCAGAATAGCTTTGGGTGTTTATTCCATCATCACTCTACGCATATTATTAATTGTATTTTGTCACATCTGCTTTCTTTCGCCTGTGAAATCTCCAATACAGTAAACAGGACCACACCTTTTGTGTAGCACATCCCTTCAAGTGCAAAGCTCAGGCAAAGATGTGATTAGCTAGTGTAAACTGCCATTGACAGGCTCACCTTCAGACCCAGTAGGGAACCGGCTTCTCGTGGCATTGTGGAGCGCTTACTTAGAGTGATGCGGCCAATCAAATGATCTCCCTCTTTGGATGGCTGCCAGCTCACTGGATGCTGTGAGGAACCAAACAATGCTTTTTCAGTCCCATTAATGCTGCACACACATGCTGACATGACATGTATATCTGAACATACAATCCAGTGAGTTCAGCTACGGAAACACTGTAATCAAACAACCGCTGTTTCTGCTGTTACCCACTGCCACTGATACATGACTGAAATCTATGAATAAAATACAAGTGAAATACTTACATGCCACACAGTTGGGTCCAGAGGATGACAGTCCCAGTCACCTGCATAATAGAAATTGACATTATGAACACAGTAATTAATCCACAATAGAGTTGATGACAGTCGTAACAGAGGAGTGTTTTAAAAACGGTGTAGCTTCAAGATGGTGTTATTTTAGAATCACTGATATTTTAAAATGAGTAATATAGTTTTTGCTAATATTTTAAATTAGACTTTATTTTTACATTTTTATTTGTTAGAGGGGTTTTTTTTTATTTAAAATTTTTATTTTAATTAATCTAATTTTCTGTAAACTTTTTTTTGTAATTTTAGTGCATTAAGTTACTTTTTAAGGAAAAAAAATGGTTTCAGAAATTTTATGTGAATTACACCTCTAGAGCAGATTTGTGCATATACAATGTACAAAAGAGGATTTTCTTCATCTCCCTTTGCCTGTCAATCATATTAAATAAATGCCTTAAAAGCGTTAAGAAAAATGAGCTATTAAGCATTTAATCGCATGCACAATTTTGACAGGCCTAATCAATACATGTAGTTGCTTCATGAGGCTAAGATTTTGACATTTACCTTCCAGGAAGAGGGAATTCTCTCATTTTATAAAAGTCAAATTCTCTCAAGTTTATAATAATAGTTAGCAAATTTACACTTAAGAAGAAAACTATAAATGCTATAAATTAGAGAGTTCATTTAACTTGAGGGGAACATATTACACAGTATCTGATGCGAGATGTTTTTTTTTTTTTAAAAAAAAAAAATAATATATAGCCTAGTATAACATTTTACAGTCTCATTTGATTATCTTGATTGCGTTCATAAAACTGTCTTACAACTCTAATGTATAGTGCCCAGGAAGACCCTCCGCACATACAGAATGAAGCATGAGCTATTCCCTTGGCAATCACTGACATTATAAGCTTCCGTCCAGTGTTTGCTTGTCCTAGTTATCAGGAATAAAGTCACATTAGCTCTGTATCTGCCATTACAATCTCAACTGCCAATGCTAAAGATGACGCTACATAAAAATGGTGAGGTAAAATGGTAACATCTAAAGTAAATCACTTTTTAGGTTAAGGCTGAATGATAATGGTTACACTGATAATCAAGAATATCTTGCTTAAAATAGTTGATTTTGTTTTTCATTTAATCAGAATTCTTGGACTTTCATGTCAACCACAGATAAAGAGAATGTCAACTCATTTGAAGGGTCTATTTTACCTCTTCAAGCACCCTAAATCATTACCCCACAGTTTCACAGACAATTCTTAAGCCTAGTCCTAGACTAAAATGTAATTCTGAGCTGTTTCAACTGAAAGAAACTTGCGCTGACTGATCTTATTATACATCAGTGCCTTTGTTTTGTCTCAAGATGCACACAGTAATGTTTTTTTCTAAACACAAACTTACTTAATTGTCCTAATTTAACTATGGCCTAATCCTGGCTTAGTCTAAGCCCTGTCTGTGAAACCAGGCCTATATTTATCATATACACACTCTCTACCAGGGTGGTATCCTCTGAGGAGGCAAGGGAGGTAATGTCTCTTCAAAATATTGGATGAGAAAATTTTTTTGCCTTAATTTTAATAGGACAGTTAGTTGACAGGAAGCAAAATAGGAGAGAGAGAAGGGGGTGGGATCGGTCCAGGTCAACAAGTAGGGACTTGAACTCGGGATGCCTGAGGCGCAACTGTGTTATTTGTCGGTGCCGACAAATAGAAAATACAACATTAACAGTGTATAAATCAAGTGTTTTCTAAAGTAACATTGTCTAACAGCGACACCAGCAGGTAAAGCTACAGCGGGAGTCTGCGTCTCTCATGCCTGCTCTGAGCCCACTGAGTTTTAACAGACCCCCTAAAGCGTGTGGTGAGTTTGGTGGCGGGTAACTGAGAATGAATGGGGGAAATTCATGTGAGAGGAGGCAATGCCTCCATCGTGATATGATTGGATATGACTAGTTATGATCGGCTGTGATTGGTTCACATGATAAATCCTGCCTCGTGTCCGTGCGTGAATCAGTCTGAATGAACAAGATAACGGCGTTAATGGGAAGACTAATTTAAAAAGTTAGTAAACAACTCACAAACTTAGATATAACCACTTTGTTACATCAAAATAAGACTTAAAATGGCATGAAAATATGACCTGTGGGAAAATATGATCTGTTTTAGTGAGAAATTTAAAGTAAATCTCTGTGTCTGTGACCAGTATTTACCAAGCTTTGATGACTGATGATCCGTAAAATAAAAAAAAAAAAACAGTTAAAGTTAACTATTAAAAGGATAGCTGAACATAAGTTCACAAATATTGTTACTGCCTAATGTAAATATTTAAGAAAATGTGTCTGGGACATTAATTTACATTTGAAAAAAAAAATAATTGAGGCCTCCTCATTTCAGAACACCACCACACACCACTACTCTCTGTGTTATGAAAACTGACAAAACCTTAAGAAACTTTTCTAAAAAGCTAAAAATGTGAAATTTCTAATATTAACTTCAACAATTATTTAAAAGATGTTAATGTTAAAGTATAAATACTAATTTATGCTAAATTTATACTAAATTAATAAATACACCTGCGCAACTACAATCACAAAAAAATATGGTTAAGATTTATGTTCATTCTTGTTACCAAGGAAAGATGAAGGTAATGTCAAATGAAAAAAAAAAAAAAAAACTTTTTTTGGATAAATAATCAGCGGCCCAATATTGGCATCAAATCAATAAATTTAATCAAAAAACTTAAATGCTATTTTATCTCATCTCCAGTGTTGGTGTAGTTCCTTTTTTAGGACAGTACAGGAGGAGGTGACAGGGGTGATACAGATGGGAGGATGGGACTGGGAAATGACCCGAGTCAGATTCATGTTGGAACATGTTTGCTATCAGGCCGTGGCTCCGACAGGGGACATTATGTTTGCACATGATAGCTTCAGGGTGTTTCTTCAACTTCAAACTCTCTTCAAACACATAAACATTTAAACCACAATATCATATAGTATATCAAATCTCAAATTATGTAATGCTTAATAGCATTCTGAAGTAAAAATTACAATAAATATTGGAACAAAATTACAAACTTCTTAGTCTTGCTAAAGCTATTTTTTTTTGCTGGATCCGATATGCACAAAAAGAAATCATATTTTCCAAATTTGTACATAATTTGACTAAATTATAGCTTGATTAAATCCAAATATATCATGACTTTCAAAACCCTGTGGCCTGCAGTTGAGAGTAATAGGAAGGGCCAAAGCACAGTCGGAATGGGCAAGGATGAATATGAAAAAGTCCCCAAATGGAACATGCTGCATCCGAGGACTGACGAAAGCTAGTCAGTCACTGAGCGGTTTTATGTGAGAGAGCTGCTGACCTAATTCCCAAATCTGGTGCCCTAAAAATGTTCCAAATAAACAAATGGAGCTTCACTGCATGAATCAGCAGGGTTTGTTTCACAGACCTCAGACTCAGGACTGATCATCATGGCTGAATAGCTTTAATGACGTATGCAACATGATGCTATCTATAGCTCTGATGTGAAAACTTATGCAAACATAACAGTTACAAATTTTGAGATCAATATATACATCTGTGTGATTATTAAAAACTGATTGTAACTTTGGGAGCTGACTGAAACTGATTAAAGCTGCAGTGCAAGTGTCCATGCACACATTCACATCCACCCTAGCTGAGCATGCATTTCACAATAAATGCAAAACAGAGCTGTATAAGGGGATGTTAATTATTTGCATTCATCGAAGCCGAACAAGAGAAAGTTGGACTTTTAGATTAAATCCATAAAGTGTGGGGAGCAGTTTTACTGTTGAATTATTCCTGATTTGCATTTTCTGTGCACTTTGAGAAATATTCAGTCTGTTTTGTGTGTGTGTGTGTGTGTGTGCGTAAGCATAATAAAAAACATAGTTACATTTTTTATTTTAAAGTTTTTAAAAGAAATCTCTTCAGCTCAACCAAGGCTATATTTATTTAATCAAAAATACAGTAAAAACAGTGATACTGTGAAAAATTATTGCAATTTAAAAGAACTGTTTTCTAGTTGAATATATGTCGAAATGCAATTTATTCCTGCGATGCAAAGCCAAGATATATATATCCATGTTTTTTCTTAATTTTGAAAAAAAAAAAAAAAAAACTGTTAAGCTGTTAAACTGTTAAAAAAAAACTGTTAAGCTCAACCAAGACTGCATTTATGTGACCAAAAATATAGTAAAAATAGAAATACTAAATTATTGCAATTTAAAAGAACATTTTTGTAGTTGAAAATATGTCAAAATGCAATTTATTCCTGTGACACAAAGCCAAAATATATTTTGATGATTTTGAGAAATAAAAAACACTATTAAGCTCAACCAAGTCTGCATTTATGTGATCAAAAATATAGTAAAAATATAAATACTAAATTATTGCAATTTAAAAGAACTATTTTCTAGTTGAATATATTTCAAAATGCAATTTATTCCTGTGATGCCACGCTTAGATATTTTTTAGATATTTTTAATGATTTTGAAAAAATAAAATAAAATAAAATAAAAAATAAATAAATATTAAGTTCAACCAAGGCTGCATTTATGTGATCAAAAATACAGTAAAAAATAGTGATACTGTGAACAATTATTGCAATTTAAAAGAACTGTTTTGTAGTGGAACGTCAAAATGCAATTTATTCCTGCGATGCGAAACCAAGATATTTTTTTAATGATTTTGAAAAAAACAAAAAAATAAATATTAAGCTCAACCAAGGGTGCATTTATGTGATCAAAAATACAGTAAAAATAGAAATACTGTAAGAAAATAATTGCAATTTAAAATAATTGTTTTGTAGTTGAATATGCCAAAATGCAATTTATTCCTGTGATGCAAAGCAAAGACTTTTTTTAATGATTTTGAAAAAAAGCTATTAAGCTCAACCAAGGCTGCATTTATGTGATCAAAATACAAGAAAAATAGTCATACTGTGAAAAATGATTGCTATTTAAAATAACTGTTTTCTAGTTGAATATATTTTTTTTAAATGTAATTTATTCCTGTGATGCAAAGCTAAGATTTGTTTTTTTTTTAATGATTTTTTTTCAGCTCAACCAAGGCTGCATTTATTTGATCAGAAATACAGTAAAACAGTATTAAAAATACAGTATTTTTATATATATTATTGCAGTTTAAAAGACAATTTTCTAGTTGAATATATTTTAAAATGCATTTTATTCCTGTGATGCAAAGGAATACTTTTTAGGAGCCGTTTACTGCAGTCTTCAGTGTCACACGATCCTTCAGAAATCATTCTAATATTCTGGTTTGTTGCTCAAGAAACATTTCTTATTATTATCAGCGTTGAAAATAGTTATGCTGCTTCATATTTTTGTGGAAATGGTGACACATTTGCAGGAATGTATGGAAAGTTCAAAAGAAATAGAAATCTTCTGTAACATTATAAACTAAATCACTGTCAGTTTTGACCAATATAATGAATTCTTGGTGAATATCTATGGTGATGTGTATATATATTACAGACCCCAAAACTGTGAATGGTAGTGTACACAGTTTATTTGGACTAATACTGAATTAGTTCTCCTAGCTGCACTGTTCAATTGGTTTCAGTATTACATTTAAGAAAATAAATCTTAATAATCAAAGACAATTTTTAATTTGATGTAAGAACACCTGCTACTTTAATACCCTCGTGTAATAAAATAGTGTCATTGCCCACGGCCCAGCGTCTCAAACCACACACACACTAATACACACATCATCAATCTGCAATACTTACTGCTGCTTACTGAAGAACACTAAAAATATACAATATTTTTAATTTTATATTTTAAATAAAATTATGGCTACATTATATCACTACATTTAGCACTGTATTGGGTATGTAAGAGGGTTTAGTGAATTTGTGGCTATTTGACAATAAAATGAACTACATAAACAAAGTTCACTGACCTTTTTCACTAACACTTTCGATCTCCACATCCTCACAGCTGGTGTATTCAGGTGTGGAGCCGCCCTCTTCTTCCGAGCTACTGATGGACATCTGCCTTTTGTTGAGGCCTCGTTTGGGTCTATAGGCTCTCGGTGGAGGTGGCCGTAACGACTCAGATTGGTCCGAGCTAAGAGAAGAATCCTTACGCATGATTTCTGCAGCCTTTTCCCGCTTAGCCCTGTGCAGAAAAGCTGCGGACCCAGGTTCCAGATGCCCTTTTGGGCCCCAGTCCTGTCCGTCCCTGAGGTCTGGAGGCCCAGCAGGGCCCACTTGAGGGCCACCGTGGCCCTGTTTATTGAGGGATCCTTGTCCCCCAACACCACCCCCCACGGTCCTGTCCACAGAATAAGCTCGATGGTTTTCTAAAAGGGCCTTGCGGTCTTCGTTGTTAGACACACGTTGCCTGCTCATGCGATTTCCAGCCGGCTCGCCCCCGTCTTGCATTAATCCAACCTCATTAATGGCTAGATCGCTGTGATGACGCTCCTGACGCATTTTGGACACTTTGGCGTGCATACGCATTTCCTGTTCCTCCTTCTGCGGTTTAACAGGGTAGCGGGCGAGGTTCGGGTCGCTGCGGTACCGAGTCTGGTACTCTTCCTCTCGTCTTTGACGCTCTCGCTCTTCCTCCTCCTGTCTCCTTCGGCGCTCGGGATGGGTGGGTTCATTCTCTGCGTATTCCTGCGAGTTACCTTTCTCTAATCGTCTGCTGTCACGCTTTTCACCTGGAGCTCGGTCTTCAGAGGCCTGTGATGACAACCGGCCTGGGCCTCGCCTTCTCTCTCCACGTCCAATCACCTTTCCATTCTGCTCGTGCAGGGACACGGGTCTCTTCCTATTATTCATTAGACAGGAGTTGGAAAGACAGCATTGTGAGATACAGCATTTAGAATTACTGCTACAAAGGCAGTTATTTGTATAATAAACAGCACAACACCTGTTAACCCCTGTTTTTCAAATTGTGGGAATTCAAATGCAAAAAGGATTTAGCTGAATATGCATCTGATAGGAAGACAAGCAACAGACGTCATCTTATAAAGAGATTATAAGGCAGGAGCAGCAGTCCACATACTGCCAGTTGAAAACAGGTCAGGATGAACAGATTTTGTTGAAACGTCCAGCTTAAAATAGAACAAATTGTATGTTGACAGTAGGGATATGTAACACTGCATATTTTGAAAATTCTGTTCTGGGGACCCAATGACTAGTGGACAAATCAGTCTCAAAGGAGTTATTCACTTGCAGAACAAAAATGTACAGATAATGTATTCACCCCCTTGTTATCCAAGATGTTTATGTCTTTCTTTCTTCAGTCGTAAAGAAATTATGTTTTTTGAGGAAAACATTTCAAGAATTATCTCCATATAGTGGACTTCTGTGGTGCCTGCGAGTTTGAACTTCCACAGTGCAGTTTAAATGCAGCTTCAAAGGGCTATAAATGATCAGCCGAGGAATAAGGGTCTTATCTAGTGAAACTATCAGTCTTTTTCTAAAAAAGAAATAAAAATGTATATACTTTTAACCTCAAATGCTCGTCTTGTCTAGCTCTGCCATGCGCATGCGTACTCTGTGTAATCTAGGTCAATACAGTTAGGGTACGTCGAAAAACTCCCATCTCATTTTCTCCATCAACTTCAAAATTGTCCTACATCGTTGTTTTATATATATGTATATATATATATTTTTTTTTGACCTTTTTTTTGTTTTGACCTTCTTTGCACATTCACTTTGTAAACACTGGGTCAGTACTTCTGAACCGATGTAGAACGATTTGTTGGAAGTTGGAAGAGACGATGAGATGGGAGTTTTTCGACATACCCTAACTGTATTGACCTGGAGTACGCATGCACATGGCAGAGCTAGACAAGACAAGCATTTGAGGTTAAAAAAAAGTATATACATTTTTATTCCTTTTAGAAAAAGACTGATCATTCCACTTCTTTCTCAGCTGGGATCATTTAGGGCCCTTCGAAGCTGCATTTAAACTGCATTTTGGAAGTTCAAACTCGCAGGCACCATAGAAGTCCACTATATGGAGATAATTCTTGAAATGTTTTCCTCAGAAAACATAATTTCTTTACGACTGAAGAAAGAAAGACAAGAACATCTTGGATAACAATGGGGTGAGTACATTATCTCTAAATTTTTGTTCTGGAAGTGAATTACTGCTTTAACGGAGCCTTCTACAGTTTGGATTGCTTCACATAACTCTGGAGCTACTTAGTATTTGACATGCCATCTTAAAGGGATCGTTTACCCAAAAATGAAAATTCTGTCAATAATTACTCACCCTCATGTGGTTCCAAACCCGTAAGACCTTCGTTCATCTTTGGAACACAAATTAAGATTTTTTTTTTTATGAAATTAAATAAACTGAGAGCTTTCTGACCCTACATAGACAGCATTGCAACTGACATGCTCAAGGCTCAGAAAGGTAGTAAGGGCACTGTTAAAATAGTCCATGTGACATTAGTGATGCAACCGTAATGTTATGAAGCTACCAGAATACTTTTTGTGCGCAAAAGAAAACAAAAATAACAACTTCATTCAACAACTACTTCTCTTCCGTGTCAGACTCTGATGCGGTGCTGCTGAAGCAGGAGCCGGCGTTCTGACGTAAAACCCAGAAGTGCTGCGCCTTGTTTACATGCAGAAGAACACACGCACTTCATAAACATGTCTGAAGACTTCGACAGAAAGAATGACTTGAAATTTTTTGCCCACCCTTACTTATTTTAACCGGAATATACACACGATGAACCAAGAAAGATTGACACTCTATGTCAGAACACTGACTCCTGTGTCAGTAGCACCACACGCATGTGTCGTGGTACTCTCATAAAGAAATTGTTGAATAAAGTTGTTATTTATTCAACCGTCATTACGGTTGAATCACTGACGCCACATGGACTATTTTAACATTGTCCTTACTACCGTTCTGGGCCTTGAATGTGTCATCAGAAGCTCTCAGATTCCATCAAAAATATCTTAATTTGTGTTCCAAAGATAAACAAAGGTCTTATGGGTTTGGAACGACACGAGGGTGAGTAATTAATGACAGAATTTTCATTTTTGGATGAACTATTCCTTTAAAAACATGGCAATAAGGTTTATTTAACCTAACAGTAGTAAATGCATTTCGTATTAACTAATAAAACAACCCACAACAGCATTTATTATTCTGAGCTAATCTTAATAAATATACTTTTGTTCATTAATTCATGTTTGTTCATAATACATTAAATGTAAATTCTGTTATCATCCCTCACACGTCGATCCAAACCCATAAGTGCTTCGAATGAAGACATTTTTGCTATTTTTCTATAACTTTTGCCTGTCCATTCCAAACCCAAACAACCAAAATTTGCATGCTGCAAAAACTATAATGATTTTTAAGTATCAGTGTCAAAGTATTGTAAAAGTAAAAGCAGCTTCCACAAGAACAAATGAGGTTTGTTTATGTGCGTCAAGCAAGAACGGTTGAGTTTGTTTATTATATTTGATGTACGATGCATGTGCGATGATCAGTGTTTAAATGTTAGTAAATGCCTGGATTAAATCTATTAATCATATAAAGCAGTTGCGTTATCTTCATTTGTGCTCCAAAGATAAACAAAACTCACAGAGGTTTGGAATGACATGAGAGTAAACGATGACAGAATTTTCATTTTGGGGTGAAATTGAACTTTGATTTATACACTTTAAAATGTACCATTAGTATATGTGAAATAAAAATGTATTGTTAGTTCATGATACCTACTGCATTAACTAGTGTTAAGAAACTGAATCTTACTGTAAAGTGTTTCCAAATCTACAATGCACAAGACACTCGAAATATGGATACTAATCAGGGGTGACACCTTAAAAGGATGTGATGCTGCAGTAATTTTGCAGTAATTGTGGTTTTACCCTGCAGCAATACTAAATAAATAAAAAGCTATATCCTAGTTGATCTCAAGACAAGACAACCATTATGAC
The DNA here is from genome assembly GCA_036247105.1 of Cirrhinus mrigala. NCBI lineage: Eukaryota > Metazoa > Chordata > Actinopteri > Cypriniformes > Cyprinidae > Cirrhinus > Cirrhinus mrigala. Next base: position 23,653,130 of record CM070007.1, on the reverse strand, counting down.
CCATCTCTAGTTGACACAATATACAAAAGCATATTTTAGTTAAGTGCCACCAGTAAATACGCATTTCTGCACTGCATACTTCATTTTGATCAGTGAGAAATATAACTTAGGATTGGCATGTGTGTAAATGGTGTACAGTTTTTTGGCCTACTTTTCTCGTGGCGGTTCACTGCGGGAGCGTGAGGCGGGCATTGTATCTGCTCCCTTGGTTGGGTCACCAGCACCAGCGCTGGGTGGCAGAGTGTCGTTAGTGACCGGAGCCTGTGATCTGGAGCGCAACTTCCTGTCCTTCTCCAACTCAGGGACACTGAGGGGAGCGCCCACACTAAGAGGCCTCCCCCCAGGCCCTGATGAAAACCATTCTCCTGATTTAGTTAGGATTTCCTGTTGTTTCCTGCACAGGTTACATACCCACATCACCTGCATAGACAAATACAAGTGTTATTAAGGCAGGCAGAAACTGATGATGTACAGTACAGCTAATACAAGGATAGGCAACGTCAGTCCTGGAGTCCTGTGGAGTTTAGCTCCAACCCTGAAAAAAAAAAAAAAACTCACCTGTCTGTAGCCGTCTAGTAATTCTGAAGACCTTGATTAGTTTACAGGTGTGTTTGATTAGGGTTGGAGCTAAGCTCTGCAGGACAGCGGCACTCCAGGGCCGACATTGCCTGCCCATGAGGTAACATATTAGGCTTTAAAATTGCATTGTTTTAAACATTATTTTACAGTATTTTAAAGACATTCAAAAGAAGACAGAGAGACAGACACACATACATAAACACATAAAATACAAAGATACAGTACATCCACACATCCACACAATATCAAACATATTGACTTTCTTTAGCTATATTTAGCTAGCGTAATTTCGATCTAGCAATTTTTTTCTGAGCAATAGGCAAGGGATATGAACTGACAGTGTCAAGCAGGTGTAAATATGAGCTGCAATATTACAGAAACAAGTGAACCACACTAAACAATCGAGCACTATAAAGTATAAAAGTGTCTATTTTTAATACAATTTTTTTTGTCTTCTTTATGATAGTTTCCTACACCTGCTGGATTGCACTAATCGCTGTTGGCAGTAGAAATGTCATTCAAAGATTGTAGATGTAGTATCCCTACTAAAAGCCTTGAAAGCTAGTGGTACCTGAAAAACATCTTAAATAGCTTGACAAGCACAGTTTTCTACATACTGTAGTTCTTATTGAAACAGGAAGTCAGGGTGGGAGTGGGACATATCAGAAGAATAATTACTAACAGACATAAACTGAAAGCCAAAAGGTTTCAAAGCTCTGAATTCATAATCACCTGGATGATTGTGTGATCCAATAACTGGAGGTTTACTAAGAGCACAGTCTTTTCCTATTCTTATTGTATTTTCAAGACACTTAAATGGAAAAGAAAACTGTCATCATATCAGTTCAAACCCAGATGTTCATTTTCAGAACTCAAATTAAGATATTTTTAACAGTCACTGTCCATCCATTGAAAGTCCATGCTACCAAAACTTTCACGCATTAAAAAGTATTGATGAAGGAACATACACCGCTCATCAAATATGGCAAACACAGAAGCTCAGCCATATTTTCTTGACACGTAATAACAAACCTCATTGGTTCTTCCCCATCAAGCAAACATATTTCACCTTCCATTTACCATATTTGATGTGCTCGATGTATGTGTGTTGATAAATGTTTATTAAGACAAAATTACACCTGTTCATCATATAAAGCAATTGTGCATATTCTGGAAACCTGGCACTTGATTCATATAGATTACTTTTATGATCTCTTTAAAAACTTTTTTTAAATCATCAAAGTTTGTTTGTGAGGACTTGGAGGGACAGAAATCTGTCAGGTTAAATGTACAGTTACCCAAAAATAAAAATTTCCCCATTATTTACTTCAGCGGTGCCAAACCCTGCTCCTGGAGATCGACTTTCCTCCAGAATCAAACACACCTGTCTGTAATTATCAAGTGCTCCTTTAGATCTTAATTAGCTGGTTCAGGTGTTTTTGGTTAGGGTTGGAGCTGAACTCTGTAGGAAAGTCGATCTCCAGGACCAGGGTTGAGCACCCGATTTACTTAATATCAAGGCATCCTAGGCGTATATGACTTCCTTTTTACAGACGAATCTGAGTTATTTTAAAAATTGTCCTGCCTTTTTCAAGCTATATTATGGCAATAGGCTGGTGTTTTTCTTCAACAGGTCAAAACAAGTCCAATAAAGTGCATCCATCCATAATAAAAAGTGCCTCACTCGGCTCCAGGGGGTGAATAAAGGCCTACTGTAGTGAATCGGTGTGTTTTTGTAAGAAAAATATCCATATTCAACATGTAATAATCACTTTAATCTACTTGCACTCACTGTTGTACATGGAAGCCATTCCAGGCAGATGACGTAGGGCGTATGCGTTGTGCATACGCCAATGAGTCTCGTAAAAACCAACGTTTGTTTACAGGAGCAAAGGAAGCAAAGTTTCCCTACTTTAGCAAAGAAAAACCAGTCTCCACTTGGCTTACATTGAAATCCTCCAACATTCTTCTTTACATTATTCTTCTAATTCGTGGCCATTGTTTTGTTCTCTCCCTTGCACATCTGCGTTCACTTCTGAGCGGCGCATGCGTAACGCCGACATCCTCTGTCATCCACCAGGAGCAGCCTCCGTGTACAACAGTGAGCGCAAGCTAGATTAAAGTGATTATTACGTTTTAAAGGGGTCATCGGATGCCCATTTTCCACAAGTTGATATGATTCTTTAGCGTCTTAATGAAAAGTCTATAATATAATTTGGTTAAAAAATCCCAGTGGTTGTGTAAAACAACACCCTTTTTACCTTGTCAAAATGAGCTCTGAAAAAAATCATCCCATTCTAAGGGATTGTTCCTTTATATGCAAATGAGCTCTGCTTGCCCCGCCCCTCTCTTCTCTCTGTGGAGTGACGAGTCTGTTTACTTTAGCCGCATTTAGCCACGTTTAGCCACTGAACTTCCTAAATAGCACGTTATTAGGAAAGATGATCGCAAAGATTCATAAAAAAACCCTTACACTCACTTCTGCTATAAGTGAAGCTGGATCACGAATGATTTGTGCGAACATACACGGATACATGTAGATCAGGAGCCGCATTCCCTTCACAAACAAACATAATCCACTGCATCTTCAGCAGCTCAGATGTCGGGAGTAAATGACGACCACTATGTTCATTATTACATCCAGCAACACAACACCTCAATCGCTCAATCTGAGATATTCTTGTCTAATTTACATCCCTGCTCCAGCATCGAAACAATGGAGGTCGGATTGTGGCAGCTGTTCTGAGGTAAGACGCCACACCGACAGGCATCTGAGAATGGCCCGATTTAAAAAAGGCGATATTATTTTAACATATTAATTAAAAATCACTGCATGGATTTTTATCATTATAGGGTAGATTTGTACATACACTGCCAACACACATTAATGTTCAAATAACATGAAAAAGTGAACTTTGCATCCGATGACCCCTTTAAATATGGATATTTTTCTTACAAAAACACATTCAGGAGGCCTTTATTCACCCCCCGGAGCCGTGTGAGGCACTTTTTATTATGGATGGATGCACTTTATTAGACTTGTTTTGACCTGTTGAAGAGAAACACCTATCTATTGCCGTAAAAAAGCTTGAAAGAGCCAGGACATTTTTTTAATATAACTCTGTTTGGATTCGTCTGAAAGAAGGAAGTCATATACACCTAGGATGGCTTCAGGGTGAGTAAATAATAAGCTAATTTGCATTTTTGGGTGAATTAACCCTTTAATTAAAAATATAATTTTTTCAGAAATCCTTTCTTGCATCTGGGTAGATTTTTACATTGCAAACTCATAATAATAAATTGAACTGTAAAATATGTCCAAAACTGCAATGCACCTACAGTAGCACAAGATGCTCAAAATACAGAGCAAGACATGACAACTGTACCATGGTTTTACTGTGCAGTTAACATGCTAATTAAAATATCATTGCTAGAATACTAATGCTAAAATATAAATAAGAAGAAACCAAATGAAATGTTACAGTGGAGGTTAACTTCTGAACAGCAAGAAACAAAAATCAGCCATCCTTTTTCTTCATCTGGGTAGATTTTTGCATTGCAAATGCACAAGTTATTATATCATCAGCCTCGTATTTGTCAATCTGCTTCCTCCCATCTCTTTCCTTTTCCCCAATGAAGCCCTATTATTGAGCCCTGTAATGGTTCATTCATGAGATGGATGGCTGAGGCTGCCTAAAATACCTCCGCCGACACCATATTTCTTCACTTCCTCTACCCATATTTCTCCCACCCTCTCTCTTACACTCTCTCCCTCTCCCTCTCACTTTTTTTTTTAGCTAGCCAGCTAGACAGGCCTGATCTGACATGATTAGCGGGAATGCTAAATCAAATGAACAGCTCTTGCCTTGACAACAAGTTCACGGCTTTAAAAGCACAGAGGTCCAATCTATTGATCTAGCATCAGGCTCTTAAAGCAACCATAGAATGACAGTAAATTCACTCCTGCTGTAATACCTGACGCCTGACGTGGCTACAGGAAACATTTGATCGAGAAGAACCCTTATTTTTTTTTTAACCGAAGCTTGGAAAGGAAGCCAAAGGTCTGTGCGATACAGAACTGTGTAAATCACATGCACATCCTGCAACCAACACTGCATGTTTTATCGATTGGATGAATGGTGTGAGAATGGAAAAGCAGACATCCTCCGAAAAGCCAGTAACGTTAGTCATCTTTGGCGCCTGATGATCAGTCGCAAATGGGTTATGAAAGCAAGAGCTTATATGTTGCACAAAAACAGAATATTTTACAACAGATGCAGCTAAAAATGTTTCATTTAGAGTTCTACGATAGTTCTGTGGAGTCAAAAATAGTTTGACTTCTAATGGTGACAAACTAACTGTTTCGTGCTACTCACATGGTGGCGTCCTCCTAGATAATGGATCCCCTCTCACAGGATCAACCTTCAACTCCATGAACATCCAGAACAAATTTCTTTGAAGAACCGCCGGTGCGAGATACCTCGCATTTCGGTGTTGACCTGATCTTAAAGAGGAAAGAGGCTGTTCTAGGACGGGATGGATATGAGGGAGAGTGAGAGAGAAGGGACGAGAGAGCATCATGGCCTGATTGGATCCAGTTGGCAAAGCTCCAGCGTAATCTGAGGTAAATCAGATGTGCAGAGGCCCACAGCTGTCAGCCAGCCAGAGAAACACTCTCAGGAAGGATTAGCAATCCCTGCTAATCCCACCACGCTATTGCTAGCCCTTCCCATTATTCAATCCAGTGACGAGACAATGCTGCCCGTGCTTTTCCTCTCACCGCCACTGGGAAACTACCACTGCAACACTGATCTTGGAAAGATGGACCACAGACTTTAAGTCTGTCTCAATGGAAAACTATGATATGTTCTTGATTCTTGATTTTTGATAAACAAAATGTATTTCACCCATATAGGTGAAAACTGGTTTGGCAGCTCATGATTAGAAGGGTTTAAGTAGAGAAGAGAAAATCAACACCTTATGAATGTGAATATCTTCGGAAAAGTCTACATGCGTAGATGGCTAGATTAGTCATCATTAGTTTTGCGCAGTCGAGGATGGGTAAAATAATCCAAGGCTTTAATCCTTGAATTAGATCGAATTCGAGCCGTACGCACAATGGAGGATTCACTTTCTCCCTGATTCTTTTTTTTTTTCCTCCAAAGGCCAGTTCACAACAATATCCAGGGCAGCTAAAGCCATTAAAGCTTCTCATCTTGCGAAGGCTTGATTCTAGAGCCCCTCTCCCAACTAGAGAACTGAGGAGAAAAGGGAAATAAAACATTTGAAAAATGTAGGCCACTAAGACCTGGCCATTTTTATGAGACAGAGAGAGAAAGAGATTAAATCATGAGAGAGGACAGGAACAGCGGTTTCACTGTATTCCTGAATAGCATGAATAGGATTTTCTTGTGCAAGGAGATCACTAGTAACTAAGTATCAGAAGAGCCCATGAAAATCAGACAGTAAACAAGTATAATTTAATTTAACTGCAGACCTGAGGTCAGCACATATGGAAAGAGAGAAAGAGATGGATGAGAAATGTTGTGTGCTTGTGTGTGTACATTTACATGGGTGTAAATACAATCTCTACTGTTCTCTAAGCATAAGTGTGCCAGCCACCCCCTGCTTTGGTGAATACTGTTCTCCATGGTAACCAAATCAGTGAAAAGAGAGGAGATGTACAGAGGACAGTGTGAGTCTCCAGTACAGAGTCATGAATATCAAAATCATGTTCTCTTTTTATTTCCTAACATCTAATTAGAAACTTGGTACTCTTTTATTCAACACATTCTCACTCCTAACTTGTCACATACTGAGGCTTGGTCAGGACCCCTTGGCGTCACTTTTTGACGCTGAGGGCACCTCTTTAGCATCACTTTTGGACATGCAGGGTCCTCCATTGCTTTGTTGTTTGCATTATGCGTTGCATTTAATGTTTGCATGTATTTGCAAAAATAGAAATCATTTTATATAAATTTGTACATTCATAGAGATTTTGGAGCACCTAACTCCACCCCTACCCTAAACCCACTCACTTCTGAACAATTTAAAACACAGTAATAGGAATTTATTGCAAAAACTGACCATAAAAAGCAGTATAAAAATATTACAAAGAAGACGCATTGCATTCCAAGTCCTCCGATATCTTTATAAGCAGAACAGAGTAAATCATAAGGTTTTAAACGCTGAAAATGATCTCGCTCCCGCACATATGACATTCAAAAAGATACTCCCGAACTTGTTTAGCATGATGCAATCGGTCACGAGACACACAAGAAACAATGGCATTTCACCACCAAAGCTGACGTAACACTTCTTCTGGTGGTAATTTTTAAAATGAGCTGAGATGAGCTTTATAGAGATAGAGATTGCGATCGCATCTATTCCTCTCAGAAATCAATCGTTTTGCCTCAGAAGACTTGGGATATTAATACTTTTTAAAGGGGTCATCGGATGCAAAGTTCACTTTTACATGTTGTTTGAACATTAATGTGTGTTGGCAGTGTATGTACAAATCTACCCTATAATGATAAAATCCATGCAGTGGTTTTTAATTAATCTGTAAAAATAATATCCCCCTTTTCAAATAGAGCCGTTCTCAGATGCCTGTTGGTGTGGCGTCACACTGACAGAGGCTGCTCCCATGATAGTTGATTGACAATCCCATGATAGTTGATTGACATTCACTTCCCTCCGACCCGCCAGGAATGTAAGTTAGACAAGAATATCTCCGATTGAGCGATTGAGGTGTTGTGTTGCTGGATGTAATAATGAACATAGCGGTCGTCATTTACTCCCGACATCTGAGCCGCTTAAGATGCAGTGGATTACGTTTGTTTGTGAATGGAATGCGCCTCCCGATCTACATATATCCGTCTATGTTCGTGCGAATCATTCATGATCCAGCTTCACTTACAGCAGAAGTGAGTATAAGCATTTTTTTTATGAATCTTTGCGATCGCCTTTTCTTTATAACGTGCCTAGGGGTCTTGACCAAGCGTCAATATGTGACAAGCTGGGAGTGAGAATGTGTTGTTTTATTTAAAAGTAAGCAACAAAAATGATGTTACAGTTGTTTAGTTCTATTTATGTCTGTAAATCAGTTCAAAAATGAAAATTACCCCATGAATTATTTATCCTCAAGCCATTCTAGGCATTTATGACTTTCTTTTTTCAGACAAATACAGTTGGAGTTATATTAAAAAATGTCTTGGCTCTTCCAAGCTTTATAATGGAAGTGAATGGCTGTTGAGATTTTGAAGTCCAATAAAGTACATCCATCCATTATAAAAAGTGCTCCACATGGCTCTCGGGGCATAATAAATGCCTTCTGAAGTAAAACGACACATTTTTGTAAGAAAAATGTCCATATTTAAAACTTTATGAACCATAATCTCCAGTTTCCGCTAAGTTTCGTTCGGGCGTACGCGAGAGTGAAATTACAGTGGATGACGTAGGACGTAGGCATAGCCTAAGCTCAGGTGCGAATATGCTAGTCTCGTGAGAACCAAGATTTGTTTACAGCAAAGGAAAACTAGTCTTCTCTTTTCTTACATCGAAATCCTCTGACATTTTCCTTTACAAATCCATTTTGTACTTCTAATTCATGACCAGTATTTTGTTTTGCTCTCTCCTCTGCGCTTCCACGTTCGTCACCGCATTCGTCTACGTTCTAAGTAATCTGCAGCTAGTGAAAGCTAGAGATTATGGTTTATAAAGTTGTAAATATTCACTTTTTATGATGGACGGATACACTTTATTTTACTTCAAAATCTCAACAGCCATTCCCTGCCATTACAAAGCTTAGAGAAGCCAGGATATTTTTTAATATAACTCCAGTTGTATTCGTCTTAAAGAAGAAAGTCATATACACCTAGGATTGCTTGAGGTGAGTAAATCATGGGGTTATTTTCATTTTTTGGTGAACTAACCCTTTAAATATGATTTATTTTTGCAAATCAGTTTAAGCTGTTTGTGTCAGTTAATTCAAAACTTGATTTAGTTCGAAATTTAAGTTGCATTATCACTCAAATGTTTATGTGGCATTTTTCATATATTTATTGATAAATGTTAACATTTATTCAGGATACATTTTTTGTTCTATTGCTCAGCCCTAAAATTGAGCAAATCAAAACATAAATATGCAAACACAAAGATATGACTAGTTGTAGAGAACAAAAGCAGTGACATAGGCTTGATACTAAAGAGAAATGAAGGCAGGTGGGACAGAGAGGAATCAGGCAGTCTATTGCATCTGCAGTGGTCTGGGGAAAAGGACTGGGGCTCAACTGTGCTACTTCAGAAGAAATGGGTTATGAAAAATAACTGCCTTCCTCTCAAAAACTGGCAGATCTGCTGACACAGTCTCCATTGCACACCCCAAAGAGAAAACTTGCTCATACATCACACAAACACACACACACGCAAGCACACCCACAGCTTGGATCCAATAAAGCACTCAGGGGAATTTTAATATTAAAGCATACAGACACCTGTGACAGGCTGCTTAGGCTGTCAGAACTTGTTTAAAGGGGTCATATCATGAGAAACCAAATTGTTCTTTGATCTTTAGAAAAATATTGTAACAGAATTCCCAATATTTATAATGCCCTATTCTGTTTCGGAAAATATACTATCCATGCACTTACAGCCGCACATCAATCTACAGACTCCTAAAGGATTTTCACATTTGCTTGGCTAGCTATACTACTGGAGGACTGAAAGGAGGAATAGCATGTGCGCACATCAGCATTTGTGCACGCCGTGTAAAGAGAACAGGGATAAATAGAGTCCCTAGCCAGCTGCTGGTCAGAAGGGAGGTGTTACACTGGTAAATAAAACTCACTCCTTTCCCTAACAACATGGCTAACGGCTAAGCTAAGCAGTTTTTGCGCTTAAAGGCTGTTAGGAAGAGATTGCTTCTTTATCTTATTAGCGAGCCACAACCATGTTGCTCGTGAATCATCTTTGCATTAGCTTTCCAAAACATTTCCGCTAGTGAGTACTTTTAACATACTGTATGTAGGTACAGGCTAAATGCTAAGTCCAATCTGCTCTGTGATTAATCACATCCTAATGGCTAAAGGCCACAGTATACTTTAGTTTTTTATGCATACATGCTAGGGTGTGCATAGAGTGTGTGTAACGAAAATTTCAACATCAGCAAACACTGTAAAAAAAAGATTTTTTGAAGTTGTAAATAAAGATTATGTTTGTATGTCTTACAAGAAAATACTATCTCAGTCTGTTTACTTCAAAATTTCATTTTTAATTCAGTGTTACATGAGGTTTAATGGTGTAATTATCTGTGAAATTTACTATAGATTTCAGAGTGAAAATTGTTTTGAGGTCAATCCTACATTTTTGTAGACATTCATTGTAGTATGTGCACATTGTATATGTACAGCTTTTTTTTCTAACTGCACATACATCAATCCTTTTTTTTTTTTTTTTTTTTTTTGCAAACACAATTTTATATAACATGTAGTAGGGCTTCACAGTTTGGGGGAGAAGGGAAAATTGCATGTTTTTCTGTTAAAAATTGTGATTGATCATAAGCTGCTCATGTGTAAATGGACACAGTGCCGCACTTCACTCTGAAACACATTGCCCGTATATTTATTTCATTATATCATAGCTTTGTAATTTGATAATCACACTAAGCCATATACTGATTTTGGTTTTATTTTTATTAAATGTGCAGCCCTAATGTTTGAAACAGAAACAGCTAACATAGGCTCACTGGAAATACGTGCCTGTATATACATTTCTACAAAACTGAAAAAACGTACCTATATGTACGAATCACTTCAGGTTCCAGTTGAAATGAACACTAGAGGCAGTAAAACTCAGACAACCTTTTACCTCAAGCAGTAATAAAAACGTGACACAGTCACATATTGAACACGTGTTTTAGCGCCACTCTCTAGACATTTCACTTTGAAACTGCCATGAAACGTGCAGTAAGGTACGTAATTACAGTGTTGCAGAAATTTACATAGAGGCAGGTATTTTCAGCCTGGGTTGGAAATAGTGTACACACTGGACAACACTGAAAATTTCTGTGTGCATGTGTTGACCGCCTGTGTTAGCGTACCCTATGAAATAAAGTATATGCATTTGGTAGTATGCATATGATAAGCATACATGTACAAAACATACTTTGGGCTTACTGTTGGAAAGAAATAATTTTTTTGAGGAAAAAATTTCAGCATTCATCTCCATATAATGGACTGCTATGGTGCCCTGAGTTTGAACTTCCAAAATGCAGTTTCAATGGAGCTTCAAACGATCCCAAATGCAATTGTAAACAATCCCAGCTGAGCAGGAATGGTCTTATCTAGTGAAACGATAAGTTATTTTACATAAAAATAATAGAATTTATATACTTTTTAATATCAAATACTCGTCTTGTCTTACTCTGCCTGAACTCTGTTTTTTTCAGTTCATGACAGTTAGGGTATGTCGAAAAACTCCTGTGTTCTCCCTCAACTTCAAAATCGTCCTATATCGCTGTTTTACCTTTTTTGTTAAGGATGTTTGATCCTCTTTGCATGTTCACTTTGCAAAGACTGGGTTGGTACATTTATAGCGATGTAGAATGATTTTGAAATAATTTTTTAAGTTGAGGGAGAAAATACGATTGGAGTTTTTCAACATACCCTAACTGTCTTGAGCCAGAATACACAGAGTTCAGGGATAACAAGATAAGACGAGCATTTGAGATTAAAAAGTATATAAATTGTATTATTTTTATGAAAATAACCGATCGTTTCGATTTTATGAGGAAAAATACTGAAATGTTTTTCTCAAAAAAACATAATTTCTTTACGACTGAAGAAAGAAAGACATGAACATCTTGGATGACAAGTGGGTAAGTACATTATCTGTAAATTTTGGTTCTGGAAGTGGACTTCTCCTTTAATCCAGCTTCAAAGAGCTTTACATGATCCCAGCCAAGGAACAAGGGTCTTGTCTAGCAAAACAATCTGTCATTTTCTAAAAAAATGCTAATTTATATATATTTTAACCACAAATGCTCACCTTGCACTAGCTCTATTATGTGAGCCTACAAATTCACACATTACATAATCATGCTGGAAAGGTCACGCACGATTAGATCTTTGTCTGTGTACTCAAAAAAAGCTACCTGATCTCATGACAAAAACATACCTGTGGGAAGTTTTTCGCAAGACGGAAAATACGTACCAATAAGTAAATATCACTGCAGTTTCCAACCGAAATTAACACTAGATGCGGTAAAACAGGGAGCACTTGTAAACATTTTTGTACACAGTTATGATTACAGCTCCATATATTTTGCTTTCCAGACATAACAAGCTTGCTCAGTAGCTCAACCGGCAGTTGGACTTAGGATGCAAAATCCTTGGGTATGAATCCCGTTAAAAAACATGACTCACAATGAAAGAGTTGAAAGATGGGAGATCAAAAACAAGCTAAAACAGCATGTTTGCAATTGTTTTTACGTCACATTCACATTTGTTCATACTATCAGGTAGGTTTAGTTGTAGTGCAGATGGTACGTCGTTTTAAAACGTCACGGAGCATTAGAATTATAGTATCACTCAACAGACATTTCAAGTCAGAACTGTGGTGACACTTACAGTACTTCTGCCTGTGTCACGCGTGACCTTTCCAACGTAATTACGTAATGCGTCAAGATAGTCCAAGACGAGCATTTTTGGTTAAAACATATATACTTTTTTTTTTTTTAAATGGACACTCATTTCGCTAGGCAAGACCATTTTTACTCAGCTGGGATCGTGTAGAGCCCTTTGAAGCTGCACTGAAACTTAAGTTTGGACCTTCAACCCATTGATCCCCATTGAAGTCCACTATAAGAAGAAAAATCTTGGAATGTTTTCCTCAAAAACCTTAATTTCTTTTCAACTGAAGAAAGACATGAACATCTTAGGTAACATAAGGGTGAGTAAATTATCAGGAATTTTTAATTCTGGAGTGAACTAATCCTTTAAGTACAACCACATTCAGCAACATTCAGAAGTATATGCTAAAAAGGAAGGACATTTCTATTTTAGCAGCACACATTCAACACCATTACCAGTCATTGAGAAAGAGACAACAAGCACAAACACAGCAATAAACACAGACACCTGACAGGAAACACATCACACACATAAAAACGCACAAGTCGCAAGTGCCCACTGGAGTGCAGGGTAAGTATTTTTCTCTGAGTGCTTTCATCAATACTAACAAAGTGAATTGCGACTATAACATTACGTGCTAAATCCTTGAATTTTAACCTTGAACTTTCACCCCGTGGCATGCCTATTGCAATCCCAGGGCACAAGCAGGTGCAGTGAACATGCACAGATAAGCATTCTCTCATCACTGGTCGCACTTTAAGTGAAAGGGAATCCATTCCATGTTCGGAACATGTCACTGCTGGAAATCATGTAAGTGCAGCTTACATAATGTTTGTGTTAAACCCATTTGACTAAAGAGCAACCAGTTGTGAGACATCAATATTCCAACAAATCCAAATACCCTATTCCCCTAACCCCCTTGCTGTGGCAACGACTTCGGCATCCCTGGCGGTAGCAACAAGGAAGGGAGGGGGATGGGGTTCAGCCAACACATGCTAGTTTCCTATTAGCTGGCTCTCATGAGGAAAGAATTGGTGTTGCCCATGCAGAATCTACGAGACTCAGAATGTCTTACCCTGTCTTTCCCTATGAGACACTTTGCATGAACAGAAGACAAATAATGGGCGCAATATTAGTCAAATTTTCTTTGTGCTCAAAGTAGCAGAAGAAAAATCAACTGAATTTTATAACACAATGCCGTGACAGTGCCAGTACACAGTAAATAATGTTTATAAAAATGTTAAAATAAAAACCGTTTAATAGTTTTATTTTAAGTTACCTTAACATATACTGTAAAATACAATTAAATTTATATTTTTTGCAAGTAAAATGAATGAATTACTGTACAACAGCAAAAGGACATTACCAGATCTCCATGCACGACACATCACATACGGCTATATTTTATTTAATCCCATGTTGTGTTTTGTTATTTTGATCCAGGGAGGGATTTTGACCCATTTAAGAATTCTCATTTTCATGAACATGCTAATGTTATCACATTGGACTAAAAATGACTGACTTTGGTCCCACAGACTTTCAAATAAATAAATAAATAAAATAATAAAATAAAATAAAATAAAATAAAATAATTCAAATAATTCAAATAACATAATTATTATATATTATGATATATAATATATTATACAACAGTTCTTTCTGGTCCCAATCATTCTCATTGGCTAATAAGATTGTGATTAGAGTCTAACAGAACTCCAACAGCCCTTTCACCGTTTGTAACTGTATCACTCCGCTTGCGGTGCCTCTCACAGCGAGTATGATGGAAACCCAAATACTGTTTTTGTGTCACGGAATGTTGTTTTAAGAAGATTTTGAGCGAGAATATACTTGTTCATAGTTCAAATATGCAGTTTGTTAATAAAGATAACGTCTATTTAAAAATTTGCGTCTATATTTTTGGACATGTGAGCTCCACGGCGTCAGCGGCCGTTCGTCCCTCATGAACCTGCCGAAAGCAGTCTCATCTCAGCCAGATCTTCTGGAATTTACCGCTGGCTCTGATATCTGATATCTAGCTCAGTTCCGCATTCCATCGTTACTAGTTCTAACGTGACATTTTTGAATTAGTAATGGAGGCTTGGGCTCAGCTGTTAAACTGTCAACTCTAGATTTGAATTTGTGGCAGAAGGAAGTAGTTCTGCACAAAAGAGGGTTTTTAAAGATGCTCCATTGTTGTTTCGTATGTATTTACACACTCGAACTGTTGTATAAACGCAATCTCACACTTCTAGACGTGAGATATAGCTGTATATCGGCACGCTGTGATTACCTACGGTCGAATCACAACTGTGCCAATATAAATCCTCACATCTACGAGTGTGATATTGCTCATTTATTATAAATAGATTTTTTTGTTTTTGTTTTCTCAACTTGTTACCCTTGTGATGTTTCCAGTCAAAAATGACCAACCACAGGAAACTGCATGTAAATCTTTTGCAATCGCTGCTGAAAAAAACAAAACAAAACAAAAAAAACAAACAAACAACAACAACAAAAAAACAGCTAAAATTAGCCTAAGCTTGTTGACTGGTTTTAGCTGGTCATCCAGCCTGGATTTAACTGGTCATCAGGCTGGTCTTAACTGGTCAGGCTGGAAGACCAGCTGGAACAACCAGCCTGACCAGCCTAGCCAGCTTAGGATAGTTTTAGCTGTTTTTTTTTTTTTTTTTCATAGGGGATATTATGCTATATTAACCACCAAATTTTGGATTCAGTCTTTTAATCAGCATGTTTTCTTTCAATTGGTACAGGTTTTGTATTTATTTTTGGAACTGACTGACAGACCTCAGTAATCAATAATCAAGTTTTTGAGTGATAAAAGCATTATTTGTGGATAATTGGCAAAGTTTAGTAAAAATCTGTGGTGCATAAAAGGCGCCAAGATTTGGTAATAATAATATTTTGGTAAGATTTGGTAAAATAGGAAATTTACAAGCAATTTATTTTTGTAGGCTGGGAATTTCTGACCAGGAAATTAGGAAAAAAAAAAACATTCAGTGCAGCACAAAAGTTAAAAAAGTTTCTTATTGTTTTTGTTACTGGTAATGTACATAACGTGTAGCATATTCTGTTATTTGGTTAACATTTTTGCATTGCGTTAATGTCTATATTCCACTTATGATCTCTGAGTCATCATAATTCATCAGGCTTTCCATTGTGCCACCTGTATTATTAATTTGGTGGTTATCAGTGCATTTTAATATACTAGCTATCTTAACATTATATCACTGTTATACTATTTTAAGTTGTAAAACATACAAGCACCAATATGCAAATCCACAATAACTGAAACATTGTCACAGTGTTTTTACTGTGAATTTCTGGCATCCACAGCTGCCAGTTCCCACCCGTCCCCTATAAATGTAACTTTTTTTGAGCTCATTAACTTGCTTTTTTACTGAAGGTTTTGCAAGAGATTCAAATCACTCTCTCACACCCATGTACATACACAACTTCTTATATTAGCAACAGAAATGGAATTAGTCCATTCAATCCAGTGATTGTGCACATTCAGACATAACACAGTTTCCTCAAATCACATTAGCAGGGCACACAGCAAAAAGAAAAGAAAAACTCTAACCACTTTATCCTCCTTGAGTCATGCAGTCCAGGAAGCAGAGAGCGAAAGACAAGCAAACAGAGGTAGTGGGGGGAAAGGAGGAGGGTTGGAGGTGGAAGAGAAAAAGTGTGAAATTAAAATTGAAAATAAATGGTGAGAAATGGAAAGAAAGAGTGTGTGAAAAAGAAATGGGGGAGGGAAGAGTGGGAGGAAAAAGTGTTAGTGAAGCAACCGCGTTTTCTCTTGTGCGTCAAAACAGACATATGCATAGAGAGTGAGAAGGGCAATCAAAAAAGCTTTAATAACTCTCTTTTTAATACATGTTTAAAACATGAACTGAACTGTGGGTGATCAAAGGTTTGCGTTCTATACATAACAACAGACATGTCCAACAATGGTCATGTATGGCTCTCTGGTAGAGATGAAATGTGAGAACAGAACTGACACCTCTAGACATGTTCTCCACTCATACCAAAATGAGAGCATAACAAAACACAGATGAGGGGTCCAAGCAACCTCACAGGATGCTTGTTCAACACTGTGAGGCCTCGCTGAATCTGTGCCTGCGCATCATCTTTGTTGACAAATTGTGTTTGATTTAGGAGGTCTGTACATGACTTTTTCTCTGTCATGCCCCCAACAGGCAAACACAAGAACTGCAGCTGTGCTCTCTTGCAGCCTTGGCCTTTCAAGGTATTGATTGATCCTGGATGCTGGCTGGGAGAATTTGACACTAATTGATCTTCACCGTGAGAATTATCAGAAGGGAAAAAACTCATTCTTAGAAGTAAATCTTAATCTTGATCATTAAGAGGATATGACGGTTTTTATTAGTATAAATATAAGTCTGAGTGATCAAGGCAGGATGAAAAGCACATAAAAAAACTCTAGCATACACACCTGCACATACTATACCTCGTTTTTTTTTTTTTTTTTTTTTTTTTTTTTACACATAAATACAGTAAAATGTTGTTTAAAGGAATTGTTCGCCCAAAAATGAAAATTACCCCATGATTTACTCACCGTCAAGCCATCCTAGGTGTATATGAGTTTCTTCTTTCAAATGAATGCAATCGGAGTTATATTCATAAATGTCCTGATTCTTCCAGGCTTTATAATGGCAGAGAATAGGTGTTGAGATGAAGTCCAATAAAGTACATCCATCCATCATAAAAAGTAATCCACATGGCTCCTGAGGGTTAACAAAGGCCTACTGAAGTGAACTGATGCGTTTAAAAAATATCTACATTTAAAACTTTATAAACTGTAATCTCTAGCTTCTGTTAACTGTTGTGCATGTGTTCACGAGAGAGTGGCGTTCCAGCGGATGACATAGGATGTAGGCGTAGTGTAAGCTCTGGTGAGAATATGCTAGTCTTGCGAGAACCAAGTTTTGTTTACAGAAAAAGAAAAACCAGTCTCTTCTTGACTTGTATTGAAATCCTCTATCATTCTTCTTTACAAATCCTCGTTTTCTGCTTCTAATTCGTGTTTTGTTTTGCTCTCTCTACTGCACTTCTGCTTTCATCACTGCATTCGCCTACGTCCTACGTCATTCGTTGGAATGCCACTCTATCGTGAACGCACGTACGGCAGTTAGCAGAAGCTAGAGATTACAATTCCTAAAGTTTTAAATATGGATATTTTTCTTACACAAACATTGATTTGCTTCAGAAGGCCTTTATTAACCCAAAAGAGCTGTGTGCAGCACTTTTTATGACGGATGGATGCACTTTATTGAACTTCAAAATTTCAACACCCATTCACTGTTATTATAAATCTCTGCCATGCTATGTTTCTAAATCTTTAAGAGGATAGTTCAGTGAAAAATGAAAATTCATCATTTATCAGTTACTCATCCTCATGTTGTTCCAAACCCAGTTATAAAATGATAATTAAGAAAAAAAGATATTTGACAATCAAAGAAGTTTTGAAACAACGTCAAAGTAAGTAATTGATGACAGAATTCACATTTTTGGGTGAATTAACTCTATAACAGTTAGTTCTAGATGATTATCTAAATAATAAAATAGACAGAAACAATTAATCTGATATCATTTTAAAGCATTAATTCACTTTCAGAACAAAAATTTATAGATAATTTACTTAGCCCCTTGTCATCTGAGATGTTCATGTCTGTCTTTCTTCAGTCGTAAAGAAATTATGTTTTTTGAGGAAATCATTTCAGAAATGTTCTCCATATAGTGGACTTCTATGGTGCCCACGAGTTTGAACTTTCAAAATGCAGTTTAAATGCAGCTTTAGAGGGCTCTAAACAATCCCAGATGAGGAAGAAGGGTCTTATCTAGCAAAATGATCAGTCATTTTCTTAAATAAATTAATATCTATACACTTTTTTAACCACAAATGCTCATCTTGTCTAGCACTGCAATGCGCATATTGTACAGTTAATGACGGTTAGGGTATGTCAAAAAACTCCTGTCTCATTTTCTCTTCCAACTTCAAAATCGTTCTACATCACTGCAGAAGTGCCGACCCAGTGTTTACAAAGTGAACGTGCAAAGAAAATCAAATGCCCTTTAAAAAAAAGGGTAAAACAGCGATGTAGGATGATTTTGAAGTTGGAGAAGATAAGATGGGAGTTTTTCGACATACCCTAACTGTCTTGAACCAAACATATCACAGAGCTAGAGGATTTGCGGTTAAAAAGTGTATATTAATTAATTTAAGAAAATGACCAACCGTTTCGCTAGATAAGACCCTTCTTTCTCGTCTGGCATCGTTTAGAGCCCTTTGAAGCTACATTTAAACTGCATTTTGGAAGTTCAAACTCGCAGGCACCATAGAAGTCCACAATATGGAGAAAATTCCTAAAATGTTTTCCTCAAAAAACATAATTTCTTTACGACTGAAGAGAGAAAGACATGAACATCTCGAATGACAAGGGGGTAAATAAATTATCTCTAAATTTTTGTTCTGGAAGTAAACTAATCCTTTAAAATCACTAATCCTGCCAATATATTGTGCATCCCTCATGTAAACAGTATTATAGAGTTGAGTTTCCATAGTCTACTTCATGTCATATTAACAGTAAATACAGAAAACTGCTTTTAGAGCCCTACTGTTACTACTCCTTATTGAAAAATCTGAGATGGACTGTATGTGACAGTAGGGGACCTCACCCAGCTGGGCAGGACGGAACTAAGGCAGATTGTTCCTCAGCATGCCCAGTGAGATGAGTCCATTCTCAGGTAAGTCACTCTAGAGGAGGGAGGGCCGTCTTTAGAGACAGCAGGCAAGGATGAGATCCTAAAATAGACCCTCACATGTTGTGCTGCTGGAAACGGTCCCACACATTACCCTGCTGGTTCTTAGCAAAGTCAATGAAGATTTCACTCAAAGAGGAATCTTTATAAAGCTCAGAGGAGCTGTGGGCGGTTTGGATTCACACTCCAAATCTGTAGACTTGTGTAGATAGAAGAAACTGAGATTAACTGTTTGGATTCTGGATTTGGACACTCTAAACACTCCGAATTGCATGATTTATACAGATTCAGCAAATTCCCCATCAGGGAATCAACCAAACAACTGAAATGTAGTTACAAACAGAAAAGAAGACTTAAGCAAGCGTAATAAAAC
This sequence comes from Cirrhinus mrigala, assembly GCA_036247105.1. Classification (NCBI taxonomy): domain Eukaryota; kingdom Metazoa; phylum Chordata; class Actinopteri; order Cypriniformes; family Cyprinidae; genus Cirrhinus; species Cirrhinus mrigala. Next base: position 23,633,741 of record CM070007.1, on the reverse strand, counting down.
AAACGGAATACTAAAATGAAATGGAACTGACTCTACAGTGAGAAAGACAACATGGAGGATGAGTGGGAAAAAAAGCAATGAAAGTCTCGCAGCGGGTTCTTACGTTATTTGAGCGCAGCGACACTCTTCCCCCACAGCGGGCGCAGAACTTCGTCTGGCAGTAGGAACACAGATGCCCACAGCCATCTGCAAACTTGGTCTTACGGCATATGCCACAGGTAGGTGCATCATCTTTATGGACAGCCTGCTGTCGTTTTGTTTCTGCCCCAATCTTCCTCACTTGCTCCTTATAACTCTCGAACTGCTGGTGCAGTGTCCTGACAGAAAATAAAACGGGATGAAAAAGAGAACAAAACGGGAAGCGATTGTTAGTTGGTTTGTATTGTTAGAATACAGTGTAATTACTGTTAACTACAACTAAAACTATTAACATAGCTGTTAATGAACATCTTGGTGATATATATGTGAACTATCTGTGTGATGAACAGCATTTAGAACATGTACAACATAATATTATATCCGAAATGTGTCATATGGTTCATATCAATTCATATTCAAGCTGTTTATATAAAATACTTCATCTGAATTGTAACCTAACTCCACTTTGTTTGTCTTCCCCCTTCACTGGAATGAAAATAAACTGTTAATGAATTGCCAATGAGGCGCTGCTGTCTGCTTTAAAAAGATGGGGCTTTGTTCCAGAAACATTTCTCAAAGGAACAGCACATTAGCATAACAGTTCTCTTATAGCAAGTGGTTAGCAGCTCTAATGACCACGGTAAAGACATTAAGTCATTTAAAATAGATTCCCCTTAAAAAAAAAAAAGACACAGCTCATTGTAAATTGTGAATTCACTGCATGCATTTCTGTGTAAAAGTTGTCTCCAACACTATAGGCTGACAGGTAACCAAAATGTTCATCCTCATCTACTGAATATCGCACTGTTTTGTTCAACCCTATTACAATGGATTCATATGAAAATGTACATCAGTTGCACTGCAGTAAAAATCGTTCTTTAAGAAAACAAAACTGAAAAAGCAAGTGCAAAGCATCACCTCTGTTTGTGGCGAACAGCCATGATCTGCAATTTCCTTTCAATATCCCAAACCTGCATAAAACAGCAACTCCAGAATCCACTGAAACTCGCTAACAAAAGCACACTGCCCACGATTTCTGGTCTTCATGACTGTAAATGCTAGCGTTCTCTCTTCCTTGACCACATTTGCAGTTTCCCTTCTGGAATCAGATGGCAGACTGCAGTCCCAGGTATCTGGATGGAGGTTGGGACTTTGGGGAGTCTTGGCCGGTGATGCTATATTACGCAGTCAGGATGAAACGTTACGTGGGAAGTCGAAGGCGTGGCGACAAGGATGAATCATTGGCAGAGGAATCAAAGAAAAGAAAAGTGACCCTTTTTAAGGTTATGGGTGGATGTGCTAAAGAAGATCTATGTACATTTTATGTGCATTTATACACACGTATTGAATCAGGTTGGCAAACAGATCTTCTAAATAAGACGACAAGACAACAATGCGTATGGATTTCATGAAGAATGAAGATTCTAAACAGGAAGTCATTTTTTAGGTAAGTAATACAACCACTAATGGATAAAGTTTAAGTTTAATAGAGTTACGTTTGAAGATATTGACTTCCGAGAACGCTGTTGAGGTAGAGAGAGTTGAGTCTGCTTTCAGGTCAGTGCTCTCAGCTGGGAACAGCTGTCATGGTAGCAAGGGACCAGGTCTCCAGCCATCATGGAAACACAAGTAAGCCAGCTCTACACCTCTTAAAGAAACAGCTCACATAAAAATGGAAACTTTGCTATTGTTTACTCACCCTTAGGTCATTGTTATTTTGAACCCATGTAACTTTCTTCTGACCAATTTTTTTTTCCGTAAAATAAAAAGTGAATGAGCACTGTATCTGTCATGCTTCAAAATGATCTAAAAGCACCAATGAAATTATAAAAAATATATATATATTTATGCAAATTGTATAATATCCAAGTACAAATTTCTAGTAATTGTGCAGGTAATTTTCAAATTGTATTTTCAGGAAGTTTTGGAATATTTGTCCTCTCACCAAATTTGTCACTACCAAAACAGTAATAATCATTTAATTAGTTAGTTAACAATTATTATTGTTAACATTTTTAACAATATTTCAAGTGTAATTTATGAGATTTGTTGTATTTTGAATTCAATTTTTCTTTGTAAAAAGCAAAAAGCTGATCATAGTGATTTCAAAGTTAAGGATTCATTAGTTTGAATTTACATTGGACCAAAACAAATGATAAAATCTTAGTTGATAATTCAGTATACTTTATTTTTTACAAAACATCCCATGTTTCGAGTGGTGACTGCACATTTTTCGGTAATGACAGTAATGCTTTAAGTAGTACCAAAATACTACTAAAACATACTAAAATACAAAAAAAATAAAAAAAAAAAAATAAAATAAATATTGCATAACTGTACTAAAATTCTGTTTATTTCCCCCAAATATGAGGACTATGTATTCCCTTTTGTCACTATCGAAACAATGTTGACATGTTTCGGTCAGGATTGTTTCAGATGTGAAAATTTTATGGGATAACACGTAAAAAAAAAACAAAGATGTCACTACCGAAACTCCACCAAATGTTTCAGTAGTGACAATTTTAGATACTTTTGAACCAAGCTCAAAGATGCTAATCAGCACGTGATTAGCTAGCGCAGTTCTGAACAGTGATACGCATATAAAAACTAAATGTTATGGAATAACTGCCAAAAAAAAGTGTGCTTAAAAGCAGAAAAAAGGTGTTTAATAGTAGGCCAATTATTAAAAAAAAACTGATTCATTAACAAACCAGACATTACTACTTATCGTAGTGATTTTAAAAAATGACAAGTTTGAAACGACATTAGGGTGAGTAACTAACTGATTTAGAGACTAGAACTATAGACTGGAACTATAGAACTAATAACTATAAATTTGAATAGAAATGTACTAACAAATTCCCAGGTTTCAATTACATTCTGAATTGTTCTGTATTTCAGTGATTCAAAGTTTAAAAGGTTGCTGATATGGCTAAATCTAGATCTAGTGATTCACTTGGATACTTGGCTGGTCACTGGACCAAAATAGAACACCAATACAAGTGGAATAGATTTCTGTTAGAACAGACTGAGGTTAGCTCTAAGGGTTGAACTTCGGTCTTTCTACACCTTCCCAAAAGGCAAAACAAGTTCCAAAATAGCTGCTTAAAGGGATAGTTCACCAAAAATGAAAAATCTGTCATCATTTACTCACCCTCAGGTTTTTCCAAAACTGAGTTTCTTTCTCCTGCTGAACTCAAAAATAGATATTCCGAAGAATGTGGTTAACCAAACAGTTGCCTGTCCATTTTCCATATTATGGAAAAAAATGCTATAGAAGTGAATGGATACATAATGTAACTAATGACAGAATTTTAATTTTGGGGTAAACTGTCCCTTCAGCTCCAAGGCAGCCTCTGATGATATCACTGTGAGGTATACTTATAACTTTGTAACTTAGCTGTACTAAATCCCAGGAGCAGACCAAAAAAAGATGCTGTATTTGGGACTCCAAACAACAAGAACACCCTTTTAAGACATCAGGAAACCTTTAAGAACTTTGAGCTTTCCTTCAAGTTTGTTGTGTGACACAAAATTCCTTGTGGGATCAGAGAACACGGGGATAACCTCATTCTGCCAAGTAAGACACAACATAGAGACACCCAAATACTTGACTGAGATATAGTAAACTTTTGTTTGTTTGTATGATGAAAATCAGATTTAACAACTTCACTGAAACATTAATAATTATAAAACATTTAGTTCCAGTGTTCAAATTTGATTAGCTAAATGGCATTACAAGAGTGTACAGTCCAACAGCACTGGGACTCATTGTTTTTATCAATCCACTTCTGTTTTACATGTTCCACGTAGCCTCCGCATTAGTAGTGGGGATTGTTCACTAAACCTTTTTGCAACTTATACTGATACGACAGGAAATGGTGAAAATGGTGAGTCATTGAATCATTAACTCCACAGATGCATTCAAACATGCTCATTCATTCAAGAACAAAACAAATAACTGTCTTTATGAGTGACTCATTGAATCACTTGCTAAAACAAATCATTCATACAACTAGGGCTGCACAATTATTCAAAATAAAGCTTATATATAGCTTAGTGCAATTTTCAAATTAAATTCATTCAGAAACAAAAGTAAAGAGAATTTGAGTGACACACTGAATCATTCACTCAGCTGACTCATTCAGCAATAATATTACTGTGTGAACCCGGAGATTTGCATGGAACCATTTTTGTCTGGTGAATCAAAAATAGACAGTAACTGGCAATATTGTGTCTATACAACTTCCACAATATAAAAGGGTTAGTTCACCCAAAAATGAAAATTAGCCTATTATTTACTCATCCTCAAGGCATCCTAGATGTATATGAGTTCCTTCTTACAGACAAATCGAATCGGAGTTATATAAAAAAATGTCCTGGCTCCTTTAAGCTTTATAATGCAAAGGGCAGGTGTTTCTCTTCATCGGTCCAAAACAGGTCCAATAAAGTGCATCTATCCATAATAAAAAAAGGTGCCTCGCATGGCCACAGGGGGTGAATAAAGGCCTCCTGTAGCAAATCAATGTGTTTTTGTAAGAAAAATATCCATATTTAAAACATATTAATCACTTTAATCTAGCTTGCGCTAACAGTTGTACATGGAAGCTGCTCCTGGCGGATGATCGTCGTCGGCGTTGCACCACTCAGAAGTGACGAACGCGGAAGGAGGAGAGATCAAAACAAAGCAATGGTCATGAATTAGAAGTACAAAACAAGGATTTGTAAAGAAAACTGACGAAGGATTTCGATATAAGCCAAGAGGAGACTTTCCATCGCTAAAGTAAGGAGACTTTGCTTCCTTTGCTCATGTAAACAAACGTTGGTTTTTACGAGACTCACAGGTGCATGCACAACGCCTACGTCCTACGTCATCCGCCCAAAGCTGCTTTCATGTACAACTGGTAGAGCAAGCTAGATTAAAGTGATTATTACGTTTTAAATATTAATATTTTTCTTACAAAAACATTGATTCACTGCAGGAGGTCTTTGTTTACCCCCCAGAGCCATGTGAGGCACGTTTTATTATGGATAGATGCACTTTATTGGACTTGTTTTGGACTGATGAAAAGAAACATTCATTGCATTATAAAGCTTGAAGGAGCCAGAATAATTTTTAATATAACTCTGATTGCATTCGTCATATACACCTAGGATGCCTTGAGGGTGAGTAAATAATGGGCTAATTGGTTGAAATATACAGGATTTCTGAGAGAAGTGTGTGCTGTGTTCTTTAACGTTCTGCCTGGAAACAAAGATCCTGAGATGCGAAACACCCTTGTGGGAGAAGAAAGCCATCGTGTTTACAAATGTTTTCAAAAGTATGTGAGAAATGTAAAGTTCGCATAGGCATAGGCTCTTTAAAATATGTCCAAGAGTTATTGTGGGGACATTTCTACACCCCTAAACATGACGCGGCACAAAAAAAACCATGATTGGTTGCTTTACCTGTTAGTCATATGGCCTCTTGGGTGGACCCCAAAGCTTCTGCCGCCAGTTTGAAGGTCTGGTTAAGCAAGCAATATCACACTCACAATAGTGTGAAAACTATCACTTGTGTAATATTGTATAATTAAAGAGACAAAGGCTAAGAGTAATTTGTATAACTGTGAAAAAAGGAAAATCCCCTGCAGTTTTTCTGCATTCTCTTTACTATTACTATCGCTATAGTTTTCATGATCCACGCATGGCCTTAAAATGCTCCGCAGACATTAGATTTCTCTCTGTCTCTCACTCTCTCTCTTTCTCTCTCCTTTTTCTCAGACATGGCCTGGCTAGTAATTATCACCCGTTGATTACATCAGAAGAGTAGGTGTGAGCAAGACAGCAAGGATGGATGGACAGATGGAAGAATAGATAGGGAGAGGGACAAGAAGAGCAGCACCGAAAAGGGTGGAGAGCAGAGAAAAGGGACTATTTCCATCTCGCTTGCTGATTCCCGGCTGCCGCCTTCACTGGGTGTCTCTCTTTTTTTCCCTCAATTTTTCACTAATTAATTGAAAGCGTCTAGCCAGATCAGCACTCAGGACACACCACATACAGTAAACACAGAAAAATAACCACACAAACATGACTCAACCCTAAGAGGACTTACCATAAATTTAGGCTTTCAGTGAATTTATGAATTACTATGACCTTGGAAAATACAATTTGTACAGTGATCAGTATAGTTACACAACTAAAAAAGGACGTTTCTTGCAATTAAACCTATGGAATTATGTACTGTCCACAGACCTACACAAGAATCGAAATATTTTTAATTAATTATGTATGTAAATAATGTGCATAAAAACATTAATATATAAATACAACTTTAAATCTAAATATAGTAAAATTCATTATACTGTGTATAAGTGAAGTTCATTCATAAAAGTACAATCTATATATTCACCCACCATTGCATCCATTTGAAACGAGATACAGAGCAGCGGAAAGAAAGAGAAGTATCGATCAGTGAATCAGCTCATAGGTTAAAATCTATTCTTATCCATCATAAGGGAGGCAAAAGAGAGAAGCACTGTAGAAATGTAGTGATGAAGGAGAGGCTGCAGTCACTATGGCCAGTGGTTTACAGTGTTGTATAAAATTGTCAAACTTAAGTAAATATACATGCAATTTTATGGAAATTGGCTCAAGTAGCAGCTCATGAGAAAAATATGTAAGTATTAAAGTGATGATTTTAAATCTACTTAAAATTGAACAAATCAGTGAGTGATTACCTGCAGTGGCTGTCTGATGAACAATATATATAAATTTGTGATCATAGGTTTACATAAACCTGGCAGAATCTACAAAATGTTAACAATCTGAACAAAAAAAGCGGTCGTAAAAAATGCATGCTTTTATTTAGTACTGCCCTATTTTTTATTTAGTACTACCCTATTTTATTCATAACATTTACTTCCTTTTCAGTCAGTCACTTTCGACATCGCGTCGAGACGCGCAAATTGGGTCTCATTCTCCAGTGTCGACGTGACATCTCTGTTCCCTCCCTCAAGTAAACCGAGACGTTATTCATAGAGCTATTCATATTTACATACTGTCCACAAGACAAAATAATACCTGAATAGTAATAATAAAAAATTACCCAGTTCAATATTTTACATATTCTTGATTCTTAATACTGAGCCTCTAGTCTCAGCCTCAGATATCACTCCCACAGACCATTGGCTCAACGTCTAATGCATATCACACACAAAAATCCTTAACGTTCCACCTAGAAACAAAGATGCCGTGATGCCAACCCACCTCATGAAAGAAGAACACCGTCATGTTTACAGCTGTGACAATGAGCGCTTATTGGGATCAACTAAATGCTGGATTTTCAAAAGTATGTGAAACCTTTAAAGTTTGTGGCATCTTTAAAATTCATCCAAGAGTTTTAAACAGCGGCCTGCTATTGTGGAAATATTTCCACCCCCTAAATATGACACGGCACAAAACTAAACGTGATTACTTGCTTTACCTGTCAATCATATGGCTACTTGGGCGGGGCTTGGCCATTCAAAGCAGCTAAAGTTCCCAGACCTTCTGCCGTCAATCTGAAGATCTGGCTACACAAGACTGCTGAGCCCCTTGTTTACCCTGAGCTGTTAAAATGCCCAATGCTCTTTAGAAAAATCCTCCAGCTCTTGCACATTCTTTGGTTTCTAGCATATTCTGAACCATTTCCAACAACGATTATTATTTTGAGATCCATCTTTTCACACTGAGGACAACTGATGCACTCACAAAAGCTGCAAACATTCACTGATTCAGGAGTTTAAAGCTTAATCACTAAACAAGTAGCACTAAACATACCATTTTTATCCTTCTTATTTATTATTGTATAACATTTTGCAAATTCTGCAAGGTGTATGTCAATTTATGACCACAAATGTGTATAAAAGCCATTAAGCCACGTTTAGAGCCTACAAAAGAGATCAGAAAATCATTGGGAGTCTTTCTGACTTGGGCCTGCATGCAACCAACCAGAACACATTAAAATCTTCACATCAATGGGCTAAAAACAACTGAGAATACTGTAAGTGACACCCTAGAAATGATGCAAATACAAACAGGTCGAGTTTGGTCAGTTTGGTCTGCAGGATTTCATCTGAGGGAACACACAGAAACCTGACCAAATAGAAGCCCTGTAAGGGGGGTTCACTGTTTGTTTAGAGACAGTAATACAGGCCCAGCTCCAGAATAAAATATCGATATAATCAAGGTCTCTGCGCTGCAGAATGAATCTGATCGCATCTTCACCTTTTTTAAAATGAGATGATTCATGCAACGCTTAAACAAAAACTCAGCCGATCTGAGCGGTAAGTGGATTGTAACTTACTCTAACTGGATTCTAACTTGATTGGCTGTTGTGTTCAACAAATCAACTGTTACGTCTGTGATTGGCTACATTGCCAATCACTGCAAAAACATGTTAAAATGGAAACCATCTCCAGTGTAAACCATAAAGCAAACCATAACGCACCGGATATTTTGCCGGATAATTCTGCAAAAAAAAAAAAATTAATTATTACAATGTTAACTGAGGGTGCTACTGATTTTGTTTGAGGCACACCCTCTAGCATCCACATAGAACCGGTCCTGCAATACTATAATACAACCACTTTGAACACCCTAGCAACCCCATGGCAATAAAAAAAATGGAGTAGCCTTTTGCACGGGCTATTCTCTTTAGAAAATGTATTGCAAAAAAAAAATCTATCTCTGAGATTGTCTAAATTTACAGTAATCCATGATGATAAAAATCCACTGTATGTATTGTTGTCTCATGTACAGTTGATGTCAAAAGTTTACATACACCTTGCAGAATCTACAAAATGTTAATTATTTTACAACAATAAGAGGGATCTTACAAAATGCATGTTATATTTTATTTAGTACTGACCTGAATAAGATATTTCACATAAAAGACATTTACATTTTTGAATTTATAAAAATGGCCCTGTTCAAAAGTTTACATAGGCTTGATTCTTAATACTGTGATGTCACCTGAATGATCCACAACTGTGTTTTTTTTTGGGGGGTTTTTTTTTGTTTGGTGAAAGTTGTTCATTAGTCCCTTGTGTGTCCTGAACAATTATGACAGTATGATTTTGAGATCCATCTTTTCACACTGAGGACAATTGAGGGACTCATACTCAGCTATTACAAAAGAATCAAATGCACCAGAAGGAAAAACGATGCATTAAGAGCCAAGACCCCCCCGGCTCTTAATGCATTGTGTTTCCTAATGAAGCATCAGTGAGTGTTAGAACCTTCTGTAATAGTTGCATATGAGTCCTTCAGTTGTCCTCAGTGTGAAAAGATGGATCTCAAAATCATACAGTCATTGTTGGAAAGGGTTCAAATACACAAAAATAAACCTGATCCTGAAGGAATTTTTTTGGAAAACAGCGGGCAGTTTAACCAGGACAAACAAGGAACTCATGAACAGCTATCACTAAAAAAAAAAAAAAAAAAAAAAAAAAAAAAAAAAAAACGGCTGTGGATCATTCAGGTAACAACACAGTATTAAGAATCAAGTTTATGTAAACTTTCGTTGTCGGCGCCGATAGCCTTGTGGGCAATGCGCATATAGTGCTAAGGGCATCCCAAGTCTGAATCCCGACTCAGAGACCTTTTTTCTGATCCTGCCCCTATTTCTCTCTCTCTTCACTTCCTGTCAGTTCTGGTCTGTCCTATCCTAATAAAGGCAAAAATGCCAAAAAATAAATCTAAAAAAAAACAACAACTTTTGAACGAGGTAATTTTTCTAAATTCAAGTATTTTTTTCTCTTGTGGACTATATGTAAACGTATTTTATGTGAAATATCTTATTCAGGTCAGTACTAAATAAAAAATAACATGCATTTTGTCTGATCCCTCTTATTTTGGTAAATAATTAACATTTTGACCTCAACTGTAAGTAATTATATTGCATATATGATTCCTTTAAGAAAGGCGTGGAATTAACATAAGTAATTACAATCAAAACAAACATATATGTACCCATAAAAAATGTCAGCATGTTTTACTTTGCTGTTGCTGTAGGGAAGTTTTATGTATTTATAGACTAAGTGCCTTTAGTGCCTTTTGTAATGGACCCTATGTCTACTCTCTTATTCTCTCTCACTCACTCTCCTTTTATTTTTTTAATGTTTACTGACAAGTCTTCATTTTTCAGGTGAGCTTTTTCAAATGCCATGGGATGCCATGAGTGATTGAATTGGTGAACGCTGCATTGGTAAACTGGGGAATTCTCTGACTAGTCAGTCACACACATACAGAATTCCCGGGCAACCCATGCAGAATGCTCGGTTATTAAATTTTCATGTTGTTGAGTGCTAAAAGGCAACTTTTCTAAAGTTTTTTCACAAACACGTCATATCATGTAAGAGGATGCCCTGTTTTTATATTCCCAGCATTTTAACAAGAGTCTCATGATAATCTATGCTAATACAAGACACCTTCAAGACCATGAACTACAGCCAATAACATTACTGAATCACTTTGTAACTAGGTGTCTCAAAGAGGGTCAAATGATCTTAATATTTATATGTAAACATGAAATGGCTAGTGCCTGGTTGTAATTATTAACCAGTCAATACAGTGCTTAGTCAGAGTAGTTTAATTCAGAGCAGATAAACTTATTCACATCTCAAAACAAACAGGCTCATTATGCTATAAGCCAACTCAAATAATTAAAAGTAAGAATTCATGAGGGAAGGTAAAAAATAAACAGGTTTAAAATAGACAGGGAACATCAACAGACGCCCATGACGAGCTCAATTTTTAAATATTTCAGCAAGGACTTCCAAGTGAGCTATTTTCAGCTTCAATTCATAATTTAATGCTCACGTTTTCCTCCGAGAAACCTTGAAACCTTCCTTATGCTAAGAAAAAAGGGAAGGAACAAGAAGAGATGATCTAATGTTTGTCTTCTCAACAAACTGATCTTAGTAACACACATTATCTTTTTATAAGGACTTTCCTTCCGCATCCAAACTACACCTCTGAGATGGGAGTCTGGCAAGCTGTCCTCAAGAAATGAACTGGTTTCATAAGCCTAGATGGAAAAATGGCTGCCATTCTTTCACTCTTGGTTCAGTCACAGTGGAAAAGAAACAAGGACTAGCACACTTTAGCATTTTGCTAAAATGATACAAAGTAAACATATTGTTTATGCTGATCTTAAAGGGTTTTTATCTTCAGACAAGACTAAACTCCTCAAGAATAAATAAAAAGTGCTATTCTTTCTACAACAGATACAATTGTCTATTTTGTGTACATTAGGCCATGATATTCAGTCATATTTGTACATCTCCATCAAAACCCTGTTTCTTCTTTACCTGCTGCCTTCATTGTAGTGGGGTGATCTTACAGTGGCCTATGCGTGACCCCTGTTGTGGTCTGTGTGGCTGCAATTATTCTTCATTGTAGCTCAGCTCTGAGAGTCTATCTGATCCTAACCTTTGAACAATTCTAAAGCCTCTTTGGATTCTCTGAATGGAGCAGGTGGTATTTATTCTCTTTGTTTTGGTTTTGCAGAGCCCACAAACTCACAGCCAACACCACTGCAAGCTGGATGCAGGGTTTAGAAGAAAAACGCTGTTCTGGACAAGGTGTTCAAAGGAGAACAGCTCTCCAAGGAAGAAGTTCTGGGAGGGAACAGGTCTGTACATGGGACATTTTACAAAAAGTTCTGTTTTTTACATGAGTTTTGTATAAATACACAATTCTGTCTCATTGGGAAAACATGACTGTGACGACATTTCCAAAAAATTATGAGTTATTAAATATTGTTTCTTGTACATTTTGCGACACTTTCATACTGAAATGCCCAGAGAGTAGTTTTTTTTTTTTTTCCGTAAAAACAGGAGAACGTGAACATGTTTTATTGTGTTGGTTGTTGTACATATTATGGCAGTTTGTAAATGAATTATCTGTTGATTGGCGCTAAAAGTTTGCTGTTCTACTGAGCTTGAAAATAACATTCCACCTACACTAAACTGATAACACCAACAAAAGCAAACAAGAGATAACTCATTTTAGCTTGTTTCTACAAGTTTTTGAGCTATTCTGACTTGTGCTTTACAGGACTCGTACCTGAGCACTCCACTTTGCAAGTTCAGCTGCACCGGGTGCACTGTACCGGGTGAGCTACTGAGCAAGTTTACTACATCAGAAAATCCGAACATATGGAGCTTGGTATGTGATGCAAATGCCAAAATGCATTAGTTTATAAATCATGCAGTATTTTTTTGAGTCATAAAATTGTATTGTGCAAGGAACCATGCAAAAATATTAATCAATAATCATAATTTTTTTGAAAAAGAATAAAAGTTGTTACTGCTACTAATGCTCATTTCAGCTGAAAACTGCAGTCAATTGTATTTATAGAAACATAGTTCTATGCAATTCTGCTAAAAATGATGGTAGATGGACAATTTTCCAATGTCCCTAAATTTAAGGCAGAATTCAAACTCAGAAATCAGTTTCATATGGTTTAATTTTTAACAATGGAAGTTCCAAAAACATAATCTCTAGAGGAGAAAAACTTCAGAGTTTTCTGAGAACAGATTTGAAGTGAACTAGATGACTGGAATATTTTCATTTTTGTTGTGCTTGTGATTAAGCTTTTCAGGTTTTTTTTTTTTCTCTGCATATTCATGTACAAATATGTGTGATCATGTAGCATGTGAAGGCACATACTACTAGCCTGAGCAGGTGCTGCATTCACACATCACCTCTCAATGATTAGCTCTGACCTGATCTCAAGGCTGCCTCAAATACAGTAGGAACAGCTTGATTACAGGGTTTTATCTGTTCCAGCTGGCCTGTTCTCAGCTAAGATAGAGATAACCAAAAATATATCAATATAATATCTCAGACAAGCATTTCATCAAATACTGACACTGACTACAACAAACATAAGCCAAAAGGAAAATAAAATCAATAAATCAATCACTAAAAACACTGAATATTAACAATCATCCAATGAATATATATCAACCACCAACTTACAAGGAAAAATAACACAAAGACAACAGAAGGGTCCAGAGGGAGCTACAGTGGTCACATTTCTCTACGAAATATCAATGGGCATAATGGGTTTAATTAGTTAAAACTAAGCATAACTGAGAAAATATGTGCACTCTCTGTCATCTATAAGTCAGATCGCATACTGCCTTAGTAGGTGCTACACTGGATGAAAGAGTATATAGTATGTGCCTACTGTTTTTGAATAGTTTACCTAAAAATGAAAAATGTGTCATCAATTACTCACCCTCAAGTTGTTCCAAACCTGTAAGCGTTTTTTTCTTCTGCTGAATATTTTGAAAAATGTCGGTTACCAATGTCTTCAAAATATCTTCTTTTGTGTTTAGCTGAAGAAACCCATATAGTTTGAAACAACTTGAGGGTGAGTAAATGAGGACAGCATTTTCATTTTTGGGTGAACACCCAAAAAGCACAGGATTCATTAAACAAGTAGGATTAAGAATATGTAAATGTAAATCTGTATCCATATTTTCCACATATGTCTGCCTTTACTACACTGTGGACCTGAGGGTTGACATATGAACAAACACGAAGTCATAGTTGTGTAATATAAACAGATACTGAGACCAACGTTAATTTTGAACTATGCTGCTCCTCTCAGCACATTCAGTACACAGGTACTGACATACCCCACTGCCACACATTTTTAGATGTGGCTGGTGAGTCGTGATGTAGTGGCGCTATATGACTCAATCATCGCATGGTCAAAGTTATAGATTACCATTTCCGTTGCAGATTAGTCGTCATAGGAAAAAATTACATAACCTCGCCTCAATTTTCGATCACGTCATTTCCGTCTGAAGAGTATCTGTGAGGGAATACGCGAAACGCAAGAACCAGCACTGGCACTCGACGTCAGGTCCTTCTTCAAATCATTCATGCCGACGAGAGGGAGAGGGTGCTTGTCACATGAGAAGTAATTGTATTTTAGATCTCGAAACGCACGATAGTGGCTACAGTCGAAACTTTTAGTAATTCATGTATCTTAAAGATACACATTTTTAGTTTGTAGTCGTCCTCACATGTATTGGCAGAGCCACGCGAAATAATCGCGGCCAATCACGAACCACACCCCGGTTGTAAAGCGGTGAAAGACGGTATTTCCTTTCCAGATTGTGGATGTTTTTGAATATATTGCCAATAGGCATACAACAGACGTTTTAGCTTCCCTGTCGTTTAACGTGTACCAAACTAGACGTGTTTTCTTTCTTCACACACCAGCGCGCAAGCCTAATACAGTAGCCTTTAGCCAAGTTAACATTCGCTGTATGTTTCCCATTAATATAAAAGAGTGCTTGGGCGCTTGCTTAAGGGTGAAGAGCACCTTGTGTTGCCCCCGGAGGTGCATCGGGTGGAGTGGGGTGGCACGCAGTTGCGAAGTATGATTCATCCCCGCGCTCTGTCACGCCCCATCTCCCCGTCTGCTTTCCATGGTGCACCTGTAACTCGCCTGACCTCAAATCTAGCTAATTTCTACTCACACACTGCTGTTAAAACCAGGCTATGCAAAGCTCATCTGTTACATGAACTCCTGCTTTCTATGCAGTAGAAGCCACTGCAACCAGACGCTTTTATCCAGCTAAGGATACTTGAAGAATCACGCGTTCGCAAATTGCAAAATCACTACGATTTTAGGGTGTCGTTAATCACACATTACGGGTCGTGAAGCTGTGACTCAAAGGAAAGCGAAAGTGTCGAAAACGTCTGTGGATACACAAAGGAAATCGTCCAGCCCTTACTTTAGCATGGCTTGTTCCTTCTCCTCTTCCTCCTTTTGCCGAACCATCACTGCCATGATGATTTTCCTTTCCTCCTCCGTGAGGTGACTCAAGTCCGGCATATCAGGCATGGGAGCCGGCACGGTGGGTGGGCGAGGGCCGCTTTGGGGCCCTACCGAGGCGGACATCTTTTGCCCCGCTCCCAGGCGTATCTACTGGCAGTATCCCGAGCGCTGGAGCCACACCTCACGACATGGTCTACGGATAGAGCAGCGTTCTTTGAGAATAGTGCAAATCTCGCATGGTTTCAGGCACCCACAACTGTGCTTTTGTTTCTCTTCGTGTGTGTATGTGTGTGTGGGTTTTTTTTCTTTTTTTCAACCCACCCCTCCTCTTTTCTCGCTACCCCCACCCCCCGCCTCTCCCCTCCACCTCCAGTTACGGGAAGCCCATCATCTCTACGCCCGGAGACGACGCAAACAGAGGGACTCCGGCATTAGCTAGCAGATCTGTGATTTCCCCCTTCACTGAACCGGGGGCTCGGTATTGGGCGACGGCAAAGGCGGAGTCCGTCTCTTGCCCACTGATCACTCTCTCTCTCTTTCGTCGCTCTCAGATTAAAAAGAAGAGTCAATGGAAATGCAGATCCACTGGCGCGTATACCACTTTCACCGACCGCACGCTTACTCATATGTGAAATGGGCAAAAAAGCATATATGTGATAGTCACACTTCCCTTTTCTTTTTGATATCCGTGTGTGTGCTCGACCGCGCACACCTTGTTCCCGTCTCTGTATTTTTAGGAGTAGCCTATCTGGTAATAGTTCAGTGCGCGCTCTCGTCAGGCTATTTTTAGAATCGCTCCCGCACACCCCTTAAATACAATCAATTCGTCTGTTTTGTCTGTCTGAGGGATGTCTGTAATGAAATTATCCGCGAAAGTCTCATGTGTGCATGACATAAATCATCTCTAATCTTTAAAAAAAAAATAAGTAAATAGTTGGCTACTGGAGTCCAGATGGTCTGTATAACTGTAAAATTTAATACATGGTCTAGTTGAAATCATGTTTTGAGAGTAAAAAGAAAATCCAGCAATAATCCAGGTTATATGGTTAGTTAGATGTAAAGTAAGTGCAAACTGTAGTTGTTTTCAGAACCCTGGACAGCGACACGTGACGCAGTCACGCAGAACGCACAGACACCCATTTAACTGAAAGTGTTAAAATTGTTACTATTAAAGAGTGATTGTCTTATTTAACCCATTAAAACTAGTTTTGTTGGTATAAATAATGTATTTAGGATTATTTCGCGAATGACTTCAGTAAAACTGTTAATTTAGATGTTACAATTTTGCAATGAATTAGGTCAGTAAAAGAGTTAAAAAGGTCAGTCACTGTTAATAATATCTATTGCTCAAGACGTGAAAAGTTTCTTTTTTGTGACATGAAATATTTTTTAGCAACTTTGTAGCTACTTTCTGTGAATGTCAAGGTTTGTAACTGACTGGTTTCTTGCTAGAGGCTGGAGGTATTACCCTATTAGTGAGGCATAGCCTTTTTCATGGTTTCTAATTTTGTGTTATAACAACTAAATTAACAATAGTTTGCACCATTAAATTGTACATTTTGAACGCATATCGGGACATACAACTTAGTCGTAAATGCAAATTATTCTTAAGTTGGCTATCTTCATTTATCTTCCCTTAATTATTTTCAAGTAAGTGACCTTACTCTTATATGATATATACAAGTTCATATTTTTTTTACTTTTTTTTTTTTTTTTTAATGCATACAGGTTAAGGGACATGTATTTACAGAGGCATGTACCTGTGTATACAGTATGTATATATGCACTTAAGGTTAGGCTATTTAGGATAACCTCCATGCCCAGGGTTACAACAGCCTCCCATACAGTGTAAACGTGTCATAATGTGTGTATATCTGCTTTAGAAATCATCATTTAAAGATGTGCCTTTAATGTATGCAGAGCAACAGTGCTGCCAAAAATTAGGTTTTCTCTAATTGTTTACAAACGCTCACGTTTTTCCAAACTTATAATTTTTTATTTATTTATTTATTTATTTTATTTTTTTTTTTTTGGAATTATGAGTTTACTATTATCTATTATTAATTAACCTTAAAGTTTGCATTTAAATTAATTTAAATGGTTGAGCTCAAAAGTTTACATACACCTTGCAGAATCCGCAAAATATTAATTATTTTTACAAAATAAGAGGGATCATACAAAATGCATGTTATTTTTTATTTAGTAATGATCTAAATAAGATATTTCACATACAAGATTTTTACATGAAGTCCACTAGAGAAAATAATAGTTAAAATGACCCCATTTAAACGTTTACATATGCTTGATTCTTAAAACTGTGTTGTTACCTGAATTATCCACAGCTGCTTTTTTCTATTATTTTTGTTTTGGTGATAATTGTTCACGAGTCCCTTTTTAGTCCTGGACCGTTAAACTGCCCACTGTTCTTCAGAAAAAAATCCTTCAGGTCCAACAAATTCTTCATTTTTTCAGCATTTTTTTTTTTTTGTATTTAAACCCTTTCCAACAATGACTCTATGATTTTGAGATCTATCTTTTCACACTGATGACAACTGAGGGACTCATATGCAACTATTACAGAAGGTTCAAACGCTCACTGATGCTCCAGAAGGAAAAACAAAGCATTAAGAGCCGGGGGTGTAAACTTATGAATAGAAAGATGATGTGTAAATTTTTCTTATTTTGCATAAATATCTTTTTTTTTTTTTTTCATATAGTAGTGCCCTTCAGAAGCTAAAGAAGATACTTACATGTTTCTCAAAAGACAAAATGAGTTAAATTTACCCTGATCTTCAAATTCAAAAAGTTTTCACCCCTGGCTCTTAATGCATCATTTTTCCTTCTAGAGCATCAGTGAGCGTTTGAACCTTCTGTAATAGTTGCATATGAGTCCCTCAGTTGTCCTCAGTATGAAAAGATGGATCTCAAAATCATACAGTCATTATTGGAAAGGGCTCAAATACAGAAAAATGCTGAAAAACCAAAGAATATGTTTGGCCTGAAGGATTTTTTTTTTTTTTTTTTTTTTTTGAAGGACAGACTGCAGTTTAATTGTTCAGGACAAACAAGGGACTCATAAACAACTATCACTAAAAAAAAAAAAAAAAAAAAAAATCCTTCAGGTCATTCAGGTAACAACACAGTATTAAGACTCATGCATATGTAAACTTTTGAACAGGATCATTTTTTATAAATTCAACTATTATATTCTCTTGTCTATATGAAACAACAGACAAGACTCTGGACTAGTAAACGTCTTTCATGTGAATTATATTATTCCGGTCAGTACTAAAGAAAAAAAAACAACATGCATTTTGTATGATGCCTCCTATTTTGGTTAAACAGTTAACATTTTGCAGATTCTGCAGCTTTTAAAATGACTAAACTTATGTGTACAAATAAATAACTTTTGATATATAAAAGCTTTTTAAATGACCTATGCGTTTTCTTTTAAACGCTTTGTGAAACCAAATAAATTATTAAATTCAGTTGATTAATTTGCATAGTCAGATAATCACAAACTCTGGATCAAATTCTTGAGTTGACAGAGAACGTTTATAGTGCTGTGAGCTCACTGAACCTGATCTAAACCAGGCTGAATTTGTTTGGTTTTGTCCATTCTAAACCTACTCTGCAGAGTTTGTTCAACTATCTTCATGCAATAGATCACTAGAAGCAGACATATGCACATATATTTACCTGTGATGTCATATATCTCATAAAATCCAAGAGAACCAATATTCGGAGGTGAGTTAAACAAATGCTTTATATATAACAAGAAGAACATTTTAAGCTGTGAGGATGTTAAGAAATGCAGATGTTTCATAAACTCTTTGACATTGGATTTGTTTTGAGGAATGCAACCAGAGCAGTGAACACGTGCTAGTGCTTTTAAGAAGACTCAAATATTTAAAAAAATAAAATAAATAAATCACACATACATAGACAGAAATGGCTGGAGGGCAAAACAAACGCAGATGACTGTTATGGTGTATACCAAGGAGTGCAAGGTTAACAACTTACATCTATTTTACATCTGCTAAGTATAGTTTTAGTATAAGGAACAATGTCATATTGTTTGTATTTCTTTAAAAGAATGTGAATTTCTTTAAACCAACAAGTATAGACTAGTATCCAGCTTACTTTTCCGTAAGGAAAAGCCGGCCATTTGTAATTTTCATGGGTCTGGCTTCAGGTCTCATCAGCGTCAACATCATCAACATTTTTAGCTGAACAAACAGCTCATTTTGCTGCTTGATATTGCCAAGTGGTGTCTTACCATGTAATTTTAATGTATTATCTTAATTATGAACACATTGGTTTGTAGTGCAAACAGTTTTACCGTTTACCGCACGTTGTTACTCATTTCGTTATTTCCTCGCCCACAGGCTTACTTCCGCGTTGAAAAATAAGATGGATAGGGAAAGGATTGTATAAAACGCCAGGAGGCTTATAATAAGCTAAATTATTCACCAGGTGTCACTCTGTTCTAAACTGTTCAATGAAACATTGTATCTGAATAGCAAAATAAACACATTACATAATACAGCATTGTTATATGCACTTCTAAATGCAAGAACTGCCGCGCCAGTTTTAAAAAAAAGTAGTTATCTCACGCCCTCTGTTGACTGGACACGGCATTACACAGGAATATACCCCAAGGCTATTGTCATAGCTAGGTTTATCCACCTTATTTTTGTTGTAAGAGTGGGAGCGGCCGTTTGTAAATTTAATGTGTCTGGCTTCCGGTCTCATCCACGTCAGGCTATGATTATCTGTACAAAACAGCTTGTTTTGCTGCTTGATATTGCAAATTGGTGTGTCTTATCATATTATTTTAATGTATTATCTTAACTATGAACACAACAGTTTGTAGTGCAAACTGTTTTAACGTTTACTGCACTTTAATATTTTTCTAGTTATTTCTCTATGGCAGATTATGAACAGGAAGTCTAACATATTACCAGAAAACATCTTACTTCTGCATTGAAAAATAAGGTGGATACTAAAGGTATACAATATTTTTGTCTGTTCATGTTAAATTTACAAAACCTGTAACTGTGGTTGCCAGGACATTTTTGAATCCATGTCCTAGGCTGACACAGTCACTGAAACAGCACTGGAGACAACTAAAAGTCATAATGTATGTTTATGTTTCCTTTATTTAAGTCATCATTAAAAAATTTTTTTTGGACAGGTTTTGACATGTATATACAAAGTAAAAACAACCACTACCACTTTAAAAAACAGACATGCATTCTAAGTTGTGGACTCGACACATAACTCAAAACTACATCATTGAATTGCAAAGAAATACCACAATGTCCAAGCTTCATATAAAAATTACGTAAATTTGAAAGAACATATAGACACTGACACATTTAACTGTAGACATACAAAACAACCTAACTTTCATATTAGATTAAGTGAAGTGCTCTTTAGATTCAAAAAAAATTTTCCAGACGGATTTTATTGCAGTCTTCTGGATGTCGTGTTGCAATACCATTGCGAAGAAGCATTTCTGTGTATGGTGGCCAGAAAGTGTCATCTGTAGTCACATAAGGGTCATGAGGAGTTTCTAAAGTTTTATTGGTCAATCTCTGCAATAAATAAATAAATGTGCATGATTAAATGTGTTAATGCATAGGGTTAGTAAAAGAAGCACTTTGTATCAGAAAATCATTTATTTTCTATTCTATTATCTTAAATTTAATTCCACATAAGGAGATTACAGACGTAAAGTAACAATAAAAAAAAAATGTTTAATTGTGATGGGTATCTGAACATACCTCGATAATCTCACTCAGTGAAATCAGGTTAATCTCGGCATCATATGCAGCAGCCTGAAAAATCAAAATCCAATATTCATATGCAGCAACCAAACAAAAATCTAAATCCAATATTCTCTGATCTAATTGAGACTGTGAAGGTGACACCTACTCTTTTTTTCTTTGTGCCATTTCCTTGGGGATCAGGAAGTGGGAAGTGCTCAGCTAACATATCGCTCAGCATTTCCATGAGGTTGCTGTGATAGTCCTTTAGATTGTTAATTTTTCTCTTCATATCCTGCAAAACACTGCAAAATAAATAAAAAAATATTAATAATGCGGAAAAACAGAATTGGATTAATAATGTACTACACACCAATTTGGAAAAATAAATGTTTTAATGTTTTTGAAAGAATCCTATTTTGCTCACCAAGGCCATATTTATATCAACAAGGTTTTTACAGGTTTGCAATAGCATGATGATGAGTATATTAATTATTATTCCTTGGGTAAATACACCTAAGGAGTAAAAATGTGATTTTTAACAACCTGTGCTCTGATTTTTCATTTTCATGTTGTAATCTGGTGATTTTCTCACACACTGCATTTAATGCTTCTTTTTTCTCTGCTTGCCATGTCTGCTCCCTGAAAAACATTTTCAGAATGATCACAGAGTTTATATATGTTGCTTATATTAAACATAAATGAATTTTGTGTGACATAAATTGTCTTAATAAGAAAAAGTTAATAAATAAACTAACTTTAAATAAATAAATTTACTAAAACTAGCAAATGACAAAAAAAAAGTGAAATTACTAAAACTTAAACTAAAATTAAAACAAATATAGACAATATTTTAAAAAAATATTTCAAAATATTAACAATTGTAATAGTATACCAATTATACCTATTAAAAAAAAAACAAAAAAAAACACTTAAACGTGTTGCACCTTTTCAAAATCTTTTTCTGGGCATCCAGCTTTGCTTGTGAGCATGACAGAACCATTTTAAGTTGACCGTTGAGTCTTTGCAACTGTGAGGAAAAATTGTGTGAAAACTTATAACTTCATTTATATTTTGGTATACCTGCTGCCTATTGGGTGTTATTAAAGTGACAACGTACCTCTTCTTTTCCAACAGCTAATAACACTTCAGGGCTTGTTGTCAGCACTGGGAAAAAAAAATGTCTTCAAATAAACTGTGTATTTAAAAACATGACCTTGAATACTGCATTATTTATATTAAACAATTTTTAAATAGTATATAAGACAACAGCTTACATTTTGGTTCCATTTCTTGCCATTGCTCTAGCTCAGATGTGACTGCAATCAGGCGATTCACTGCCTAAATAAGTAAATAAATAAATAAATAAATAAATAAAATTATTTATTTGGGAATATTTTTGTCTCAACTAAAAGGTAATATTAACATGCACACAGCTGATATTTAAACTCAAAAGCAGTGAAAGGAGAAGGACAAACCTCATTTGTCTGATCATCATTAGCCTCTGTGTCTGCCAGAATTATCTCATTTTGAAGCTGAAAGATATAAGTGCTTACTGTATGTTGACATGGCAGTTGCATCTTAGCTACATTCTGTCTGCAGCTGCTGTCTAAAAACATTTACAACATCGAAAAACTAAATGAAAGGGTATTTAAAAAAAAAAAAAAAAACTGTCACAAATATGTAACTTGTCATGACATCCAATGTTACCTCACCACCCAGGTAATTAACTAACAAAAATCTATAAACATTTTGCTAACATTCCCATTAACGTCATCTCTGAAAGATGTCTGAAGATTCAAAAGCTTTTTTTTTTTTTTGTCTTACAAGAAAAATGTTCCATGGACAATGTACAAATAATGTTTTGTGCTAACGTTTTGAGAACATTATTAAAGACCAGAACTTTTCGCTGTGCGTAACGTTTCTTCATGAGAGAACCTTTCCAGAATGTTAGCCAGGGTTCTGAGAACGGTCCCTGTTAGATTGACCTGTACGCCTTTTGGTCCATGAAGAACTGTATATTTTAACAACAAACTGTTTGTACACTGGAACGATTTGTATAGTTAATTTACAACTGGAGAATTATCTGAAAACAAGACCATGGCAAGTTACCTTCTGCAGCAGTCCAAACTGCCCCTCACACTCCTCTAACAACACTGCTTTTGCAGCAGCCTCTGAAGACCGAGAGGACTGGATGTCCTGCTCCATTTCTGTCTGCTTTGATGGAGCTGGAGTCTGCAGTTGTGATGAAGTCAGACAAACAATAATAACCAAACTGAAGAGCAAGAAAAGCAAGTGAAACGCGTAAATTATTAGCAAAACTCTAGCACGTTAGCAGTGCGGCTAGCTAGCCTTCAATTTAAAATGACTGGTTACTATATGCAAAACAGTTTCGTACAAATACAAGAACAAAGCTTTCGTATATTTTGTGGCGATATCATACGGTAAACTTAATTTACACAGTAACGATGGTGCTTACCATATAACGTTACAGTTTTGTTTTAGGTGAATATGCTACACCCGAATTTGACACTAAACGCTATATGCCAAACAAAAATACCGCCAGCAACAACGTCATGACGTAATGCTGACGTCACACGCTGTGTCTGTTCAAGGGTTTTGTAACTGCACTGCTTATGCGCAAATACGAAAATATTGTATTTCATCCTACAGCTATTTGACTAAATATGGAACAGAATTTAAACGAATATTTGCCATTAATGTTAAACGAGGCGATAATTATATAAGAAGTATAAAGAATTATATAAATATCACAAGACTGCATCAACATGATTTTTAAACGACACATTTATTTTATTTTATTTTATTTTATTTTTTATTTTTTTTTAATAAAAATACAAAATTTCCGGATTTGAGGCAAGTGCGTTTCCCAATTGTAACTGCAAAATATCAAGTACACACGAGAACAAAACCCACTAGAACGTCGTCCACCAGAGGGCAGCAGAAGAATAGATCTTGGCGAGCGATCAGAAACAAATTGCCTTCTGTAAAGCATTCTACCAAATTGAGAGGGAGAAAATACATTAATAAATAGAAATCCTTTTGATGTGTTTATTATCCTGTCTAGAAGACTGGTAGTTTTACAGAGCTTTATATTCTGCAATATTCTGATTTATTTGACGTTAATTGGCTATAACATGAAAGAATGGAGGCTGTTAGACGTAAATTAAGTCTCTGACAACATAGCCTGTGTTTTCTGATTATGTCTCAATTCACAAACGTTCAGATATGGGATAGCTATGGGCGTTTACAGCCACTTTTGACCCACTGGACTGAAAAGAAGCCCTTTTAGTCATAAATAAGAAAATACTCTCTTAAATAAGAAAATACACTCTCACTAGTTTAACGTGTCTACGAACAGCTTATATATATATATATATATATATATATATATATATATATATGTGTGTGTGTGTGTGTGTGTGTGTGTGTGTGTGTGTGTGTGTGTGTTTGTTATGAACTTTTCATAACATTTTTATTTATTTTATTTATAACTATTTATTGTCTGTAATAGCATTTTGTGCTAAAAATAGTGATGGCAATTATTATGGCATTTAAAATTACACTCTTTTGCCTTCCTACTAACTCTATTGCTAGCAGTTTATATACTCGTTATTGGAAATATATTTAAAAAGATGGAAAAAAAAATAAGCAAAAAGAAAGAACAGAAAAACTGCACGATGCTAAACCAATAACATTATAAATTCAATATAAATAATTTAAATCATCTAAAATACAATTATAGAATTGTGGCCATTTACATTTGCTTCTATAGTCACAGAAGAGCTATATTCCTTTGCCCTTACAACTTAATATTCCTCTTTATAAAACAACGTAGTCTAACATCTATTACTACTACAGTTAGCGTTCAAATTATGCGTTGGCCTACTGTTGTTCCTTTTATACATGAAACACACCTGCTACTGACAGCACACTCAATGCGTCTTGTTTTTTCAAACTCACACGCTCTTTAGCACATTATCCAGTTTTTGGCGTTATTAATCTCCTCAAAGTCAAATAGGCTTAAGGTAAGGAGGCCAGAGAATCAAACATTATAAACAAAAGACCCCTTTTAGCAAAGCTGACATGAGGGCCTTGGTTTGAACGCTTAACGAGTCCCCTCCTGAACATGAAACTCCAACAAAATGAGGACGTATTCTTTAACTAAAAAAGTCCCCCCACACAAGTCTAACAAATCATTTAAAATCACCAAAAGGGGGACGAAAGTCAGTGCCTCACAAAAAAAGAGAGAGTTTCATTGTAATTCATTGACTTGTTCAAAACGCCAAGCTAAAAAGGCGAGAAGAAAAGAGCGGACATTCATGGGTACAGATGCTTTCTCGAGGAGAGACTCCAATGTATGGCCTTTGTTCGCGCTGCGTTAAACTGTTTAAAAGAGGGGTTAACGCAATCCATCAAATTGTCTGAAATTGTGTGAAAATTTCAGAAACCATATGGCCTCCAAACGTTCGCGTCTTTTTTATGTGGCTGGACACACTTGTTTCAGTATGGTGAACCGCAGGAGTCCAGCCATGCGCCATTGTCACTTGTCACATCAGGGTGGATGGCTCATTTGTCCTCAGCTTTCATGCTTTACGCTGGAAATTACAGCTTCACCCGTGAACAAAAAGGATTATATAGCCCTGGAGAAACTGGACCAAAACTTGATGTTTTTGTGTCTTTCTTCTCCTTTTCTCCCCAGCGCCCCAGATTTGTGTTTCTCACATAAATTTCGCCCAGAATGGAAAAACACACGTTGTTGGGTCAAAAGCCAAGTCACGCTATTGCAAAGTGAAAGAGAGAGCGGTGCAAGCCAAAGGCTCTCTGTTCCTTCTGCAGAGAGCAAAAACAATAGCGTTAAAGGGGCAAGAATGTTTTTCTTCCCTTCTTTTTTCTTTTTGAGGAAAGAAATCAAGGCAGTTAGCAATTGCAAAAAAAGTATGAAGCTCTTGGCTGTGGTGCACAAGTTCGTTAGCTCTTCTGTCAACGAATTTTTTACACTGCAGTTATGTAATAGCCTACTAGCCTATCTGAAAATGTTTTTTTTTTTTTTCAAATAAAAAAATACATTTGTCACAGTAGGGCTATGCGTAAAAGTATAGTTCACAAAAACTACAGCAGTCTAAGCTATAAAGCTTTGACTTGCATTTTTCCATTGCTGTCAGTCATTTAATATTTACAATTTATGCAAAAGGGTGAGCAAAACAACACAATTCTTGTTGTGGTTAATAATAATATAAGAATAACAATAACAGTTTTGTCAGAATATGACGAGTGTTATAGATTTACAGACTCGGCAATAGCATCATCTTTATAAAAGGTATAAATGTTTTTATTATCAAACTCAATGCATTAAACGACACATTGGGTATTGGTACAATGGCCTAATTTTGAAAGGCACTAAGTAAACTGTACAAAAACTTTACAAAGAGCAGTCACTGTCGATTGTGTACAAATGAAGCATATACGCAATAAATACACATGTAAAAATATTTTTTCTCATTAAGAGGTTGTATTGCTGTTTGTTGCCCTGATTCGTGAAATATTCTTTTATTACACTCATTAAAGCCATTATTACATACAATATATTATATATAGAAACTTCAGCTGATAGCTGAATTGTATTGAACAAATAGGAGTTAGACTTGCATAGTCTGGCTATAAATTAAACTAATTCAGTTTCAGAAAACACTACAATCATGTAGGCGGTTATGTGCATGCGTGTCTTAAAATAAAAATTTACAAAACAATATGTAATGGTTTTCATCAGACATCGACGTCTATTTCCACATCTTCGTCCTCGGAGTAGTCTTGACTTGTGTGGTCTGAGAGAGACGACATGGGGGACAGACATAATTTGTGCGCACTCTTGTACTCGTGACCCAGCCGTGGCGAGCACTCGGGCCCCGGATGTCCCGTGACTCCAACTGCACACCTCTCCAGATCGGCGAGTTTAGCGAGTTTATCCAGAGGCACTATACCTGTGGATCTGACCGACTCCACGTCCGCTTTCATCTCCTCCAGGTCTCGCTTTAGTTTTGCCCGTCGGTTTTGGAACCAGGTTATGACCTGCGCATTTGTCAGCCCCAGCTGATGGGCAATTTGGTCTCTGTCGGCGGGTGACAAGTATTTCTGATGGAGAAACCTTTTCTCTAGTTCATATAACTGGTGGTTAGTGAAGGCCGTTCTAGATTTTCGGCGCTTTTTGGGACTGTCCCTTTGACCAAACAGAGTCAACCCATCCCTTCCTGTGGATAAAAGAAAATGATGCAAAATTAGGTGACACCGACAGTTTATGTCGTAGAATATACATTTCTTAGAATATTGTTAATATATAAATAATAATTGCTGAAAAAGACTATATTTACTTTTTTTTTTATAACAAGTTTAACTTTAATAACAAATTATTTTTGTATTGATAAGTTGATATGGTATAAAAGATTACTTAAAGTTGATTTAAAAATGAGTCAGACTATGATAATATATTGATCAAAATAAATTAAAATTGTTCTTAATTGGCATCAATGGTTCCATGAAGAACCTTTAACATCCACTGAATTTGTCCCTTACACAAATGTTCTTTACAGTGGCAATGGTTCTTTTACGGAAGGTTCTTTGGGGAACCAAAAAATGGTTCTTCTAAAAATCCACGTTTTAAAAAGTTTTGACCTGTAATTGTTACCTGAAAGACCGATTTCTACATGTTTTAACCCATAAAATTTAGTGTTGTTGGTGTACATTAATGTATTTAGGTTGATTCATGTATTTAAATAAAACCAGTTAAGGTAGAGGTTACCATTTTATTTTTATTTTTTATTTTATTTTATTTATTTATTTATTTATTTATTTAGTATTAAATTTGTACATAAATTGTAAAAAAAAAAAAAAAAAAAAAAAAATCCAATCTAAAACTTCTTTTACAATCCATAAACGTTCTTTTCTTACCTTCTGCTGCTTGGAGTACACCTAATTCGAGACCTTTGAACGTTTTGCTGGCCAGTTCCTGAAGAGCACAGAGAGGCGATGTTTGAGTGATGAGAGTCTGCCGTGATATAGTAATGCTCTGCCGGGGTCTCTCGGATGCTGGAAGCCGGTGAATCCTGTGAGTTCGTTTGACAGTCGGTTTGCTGAGGATGTCTGCGATGCTGAAGGGGGTTAAGGGCTTGTTGGAACTCGCGGGTGGTGGAAGGTGGTCCAGGGGGTTCAGCCCACGGCTCTCCATAGCCTCACGGACTTTGACAACTTTGGTGGTCGTCATCCAAGCCGTTGCAAAGCAGCTTTGGTAATAAAATTTGTGTACAAATTTGGCGAGACTTTTAATTACAGTATATAATGTTGGATTAAAAATCGAACACTTTCTATTCAGTTTTCCCAAAAGTCTTTTGGCACATGAGTGGGTAGCCTGCTGCCCAACAACAATGGCAACGTCTAACAAGTTAGTATCTCACCATCACTACCCAACAGCAAATGAGCAGTTAGCCTTGTGCGTTGACAGCTCTGTAGTTCTGTTCAGAGTTCTGGAGGCTGAGGACTACTTAGTGCTCAGTTAATTAACTATGACGGAAAGGCGGAGTCGTGTAAAGTGATGAAGGTTTGTGTTTGGTGCTGTTGTTTGCCTTCTGCAAAAGAACAAACTGTCCTAAACGACGGCTGATAGGTTAATTCTCAGCTCTGATGAGATAGCCTACTACTACTAAAAAAACGTTGGCAATTACCAAATAGCGATTTTAAACAACAATCAATAAACTTTTGTCTAATTTCTACATTTTCATAGGATGATTATATTAACATATAATGCAAAATACAATACAACATTTTTACGGTGCAGCCATGTTAATTTTTATTCTCCTAAGATTTTCAAACATCATAAGAATCGACATTAGCCTAAGTGAAGTATTTTCTGAACAATATAAAATGAACATAAATGAGACTGCGTGTAGTATATACATTAATAATAGAATAAATATAATACATATAGCCTAATATTGACATTTGATATTGAATTAAATACAGATTTTTATTTGTTGACTGGTTAAGATCAAAGCTCACGCATTTGTCCCGAGTGCTAAAATTACCATATTTATTAGGCTATAAAGTATATAAAAATCTTGTTTTCAGATTACGTTAAAAAGTCGTTTATTTTTACGACAGCGTCCCAAACAGCACGTATTTTGTTCGTTAAGTAGAATTATAAAGCGCATTCTTACAAAAGCTGTCAGTTCTAAAAGTTCTTAAGTGCCAATCTTTCACCAAGATTATTATTATTAAAAATACACGATTTTTTTTTTTTAAATACATTAAAAGTGTTGTGACAAATTGTTACCCAAAGAGTTATCTACTTCTACTTTGTTTAATCCATAACAACTGTTTTGTTAGTATAAATTAATGTCTTTAGGATGATTCTGACATATTAAATAATATTTTTGACTTTAATGAAACCTTAATGTTACCATTTTATGCCAACATTTTTTTTAATTAAGATTTTTTAGAAAAAATTGATGCTCAATTTAGAGATTAATAGAGGTGCTCCAATATTCAACATAATAGAACGATTTTAGGCAATACACTGAGCACTTACTTGGCCCATATGCAACATGCAGTTGCATGTAGGATTTTAAAGAGAACAAACTTTAACTTTGACAACAGACTTGTCTATTTAATCTCAGAGAGTGGTTCGCCCAAATAATCTTTTCTTTTTTTTTTTTTTTTCAAACAGCGCACACAGACACACTCTCTGTTCTTGCAGGCTGTGTAGGAAACATGAATTAGCCCAGTCAATATGGTCTGACTGTTGAGTTAATGGCAGTCTTGACCTCTTGCTGCCTTCTTTGTTTAGTGTTTCTCTTTAGGCCAAGTGGTTATGAATTAACTGGGGCAGCAAAGTCTATAATACACCTCTATGAGAATAAATAGTGTTTTAGTGACATCTGATATTAGCAATTATAGAGTTCTTATAAGCATATTATAATGCAGCCATATCTATTTATTAATAAGCCTATAAACTTAAAAAGAAATAACGGGTGCTTCCTTGTATTATTCAGATTAAAGAATAAAAATTCCAGATTAAGCTTAATAAATGGAAGAAAAATATACACTGTAATACAAAGGAACAGGCAAAGGAATGTATGATGTTAATTTAACATTTACCAGCTGTTAGCCCACACATCTCTTACACATCCTCTTACATCACTTAATTTCTTTGATTAATAAGTTTGGGTGAAATTTATATACAGAATCCTCGCGTATTTAAAAGATCAAAATAAATGTAAATTATATGATCCATATACACTGTACAGTATGTTCAAGGAGAAATTAACATTGTAGTAATTATAGATGTTAGATCATCTGACTACAGTATTAGCAGCTGAGCCCCTCAGAGAGAGTGCATGTCAGGTCAGCTGAACTTTATTTATAAATCACATATAAAACAGCTGATCTAAAGAGCTGTATAACTGAGGCAATATTAAGAGAAATATTAAGCCAAAAAAATTAATAGCAAGTTAAGATGCAATGAACAAAAGAATAAATGAAAACACACTGATAACTTTGATCTTTTGTAGTGGATGTGATCTTACGTGTTTGTAAAAGGGATGGAGGAAGTGGAGGCTGAACAGTATCTAATATCTAAGTGAAACATGAGCTTGTGGTAATCCACCAAATCCCACATACACCTAAAAACGGACCACCTTCAGTGATTATTAAATTACATAAGAATGTGACATTTTTATGTGCATGATCAACATCTGTGTAGAAGTGTTTGATCTCACATATCAGCAGTCCCTGGGGACAGCTTGAACTGCTGCAGCGTCACCATGTTGTTTTTGGTTGCACATTTTTGATATACGAATTTTATACATCTTAAGAAATTATCAAAATTACAATGTGCTAAGGTTCAATTAAGGCTATTTTGTGTACAAGAGAGAAGTAAATTTCTCTCTTGTACTCAGAATAATAACTTACAAAATTTCCCCACACATTACCAAAAGCAAGATATTATTTTGCTTTCAATTATTTTCATGTGAATGTAAAGTTATTCAATTTTCTTGTTATGTGGGGAACAGCTGCAAAATGCACATTTCTATAAAGCAGCCAAACAAACAAATTCATCAGATTTCACTTCTCAAAGTTTCAAGAATGTTTCTTTCAAGTGGTTAGATTCAAAGTAGTCAGGAAAGTGTAATGAACTTATCATTTGTTTCCTTCAAAATGCTAATAAGACACAACACTTTTCTGAACAGCTGTTTGTCTACATGCATTGTGGAAAATACTTCCTGAACTATATTAGACACTTATATGCGGAGCTTGGTAGATTACTTACAAATTGTAATCCATTACTGATTCCAAATTACATGACAAAAATGTAGTTAGTAACGTGAACCACTACATTACACATTCTAGGTAATATAATCAGATTACTTTTAGATTACCTTTGACCTAACTTATTTATCACATTGATTTAAATAGGATAATCTTGTCCCATATTGATAAGAAATCAAAATGAAAAAACATACAAAGAGTAAGAAAATATATTTAGTTTGTTGTTATTAACAAAAAGAAGTGAATTAAACATTACATTACGTCAAGGTTTCCCAAACTGGTGTTTATGAAGGAACTGCAGGGGGCTTATGAGTTTAATGAAAAGCTATTAATTGTTATATCATAAAAAATGCTAAATTTAAAGAAATCATTTTAAAACCACTTACCACTTACTAAAAAAGTGAAACATTTTATTTGTTTACCTGCATGTCATGTGACCATAACCAAGCTCAGAGAACCAATGAACATGCAAATGTGATACTTAATTATTACAATATTATTTAAAAATCTGAGGGGTACTTCAAGTAAATATATTAGGTGAAAGAGGATCAGATGACAAAAAAGATTGTGAATTTGTGCATTTTAATGTGTCTGAAAGACAAAGGCCTTCCAATAGAAATACGTAACCTACAGTGTGATAATTAAAATAAAAACCAATGTTTTCATCAGTAGTTGATGCAAACACTTCTCAAACCTAAATGATTTTTGTAAATCAGTGGTCATCCACAAAACTAGAAGACTTTGTGAATAAGTAGGCTATTTTAGAAAGGAAAATGTAAAAGATAAAAAAGATTATGAATAAAGTTTTGCTATTGTATAAATAATATGTAATCATGTAATCCATAAAAAAGTAACTGTAGTCTGATTACGATTAAATATCTAATTTCAAGTACTTCATTTTTGGAATCTGATTATGTAATCCAGAATAAATGTCATTAGTTACTACCCAGCTCTGCTTATATGTTGTTATTATTAGTAATTATTATTTGTAGTAATAGTAGTAGTAGAAGTAGTGTATTAATAGAAATGTGCATTTATTTATTAATTTTAAAAAAAATGTATTTCTACGAAGAACAAAATGTATGTTATTGCTCTCAGTTTTATTGTATTATTTTTGTACCATCACCATCATCATTATTATTACAGCTACTAATAAACACTTTTATAACACCAAATGTTTATGAACAGGATATCCTAAAGGTCATAGATCAATGTTGTCTGCTATGTGAACAAACAGTTCAGGCTTATGTTGAGGGTCACAACATTCAGATTAGTCACAGTAAAACATAAACCAATGGCAATGGGGGTAAAATTACACACATCTATTGAATTAAAAGAGAATATGCTCGTAAAGCACTTAAATGGCTATGAGAATTTAACCGAAAACACACTATAAGTAATGTTAGAATCTTCCCCCACATTTTACAAGTTAACCAAAGTAATTTATTTTATTATTATCATTATAAACCAATAAAACACAATGTCCTCTTTACCAGTCTAAATATTTTTAGCTTATGCAACAGTTTCCATTGTGATGAAAAACTAGTCTAGCACAAAAAATAGTATGACAAAGCAGTAACATTTAGAACATGCTTTGAATTAGCAGCTTAAAAACAAATAACAGTATAGACTGAGAAACATGAGAGGTTTCTTGACTTCTTCAATTAAATGGGCATGTACTAGTGCAACATTATGTAGTGGCTTCAGGCCTAACAAATAATTAGATTTTAAATCAGTGTAATTAAGAGACTGAATCACAAAAAGAAAGAGAAAAAAGCTCATCAAGAGCAAAAAAGATATTTGAATACCATTAAATAATGAACTGAAGCAAGGAACATTAATATAATTGTTCCCCTGAAGGTAAAGGTGAATGGGCTGTAAATTAGAGTTTTTTTTTTCCTTTGGTGAAAACAACAGACTGAGGTGCCTGTTCATTGTTTAAAAGATAGATTTTGTTCTTATATTAATTACATTTTATTCATATGTACTCGTGATTTATAGCGATCAAGGATCAGTTACTTTTTAAAAATATTTTATCGTTTACTTTCCTAATGATATGCTTCTGAATAAAACCGTTTGTGAAAAGTACATAAGAAAGTGTATTTGTGAACGAGTTCCTGTCCTGAAGATTCACTAGCATAAGTGTGCCACCTACTGGAGACATGAAGAACTTAACGTTGCTTGCAAATAGTTCACGCTGCTTGAATCCTGACTGACTGAATCCCGTGTAACAGCACAAACAAGAACAACAGATAAAAGAAGAACGATAGATATAAAAGCCCCCATTTTTATTAAAATAGTGCTTATTTGATACGACATAGGAAAAAGTCTGACACATACACTACAAAAGAACATTTCCTTGCCAGACTCATTTATTTCAAAATTATTGAACCCTTAAAATGCAACATGTATTTCATTGAATGTGAGGCTGAAGCTGCACAGCAGTCTGCTGCCTCTTTGTCCCTATGGCAGAACATTTGTTACTCTGTGCCCATGTGGCATTGTGCCTGTCTGCTGGTTAGGCCTGATGCCAGCGGACACAGTCATTCCCCTTGAAAGCTGTTCACACAGCCTGCCATCAAAATACCTCCAGTTGTCTCTAATGGTGTTTGAGAATGTAGCATATTGGGAATGTTTTGTATTCTAGGAGAACATGAAACTCATCATTCCAGTACTGGTATAATAAAACATGTCAAACAATGTTACACAAATGCAAATAGCTGAATGTTCAAGAAACCTTTTTTTTTAGTAAATAAAATAAACAAAAAAGTATAGTATATGTATACTGTAAGTGTGAGCACGTGTGTGTATATAAATGGCTAATGAATGATTTGGCTCAATGACAGCCTAAAGTGTTTAATTAACCCAACAATGGTGTCAGCGCATCCCATTCAGCAATGAGTGGGGCTTTCCAGAGTCAAGAGTGTATAAAAGTGCATAAGTGTGTGTGTATGTGCGATATACAATGAAGACAATTTAGTGTACACTCTTAAAAATAAAGGTGCTTCGCGATGCCATAGAAGAACCTTTTTTGTCTAAGTGGTCCCATTAACATCTGAAGAACCTTTCTGTTTCACAAAAGGTTCTTTGTGGCGAGAGAAGCTTCTTCAGATTATAAAAAGGTAAGAAAGAGATGGCTCTTTAAAGAACCTTTGACTTAATGGTTCTGTGGAAAAAAAAAAAAAAAACGAAAACAAAAAAAGGTTCTTCTATGGCATCGCTGTGAAGAACCTTTTAAAGCACCTTTATTTTTATAAGAGTATACTGTAAAAAAAAATAAAATAATGAAGGATTTTGAAAGATTAGTGTAGTATGTTTTACAAAAAAAAAAAAAAAAAAAAATACTATTTCAGTCTTTCAATTTATAAGAAATCTCTCTTTCTGCATCTTAGTGTGCAGACTTTTTGCAGCTTTTCTAAATTCTAAATATCACATTTAATTCAATGTGTAACTTGCTGCTTCTTTGTAATTGAGATATATAAAGGGTTTAAATTGGGCCGGGGCTTAACACTTTATTAACAGCAAAAGTAACCAGATTAAAACATTAATAATCAAAAATAACTAGGCAATCACTAAAACGGGTACATGCAGGTATAAGGCGTATACTCACTTCTAATGCGCATTATTCAGTAGTGTCCTGCATTAGCCCAAATCACGACAGCCCTCCACGTGAATAGCTTATTTAATCGCATGTGAATACATGCAAATATTCCCTAAGTAAAGACACCCAGTAAAGACACAGTGATGCAGTCTGGACCATGGCGCCGGCTTCCTTTGAAATATGCTTAATGATTGCGCCCGCGCCCGCTCCGTCCCCCAACCCCAAATGCTGCCTGTTCATACGCGGGCGAATATGTCAGGGGAGGCTCGCAGACTGGTAAAATAGTAATTAATTAGCCTATTGATTACCAATTCGAATTAGTACATTATAAAGAAAACAATGCCTTAAAATGGTATCTTTAAACCGGTGAACCCCTGTAAACTTTTCAGTCCAAGGATTCAGTAAACCAATGCGTTCATAGTAAATTCGAAACGGTCGATTTCATCAGAGATTGCGGAGAATCACGTCTAGATGTAAGTAAGTTATTCTTTTCAGCTTGTATTTGGGGCATATATCCATTTTTCCAGGCACCGCTATACCATTGATTAGATTAAGTGGCGAATAGTGGATATAGCTAATGCATGCACTGACTGTATGCGCTGTTGAGGCGAGGCTCACGCATCAGCCTCTCCAGGAGCAAATTAAAATGCGCAACACAAAGAAACTCAGCATGATGAGGTAAAAATTCAGAAAATGAAAAGTTTTTATATTTAAATTACAGTTAAGCAACATCACACGTTTTCACCAACACGACTGTTCAGTAGTTGAAGTTCAGTAATACTAGGTCACTTACATTTTAGGCGCAGTATTACAGAGTTCCTTTTTTCTGTTTCAGCAGCAAAAATAACTTTAAAGAAAGACAGCAAAACCACAGAGCATCTCGATTCATTGCTGAATAATTCATTGTTTTAAACAAATCGGTTTTAAAGTTTCATTATCCCATGCACAAACATCTGATGAATCAGTCGTTTGAACGAATCGTTGAACGACTCACTCATTAGACACTTGTCATAGCCATCACCTACAGGCATTTTAATTTTGTTTAAAAGTACCATTTCCCCCCATAATGTATTGCGTATATTCAAAATAAATACTTACATAAAACAAACAATCTCATACCATTATTTAATTAATTTGTATTGCACGCTAACCTGTGCAATAACCTTTTTTCAGTGTAAATTATTTTATTTGCTAACGTATAGATAACAATATTCATATTATTGCAATATAATTTATAGATCAAATGTAAGAAATTGAAATGAAAGATGAAGTATTAATGAAGTTAGGGGGAAAATGCCCTCTATAATTGTAAAAAAAAAAATGCCCTTGAATTAAATATAAAAAATATGCAGATTTATATGCCACAGCTGATAGAAAACTGATGAGAATATTGCTTCAAAATAAATTATTTTTTCCAAAAAAAAAAAAAAGAAAAAAAAAAGAAAGAAAAATTATTATATATACACTGAAAAAAAGGCTGTAGAAACAATTTTCACTCATAAATTAAAAGTAAAGTAAATTTCATTAGTTTCCAAAGAAATGCCAAGTTACGTATTGAAATAAACATGAAGTAGAAAGACCAAAATCGTATTTTGTTAAAACATTCTCCAATAATGTTATTTATTTATTTATTTATTCTTTAACTTGAAAAATATACTTTAAAACAAATATTCTTGATTTTTTTTTTTTTTACATTGTACATTGCTTCATATAAAATATTCATATTGGAAACTGCAGTTCACTGTAGGTCACAGTAACATATTTTAGTTAACATAGTTTAGTAATATTAATTTGATAATACTTGTACATATATAACATTTTAATATATGAATTTATGATTTTCTATATATGATTTCCAAATGTGAAATTGTCATATATAAAACCTATTAGAAATTGAAACAATTTCATATATTAACATACCGCATATATTTATCCCATACAAATATGTTTATGTATACATAATACATATGAAATATATGTCATATGCATTTATACATCCTATATAAATATTGCATATATATATGCAATATTTTGTTGACATATATGGTTGCTACATTTGTAACATTATACACTGTATCATTCAAAATCTTGGAGTCAGTATAATTTTATTTTATTTATTTATTTACTTTTTTTTTTTTGACAATAAATTATAGAAATTAATACTTAACTGATCAAAAGTTATGATAAAGACATTTATAATGTTACAAAAGATTTCTATTTCAGATAAATGCTGTTTTTCTGAACTTTCTTTTCAACAAAGAAACCTGAAATTTTTTTACTGTAACTGTTTTCAACATAATAATAAAAATAAATGTTTTTTGAACAGCAAATTATAATATTAGAATAATTTCTGAAGGACCATGTGACTGGAGTAATAATGCTAAACATTCAGCTTTGAAATAACAGGAATAAATAATATTTTAGAATATAATAAAATAGAAAACAGTTGTTTTAAATAGTAAACATGTTTTAAAATTGTACTGTTTTTGCTGTACTTGATCAAATAAATGCAGGCCTGGTGAGCAGAAGAGATCAAAAATCTTACTGTTCAAAAACCTTCGACTGGTAGTGTATATATTGTACATATACAAACTGGATTTAATAAACTTATATCTTCGTTTAGAATGTATGTATA
This sequence comes from Cirrhinus mrigala, assembly GCA_036247105.1. NCBI lineage: Eukaryota > Metazoa > Chordata > Actinopteri > Cypriniformes > Cyprinidae > Cirrhinus > Cirrhinus mrigala. The sequence continues at coordinate 23,596,431 of CM070007.1, read as the reverse complement.
TCAAAATAATATAGGTAACACAGACAGCAATATTACTAGGTCAATATTTCCAAAAAAAAAAGTTAAAAATGGAAAAATCACCCTTTTCATTGACAAATAACACTTATATCTATGTCAATGTTTGTCAGTAACATAATAGGTAGAATATTGAATCTGAGCAGAACATATTGTGCCACTTGGATGTCATATGGTCTTCTTGTCAGATCAATGACTGAAGCCAGCTTTACGTATCACAGAGAGACAGAGGGAGGGCTGTGGGGATCTGCTTTGAGCCTTTAACATCAATTACACTCAGTTTGATGAATGGGATGGCATTAGAGAAGAGGAATGCTCAGCTGCTCTTTGTATGTGAGTAAGTATGTGTCGGAGTGAGTGTGTCTTTGTTTTCGTTTGTGAAGTCACTTAGCAGCATCAAGCTTTGTGTTTGTGTGTGTATACTGTACAAGAGGAGTATCTGTGTGTGTCAAAGAGGCTTCGGTCGCCCCCCCCAACAACCCCCCCCCCCCCAAACGTTGGGCCCAAAATACTCCCACATTGAGCCTGTCAGACACTCATCAATCAGAAGGGTTAGTAAAAGCCATTTAGGCAGTTTAACGAGCCGGCCAATCACACGAGAGTGGGTGCATTAGCATACTCAATTGCCCTCATTTATGCCAGAGACTGCTGGAGGTTTGGCCTCATTGTTGTCAGAGTCTGTGAAGTGCTTTAACTTTGTAAGACTGGGATGAAATGATTGTGTGAATGAACAATATTGCGAAAAGACAAACCGAGAAATAAAAAACTAAATGCAGAAACTTTAATTTTATCATCACTCCAGTTAGCTTTTATCACTTTTATCACAGCACTTTTCCTTTTCCATGCTCTTTTTATATTCATAATAGTAATAATAATAATAGTAAGAAATGGACTAGTCGATCGATTTGCTGATAACCTCATACCCCTCTAGGTCCCACAGCCTCTCCATCCCCGCCAGTGTGGGCAACAGACCCCAACCTATTATTAATATTAATATTAATAATATACAATATACTTAAAAAACATTATGTAGTAGTAGTAGTAGTAATAATAACAGTGTTTTTGTTGTGTATAATGCACATATTATTATATATAATGTAATTGAATGAAACATAATAATAATAATAATAATAATAACTATTATTACTATTATTATTATTACATAATGTTATTTTTATTCAAAGATGTGAAACATTGTAATGTTATAACTATATATGATACTGTTATTACATTGCAATAGAATTATTACGTTATATAATAATAAAAACAACAATAACAATAATAATAAAATACAGTTGAATAAAAATATTATTATTATTATATTATTGTTGATAATACATCATTTAATTTAATAGCTTAATAACTTTAATAACTTAATTTAATACCTTAACGTAACAACAACAACAACAACAACAACAATAATAATATTAATTACATGATTTTATGTATTTTATGTATTTTATTTTTTATATATTTACATTATATATTTATATTATATAGTTGTAACCTTACAATAGCTTTATTACATGATGTAATAATAATTATTGTTATTTATTATTATTATTATTAGTAGTAGTAGTAGTAGTATGTGAGACATTGTAATGTTATAACTATATATTATGTAGTTATAACCTTACAATAGCATTATTACATGATGTAATTATAATAATTAGTGCTGTCAAACGATTAATCGCGATTAATCGCATCCAAAATAAAAGTTTTTGTTTACATAATATTTGTGTGTATACTGTCTATATTTAGTATGTATATATAAATACACACACAAGCAGTATATATTTTGAAAATATTTCCATGTATTTATCTGTATATATTTATATTTGTATAATTGATATTATATATAAATATTTGTAATATATAAACATAACATATTTTTCTTAAACATATACATGCATGTGTGTATATTTATATATACATAATAAATATACATGGTACACACACATATATTATGTAAACAAAAACTTTTATTTTGGATGTGATTAATCGCGATTAATCGTTTGACAGCACTAATAATAATTTATTATTATTATTATTATTATTATTATTAGTAGTAGTAGTAGTAGTATATAATAGTAGGATAATAGTAGTTTTTGTTGTTGTTGTTGTTGTGTAATGCTTACCAGAATAGTAGTTATGTATTGGTAAATGTGTCCTAACGTTTTTACCTTTATAATAACTTCTCTTAAAAACAATAACTTTATTATATTATATAATAATAATTATTATTATTGTTATTAAACACTCCCCACATACTCCAGCCCATTATTATTATTATTATTAAAATCACAAGTCTGTGTTGAGCCATCATTAATATTATATGAATCAAATAAATCAAAGTAAAAATCATTACTTTTTTGGGGGGTAACACTTTAGTATAGGGAGCAATTCTCACTATTAAATAGTTGCTTATTAGCATACATATTACTAGCATATTGGCTGTTAATTATTAGTACTTATAAAGCACATATTCTAGATGACCATACTTTACATCCTTAATCCTACCTAATACCTGAACTTAACAACTACATAACTATTAATAAGCAGCATTAGGAGTTAAGGCAAAAGTCGTAGATAATAGTGATTTAATAGTGAAAACTGGCCCTTAAAATGAAAGGTTGTGACCCCTTTTAAAGGAAAAGTCTGCTTGTATAGAGACCCCTTGTTTTCCATGTAACTTCTACTGCAGTATTTGCTTGGACGCTTGTTTTAACAGTCCAGTATTAGTGGATTGTCTCTACACAAACTGAATAAAACCGTTCCTAAACATCTACTGTAATCACTCTCAAACGAACAAATCCACCCACTCAGCCAGCTCTGTGTATCTCTGCTATATACACCTGCTCCCTGACTATAGCCGAGCCCCTGACTTCTCCTCCTCTGCACTCCAAACCGCACGCTTTCCCACCCAAATGAGACAGTGATGAATCCAAGGGTTTTTTGTTGTCTTGTTTTTATGAACTAGGCCTAAATACCCAGTAACTCTATTCTCCCCGTACAGCTTTTCTGCCTGCTTGATCTATTGTCCTTAAAAGGGACTCGAGCCACAAAGAGAAGCTACACATTAACACAGGCCCTTGTCCTGGCTATTCAGTGTAGCAGAGCACAGCTGTCTCACAGTACACCCTACGCTTCTGAAGGGTGAGGGGTGACAGGGGGTTCACTTACATTGAGTGGCCCCCTCTGGAGCACCGAGTGAACAGTGAACAGGGAGAAATTGAGAGGGATGGCAAAAAAGGCTCACTATTTCCAGTGATGGAGAGGGTGCTTCGTCACACACGACGGACAGCTGCAGCGGCCCCTTTCTTGGCCGCTTCGCTAACAGTGTGGCTCGACGTGGCCTCGTGTCTTTGTGACGAGCTGGAATATGTGCGGCGTGTTTAAGCAGAGTTCAGAGGTCTTTAGCTTAGTTGGTGTGTGCTTTATGGTGGAAGCTGGGTAATTAAAAGCCTTTGGTGTTTTAATAGCATTACCACCCATTGAGATGATGATTATACTGACTTTGAGCTGGGAATTTCAAATGTGTTTCTTTAAAAATGTTCTATTTACATTTTTGAATCTTCTTGTTAATATTAAGATAGATAGATATGTAAAGGTGCAATCAGTTTGTTTGTTACAATGTTTGATTTATTAGCTGCTGCTACTGCTCACTCGAAGCTTTCTTGTCCTTTTTTTTGGCTCTGTGTCATCACATTTTTGGATTTAATCCCAATATTTTTTGTGTGGTTGTTGGTTCATGCTGGTAAGCAGCAGGATGGAGGTCATTGTGTGCTCATGCTTGATGCTTGAGGTCCCACTTTTTGTATTTTGTATGGCTCTGCAAAAACAGAAATTTGTAGAATTGCTGCTTAGCATAGAAATCTTAATATAAAAGGCACAGGAGTATAAAATAAAATAAAATAAAATAAAATAAAATAAAATAAAATAATTATTGTAATTAAGCCTTTTGAATGAATGAATGAATGAATGAATGAATGAATGAATGAAAGAATGAATGAATGAATGAATGAATGAATAACCAGTCATTTTTTAAAGACCACAATAAACATCAATAAATAAATAACCAGACAATTTTTTAAATTTTGAAAACCACAAGAAACATCACAATAAATAAATAAATAAACATAAATAAATAAATAAATAAATGAATAAAGTAAGTTGCCAGAGTAACCAGTTGTTTTGTTTTTTTTTTGTTTGTTTTTTTTGAGGACCACAATAAACTAAATAAATAAATAAATAAATACATACATACATACATACATACATACTTACATACATAGCCAACTACTCATTTTTTTTTTTTTTTTTTTAAAGACCACAAGAAAAATCTATTAATTTATTAATTTTTTTCCGTCACTCTGGTAATTAATTAATTACCAGAGTAACTAGTCAGTTTTTTTTTTTTTCGAGGACCACAAGAAACTAAATTAATAAGTAAGTATTAATAAGTAAGTAATAAGTAAGTTACCAAAATAACTAGTGAATTTTAATAAATAAATAAATACATAAATAAATAAATAACCAGAGTAACAAATCAGTGTTTTGTTTTTTTTTTTTTTTTGAAGACCACAAAAAACATAATAAACAAACAAACAAACAAATAAATACACAGCCAACCAGTCGATTTTTGTTTATTTTTAAAGACCACAAGAAACATTAATTAATTAATTAATTACCAGAGTAACCAGTCAGTTTTTTTTTTTTTTTTTTTATTGAAGACCACAAGAAACGAAATAAATAAATTAATTAATAAAGTAAGTAAATTACCAGAGTAACTAGTGAATTTTAATAAATAAATAAATAACCAGAGTAACCAATCAGTGTTTTGTTTTTTGTTTTTTTGAATACCACAAAAACATAATAAACAAACAAACAAACAAACAAACAAATAAAGAGGGATTTATTTACATTTTGGGTAGATTGTTTTTATTGCTGTTGAAATTGTATTGTTTCATAAGTTTGACCCTGAGTTCTAAAGGTTTGATTAGATGTTACTTAATGGAAATATAATACATATTTCTCAGTACTAAAACCTCTAGACAGCTTAAAAACAGTGTTCTAACTTATGCTGTTTTTAAGCTTTTTCTAAGACTAAAAAAAAAAAAAAAAAAGAGTCAAACCTGAATTGATGGGTATTGGAAATGAACACTGCAGTGTTCAGAACTTTTAGTTTCAATTAAAATTAAAATTGCTGCTTTTTGGGGGGGTTGACAGATCTTGGCTAGCTTCAACGGGTGTAGCCTTGGTATGAATCTTTAAATATTTGGTTTTGACTCTACTCTAGTGACGAAACGTAAAATAAAATTCCAGAATTATAATAGAATTTAGATTTTATTTTATATTTTACGACGACCAGCATTTCCAGCCAGCACTCATGCTTAGCTTCACAAATATTCAAACACATTAATCATAATTATTTTGATGCATGTCATTATTTTATTTTAGCAGAGACAGCACATTATCTACACATCTGCGTAAATCAGCATTATCTTAGAACAACTCCCAGTGCAATAAATATGTACATTTGCTTACAAGACAATTACATATCCTTCGTTAGACCAAGAACCTTTAGTCAGTACTGTCCAATTAATCTTATTCACAGCATGACAACCCAAGAGAGCTGTTCCCCAGCTTCTAATGACTGATGCCACATCTGCACTGCTCTGACAGTGGTCTGATCTGAGGTCAGCTTTACAGCTTTTAGTGGCTTTTAGACTCCTTTCAAGGATGTGTTAAAATGTATGCACCCATACGGCATAAAAAAAAGGAAAAAAAAAGAAGAAAAAAAGAAATCCTGGCCATAACATATTTTAAATGTATGTTTGTTTATGTAAATAGAAAATGATTTTTTTTTCTAGTTTTCAAAAAAAAAAAAAAAAAAAAAATATATATATATATATATATATATCAAAACATATTTTAGCAAAATATTTTGACCCTTTTTTAAAATTATATTTAAATATATATTGGAAAATATAGTTTTGTTTTGTTTTTGTTTTTTTGCTGTATGGATGCAGGCCTAATGAAAGTGAATTAGACAGATTACCACTCATGATGTTGAAATGGAGGGCAGGAGAAGAAAGACAGAATGATTAATCATGCAAGGACAGACAAATTAATAAATAACCACCAGACTCAGCACTGGAGAGCAGCCATTATCAGCCAACAGGAGTTTAAAATGCTTAATGGACTGTGATTAAGAAGTCATTTAGCATGAGGCCATGGAGATATATGGTCCCTTTACTGTACCTGTATATGTTTTTATGAATGTAAGTTTCCTGTGTGAACAGCAATTATAGCAGAAATTTCATTGTAGTAGTTATATATAGTTATTTGTTCATAGTTCACCCATTTTCTTACCTTAATGATGTTTCAAAACTGAAGGAGAAGATATTTTTAAAAATATATGTTATTATACCGTGACCCTACAGAGAAGAAGTGGTTTGGAGAATGGATGGATATGCCTAATTTATTATCTTTCGCTGTTTGGACAAAACAGTTAAGAACATCTTCTAAAGAAAGAAATTTATTGGTTTGGATCGACATGATCTGTTTATTGTAATTTGGCCATCCAATGATTGTCCAACAGGGGTCAGTAGAAGCTACATTTATCGGAATTTGCTCTATTTTTGCAAGCATGAGATTGTTGACATAGCACCCTCTACTGCTTAAACATCACTACTGTTTTCGGCTGCTCTTCAAAGGAAACTCGCAATCGGGAATGCGATTACGATTACACTGAACACTTATTAGATACTGTTTGCACCATGTAGAAAAAATTAATAGCATCTTGTTCACACTATATGCAAATAGTGACAGAAGTAAGCAGAAGCGGTGTGATATTTGCACTAAAGTAAATATAGGTAAATTAAAGGTAAATAAAGGTAAATATAAAAGCAATGGTCATAGTTAAAACAGGCTTTGTCAACGATTTATTTGGCTATTTGCTCTCAGTGTAAACAGACACAGTGGTATGCGAAAGTTTGGGAACCCCTTGCAAAATCTGTGAAAATGTTAGCAGCTAATTTTAACAAAATAAGAGAGATCATACAAAATGCATGTTATTTTTTATTTAGTACTGTCCTGAGTAAGATATTTTACATAAAAGATGTTTATAGTCCACAAAACTAACTAACTAACTAAATAAATAAATAAATTAATTAATTAAATAGCCCCTTCAAAAGTTTGGGAACGCTTGGTTTTTAATACTGTGTGTGGTTGCCCTGATGATCTATGACTGTTTTTTGTTTTGTCATGGTTGTTCACGAGTCCCTTGTTTGTTCTGAACTGTTTTTCAGAAAATCCTTCAGGTCCTGCAGATTCTTCAGTTTTCCAGCATCTTTTGCATATTTAAACCTATTCGGGCAGTGACTGTATGGAAACATAATGCATTAAGAGCCGGGGGTGAAAACTTTTGAACAGGTTGAAGATGTCCACATTTTTCTTATTTTGTTGGAATGTCTTTTTTTTTTTTCCCCGTTTAGTACTGCCCTTTGGACGCAACAGAAGATACTTGCATGTTTCCCGGAAGACAAATTAAGTAAAATTTACCTTAATCTTCAAATTCAAAAAGTTTTCACCCCCCGGCTCTTAATGCGTCGTGTTTCCTTCTGAAACAACATTGAATGTTTGAACCTTTTTTAATAGTTGTGTTTGAGCTCCTCAACTGTTCTCAGTGTGAAAAAATGGATCTCAAAATCATACAGTCACTGCTGAAAAGGGTTCAAATATGCAAAAGATGCTGGAAAACTGAAGAATATGCAGGACCCAGAGTATTTTTCTGAAGAACAGCGCTCAGTTTAACTGTTCAGAACAAACAAGGGACTCATGAAACAACCATCACAAAACAAAACAAAACAAAAAACAGTTGTAGATCATCCAGGTAACCACACAAGGTATTAAAAACCAGGGGTTCACAAACTTTTGATGGGGGTTATTTTAATAATTTCAGATATTTTTTTTTTGGACTATATGTAAACATCTTTTCTGTAAAATATCTTACTCAGGACAGTACTAAATAAAAAATAACATGCGTTCTGTATGATCTTATTTTGTTAAAATTATTCACATTTTCACAGATTATGCAACGGGTTCCCAAACTTTCACATACCACTGTTTTTTCACACAGCTTCAGATCTTTTAGAAAATTGCACATTCAACATACACAGAATGGACACCAATAAGAAAGAAATGTTTAAATGTCCAATCTGTTTTCTTTTTGAAAATATGAATGGAATAAGACTTACAGTGCCTAAATTACCCGATTTTCTATATACATTACCTTGTAGATCAAGGGATACACTGGATATGTCTAGACATGGCCTAAAATTCCCATGTATTTACCAGTTGTTGTCAATGAGATAATGTACAAAAACCACAGAAGATGCATGTGATCCATGCTTTTTTCTTTCTTTCTTTTTTCTTTCTTTTTTTTTTTTTTTTTTTTTTTTTTTTATGGAACACAAAAGGTTTTTGAAGAATATCCTGACTGTTCATCTAATGAAATGGGGACTGAGTCTTAAGCTCCGGAATAAAAAAAGCACCAAGTGTCAGAAATGTGATCCTTATGACTTGTGCACCAAACTGGTTTAAAGTTAAAACGCCTTAATGATGAATAAAACATGCAGCTTTCATGTCACAAGACATTAACTGGAGTCATGTGGATTACTTTTGGATTATTGTGATGTTTTTATCAGCTGTTCAGACTCTCATTCTGACGGCACCCATTCACTGCAAAGTATCCACTAGTGAGCAAGTGGTGTAATGCTAAATTTCTCCAAATTTGTTCCCATGAAGAAACAAACTCATCTACATTTTGAATCGCATGAGGGTGACTACATTTTCTGCAAATTTTCATTTTTGGGTTAAATATTCCTTTAAGACAAGAGCTGTTTATTAAGGGGGCCTATAATACCTGAAAAAAAAAAAGCTATTAACATTCATCTAAATGGCTGTTGCTCAGCTTACAAATGATTTCCTAGAAATACACGCCCTGGAGTCTGCGTCTACTTTGCACTTATGCACTCAGTTTGAACATCTGTCATGTGATTCATCACTCATCAAGTGCTGAACACAAAGTAAAATATATATCAATTTCATACTTTTATAGACTCTCCAAAAATAATATCACTGGTAAAAGCTCTACCAAACTATATGTTGCTTGGAAAAAATAGAACATTTTGAAGTATACACATCCACATTTAAATGGTCATCAATGGCGAAACCTGCTTTTTGCCTTGATAATGGTATAACTACGGCATCTAGCAGCAGTAGGTAAAGTAGTAATACTAACCAGCTAATGGATGTTACATCCAGGAAATCGTTGGATAACTCTGTGTGCACACATGAACACTGTACGTGATTCCAAACACTTGAATGGGAAATTTACCACAGACACTGGTTGCAAACCTTAAATATCATTTAAACATACCGTGTCAGAAATGTATGTGTTCCATGCAGTGCATGTTGTTAAAACCAAACTCCACGTGTTCTTACCCGATTCAGTCTAACACATCTCATTACCGTTTAGTTTTTACAGATACATGGATGAATGAGTGACGAGAGTAGAGTGAAAAAGAGTGAAAAAGAGTGAATTAACTTCCTATGTGAGACAATAATTGATTCTTCACAAAAAGTGGTCTGATGCTATGGACTTCATGCTGAGAGTCATATGACCACGAGAACATACTCAGAAAAGCATAATGTCGATAAGACACTCTCTGATCTAGAATCAGCTTTTCATATGCTCCCACACCCCACACATATCCTCCAAAACTTTTATATAAATATACATATAATTACTTGTGTGTGTGTACGTGTACCTGGTATTTATCACGTTATGGGGACCAAATGTCCCCACAAGGATAGTAATACCAGTAAATTTTGACCTTGTGGGGACATTTTTTTAGGTCCCCATGAGGAAACAGGCTTATAAATCATGCAGAATGAGTTTTTTTTTTTTTCCAGAAAGCAAAAGTGTGCACAGTCTCCTGTCAGGGCTGTTTAGGTGTAGGATAGGTGTAGGGCAATAGAATATACGGTTTGTATAGTATAAAAACCATAATGCCTATGGAATGTCCCCATAAAACATGGAAACACAACATGTGTGTGTGTGCGTGTATTACTTATTTAAAATGTGGAGTTTTTGTGTGGAGTGTGGAGCATCTTCTCATGTGAGAAGAGAGAGGGCCAAAAAAAAAAAAGGCTAGAGGGAGTTAGTACAGTGCCAAAAGAAACACAAACACAGAACTATTATTTCAATATTTTTCAAAGGTTAGTCACAAGGCTGAACAACTGGATAATTATTCAAACTGAGGGGAAACAAATATATGTTTACATGTTTAGGCTGAGCACATGATAGTGTACCGAGTGATATTGCTATTAATTCTTCTTTTGAATTGAGTGTTTGTGATGTACATTAAACTGTTAATATAGCCTTTATAATTTGCCCCAAATGGAAATTCTGTCATCATTAACTCACCCTCATGTCTTTCCAAACAGTTTTGGTTACCACTGAATTTTCCCAATATATGGTGTCTTTTGTTAAGAAAGTCATTCAGGTTTGGAATTACATGAGGGTGAGTAAATGATGACAGAATTATAATTTCTTTAAGAACGTCAAGGGCCTGATGCAAAGCTAAGGTTACCAAACCATAACTAATGTTTTAAGGCTTGCAGCCTAGTTTCACGTGAGTGGTTGAATAGCTGTGATAATTTGCACAGTAAGACATCTACAAATGTAAAATTTAGCAATTCAGTTACAGTTGATGTGTAGATTTCAGAGTTTGATGAGCATGATGAAATGCTGGTGGTACATGGGATCAGGAGGTTCAATTCCGTCAGTCTGACGTCTTCATGATGCGTAATCCATGTATCAGTCATCTAGAACAGAAAAAGTAACAGCATAAATTAATTACTGGTTTTCTGATATCTGTGCACAGACTGAGTGGTTGCACTTAATCTATAATCTTAATCGAAGACAAACAGCTCACTAAAAGTTTATTCACATCTTTGCCCTGGTGAAAAAAACAGCATATGCCTGTAGGTATGTTTTGATGCATCAAAACATACCTACCAGCTTATGATGTTTTTTTTCACCAGGGTGGGGTTTGATATAACTTAAGATTGTCTTGAAAGTGTTCAAAAGTGTTGCAAGTTTCATTCGCGCAATGAAAGTCTAGTTCAATTTGAACAAAGAGTTAAATCACGCGGGTTGTTAACATGTGACAATGTCAGTCTCTCATTTTGACCTTTTAAAACGGTGAGAAATTCTTGTAGGAGGATCTTCATTTGACAGAAAGCAGTGGTTGGTTGAACGCTATACACTCTCCCACCTCCTTGTTAAATGTGCAGAATTCAGCCATAATTCAGTCAAAAATAGCTTGCACTGGCATGCCGGTGGTATAAAGTTATAAGGGAAAAACAATAGCCGCTCTCATTCGAATTTCGGTCGGGCCGCTTTCTTTTGTACTTTTAGATGGCGGAAGAGGTTTTGATAGAACCTAATGGGAAAAGTGGAGGGGTAAGTAAGACTAATTTATTTTGCATAGGATTTAATAATAATAACAACAAAAGCAATAATAATAATAATAATAATAATAATAATAATAATAATAATAATAATAATAATAATACGTGTTTAGTGAATTCTTTAATTTTTGACGCGGCCAAGAGTTTTGAGAACGAGAAAACATTCAAAACATTATAAAACATGATAGTTCCTCAGATAAAAAGGCTATCAAAATTCATGTCGTGACGCATCTGTTGAATTTCGCATTTGGGGAGAAGTTAACGATAATTAAATCATCAAGATCTTACAAAATCATCGTATAAAATAACATGCATAGCATGAGCATGAGCATAGTTCACATAAAAAAATGGGTCATGTGAAAGCTGTCATGAACGTTCCCATTCATTTTCTGAGTGGATTAGAAAAAAAATCTTCAATAAGGATAAAACAAATCAACTTAAGAGAACAATCACAACATTACAACCTGTAAGCTAAAAAAAGACTTATCTCAACAAGTATTTCGATTGAATAACATACTTACGTTATAAATGACTACAATTACATGTCATTGATTCTGAGCTCTTCGTAGGCCTGTCTTAATGGTTTACACATTATTGCCTAAATTCCCTATGAAGAAAAAAACGTATTTACTGTATCTTGTGAACATCTTGTGATTGGTGCAGAGAAAGCTATCATTTTGAGAGCCCTGTGTTTTCTTTTTATGGTCCCAGCCAGAAAAATTTGAAGTAAAGGCTAGACCCTGTTTACAGGTTTTTATTGTAATTCAGCTGCTTATGAGAAAATTGTTGGGGGAAAAAATAATTGCTTTTTGAGAATACTTCTGAGGATATATTAGTCTGCAGCTATGCATTATTAATTCATTGTACAGTATAAAACAAAGTTAAGATGGTTTGTGAAATATAACAAAGGAATTACTGATTGTTTTTGCTCTTTTGACACATTATTTATTCAAAAGTGACAATCTCATGAAAGACACCCTTCATACTTTGAGTTTTCCACTTCTTCTCAAATGAGATTTTTTTTCATTTAACTGCTTTCCCAGGTTTGGCAGGTGGTGATAGTGATTTTGTACATGTGCAGGGTAATTACTGTAACTCAGTTTGCCTGGGCAGTGAACACTCGTGCCAGATCTAGTCATGGTTCACTTGTACGCTAATGCAGTCACATGCTAACTGGATTGGCGCCAGAGTCTAATACTTTAGACTCAGTTTACAGTTTATAAACAATATAACATTTGTGCTGAAAGTTTGATTTTGTACTACAGAGAGAAAAATCCAATGTTGACTGCAGTGTGTATTAAAACAAATATTTCTGTAATCTACTCATTTTGTCTATATAAAGTGGCATCGCTAGGGATTCTGGGCTCGTTGCACAGATTTGTGTTCAATCTCAGCCTGGCCCACCCCAGCACATCGCTGTGGGCCTCTATAAGCCTTTGGGCCCTATGCATGCACTTCCACTATTCCTCCCGATTGCGATGTTGCTGTGCTCATATAGCAGTGTTTACTACCCAAAGCTGCTTAAAAAGGCTGATTTATATCCATATCGTTTTTTAAGCCAAAACAGCTTCCTTATAAAAGCAGCTTCATGTTAGAAACAATGTAATGTGCTTATTCTAAGTGCCTTTTCATTTTATAAAAAGTTTTAAATCCAAAAACAGGGATGTGTGTTATTACAAATGGCTACCAACTCATGTCTGTCACTTGTTTCTTCAGCATCTAACCGCATCCCTATTGGCGGTAGCGTTCCTCTCTTCCTTTGGGAGCTCCATGCTGTATGGTTATAACCTGGCTGTTGTTAATTCTCCTGCAGAGGTGAGTGACACCACATACATAATTTTTTACATAGCCTTACAAAACTCTTTTTATGCATCTGGATTAAATCACTTACTGAGTCACAGTTTGATCACTGTTTTCCTTTAATGTTGACTGAAGGTATGTTCTTAAAATGTACCTCCTGACATACCATTTAATTTGAATGAAGACTATTTAAATTATGACTGATGTCAATACCACAGCACAGGAGCTAAATAGTTATGAGTCTTGACTAGATATATCAGAGTGTGATCATAAGTGCAGCATTTAGCCTGAGCATCTTCATGTTCATTTAGAAATTTAGAAATATATATCACTATGATAAAAATAGGGTCAAAAAGGCCATTCAGATTAAAGAGAGAGAGATAAAGCAATATAGAGGGAGAAATTCAACCATCACATGACACTAAAGACTGAGGGGAGACATTCATTCATCTATTCATCTATTCCAGTGTCTGGCCTACACTGTATAATTTTGACTTGTGTTATTTTGATTCACTGTTCGTTTAATTGCATAAGACTAGAGACTCAAATTTGACTGTGATTAGCTGAGAAGTCACTCCAAAAGTTTACCCAAAAATTAAAATTTACTGAAATTTTTTTTGCTACAGTACATCAATACATCACTCACCTGTGGATCTTCTGCAGTGAATGGGTGCCGTCAGAATGAGAGTCCAGACAGCTGATAAAAACATCACAATTGTTACACAATCCCAAAGTAATTCACAAAACTTAATTCAGTTAATGTCTTGTGAAGTGAAAAGCTGCATGTTTGTAATAAACAAATCCATCAAGTTACTTTAAGACAGCATATCTAGCCAAAATACTAGTCCATAATCCACAATAACTCTTCCTCTAGTGAAGAATGTACTCTCACATCAAAATCAACTGTTTTTGCTTGTATATAGTGCTTGATCTGTGCATATGTTTCTCCTTCTGATTCAGACATGTCAACTTTTTCACTGGAGAAAGCAATATTATGGATGGAGGATTTGTATTTTGCAGTTTAGTAACTTTTTAGTAGTGATGGATTTTAAGATTTTTGCATGACAAGACGTTAACTGATGGATTAGAGTTGCGTGGATTACTTGTGGATTATTGTAATGTCGCGAATTTAGCTCAAAAGGGAAAATGTATATAAATAATTACAATTAATTATGATTAATTGCAACTATTTATATCAGCTGCCACTAGTAACTGTAGCAGAATTCATTTTCCATCAACTAATCTGTTCGTCCAGTGAACATTCAGTATAATTTTATATATCAACATATAATATACACCATCTTTTAGATCATCAAAATATGAATTCAAAGAGACCAAACATGGCATAGGTGGGTTATACGACTAGTCATCTATCATAACACATAAACAATAAACAATAAAACAGTAGAAAGACAAATACAAATACAACAGACAAAAATTTAAATATAATGCAGTAATACTTTACACAATGACCTGGGCTATGTGTGATAGGAAGGTCAAAAAAAGGTTTGTCTGTGATTGAATAGGAAAGAGTCCATTTCCTATAGCAGTATGTTTCTGTTTTAGAGAGATTTAAGTAGGGGAAGATTCTCTCTACATACTTGTAGGTCGTAAGGTTTATCTGATCTGGCCGAGGTATTGTGATTATTTTGTTAATTTAATGAATAATTGAATTAGTAAATCAAATGAACAATTGTGTGTCTGATTGGCCCAAACGCTACAGTAATGTTTTTAATCAACTGTTTGGACTCATTCTGATGGCACCCATTCACTGTAGAGGGTCCACTGATGAGCAAGTGATGTAATGCTAAATTTCTCCAAGTCTATTCCAATTAAAAAACGAACTCATCTACATCTTTGATGCCGTGAGGGTATGTACATTTGGGGGGAACGGTTCCTTTAAGTGTGTGATTTAAGTTAGTTGAAATGCTTTAGCTAATTGAATCTCAGAGCTACACGGGATCATATTTTCTTTGTTCTTCTCACAGTACATAAAGGACTTTTTTAACCAAACCATTGTGAGGCGGAATGGCTCAGGAGTGGATGAAGAGACTCTCACGCTTATTTATTCAGTCACTGTGTCTATATTTGCCATTGGAGGCCTGGTGGGCTCTCTGACAGTGGGAATGCAGGTTACCAGATTTGGGAGGTACAGTATGCAGCTATTTTCATATTAAATTTAATGCGAATAGTTTCTGAAATTTTGCGTCATTGTAACAGCTGTTTCTAATTTATAGGAGAGGTACACTGGTACACAGCACAGTTCTGGTGTTTATCGCTGCAGGGCTGATGGGCTTCAGCCGATTGTGTGGATCTCCAGAGATGATCATCATTGGGCGCTTCATTATAGGGATACATGCAGGTAATTTGTTTCATTTAATATGGAAGGCCTTAAATGCCAAAAATGTCAAAATGTCATTTCCACAACTATATGGCTTTCTTTTTTTTCTGTGGGACATAAAAGAAGACTTTTTGATTGTTGTTTTTCTTTTTATTATGAACAGCAAAATTGATTTAACTATTTTAGTGTAGTCCTTCTTTTCTTAAATATGCACATGTAACTATGTCTGCTCAAGTTGAATTTGAATTTTCTCATTTGGATTTCTAGTGGCATCACTGATATGTATTGAGCCTCTTTACTGATATGTGCTGCTCTCTTGTGCTTCTGTAGGGGTTTCTCTCAGCGTAGTGCCCATGTATCTGGGAGAAATTGCTCCAAAAAATCTCCGGGGCTTTCTAGGACTTGTTCCCAGCATCTTCATCTGTATAGGAGTGTTTATCGCTCAGATTCTGGGGCTCCATGAGATCTTGGGCAAGGTGGTTCCCTTCTATTTTATTTTATAAAATTAGATCCATCTCAGTTATGAACATCATAGATTAACTGATATATTCTTATTTTTTGTTGTGCCAGCATATTTTAAACAGATCTGTTACTGCTTTGCTTTCAGTCTTGTTAAGTCTTTTTATCATTAATATTGGGTTGTTCCACACAGGAAGAGCACTGGCCTCTGTTCTTTTCTCTAGTTGCGGTGCCTACATTCATACAGCTCATGCTGTTGCCATGGTTCCCAGAGAGTCCGAGATATCTGTTGATGGAAAAGCGTAACATTCACGCCACTATCACAGGTAAAGACTTTTCTTACTTAAAAGAACAGTTCACCTAAAAAATATACTTTTACCATCGTACTATTTCACATACGTCTGTAATATCTGTAGAACACAAGAATTTTTTTTTTTTTCAAGAATACAAAGTGAAAAGATTTTGCTTCACACAGAGCAATTGCATAAATTCAGAAAACTTATATACCGCTCATATAAATTACATTATTTATATGCAGTTTATTGTAGTTGTATGGAAAACTGTGACCACTCTTTTGTGTAAAGTTTGAAAAAAAAACTGCTTTGTTTTACAACTTACAATGTTCCATGAAAAAAAATTCTAGAAATTCTTCTGAATGTTCACTGCATTAAAGCTGATTGAATTGTGTTGGAGGGATTAGTGGCCAGACCAGCAGACTCTCATAAGCTGTTATTGTACATAGTGTGATCTCAAAGCTTCAGAAGCCGACACTACAAAGGCCCTCCGGTCACACAGCAGCTACCAGGCAGGAGAACTCACTGACTATAGCAAAGAATGTGAGACAGGATTAGAGCAGAGTAGCAGCAGAATCATTAAGCCATTTCCATACAGAATCGTTTTTGTACGATTTAAATGTAAGCTTATGTATTTCTTGCAGGATGACTAGATGGATGAGATAATTAATAAACATTTACATATCTTAATTAACTAGCATCAACATATGCTTATGTTGTATAGCCAGAGGAGAACTTCAAAGTTTCTCCAAAGGTTTTTTTTCTGCACACTTTATGGTATTTTCCTTGCCACAGTGGCTTCTTACTTAAAATAACAGCTAAATTTACAATATGTAATATAAATCTCAGGTGTCCCTCAGGTGTGAAGTTTCAGCTCAAAGTTTTTGCCCCACAGATAATTTGTTATTTTTTATATTTTGTTATACATTTTATAATTTGTTATACATTTTGAAAATGCCTATGTTGAGCGTAAGCAGAAACACGCTGTTTTTGTGCAAGTCTCTTTAAAGGAGAAGTCCACTTCCAGTTCACAAATTCACAAATAATTTACTCACCCCCTTGTCATCCAAGATGTTCGTGTCTTCAGTCGTGAAGAAATTATAGTTTTTGAGGAAAGCATTTCAGGATTTTTCTCCATATAATACACTTTATTGGAGCCCCGATTTTAAACTTCCAAAATGTAGTTTAAATGCAGCTTCAAAGGGCTCTAAATGATCCCAGCCGAGGAAGAAGGGTCTTATCTAGCGAAACGATCTGTTATTTTTTTTTCGGAAAATAAAAATGTATACACTTTTTAAGCACAAAATCTCATGTAGCACAGGCTCTGGGATGTGTGTCCATGACACTACGTACTATTGAATCACACAGAACGTAGGCGGAACTACAGACCCAGTGTTTACAAAGCGAACGCGCAAAGACTAAGGAAGTGCAGTAAGTCAAATGCTGTTTACAAACAAAAAGGTACAACGATGTCAGACGATTCTGAAGTTGTAGGAGAAAATAAGATGGAGTTTTTTGCCATACTCTACCTTTTTTAGCCGGAGTACACAGACGATGAACTTGTGATGAAGATGTGATTCGTAGTAGTGATGGGAAGTTCAGATTATTTTACAGACTCTGACCTTTGAGTCTCGTTCAGCAAAATGAACGAATCTTTTTTCGAAGTCATTTCATTCATTTTAGCAAAATATAATTAAAATGTTACGTGTTACTTCCCTAACACATCTACTGCTTACACAAACGCTGATCACACTTCAAACAAGACAAAACTATAATGCTGTAAGAAACAGAAAAGGACATAATAGGATGTTGTGCATGCGCGACTGAACAAATCACTTCCCTAAACGACTCTTCTTCCCATGTCTCATTAAAGATTCATTTAGAATGAATGAATCGTTCAAGAACGACCCATCACTAATTCGCAGCATCGTGAAAGCACATCCCAGAGCCTGTGCTACACTAGCTTTTGTGCTTAAAAAGTATACAAATTTTTATTTTGCGAAAAAAATGACCAATTGTTTCTCTAGATAAGACCCTTCTTCCTCGGCTGGGATCGTTTAGAGCCCTTTGACGCTGCATTTAAACTGCATTTTGGAAGTAAAAAATCGGGGCACCAATGAAGTCCATTATATGGAGAAGTTTATTGAGTAAACTAAGTTCTCTTTCATGTCTTATTGTGCTTAAACTGTCAAATACACACAAGTTTATGTTAAAAACACATGAGTTACAAAAACAGTCGGTTATGTCTGTGAAGCTGGGAAAGAAATTGCCTGTTTATATTGGATCTGTGTAGCAGCAGCGTAATATACGGTAAATCAATTAATAAATCCAGTGATCTCTTGTCTTCTCTGAGGCTGGGAGTCTAAATAGTGTTCTCTGCTCATCTGTGCAGCCAATGACAGAACAGTTAGCATGCGTTGCTCAAACATTTGCCATGGCGTTAGAACTGGTACACCGTTGTCGCTTGCGAAAACAGAATGATGGCACTGTGGGCAAAAACGTGCAGATTAAGGGGTAGTAAAATTATAGTAATATCCCCTTTCTACATCATAGAGGGAGCGAAACCTGAGTGGCTCGTTTTTTCTTGCAGAGAAAGGCTTACCGAAACAAAGTTACTGGGTTGTCCTTTTCACGTTTTCTGGGTTGGTAGATGCACCGGGGACCTGATTATAGCACTTAAACATGGAAAAAGTCTGATTTAACTACTGACCATGTAACAAGAGGGTAGATCCAAGACTAGATACTAAAGCACGTCAAAATACACACAACAGAAGCTATGTGCTCCCACAAACACAAGATAAGACAGAAGAGCACATGACACAGTAACCAACAAATACCATGCGATCACATAAAACACAATGACAAGACAGAAAAATACAAGGCAAATAAACTATCATCTGCCATGCGATCAAACAAACAGAAAAAACAACATGCAAAACAGAAATGCCAACGTGTCAGAAAGCTCCATAAAAAAATGTAATTTGTGTTCTGAAGATGAACACAGTTCTTACGGTTTTGGAACGACATGAGGGTGAGTAATTAATGGCAGAATTTTCATTTTTGGGTGAACTATCCTTTTCATTTTACATTACCACAAGGGGCACTTTAAAAAGTGTAGAGTTGCCAGAGTATTCTCCTGTTTTGATTTTCTACTGTTTTGATGTGATCTGATGGATCTTATATAATGACGCTCAGATTCTGATTCTTTTTTGCAGCACTGAAGTGGTACCGTGCTAAGTGTAACATTCAGGCTGAGGTGGAGGAGATGCAGGAAGAGCAGCGCTCATTGTCCTCAGTAGAGACTGTTTCAGTTATGCAGCTCTTCAGGGATCCGTCTGTTCGCTGGCAGCTTGTTACAGTCCTCGTGGTCAATGCTGGGATGCAGCTGTCAGGAATCGATGCGGTGTGTGTGTTTCTAACAGTGGAAACTGTTCATGATGAAGATAAAAATGACTATAACATTATTTGAGATAATAAAATGGTTTTGATTTCCAGATCTGGTTCTACACCAATACCATCTTTGAGAATGCAGGCATTCCTGCTCATCAGATTCAGTACACAACCGTGGGCACTGGAGCCATAGAGGTCATCGCTGGACTCATTGGGGTGAGAACACAATGAATGATACCAAAGGCATACTGTACATTTTGGAAAACCATGTTTCATTGTTTCCTTCAGTTGTGATTATTGTGTACATACATTTAGGTTGCTTCTGTGCAGCAGTAAAAGCTCAAAAACACAATATGCCTGCAGCTTCTATGCTGAGTAAAAATGCTTTAGAATGGCAAATATTATTGGCTCCTAAGTAACACTGCGAGTAATTCATAATCTTGTAATCCTCTGGATGTTGTCCAGTGCTTTACTATTGAGCGTGTGGGTAGGAGACCTCTGATGATTGGTGGCTTCAGCTTTATGGGCATCTGCTGTGCTGGAATCACTTTCTCCCTGCTATTACAGGTAATTATGAACACCAATATTTACACACATTTCATTTACATTTATATTTAGTCATTTAGCAAACACTTTTATCCAAAGCGACTTACAAATGAAGTCAAAATCAGCAAAAGAGCAATAATATGTGAGTGATGTGACAAGTCTCTTGGTTAGTCTAACGCAGTAAACGTAGTAAGATTTTTTTATATATATAATAATAATAAAAAGAAAACATGTAGATGGAATAGAAATAGAATAGAGAGTGCTAGTGTTAGATGGTCAAGTGTAGATGAAGGAGATGTGTTTTTAGCCATTTCTTGAAGAAATCAAGCATTGACAGGTCATTCCACCAGGAGGGAACAGTTCAGGTAAAAATCAGTGAAAGTGATTTTGTGCCTTTTTGGGATGCCAGTGCACTGTTCATGTGAAGAACGCAAGCTTCTGGAGGGCACATAAGTCTGAAGTAGTGAATTTAAGTAAGGAGGTGCAGAGCCAGTGTTTGTTTTGTAGGCAAACATCAAAGCTTTAAATTTTATGCGAGCAGCTATTGGTAGCCAGTGCAAATTGATGAACAGAAGTGTGACATGCACCCTTTTTGGTTCATTAAAGACTAATCTCGCTAACGCATTCTGGATTAGTTGTAGAGGTTGGTTGGAAGACCTGCCAAGAGAGCAATGCAATAGTCCTGCCAGGACAGAATAAGAGCTTGAACAAGGAGACTCAACTCTTGTTCAACTACAACTACACATAGCATGTTACGAAAGATATGGCCTTATCTTCCTAATGTTGTATCCACCTTTATTTTCCACGAAAAGAATTAACAAAGTGCTGTAAACAGTAAGACTGTTTGCACTATAAACCAGTGTGTTCATTATTAAAGCAATACTTTAAAATAATATGGTAAAAATAGCTGGAAGCGAATGACACTGGAGGCCAGACCAATCAAAGAAGAAGTCCACTTCCAGAACAAAGATTTACATATAATGTACTCACCCCCTTGTCATCCAAGATGTTCATGTCTTTCTTTCTTCAGTTGTAAAGAAATGATTTTTTTGAGGAAAACATTTCAGCATTTTTCTCCATATAGTTGACTTCTATGGTGCCCCGACTTTGAACTTCCAAAATGCAGTTTAAATGTGGCTTCAAACGATCCCAAATGCAGTTGTAAACGATCCCAGCTGAGGAAGAAGGGTCTTATCTAGCGAAACGATTGGTTATTTTCATAAAAATAATACTATTTATATACTTTTTAATGCCAACCACTCCTTTTGTCTTACTCTGCCTGGACTGTTTTTTTCCGGTTCATGACAGTTAGGGTATGTCGAAAAACTCCCATCTTATGTTCTCCCTCAACTTCAAAATCGTCCTATAATGCTGTTTTACCTTTTTTGTTAAGGGTGTTTGATCTTCTTTGCATGTTCACTTTGCAAAGACTGGGTCGGTACTTCAGCAGCAATGTAGGATGATTTTTTTTCCCACATTTGGGATCGTTTGAAGCCACATTTAAACAGCATTTTGGAAGTTCAAACTCGGGACACCATGGCAGCCCATTATATGGAGAAAAATCCTGAAATGTTTTCCTCAAAAAAAATAATTTCTTTACGACTAAAGAAAGAAAAACATTAACATCTTGGATGACAAGGGGGTGAGTATATTATCTGTGAATTTTTGTTCTGGAAGTGAACTTATCCCCTGCAAATCTGCAGGACAAGACAGGACTTGCTCTTGTCTTAATGACTTTAAAAAGATCATTAAACCTTGAGTAATAATAAGTTGTTACTATAACTAATTATGTCTTAAAGATAGTTTAAGTCTATATTGCCATTATTTCCATAGTTTTGAGTGAGACAAATTATATGCTAGAATTCAAAAGGGTGCAGTAAGATCTTTTAAATGTTTTCAAAAGAAGTTATACTAATCAATGCTGCATTTATTAGACCAGAAACACAGTAAAAACAGTAACATTGTGAAATGAAAATGATTACAATTCAGCTGTTTTCTATTTTAATTTATTTGAAAATGTAATTTGTTCCTGTGATGGCAAAGCTAAATTTCTTAATGTCTTTAGTGTGTGTGTATGTGTGTGTGTGTGCGTATATAACGATCTCTGTTTCTTTTGTCTGTGTCAGGCTCATGTATCCTTTATGCACTATGTTAGTGTGGCTTGTGTGGTTGGAATCATTGCTGGATTCTGCATAGGACCTGGTAAGGATCTCACTGAACAGGAATTTATCTCAGTCATATTGATGTCTTCTTAAAGGGTGCCCTTTACATTTGTAATGGTCTAAATATGTCATATTCATGGCATATTAGCAGAATTACTGATCTTAAAACAAAGCCAAGGTTTGCTACCATAAAGCTTTTTTTTTTTTTTTTTTTTTACCATAAAGCACATTTGTGTTCACGGTGTGTGTGTGTGTGTTCACTACCATGTGTGTGCACTTGGATGGGTTAAATGCAGAGCACAAATTCCAAGTATGGGTCACCATACTTGGCCACATGTCACATCCTTTCCTTTTCCTTTCCTTTATTTCAAAGACTAGTGCCACCTGCTGGTGAAAGAGTATTTGCTTTTTGGAAAAGAAAAATGCTTTGTATCGTGCTACAGTATGTTTTCATTGTTAGTTCATGTTAGTTCACAGTGCATTAACTAATGTTAACAAACAACTTCCATTTTAATAATGCATTAGTAATTGCTGAAATTAACATTAACTAAGATTAATAAATGCTGTAAAAGTATTGCTCATTCTTAGTTCATGTTAACTAATGTAGTTAACTAATGACCCTTATTGTAAAGCGTTACCAAATATGTTGTATTAATATGACTTTAATGCAGTTATATGTTTGCTCCTGCACAGCTGGTGTCCCGTTCCTCATGACAGGAGAGCTCTTTAAACAATCTCATCGACCTTCTGCCTACATTGTAGGAGGTTTTCTCAACTGGATATCAAACTTCACGGTGGGATTTGTCTTTCCATTTCTTCAGGTAAGCCTGTTTTTGTCAATCCATGTTGATGTTTTAAGTAAATATAAAAGAAAGACATATATAAAATGGCTAAAAGAAATTACAAGAACATAATTTTACAAAACAAAAATTACAAAACATATACAAAGATGCAGATTTTTTATATAAATATTTTAATAAAGTTGTATATATAAATAAAATATATATTGGTTGCTACATATAATACCGTATAAAAATCAACATATACTGTAGGTATTATTAACATGAGTAAACATATACATTTTACTACAGTATGTGGATTTTATGAATGTTATAAACTTACATCTTCATCTATGAAAATTATATATTCCCTATCCACCTTATTTTTGCCATAAGAATTGGCCATTTGTAAATTTTATGGGTCTAAACTTCTGATCTCATCCACGTCCAGCTTGTTTTGCTGCTTGATATTGCATATTGGTGTGTCTTACCATATTATTTTAATATATTAACTTAATTGTAAACACTTTAGTTTGTACCAGCTGTTCATTTTCATGAATTTCATTGTATTTTTAATCCCAGATTTTCACTGTATTTTCAGATGTCAGCCGGTGCATTCTGTTATCTGGTATTCTGTGGTGTGTGTGTGGGGGTGGCAGCCTACGTTTTCTTCATCATCCCTGAAACAAAGAACAAAACCTTTGTGGAGATCAGTCAGATGTTCGCCTTAAGAAATGCATGTGAAATTGAAAACCAGCCGCTGGGAACCACTGATCAACTCAGGCTCAAAAAAATGAATGGGTATGGTGCACTGGAGCCTGGAGATGTGGACAAAATGGACAGGACTAAGAAATAGTGGTAAAGAAGGAGGGCAGTATTGTTTCTATGCTACAATGTCTGGTGCTACAAAACACTGTTCTGTGTGTTGTGAGAATGTGATGTTTTTATGAATTATCCTGTGTCATTAGATCACTTACTACAAAAGCACCATTAAAGTAGCCCAAATGACAAGTTGTATGGAGCTTTAATGGAGCTTTTGTTTGCAAGTCTTCTGAAGCCATACAACAGTTTGTGTGATGAAAATGGAGCTTATTACTTTACTAGTAACCAAACGTCAAAGCTGCATGTTTTAAAACTCTCCTGATTATTTTAAAGGCACAATATGTAAGATTTTGTTATTAAAATACCCAAAAACCACTAGAACAGTGTTATATATTTTGCTGACTTGTATACTTATATATCCCAAATGTTGCGAAGAATGTTTAAATCTAGAGAAATAAGCAATTTTAACTAGTGTAACGGACAATATCATTGCGTCGCCTGCCAATGATGTCATACACCCTCGATTTTCCAGTTTTCAGGGTTCCCACAGGTCCTTGATATTCTTGAAAGTTTGTGATTCTGAAAAAAAAAAAAAAACTTTCAAGGCCCTTAGCATACATAGATACAGGTCCTTGAAAGTGCTTGAATTTATTTAAGTTTTCTGGAAAAAATTCCCTATTATTTCCTTCAGTCCGCTAATATGTTATTTTGCCAACAATGCGTACCATATGCATGCTAGCTTGCTTTATTTACGTTAGTTAGGGTGACCATACGTCCTCTTTTCCCCGGACATGTCCTCTTTTTGGACCTTAAAAAAATGCACCTGGCCAGGATTTCTAAATCACCCAAAGTGTCTGGGATTTGGATTTTGCTTTCTACAGTCGCCATTCATTGTGTGCGTTTTTGTATTAAACAGTCCATTATTTTGGACAGTTTTATTGATCCCACTAAATTTTGGGTCATTACCGCCTGCTCAGAATCATTCTAATATTGAATATAATTTTTGCACATCAGGAAGCCGCTATTGTATGCAGAGTATTTAAATCTCTTTTGAATGAGCAGCTGTTCACTTTCACTTTCAATTTCGCAAGATGTCAATTTACACCAAACTTAAACCCTCCGTTTTATTTTGTAGAAAACATGAAAACGTGAAGATGAGCGCACAGAGTGGCATTTTAACAGAACTTTTAACACACTCAGATGTATATAGTATGATAAAACAGCGTTGTTTTTTCCTACATACGCATCACCGGAAGGAGCTTACGCGCTCGACTGTGGCATAATAAAAGCTCCACTGCTTTCAAGCCATGTATCACACTCGTCCTTCATTAGCAATCGCTCCAGCATCCTTGTTTCGTTTCCATGACTTTCAGCCCCACCATACTTCATACTACTGTGACCTTAATAAATCTTTAATGCATTAGCTCATCCACAAACATGATTTCCCGACGGATTGCATCGACTGTGGGGATGAAGACAACAACTCCCATGATTCCACACTCAATCACGGCGTCATCAAACTACACCTTTGGTTCATTGTTTGTTTTGAATATGTGCCCTCTAGTGGCGAAAACTTACATATTGTGCCTTCAAGATGTCATTAATTGATGTTGCTGAAGTGCGGATTATATCTTATATGGCAGTTCTGTATTTGAAAGCTACAAAATTGCTTTCTTCTCAAGAAAGATTGCAGCACATTCAATTTTGAACTGCCTGAGAGCTTTAGTTTTGATTTGTTCCTCACACAAAACTATCATATGCCTTCAGAAGACAAAGAATATCAAGCACAGGTCATATGGACTACAGTACAGTTTGAAAAATTTGGGGTTGGTAAGATATTTTGATAAAAGTCTATTCTGCTTGACAAGGTTGCATTTATTTGACCAAAAATATAGTAAAAACAGTAATATTGTGAAATATTATTACAATTCGACATAACTGTTATTTATTCCTTGTGATGAAAAGCTGAGTTTTCAGCATCATTACTCCAGTCTTCAGTGTCACATGATCCTTCAGAAATCATTCTAATATGCTGATCTGCTGCTCACGAAATATTTATTTATATCATCAGTGTCGACTGATGATTTTTTTTTAATGAATAGAATGTTCAAAAGAACAGCATCTATTGTTACTTTTGATCAATTTAATGCATCCTTGCTGAATATAACATTAATTAAGCTGCTGACTCCAAATATTTGAACAGTAGTGTACTTTTGTAATACAGAAAATAATGATTTGTGAAGATACACTCTATTTTTATCATAACCTCAGGTTGCATTGCAGGTAAACTATTTCCTTAAGAATGCATAGACTAATTGATAAATAACCAAAGAACCATTTAAGTGCTTCTTATATGTTTATACTTTATATGATTTCTATTCCTCCTACCGTTTGAAATCTGTGACCTGCCAGGTATAAAATGAATAAAACTATTATTATTATTATTATTATTATTATTATTATTATTATTATTATTGCTGACGTTTAGTAAACTGTCCCTTCAGTATTTTTCTTAAGCCATATTGTATTACACTCTCCTCTTCTTTATTTATATAAGGGAGTATGTTTTTAGCTACATTAGTAGTATTATTCCATAACAAAGGGTATTTGCCTTTATGGGGTACACTTAATAATAGTAAATTAACTTTAAATTAAATAAATATGCTAACAAGATTAATCAAATATGTGACCATGGACCACAAAACCAGTCATACGTGTCAATTGTCAAAATTGAGATTTATACATCTGTAGGTTGAGTAAATAAACTTTCTATTGATGTTTGGTTTGTTAGGATAGGACAACATTTGGCTGAAATACAACTATTTGAAAATCTGGAACCTGAGGGTGCAAAAAAAAAAAAAAAATCTAAATATTGAGAAAATCACCTTTAAAGTTGTCCAAATGAAGTTCTTAGCAATGCATATTACTAATCAAAAATTCAGTTTTGATATATATACGGTAGGAAATACACTAAATATCCTCATGGAACATAATCTTTACTTAATACCCTAATCATTTTTGGCATAAAAGAAAAATTGATCATTTTGACCCATACAATGTATTTTTGACTATTGCTATAAATATACCAGTGCTAAATAAGACTGGTTTTGTGGTACAGGGTCACATATGAAAAGCAGTGTGCTGTAAATGTGAAATATGTTGTAAGCTATATTCTCCAACAATAGGCAATATTTGTTTTCAAGCATTAATACAATTGTCGTGTCATGTGACTTTACTGATAAGTAGTATGTTTTTGTTAAAAAGCACAGTCTGACATGTGCAGGAAAAAACAGTAGAGGGCGTACCAGGACATAAATATGGCCACACTTTTCTAAAACGCTTTTTGTTTGATATAGGACAGGGGTCTTCAAAGTGATGATTCCCATGTGAAGGACCCCCTTCCTAAAAAATAAAGGCAGCTGTCCTATTTATTTTCATGCATTAAGATGAATTTATACTGTATGAGAAAAGGCCATGCTGTAAATACAGTACTACAACATGTTGTCTGTAAAATTAAATAATAAGCTCTTATATTGTTTTTTTTTTTTTTTTTTTTTTTTTTTCCTGCATCTAGTGTAGATTTATAAACCTGAAGACAAAAATTTCAATTTCAGAAAAATCTTCCACAGACCCCTGAGCATCAGCTGTTTAAAAACTTAAATCAGGTTTTTAGACTCTAGCACTGTTCTTTTTCTCCCTTTTTTATATCCTATTTTTATTTTTATTTATTTATTTTATTTATTTTTTTTTTTAAGAATATCCACACAACTGTCTTTACACAACAAGCTTCATCATCACATCTTCCAGCACTTCAGATGACAGGAATGGTCGAGCTGTCACCTGATCACCTTGTACCATTGACATCACCCTGAGATTGGGGTGGGGTATCCAATCACATGGCCTGCTGGGCTTTGAGTGACAGAGCGGCAGATACAGAGAGTGTTTGATCGGTTGACACTCCGCTCAGTTCCACCCGAGACATGCAAGCACACACTGTCACTGACAGATTGTGTCGAGTGTCCACTGAGCCCTTATCACTTACATCAATCCATCCGCCCTTCGGCCCTACTAAACACACACGCACACCATCTCCCCAAATCCCCCATCCATTCACTGTCAAGAGTACCAGCACATACCAGTCAGGTGCTTTCAACACTCGAAAAACTTGCCATGGAATTCCAGCTCTGTCTTATCTCTCCTGTATGGCACAGCATGTTTTTCATACCTGTCTAAGCTTCCTGTGACTCCAGACATTTCATCCACAGGAAACCCTGGAGAGCCAAGTCTTATTTTTCATACAGTTAGGTATTTTTGCTGGGAAAAAAAAAAACAAAACAAAAACAGATTACTCCACACTGAATGTGTTCTGTTATTTAAAGATTATGCTGTTTCTCTGATAAAGTCAGATTATTATAGTGTTATTTTATTAGAATTAATAATAAAAGTAGATAAATTATATAAATAAATTAAGACTTCTTATCTAAACATGATTTTCATTTGCCTGTAGAAAATCATACCCTGTGAAAACCTTTACTTTTTGTCACATTACACCCTGGAAAAAAATAAATTAAATCGAACTTTTTTTTAACTGCATGTACACTTCATTAAAATAAAAATACCATTTAAAAAAATTCTGGAGGATTATCAAAAATGAATCTGTGAAATTCCTGGTTTGGTAAAGTGATCAGCCCCTTAAGCCTGGCTCACACTACAGGATTTATAGCCCAATTTTGCCCCGATTTTCTCCTCCCGAGAATCAGAGCAAAAATCTTGTCGAGCTCCTCAACTGTTCAACTGCTCAACTGATGTTCAGCTCAGATTATCTGATAATGTGAAGCGTTTACAGATCTGCTCTCACACAAATCGGGGCCACCCCGATTAATATCAAACAAGTTTGAAATTTAAGATTTTAAATCGGGATGATGACGGCTATATGATTTCATCAGTACTTTCACAACAGCCAATGCGCGATCACGCGGAGACGGGGGAAACTGCTTCTTGAGTTTTTGTAGTAGTACTGCATAATATGTCGAAAACGTACCACAACCGCAAGGAGTAAGAGAAGCTCTGGGCTGAAATTGTCTCAGTTTTGAACATACCGGGTGAGTGCATAAAGCTGCTAGGAGCTAGCTAACATATGTAAACATTAGTTGCTGAAATGATTTCTGAAATCTGTTGCGTAAGATCACGTGAGGAAATCTCTCCAACATGATAATGTTAATAATATCTTGTAGTGTGTGATGCGCCACGGTTTTCAAATCTTGTAGTGTGATTTGAGGGAAGATAATCTGCAAAGATTCTCCTTATGTGTTTAATAATCGGTTAGGATTTTAAAAGTCCTGTAGTGTGAGCCCGGCTTTAGCGTATACCATTATAAACTTACTTAGGTGCAAGCAGTCAACTTCCACATTAAACACCAGGCTAATTGCCCCACCTGACATCAATAGTAGTGGTGTTAATTACTTCAGAAAAAAAAATGAGTTGTTTCTTGAAGATTCTACTGTGCATGGTACGGCAAAGACTTTACCATGGTTGGGAAAGTGCTTTCAAAAGACCTCCGGGATAAAGTTGTAGAAAGGCACAAGTTAGGAGAAGGCTACAAAAATATTTCAAAGGCTTTAGCTATCCCTCGGAGTACTGTTCAGAGCATCATTAAGAAGTGGAAAGTGTATGGCACCACCAACACATTGCCTAGATCAGGCTGTCCATCCAAAGTGGAAGACAGAGCCAGGAAGACATTGATAAGAAAGCTACCAGGAGGCCAAAAGCAACTTTGAAGGACTTACAAGGCTTTATGGCTGGGTCTGGTCAGTCTGTGCATGTGATAACTATCTCCCAAGCTTTACACAAAACAAAAGAAGCCTTTCCTAGAAAAGTGTCACACTTGGTTTTGTGTGAGCTATGCAATAACACATTTGGAAGAGTCTGATACCTTCTGGCAAAAGGTGCTATGGTCTGGTGGGACCAAAATGGGCCTTTTTGGACTGAACTCCAAGCACTATGTTTGGTAAAAAGCAAACACAGCACTCCACCCAAAACACACCATACCTACTGTGAAGAATGGTGTTTCTCTTCAGCTGGGACTGGGCGATCGCTCAGGATCGAAGGGAAAATGCATGCTGCCAAGTACATCCAAATTCTTGAGGAAAACCTGTGTCCCTCTGCTAGACAGCTGAAGATGGGCAGGTCATTCACCTTCCAACATGACAATGACCCTATAAACATACTGCCTAAACAACAACAAAATGGCTTAAGGATAAGAAGGTGAATGTCTTTGAGTGGCCAATTTAGAGCCCTGATTTAAATCTAATCAAAAATCTGTGGATGGATTTGAAGAGAGCAGTCCATTGCCGCTCAACACAGTATTTGATGTAACTTGAGCAATTCTGCAAGGACGAATGGGCAAATATTCCCCAATCAAGGTGTGCAAAGCTAGTACAGACATATCCAAACAGACTGATGGCTGTAATTAAACAAAAAGGTGGCTCAACAAAGTATTAGTCAAGGGACCAATGACTTTTCCAACCCTGTTATTCTATTTTTGTTGTTGTTTATTAATTTGCAGAACTGTTGTGTTTTTTTCTTTCATTGGTTTGATGTTATAAGAGCAAAATTGTAAATAAAACTGGAAAAGTTATTTGGAATGGGGTTTGATTTCAGGCTGTGTAACAAATAAAGTAACTATTTTAAAGGGGTATAATGATTATGATTATATTTCTATTACTGTTTTTACTCTTTGTTTTTTTGGTGACCCATATAACAGTGTTTGTGTATGTGTGTGTATGTGCGTACATGCAAGCATTCTTAGGTGATTAACACATCGACAGTCCCAAACTGGTGCTGCAGAGCGACTGTGTATGTGTACAGATAATGGAGATGATGGGCGCCTGAAGAGGGACAGAAATGCCCCTGAAATGTGCCAATCTCATGTTCCCTCAGAATGTTCATGAAAGCATTCCAGGCTATTGTGACCTGACTCAGCACAAATAAAAAAACACCTACTTGTGTATTTACAGGTTTACAGGTTGAGAATTACTTTCAAATTATAATGCAATTCTTGAATTTAAAATGAATGTGAATTGAGTTAGTAAGTACACTGAACTGCAATTTGAAGTTGATTGGAAGGAAACTGATTTATAATTAAGACAAAATTCACAATTTTTGACAGAAAATCAAAGTTGTTGGGGTTTTTTTAGAACCTAGTTTGACAGTCTGTATGCCTTGAAATGAAAATTATCTCACCATTCACTCATCCTCATGTCAACCCAAGAGTATAGACCAACTGTATGACTTTCTTTGTTCAAATGAAGAGAAAATAATAATTCATCTTTCTGATTCCATACAATGTAGGTGGACGTAACCCTCAAAGTTGACATAAAAATGAAAAGTTGACACAAAAGCTATTGTTTCACTTCAGAAGATATTGATTTATCAACTGGATTACCATTATGTTCGTTGTGCATGGTTTTTGCTGTGTCAGCCATGAAGGACCCATGCACTTGCATTATATGGATGCACTCACAGAGATTCTAAAATTCTAAAAATATCCTTTTTTGTTCATATGAAGAAAGTAAGTAATATAACATGAAGGTGAGTAGGCCTAAACTAATTTTAATTTTGAGTATACCTTTGAAGGAATAGTTCACTGAAAATTGTGAATGACCTGTTTATTTATTCACTTTCAGTAAAGAAGATTTTTAGCCAAACCCATGGTCCATGGCGATTCAAAATATATATAAACCGATCAGGCATAACATTATACCACTGACAGGTGAAGTGAATAACACTGATTATCTCTTCATCACAGCACCTGTTAGTGTGTGGGACATATCATGCAGCAAGTAAACACAATTTGATGTGTTTTTAGAAGCAGGATAAATGGGCAAGCGTAAGAATTTGAGCGAGTTTGACAAGGACTAAATTGTGATGGCTAGACAACTGGGTCAGAGCATCTCCAAAACTGCAGCTCTTGTGGAGTGTTCCCGGTCTGCATTGGTCGGTATTTATCAAAAGTGGTCCAAGGAAGGAACAGTGATGAAGCGGCGACAGGGTCATGGGTGGCCAAGGCTCATTTATGCATGTGGGGAGCGAAGGCTGGCCCGTGTGGTCCGATCCAACAGATGAGCTACTGGTGCTCAGATTGCTCAAGAAGTTAATACCGGTTCTGATAGAAAGGTGTCAGAATACACAGTGCATCACAGTTAGTTGTGTATGAAGTGGCATAGCCGCAGACCAGTCAATGTACCCATGCTGACCCCTGTCCACCGCCAGAAGCGTCAACAGTAGCCATGTGAGCATCAGAACTGGACCATGGAGCAATGGAAGAAGGTGGCCTGGTCTGATGAATCACAATTTCTTTTACATCTGTGATGATACTGGGGAACACATGGATGGCACCAGGATGCACTATGGGAAGACGGCAAGCTGGCAGAGGCAGTGTGATGCTTTGGGCAATGTTCTGTCGGGAAACCTTGCATCCTGCACATCTATGTGGATGTTACTTTGACACGCACCACCTACCTTAGCATTGTCGCAGACCATGTACACCCTTTCATGGAAACTGTATTCCCTGGTGGCTGTGGCCTCTTTCAGCAGGATAATGCGTCCTACCACAAAGCGAAGATGGCTCAGGAATGGTTTGAGGAGCACAACAACAAATTTGAGGTGTTGACTTCTCCTCCAAATTCCCCAGATCTCAATCCAGTCGAACAACTGTGGGATGTGCTGAACAAACAAGTCCAATCCATGCAGGCCCCACCTCACAACTTACAGACTTAAAGGATCTGCTGCTAACATTTTGGTCCCAGATACTACAGCACATCTTGAGGTGTCTAGTGGAGTCCACGCCTCAACAGGTCAGGGCTCTTTTGGCAGCAAAAGGGGGACTAACACATTATTAGGAAGGTGGTTATAGTGTTCTGTCTGATTGGTGTATTTTTATAATTGTATAGTATTGTTTATCATATGTTTTATCCTGGAGGATTGTAGCAGTGATGAATTTGCCATAAACAAAGGCATCAGTTCACGGCCCTGTTGAAAAAAAAAAACAGCATATGCAGGTTAGGTATGTTTTGAAGCATGGCTGCTGGTTTAAACTGGTCCTTAGTTGGTCATGAGTTGGTTTAAGCTAGTCATGTGCTGGTCCTAAGCAATTAGCTCAGGACCAGCTAAGGACCAGCTTAAACCAGCTCAAACCAGCAGCCATGCTTCAAAACATACCTAACCAGCATATGCTGGATTTTTCAACAGGGGGCTCACGGCTGCACGCATGAGCGTGAGTATGCTGAACTGTTGTCTGCTTTTCTAACTCTCAAACTGACGGCTCCAGATGACTTCCATTTATGAAGGACCATGAACCATGAGTTCCACTAACTGTTTACTATTCTACTGAGGAAATAAAGTCACTTACATCTTGGATGACGTGATGACCCTGCTGAAAACAAAACAAAAAAAAATAAAAAAACAATAGAGACCAGCACAGAATTTGCAATGGTTTTACTCATTATAAAAGGAATGTTTGTAATAGTATTTGTAGTGGAAACCATTAGAATGTCTGTGATGGTTTCTGTTGTTTGTTTGTTTTTTTTTTCAACAGAGGAGTGAGTGCATTAACAGCAAGTTTTAATTTGAAAGGTTTTACACTGAATTGAAAGGGAGAATTTTTTACACAAACCCACAAAGCTTTTTCTTGTTTTATTTCCACTTCCAGAACAAAAATTTACAGATAATGTACTCACCCCCTTATCATCCAAAATGTTCATGTCTTTCTTTTTTCAGCCATTAAGAAATTATGTTTTTTGAGGAAAACATTTCAGGATTTTTCTCCATATAATGGACTTCTATGGTGCCCCGAGTTTGAACTTTCAAAATGTAGTTTAAATGCGGCTTCAAACAATCCCAAATGCGGTTGTAAATGATCCCAACCGAGGAAGAAGGGTCTTATCTAGCAAAACGATCGATTATTTTCATTTTAAAAAAGTACAATTGAAATACTTTTTAATCTCAAACGTTCATCTTGCATTGCTCTCCCTGAACTCTGTGTATTCTGACTCAAGACAGTTTAGGGTGTCAAAAAACTCCAATCGTATTTTCTCCCTCAACTTCAAAAACCATTTCAAAATCATCCTACATCGCTGCAGTTGTTCCGACCCAGTCTTTGCAAAGTGAACATGCAAAGAAGATCAAACATCCTTAACAAAAAAAGGTAAAACAGCGATATAGAACGATTTTGAAGTTGAGGGAGAACATGAGATGGGAGTTTTTCGACATACCCTAATTGTCATGAACTGAAAAAAAAAAAACAGTTCAGGCAGAGCAAGACAAGATGAGCATTTGACATTAAAAAGTATATAAATTGTATTATTTTTATGAAAATAACCGATCGTTTCGCTAGATAAGACCATTCATCTTTGGCTGGGATCGTTTACAACCGCATTTGGGATCGTTTGAACCCGCATTTAAACTGCATTTTGGAAGTTTAAACTCGGAGCACCATAGAAGTCCACTATACGGAAAAAAATCCTGAAATGTTTTCTTCAAAAAACATAATTTCTTTACAACTGAAGAAAGAAAGACATGAACATCTTGAATGACAAGGGGGTGAGTACAAAGTGAGTAGAAGAGTAAGAGATTCATAATTTTATACACGGTACAGACGGTGTGGTCTGTTTGATGGAGCAAGATAAAGAATTTAGAGGATGGAGTAAAGATGGGGTCAGAGGAACATGGTCCTGTAGGGTTTGTGATCCCCTAGCAATCTTGTGGTTGTCCCCCACCCAGATGGGGGTCACAGCACAAGATGGGGTCACATTTAACCCCCTTGCCACACACACTCATGTACAGCTTCGCCTTTGTGATAGACAGATGATTAGTTCTCCAGGCTGGCTGTGGGAGAGAGGAGTCCTGTTTCCATGATGCAATAGCTGACTTTTACAGTGACTTTTACAATTGTAGAGAGACTGATGGGATATCTGGAGGACTACGGATGCCAACAAACTAATGTCATACCAAATACCAACCAAAACCACCAGGTAAGATTTACCATATCAGATCTCTGCATATCTCACCCTACAAACATTTCAGTTTCTGTTCAATAAGAATCACTGTATAAAAAAATAACTTTTTTCCCTAAAAAATAAAGAATGTTTTCTTTATCTATAAAAGCTTACATGAGACTATGAATGAATCATGACATTCCAAGTATTACTAATGCCGGATATCAAAGAGTATTTTAAAGTTGGCTTTCAAATTTTAGTTTCCACGGACACTCAGATATGATGAAGGACCCCCTTCCTAAAATATAAAGACAGCTTTTATATTTTTAGCCCATTTATACTGTGGAAAAATACAGTACGCGTAAAATATTATATACGACATAAAAACATTTAGTCTATTGAGTTGAAATCAGTTTTCTACACACCATTAAGAGTTATGTTAAAGGGATCTGTCACCCAAAAATTTAAATTACCCCATGATTTATTCGCCTTCAAGCCATTCTAGGTATATGCTTTTCTTCTTTCATACAAATACAGGTTCTATTAACACGCTCTCATGAACGTGTACAACAATTAGCAGAAGCTAGAGATTATGGTTTATAAAGTTTTAAGTATGGATATTTTTCTTACACAAACGCATCAGTTTGCTTCAGAAATCCTTTATTAACCCCTGGAGCTGTGTGGAGTACTTTTTATAATGGATGAATGCACTTTTTTGGACTTCAAAATGTCAACACCGAGTCACTGCCTTTTTAAAGCTTGGAAGAACCAGGGCATTGTTTAATATAACTCCAACTGTATTTCGTCTGAAAGAAGAACATACACCTAGGATGGCTTGAGGGTCAGTAAATGTAACAGATTCACTGAGGCAAGTGTAGTGCAGAACCCATGTGCAGTTTATTCACAATCCATAAATGTGAACACTAACATAACTTGACCATGAACAGAACTCACCTTCAGTGATTACAGGAAACAACATTAATACATGACATTAATACTAACATGAGGGCTTAAATACTAGACAAGGGAAACACATGACTAAACCAACCAATGACCAAACAGAACTGAGAACCAGAAAATAAACCAATGAGAACAAGACACACGAACGAGACAACCAATCAGAACGTGACACATACGCTTGGCAGTATAATATGAGAATCAAGGAACACATGACAAACCAGGACTAAATTACAGGACAAGAACACAAACAAAACTCAAACCAACGTGACAGTAAATCATGGGGTAATTTTCATTTTTGGGTGAACTATCCCTTTAAACACATCCGTCCGACACTAGGTGGAGCTATAAAAACTCTAAAACCATAAGTGCTAGAAGAAAAATCTGTATAAATCATCGTTTCCGGCCCTACAAACTGTACACTTACATGTTGTATATGATATTCATATTTTTCTGCCATGTCCAATGTTTTTTTTTTGTTTTTTTTTAAGTTTCAAAGCTCGAAACTTGACACACACAGACAATGCTGTAGGACATTCTAAGAACACACACCAAGTTTCCTAGAACATCACCTATAGAGGGCTTTAGACCTGAAAAATGACTATAACTCTGATAAATGAATTAAAAAATTAGTATGCATCTTCTTTGGTAGATCTCCTAACATATCCTCTAATATATCCTCAAAGTTTGCTTATGTCAGCGCTCAACGATGCTGGCATTAAACCATTTAGCAGATACAATATATATATATATATATATATATATATATATATATATATATATATTGTTTTTTTAAGTTTTTTTTTTTTTTTCTATCAGTTTCAATGGCAAATAAATGCTTAAAACCAGTTATGGTGCATTGGTAATATAGTTTTATATAATTAGTTTACCAAGACTAAGGTAACATGCAAGCATATACTGTTGACCTGTGTTGACTTGTGACATCCCATGACACACAACTGATGTAAATTTAATTATACATTTAAGTTAATAAATTTTTAATGTAGAATGTGAGTCCACATACACCACATATCTCTTTATCACATATTTTTATCTTTTGAAAGTCAGTTGCTGCTTTTGATGCCAGTGTGTTGCTGTAATCTGTTTCATCGAACCCTGACTGTCAGTCAAGTTTCAAGATGGACTTTGCTGTAAAAATCACATCGTAAGATATATTTCAACTGAATCGCTAATCACCCACATTGGCCATTGGTGATTGGACCCTGATGATTGCCATTTTCATCTTTATTATAATTGTTGTTGTGGTTAAAATGTTCTATTATTGTTTTAATTCATATGTTTTGTATTATTTATACTTATTTTACTGTTTACTAATATTTACAATTATTACTAGTGATGTTATAATACTATTAATAATCATTCTTATTTACTTATTTCAATGAGAAATAACCTTGTAGATTTAGACCTTATTTTGAAAACCCTTGTTTTAATTGGGCAACTGAAGGATTTGAGGACAGTAAGGCTCAGGCATTGAGGGTGAGGTTAAGGTTGAAGAGACAGAGGCTGCAGCAGGCTAAAGCTCAGCATGGTAAAATAATTAGGCTTGGCTTTGATGGGGACTAAACAAACATTACCGCTCTCAACACTGCCCTTTTTTCCCCTCTCCTCCTCTCCGCGATGAGTTCCCTCTGAAACGCTGGCCAGCCGACTCCCTTTCTGCTTTCTCGCTTTGTTTTGCATGCAAGTACACACACACACACACACACACACACACACACACACACACACACACACACACATACACACATGCATGTTCTTTCTCCCTCTCTTGCTATTTTGCACTGTAGAGTCTCTAGAGATGTGTTGCAACTTTTCTGGAGAAGCAGGTGAGTCAGAACGCATATTTTGCAGCTTGTCTGATCTGTGTTTCAAATTTGGAATTGGCATATAAGATAAATAGTCCACACTGGATTGCCAGCAAAATAAAATCTTGGCGTTTTAAAGCGAACAGGGGGGTTATAAACCTTTATCATTTGTGATTACTCGAAATGTGAGCATTTGAAGCCTGATACAAGTGATCTAATGAGGCACCTCAAATTCTCAAGCAAACATGTAGCATTTGTGAACATTACATTGTGAATGTAATCTTTTAGTTGAATTAGCATTCAGCTATCACTGACTGTTTCTGGTCCATTGGAACACAAGCCTACAGAGATCAGTAGAGCTCTGATTCAAATTCCCTATCAATCACCATATGTCTCTCATCACTAGGGTATTCTGACCCAAATACAGGCATTTTAAAGTCCAAGTATTAGGGTCAAAAGCAAGCCATTTCATCTTTGGCTTTTCTGTCTTTTTTTGGGATGAAAGATGATATAGCAGGTAGTGACAGGGTAGCAGTGACCCTCTCCAGAGCGAATTCCGTTGTGGGAGGTAACACCCCCATGTAGCTCCTAGGAAGATTTCAGCCCTCTTTCTCTCCCTCGCTTTGGATGGACAACGGTTTAGAGAGCCCAGGACCTTGTACATTTATATTCAGAACATATATATAAGCCTTCCCAGTTTTTAAGCAAATGGGATTTCCACCACCATACTCAAACTAAAGAAAGCTCTTTCTGGAGGGGTTTTCAAAGAAGTTCAAAGCTTGGAAACATAATCGTACCAGAGAGTCCGATCGATGATGCACCTGGGACAAAAATGTTTAGGATTTAAAAAATCATTTCTATCTCATCTTTCAGAGGCCTAAAGCTGTTTTAGGTACAGAGGGAGAGAGAGAGAGAGCGAAAAAAGGTTGGAAAAGCAGAGATGGGAGGAGAAGAAGAGCACAAAGTTAAAGAGAGAGGACAAGTGAAATAAGACAGAGAGGGAGAGAAAAGGGGGGATGTGAAGAGAGAAATGGAGAGGAGAGAGCTAGAGAAAGAGCGGGAAAGAGGCAGAAAAGGAGAGTCCCTGAGGTCCATTGAATTTCCTCTCTTTCTTCTCGTCCCTTTTTCAAGCCTCTTTCCCTCCCAGGTCTACACAGCTGTTTGGACACCAGGGGCCACTTTTCTGCACCCAGATGAAAAAGAGAAAGACTCAAAGCAAACTTGCAGGTAGGCCTGCAAAAGCAATCGCTCTCTCCAGCCCAGAACAGAAAAACAGAAGAAAGGGGGAGCACGAGGCACAAAAGTGTGTGTTTGCTTTAGTGTGTGAGTGCGCTAGGTGCGTGCATAAGGGAGACCACATGCACGCCCAATACCAGGAATGATATCTGCTTTTATTGACTTTGTTAAACCGTTCTCAATGCTACTTCCTATGTGTTTACAAGACAGTAAATCAGATCTCATTCAGAGGAACGGAGCACCCATGTCAAGGGAAAAATCCCTCGATGGAGAGGAGAGTAAAAGCCGAGGACAGGAGCATCCTCAATCTGAACTCCACTACCCTGGCCTGACTAAAAGATGCTGCCAACACTTTTCAGTGAGATTTAGCTTGTTAACATTAGGGAATTAGGGGTTAATCATGACATAACAATAAACATCAGGCGTGTTGATCGACTGACTGTACGTTATCTGTAATCACACCGCTAATCATCAATTAAATAAACACATGGGAAAACAGTATTATAGTAGATCTGAAATTAAAGGAATAGTTCACCCCACAAATGTACATTTTCTGGAATTGTACTCTCTCTCAGGCCTTCCAAGATGTAGATGAGTTTGTTTCTTTGTGGGAACACATTTGGAGAAATTGAGCATTACATCACTTACTTGCTCACCAATGAATCCTCTGCAGTGAACGTGTGCCAACAGTATAATAATCCAAACAGCTGATAAAAACATCACAATAATCCACAAGTAATTCACATGACTTCAATCGAGGGTGAAAAGCTGCGTGTTTGTAAGAAACAAATCCATAATTAATATTTTTTCATTTCAAACTGTTGCTTCTGGCTGACAGACTATTATATTGCTTTGTCCAGTGAAAAAGTAATTTTGTCTGAATCAGAAGAGAAGTATGTACAGATCAAGTACTGTTTACAAGCCAAAACAGTTCTCAACAAAAATGTTGATGGATTTTGATTTGAGAGGATAACAGGGAACTGATTTTTTCACTGGAAGAAGTATCTGAGGGTGAGTACATTTTCAGCTAGTTTTCATTTTTGGGTAAATTATTCCTTTAATAGCCATCTGAAGTCCTCTTATTTCATTTTCAATAGAATCTTTAAATGAGACGCTAGATAACATTTGCTGCATTTTTTTTTAAATGAAATAAGAGCGTGTGACATATGAGAGAGATGAAAGTAAAGCTGGGTACCAAGAGTATTGTACAGCACCATGGATGGCAATGACTTTGATCGACCAATCAGAATCGAGTTTCCCAGAGAGCTGTAATAACTAATGTTAACATCTGCATGAAACAGGAATTGCGTTTGTGATTTAATGTATCAAAATGTAGAGCGGGACTCCTAAATTGCTTTTGTTTGAAAATAGAGTATGGATAGAGGATGATATTTTTGTAAGCTAAAACCTGCTGGTCATCATCCTGAAGTCAGTGGGTTCCTTGAATGGGTTCTTGGTTAAATGATTGACATAAGGTCTTTGGTGAACACAAGCTCAAGATATTTTCATGTTTTATTCTATGACATGAAATACATTAGTGATACTGCACTTCTGTGGTTTTATGAGCTTTTAATTCTCTTGAAAAATGTGATTGCTAACAAATAGGGATAGTTCACCCAAAAATGAAAATTCTGTCATTAATTACTTACCCACATGTCATTCCAAATGTGTAAGACCTTCGTTCATCTTCGGAACAAAAATTAAGATATTTTTGATGAAATCCGAGAGTTTTCTGAATTCTAGACAACAACGCATTGTTGACGGATTTCATTAAAAATTACTTAATTTGTGTTCCAAAGATGAACAAAGGTCTTACGGGTTTGGAATGATATGAGGGTAAGTAATTAATGACAGAATTTTCATTTTTGGGTGAACTATCCCTTTAAATAGTACTATAGAGGTTGTCAGGGACATTAAACATTATCACACCGAACAGAAAAACTCATGTACTCACTAGCTGCATTCACAGCCTCATTGTGTTTATAATCATGCTCTTGCAAACTATTCTTACTCAAACTATACTTTTAAATAAAGACTTGAAGCTATGTAACAGTGGTGTAGTTCATTTATAACTTTTTTTCCCCCTGCAGTTGTATTTAGGCTTCAAAATTCAGAAGGGTTGGGTTCATTTTTGCAGATTTATCATGATGAACAAAAAACATGTAAGAAAATAAACATTTATTGGCCACAGAGCTTATTTTCTGCAATAATCCAAAAGCCAATGGAAAAATCCTATTAGGTTTTGGTCAAGGGAACAAGGATGATACTAAGATTTTCTCTTAGCACCAAACAAAGTTTGGAGAAGCTTTTTCACACTCATTGAATTCTCTCTCTCTTTTAAAGACCGTTCTTAGATTTTCTTGTGCTAAAATCATTAACACATGTCTGCTATCCAGGCAGTTACAATACAATCACAGCTAAATCGAGTGTGTTTAGAACAGCCTATGACAGCATGTATCATCCAAAAGCGTATATAGTGATTGGTGTTATTGGATGACACCTGTGATCTACTTCCAACTTTGTTTCCACTTTCAGGCACATTCCGTTTTATTTTCCTCCATGGTGTCTACCTTTCCACCTCTCTCTCTCTCTCTTTCTGTGTCTCACAGTCATGTGTATTTTTGTGCTTGGCATCTACCAGAGTGAATAATACTTTACTTAATGGAGTGGGCTCATATTAGCTCCTTCAGACATTTACTCATTCCCCTCTTCCTCTAAGAATAACCAGAGATTCCCATGCCAGAGTTCTTGTTTCACTCAGTCTCTCGCTTTTATTTTCCTGCTGCTATTTAGAAGGACAGAGACAATGTTTGGAAGATCATCAACCACTCAATGACCAGACATCATATGGCAGACCTGGACCAGAACTGGTTAAGCAAGAGGAGTAATATAACTATGGAATAAAGAAAGTCTATGGGAGAAAAAAAAAGTTTGGATTAAAACATGGCTGTGATATTAAAATGCACCCTTGGGTTTCCTCAAACTTGACAAAAGCATGACTCTTGGTTAACCACCGCTGAATTATTTTGGCTGTTTGACCACAAAGAGTTAGAGTGAGGGAGAACAAGAAAGAAAACAAGCTCCTCACCCTGAACATATTACATTGTTGTAGAGGGTGTTTAAAAGCTATGAAAAAAGACAGGGTCAGATAAAGGAGACACTGTGTTCTGTTATATAAACAAATTAGGGATTTCAGTTTAACATTCAGACAGAGGCAGTTATGCTTTTCTGTCCAGTAAAAGTGACTAACAATAAAATGAACATACTGAACTGTGTATAGATAAGAATACAAAGAATATGTTAAGGTCTCAAAAGCCAAGAAAACAAAGAATGTTAAAACAATTGTGAATACACTAAGTATACTGAGAAAGCACTATCTATAATGTGGAGTCAAGTCAGTGAAAACAATATATACAATTTTTAGTATATTGAAGGAGGAAGGAAATGAAAGTAATGTTTACACATAGCTGATATAAGTCTTGTCAAAATGGCTTTGTAGCTAAGAAGTCTGAAATTTCTGCTAATGAGGCCATATGATTGTTATAGTGTAAATAACTAATGTAGTAAGCCAATGAGAGATTGTAAAATGTTATTGACAAATTGAATGGAAATCAGTCAAGATGTTTGTCATTTGAGTAATTTTGCCCTTAGATAAATGAAGTTAGTAAACCAGCACCAAATAGGTGTTCCAAAAGTCTCTCAAATGAACACTGTCAGTGCTCTTGACCTCAACATATTTTATTGCAGAAACACATTGAAACCCAAGACATAACCTGAACAAAAGTTTCCAACACACAAATTCAGTGTAATATCTGAGATAGGACCTGACTAACTAGTGCACTGAATCATTCCAGGTGGCAAAATCGCTCGTGGCCGTCTCCCTCTGGATCTAATCAATCAGGTACATTCTCACCGTCTAAGCCAGCACTCAGACTGATATGAGTGATTTACGGGATGGAATTAAACCAATACCGATAATGACATTTTCTATGCTGCTTAGCAGCTGGTTTGTCGCTCCTATGTGCGCTCAAAGGTGTGAAAACGGTTCTTATTTGTGCTTTGACTCATGCATGGGAATTATAGTCGCAGTTTGAGATTAGTGGTACTTGCAGTGATCCATGTTATGGTCATTGCAGCATATTGAAGGCTGAAGTAAAACCTTTATTTGCCAGAATGTGAAGGAAAAAAAAAAAAATCCCACAAGCAAATGAAGACATCTCAGTATGCAGTTGAGATACACCATTAGATTCCAGTCAACTGGAATATCAGTATTGCATTAAGACATGGTGATTTTATTGCATACATTTGGAATCATGTATGTATTACAATATCAAGCACAAATATAGGCTACATGTATGTATCTGAATAGTTTAGATGCTTTGTTTTCTGTTGGATGTAATCTATCAAAGTTAACTAAGCTGTTTGGAGTACTTGACAGCACATGTCTAGCCATTATATGTTAAGAACTCTCGTGGAGCATATATTACTTACACATGCAGTGTGTGAATGAAAAAATGAAAACTGGGGTCACCACAAAGGCATAGTGAAGCAAAATCTTACAGGCAGCCAGGGAATAGCTTAATGTAGCTGTATATATTCTGGAGTGGATATCAGAATATTTGCAATTTTCCCCTTTTCCTTGTGGGAGATTTTTTTTTTTTTTTTTTAAACAAAAATTCCTTTTAGGGGCTGGGTTATATATCTCTGTTTTGGGCTGGCTGGGTGTTCTTAGACCAGTGTATGATGAGTATTATGTCTATCATGATTTCAGAATGTTATGCAAGTAACATTAACTACTGAAAAAAGTGCATATTTTAATGATGAAGATTCTTATTACATATTTTTAGGTGCTGTTAACCCTTACAATCACCCTTTTAGTGAGCTAATGCACGTTAATAATTGGATAGCTCAATAAAAATAGCA
The DNA here is from genome assembly GCA_036247105.1 of Cirrhinus mrigala. NCBI lineage: Eukaryota > Metazoa > Chordata > Actinopteri > Cypriniformes > Cyprinidae > Cirrhinus > Cirrhinus mrigala. Next base: position 23,552,344 of record CM070007.1, on the reverse strand, counting down.
TGTCTATTCTAGGAAAGTTCAAAAAGATAAACTATGTTTTATTTCTTGCTAGAATTGTAACTGGAAACTAATTACAATTTAAGTAACATTAATATTTTTATTACTTTGGCAATATTTCTGGAGGAAGAAGTTTTACCTTGACTCAATTAATACTTTCACATAATGAAACAATCAATGTGAAATAATCAGTTTATATATATATATATAAACTGATTATGACTATTGTGACTAAAAGGGTTCAATTCAGTCAGTTCTTTAACCGTATCTTTAACTTTATAAACGCTTCTAGTAAATGTTCAGGTTAAACGAAATGTCTTTCTCGCTCAGTGAAGGAGTTTAAATGTTGAGGGGTGGGATGGCGCTTCTGTGGAGGTAACGGGAGTCAGACTACACGTGAAGAGTGGGTTTGACATTGGGAGCTTGAAAGTGGAGAGAGACACAGTGAGGCTTCTGCTCTCAGCCTCTCGCCAGGGAAACATCAGAGTTTACCAGCCTAAATGAGACTTAAGACTCTTCCAGTGACATTTACATCAGTACTGGACATACCGTGTGGAAACATAATGCAAAGTCTCAACACGGGCGCGCGCACGCTGCCGGATGTTGTCGCTGATTTTCTATGAAGAATGTTTTATTTTTCGTATCTTTGCTGTAATCGGACATCGATCATGAATTATGTTTTGTGAAAACAGTCGCCTGTAAGGTGCTTGAACTCTAAGGAATAAAAGTTACCTGACGGATTCATTTGACAGTGGACTCAGTGGATGAATAAATCACTGTCGATACCAGTATATTTTATCCTGTCATTCGGTTTATTGTTATTTTTGCTAAAAGTCCGATGGACCAAGCATCTTTATTCAATAATATACAAGCACAGAGGAATTAATGAAGAACTTATTGTTTCGGATAATAATCAGAGAGGGCTTGGAAATCTCACAATGAGGCTGAAATCATCGAGGTTAGGATATCTGTAAGTACTTAATATGGACTTGTGCTAAATAGTTGTTTTTTAATATTTTAAAGAATAATTCAGTAATTAACTTTTTTTTTTTTCTTTTTTTTTTTTGTATTTCAGATTACTTCAGTTTATGACTTTGTGTTTTTACACTCAGGTAAGTCTGCATTTTGTGTTTGCAAACGAGCATCTCAAACTAATAGGTAAACTGATGGAAACATGTAATGTGTAATAGTGTGTAATATCAGTTTAACCAATTAGAAATGAGTTAGGGGGTGAAATTACCATCATACATGACAACCACCCCCTCAGGAAACTGTATAATTTGTAAGTGCCTCTGTAAAAAAATGTTAAATGTTTGGATCTGGTTTATAATTTTAGTGATTGTGTGGATGTTAAAGTTCAGAACTGGTTTCATCCGAATCAGGAGATTGTTTTCTGTAATTAAATAGGACTATAACTTCCACAACTCTTTTCCTTCATGTTAAAAAATAGAAATATAACCGCAGATAAAAGAGAGAGGGTTGTGACATGACTTTTCAGTGTATGAAAAACTGAACAAAATAGGACACAGGTGTGACAACTGTGACAGTCAAACAAATCTGGTGAAATGTTATCATATATTCTGTGTATTTCATTATTAGTTTCCAATTTGTTCTGCTGATTTCAATTAAATGTTTCTGTTATGTTTAATAATTTTAAATAAAATCCACATTATCCATAGTAAAAGCCATAGTTTTATCAGTGTTACATCCTACCCAGTTGTAGGTCAGATTATGAAAGAATTTTTTTTTTTTTTTTTTAAATCTGACAATAATATTTACAGTTTAGGAATAGTTCATAAATGTATAAATACATAGGAATAATGCAATTAAGTCAAAACAAAACAGTCATTGAAACAAAAATGTGTTACAACACTACTCAGTCTCCCCATTCAAATATTTTCCAGTCAAGCATCGGCAGGATACACTGAAAGCGATAAAACTTTTACACGCATTAATCTTGTGCTGTTATATGTGTGCAGTAAATGTGTTATAACCGTGCAAACAACTCATTATTAATAGAGTCATTGGCAAATTGTCAAACATCTTGAAAAGACGTAAACCCCTCGCTTTAAAGGTAATGGCTCTAACATGTGGGCACGGCGCATGGCTGACTTACAAAAGAAAATCGTTATGAGAAAGAGCCCAGAGAGACGGGGTGAAAGATCAGTGTTGGTCAAAACGACCCCTCATTGGCATGTCATCCAGAGTGCGGATAGCGCACTTGCCCTGAGAGTGCCAACCATCTTGTGTCCTCCATTGCAAAATGAATTATTTGAATCTGATGAGAAACAGTGTAACCTTAATGTTTTTTTTATATGTGTTGTATGTCTCACATTAAATAATCAAAATACAGTTCTGATTATATGTTCTTCTGTCATATTTTTTTTTTTATAGATGACGATGCAATCAGTCTCTGTACCCAATTTTAAACACCATGTAACAGAGCAGAGTCGTCTGTCGGACAGGATGAGTCGGAGATTAACAAGGACTTATCAGCTCTATAGCCGGACAAGTGGTAAACACGTACAGGTTCTGGGCAATAAGAGGGTCAACGCCAACGGCGAGGATGGAGATATTCATGGCAAGTCACAGTCTTTGCAGACACATTATTTTAAACAATAGGACCAAACAAGTTGAGGGTATTGCTTCAGAATATCCACTGAATGTCTTTGCCAAAAAGTAACCTGCATAGTTTGAAATGGATTCTATATTGTTGAGTTTGGGAATCTCAAGAGAAAGCCGTTTTGGTTCTGGAAAACGCATCAGTACTCATCTTACCTCTGCCGTCTTAACATTTCCTGAATAGTTCTCCATATAATAAAGAGTTGTAGGACAGAAATATGACATGCAATTTTCTAACCTTTCTAACATCATTCGTTTTCATCATTCATGTCTTCCAAAACAAATGTTTATTGCAAATGTTCCTGTATTATGTGTGAGGCAAGATGACGATCTGAAGTTTCAATCACTTGTCGAGAGCTATTCGCTCCAAAACTACGTGTATTTTTTTCTTTGCTAAATGGACGGTTGACATATGATTCATAGCGTGCATCGACGCTGCAAATAGGCAATGAAAAGTCAATCTGGGTTTATTTGAACTCAATGTAATTTTAAAGCTTTACAGTAAGGCACCTGTTTTAAGTGAGCTGCGGCACTTCTTCTCCAAACAAAACAGTGGTTAGAATCCCGTCCGCTGGGAGCGAATTCCTGTCACCGAAGTATTTCTGCTTGTCTAGCCATCTTTCCACTCGTGCAGTCCATCCACTTTGCCCACTTTTTTGGAGGGTCATTTTATGAGGAATTTTCATAGCTTTACAACTCAACGTATGAGTCAGTTTATGAAGAGAGGTGAGGTCAGCGTCATCGGTTTATACCCTTCTTTGTTACTCTTACTCTTACTCTTTGTAGTCTTGGCCTAACACACACACATTTGCACGTTTAGTCTAAATATTGGCTTTTTCAGCCCAGACTACAGTACAGCAATCTCAAACTCTCCAGTAAACAATCAAAAGCATCTGTATCACCTAAGAGTGGAAACTTAACAGCTTTTGTAATGGTTTAACATTTCCAGCTAAACTTGTTGTGGAAACCGACACGTTTGGAAGCCGGGTTCGAATCCGAGGAGCAAAAACAGGATACTACATTTGCATGAACAAGAGAGGAAAGCTTATTGGACGGGTGAGTTTAAGTAATTTTAACATCTGGTTTGTTTATGTCGCATTATTCAGCAAAATTATGTTGTTGAAATAGGATTTCAATACAACATAGATAATTAAATTGGCTTGAATGGCTCTAATGATATCACAGGTAAACTCATCATGCTATGAGAGCAAAACTGAGCCTCGTAAATCTCTCAGGCTTGAATAGCAGATTTCCGAGTTTGTCATTTCAGTTCTCGGCTGTCTGTCTCTTTTTGTTGCCAGAGGAAGGGCCGTGGCAGGGACTGCATATTCACCGAGATTGTTCTGGAAAATAACTACACGGCTTTGCAGAACGCCAAGTACAAAGGTTGGTACATGGCCTTTACGCGCAAGGGTCGACCCAGGAAAGCCACGCAGACCCGGCAGCATCAGCGAGAAGCCCATTTTATGAAGCGTCTTCCTCGAGGACACCTGTTAACAGAACAGAAGCCTTTCGATTTAATCCCATATCCCCCCAACAAGAGGACTAAGCACCATCAGCGCACAAGCGCGAATTGAGGGCAGAGTCGTACCTTATACTGGAGCGCTATCTTAATTTGAGTTTATCTAATCTATGTGCATCCAGAGTTACTGGACATCATGGCAAACTGATGTGTAAAATTTAAGGAGTCTGCACGGGCTCAGATGAATAACAGTACTAAGAACTGTTCGTTCTGGGACAATTACTGAACTGTTGACTGAACAGAGGACACTTTAAGCCTTGTAATAATGAGCAACACATCTCTGGGAATGAAGCAAGACAACAGAACACACAATACACAAACACTCTCAGAAAAACGTGCAAAAATTGTATTTTTAGGCATAAAACAGCTAGTAACTGAAGCAGAAACCTCAAGTCAAAACATTTGTTTGGTGACATTTACATACACCAAACTTTGTAGTTGTAGTGGTTTTTATAGAGGGGTTTGTTCATACATCATTCTCCTGATTTATATTCAAAATACATGTGTAAAATGTGTAGTTTGGCTGTTGAGAGTATTTTCTGATTTACGGAGTGATTAAAAAAAGAGATATGCAAAATTCCCTCTATTAAAGCCTTTAATATGTCAACAAAATGAAACAAGAATTTTGAACCTGGCTTTGGTGATTTTAAATTTATATTACATACATTTGTACCTTATTTACTACTTAAAGTTTCATAGTAGTACCTTAGGGTGACATATTGCTACCCTAAGGTAAAAAATATGCATCTTTAAGTAGGTGAGTAAGGTACAAAGTTATCGCCGTAAGGACTTCTGCCCCAGTCACAAGCTGTTATACAATTTTTTTGCACGTTTGATTCTGACAGCGAGCATGGCAGCTACCTACTGACGATCCCAAACGTATGCAGATACACACCGATCCCATGACGTGTAGTGATATTATCGAAAAGCATCTTTATTGTTTGTACATGACTATATATTTTTATGGGAAGATTGTAAGATACTTAAAAAATGGAAATATTTATTTTAGAGAATGTATTAAATTCATGTAAAAGAATTGATTTAACAAGGTCTCGGGATGCGTGATTCATTGACTCCCTAACAGCCTTTGTGGGAACTTTAAATTCGGACCGTGATTGATTCGAGTCCTTTGAGATGCGCTTCTACGCTGAATTTGCTTTGAAGGAGTCAGCGATCATTAGCTGACAGGTCGAATTCTCACTCTCTCATAGATCACGCTGTATGTGTGTGGGCGCATCAAGAACACGAGCACGACAAGTGTGGGTTAAAGTCGAAGGCCTCCAGGAACAAGTCGGCCAAATTGGGAGCCAGTTTCTTTCAGAGTCAGGCTTATTCAGTTGACAACAACAGCAGCCTGAGAGAAACCTCAAGGGCATGATCGGGTCTATTCAAGAGGTATACTTCCAGGACCGTATAGCTGTTGTTATGTTTTTTGGCGCAGCAGTCGAACTCCCAGAAAAAGAGGCCTGAGCCTCAGATAACTGTGAAGCAATATCTGTGACAGGCCGGTCTCGATTGAATGTGCTCAGCAAGTGAGACTGGGCCTTTGAATAGCTCGGGCCTTTCGCTTTAGAAGAGATGAGGTCAACCCACCATTGCTGTCCCAAACAAAGGTTACCACCGTGTAGTTGCATTTCTGCGACCCGCGCACCGTAACCCTCTGATCAAATGCTCCCTTTGTAGGCGCCGTAGAAAAGAAACATGTTATACAATGGTGGACCTGAATAATAACACAAGGAGGGGTCAGCTATCAAAAAAGGAAGCCCAGTCACACAGAGGGGGTGAGGGCGGGCGAAGAGAGAAACCAAGAGCGACTCGGGGGAAGAGAAAACGTTCGGGGGGTGTCATGGGTTGAGATGTGGGCGAGAGGGGCTGAAAGAGGGCAAATGGCTGGGAAGAGGCAAAGAGGGGCACAGACGAATGAAAAGGGCCAAAAAAGAGTGTCTCTCTGTTGAGGCAGTTGAGCATGACCATTGAGGCCTCAGGATGGGGAGGGAGAAAGGGAAGAAGAGACACTGAACAAAAATCACAGCGCTGAGCTCTTCCCCTGTCGCCTTTTTCCCAGGACTTCTGATTTGTCAGTTGGCCCTTGGACTGCTTCCACGTGCACAGCCATGTTTCGCTAGAAAAGCATCTAGAAAAGCATTTGATTGACCTACTAAAATTCTCTTTAAATTGCTGCTTTGTTGCATTCCTGTCAAAAGACTGCCTGGCTAACACTAGGCCTGCATCATTTGATAAAATAGACTTCAAATTTCGAAGGGATCAAATTAACAGTATCGATGTTTTAGAAGTACTACACACACACACACACAATGGTATTCCTATCATTATGGGGACATTCCATAGACTTAATGGTTTTTCTGCTGTACAAACTGTAATTTATATCCCCTTACACTAACCATTCAATGTCATTCTGTATGATTTATAAGCTTGTTTCCTCAAAAATGCCCTCACAAGGTCCAAATTTACTGGTATTTCTATCTATCTATCTATCTAGTCCCCATAATTTAGGGAATACCAGGTACACACCTACACGTATATGTTTGCAGTCTCATAATTCCAACTGATATTAATAATTCCAACTGATATCATATACTAAATGACTAAGGATCAAACACTAACGCACACTTTTAAAGTCATTCCAAAAACAACAAACTCAGGCAGAAACATACGCCTCATTGCTAAGAGACGCATGCTTATCATACACTACACAATTTTTCTGTGAAATCTGCCCAGTATCTATAAACTGGCTCTGACTTTGAGCAACTAGCACTGACTCCTCCGGACTGCAAACTGGTGTAAAAAATCTGTGCAAAAGTTATGTATTGAATAGCAGGCAGCACTAAAGTGATAGTTCGCCCAAAAATGAAAATTCTGTCATTAATTACTCACCCTCATGTTGTTCCAAACCCATAAGACCTTTGTTCATCTTTGGAACACAAATTAAGATATTTTGAATAAAATCCGAGAGCTTTCTGACCCTGCACAGACTTGCAATGATGTTCAAGGCCCAGAAAGGTAGTAAAGACATCATTAAAATAGTCCATGTGACATCAGAGGTTTAACCTTAATTTTATGAAGCTACGAGAATACTTTTTGCGCACAAAAAAAAGTCTTTATTCAACAATTTCTTCTCTTCTGTGTCAGTCTTTGATGCACATTTACAGCAGTACAATAATGCATGTGTGTGCATTTGTGGTAGTTTCGTGAACGCGCATCAACAAACAGGGAAGAGAAGAAATTGTTGAATAAAGTCATTATTTTTGTTTACTGTCTTTGTTTTCTTTTATAGCTTTTAAAAATTTACGGTTGAACCACAGATGTGACATGGACTACTTTATCGATGTCCTTACTACCTTTCTGGGCCTTAAATGAGTCAGTTAAGCTGTCTATGCAGGGTCATAAAGCTCTCAGATTTAATCAAAAATATCTTAATTTGTGTTCCAAAGATGAACAAAGGTCTTGCAGGTTTGGAACGACACGATGGTGAGTAATTAATGACAGAATTTTCATTTTTGGGTGAACTAACGCTTTAAAGGGGTCATCGGATGCCCATTTTCCACGAGTTGAGAGGATTCTTTAGGGTCTTAATGAAAAGTCTACATACTTTGGTTCAGTTTTCTCAATGGTAGTGTAAAACAACTTCCTTTTTACCTTGTCAAAAACAGTTTTGTTCACAGCGACCCGTTTCGATACATGTCCCTTTAAATGCTAATGAGCTTAGCTCACCCGCCCCTCTCTTCCGTGGGGTTGAAGAGCCGTTCTCTGAGACTGTTAACTTTAGCTACGTTTAGCTGCAGAACTTGCTAACTAGCACATTTTTAGGAAAGGTGATTTCCAAAGATTCATTAAAAAACCCCTTATACTCACTTCTTCTGTAAGTGAAGCTGGATCACAAATGATTCGCATGAACATAGATGCATTTAGGCAGATCCAGTCCCGGCGCCAAGACACTCGACCTGGGTGGGCATAAAATGGTTAAAATCGGCGCGTTTCTGGGGGGTTTGATGTAGTGCTTAACTTGTAAATTGGGAGTGATCAAGTGATCAGAGGAGGGAGAGGTAACGGAGCATTCGCGCAATCACTTGGTGGACCAACTTAAGCAAAAGTCGCGTTTGTAATGAGCGCGGATATCTTGCATCCTCTTCAGGTAAGAGTGCGCAGACTTGCATTTCTGTGGTAAAATATAGGTTTGTGTATGTTTTATTTAACCTATAAAACAGTTTCTTAGCTGCAGATTCTTTTATTTTATGCAAAGCAATCTAAAGGAACGAGATGTCAGTCACCTAAACAAGCCGCATCAATCTTTTCGTGACAATTAAATGTTTAATTTTTACTTCTAAAATGCTTGTCTAAATTGTCTAAAACTGAAACTAAATTATAGCCTAATAAAACTAAAATTAACAAAATTATATAAAAGAAACTAATAAAAACGAAAGTGAGTTTTATTGCAAAATTAAAAACGATATTAAAATAAAAACAAATTTAAAATGAAAAACCATAATAACCTTGGCAGGAAGTCTTTCATTGGTGCGCGAGGAGAGGGATTAGCCAAATGAGGTGCTGGATCAAATTTCGGAGGTGGCAGATCCAGACAGGTGGAGGGGGTCAAATCAGATCTGAGGGTTAGCCCACCCCTTGGTTGTAATCGCGTTCGGTTTAGATTGCTTTCCGTGTTTAAAATCATAATCTGGGGGTGGAGGGGTGGGTCCTTCAGATCATTGCAGGGTGAGCTTCAGGACGTCATGGGGGGACTAAGCCCTTGATGCCGGGCCTGGGCAGATCTGGGGGCGCATTCCCTTCAAAAACAAAAGTAGTCCATTTCTACGGCTCATATGTTGGGAGTAAATGACGATTTCTATGTTAAATACAACAACAGAACACCTCAATCACTTAGAAGACATTCTTGTCTACTCCTGCTCTGGCGTCGAAACAATGACTGTTTACAGCCCACTCAGGGCGAGTCAACAGTCTGTGTGATGTCACACAGCCAAGAATCTGAGAATGGCTTGATCTGAGAAAGGGGTTATGATTTTTGGGGATTAAAAAAAAAAAAAAAAACACTGGGTATTTTTATTTTATAGGGTGGTTGTGTACAAACACTGCCATGACACATTTTAGTTCAAACAACATGTAAAAGTGAATTATGCATCCGATGACCCCTTTAACCTACTGATACTGACTGGAAAACAATTTCCAGACCCAATCTGATTTGCAGATTATAAACAATTTCCGGTGTCAAATAGGTCTGCCTGGTCAAACGAAACATCTTGGTTACTCTGTTCAGTGCCTAACTAGAAATCACCCTTCCCTTGATAATACCATGCATTTTTTCATTGGCTTTTAGATTGTTGAGGAAAATAAGCCCTGTGATCAACCAAAGTTGATGATTCTCACAGGTTTTGTGCATCAAGATAATCTTCACAAATTAACTTTTATGAAATTTAAAGCCAAATTCAAAATGCTAGTAGTTTAGGCTGTAAAAGAACTACAGCACAGCTGCACAACTTCAGTGTCATAATCACTAAGCTTCTGACAAAACTTGTCATCTTCATTTATAATCTACAAGTTGGAAAATTTGAGTTAGTGAATACATGACTTTACCTGTTTGGTGTGATGATGTTTATTGTCCTAGACAACCTCTGTAGTCCCATTTAGACACTTGTTTTCAAGACACATAAAAGCTTAAAATATCTTGAGTGGGTTATTACTTATGTATTTTATGTCGTAGAATGAAACATGAACATATTTTGAGCTTGGTTTAAACACAAGCCTTAATTAAAAACCCCAAAAAACTACTGACTTCAGGGCGATGGAACTGCTACTGTGTTTAACTGCACATAGGATCAGTTGAAACTGTGATTGATCGCTCTTCCTTTCTAAGTAGGCCTTTCTTTACCAGAATAAACTGTAATACAGATCAGACATCCAGTTAAAATGCTTGAGAAAATGTAAAAACAAAATATCGCAAATGTTGACCACCACCCAGTTTAAAAAAAAAAAAAAAACGTATCAGAGATCAACAGCTCGCAACAGATCGCTCATGTAGGACTCAATGACCTACAGATAACAATCAACATCTGCCAAAAAGTCCAAACCAGTCTGTCAGAAAAGCCAGTACCTCTAAAAAAACAAGGACTGGAGGAACTATAAGAATCTCTCTCGGTAGCAGTTAACTGATAGACATCTGATTCCTTCCATGTAAGACATTTCTAAATAATTTTTCATAGACCTCAGGCCAACAATCTCCCCCGGACATTAGGTATTGGTTGAATCTGGAATCTCATATTGCTGTGAACTGGAGCGTACCATCTTTGGGCAGTGTGAGAAGGGGTGAAGACAGCGCCAGGACTCTTGCGCTGCTCCTAGAAGGTTTCAATGATGTGTGCAGATGTTTGGCTCGCAGCACTGCTTGTCAACACACAAGTGTAATGATGCACAATGGTTTCCGTCTCTCTGTGGTCAATACGAGGTCATTACGATGAGAGGTTGCCACACTGCAAAAGCTACAGATTCAGGTGAACAGTCAGTATGTTTTTAATCTTTTTGACAACTCATATCAATGGCATGTCCTTACAGTTCCTACCATCACTAGAACCAGAAGACTGATGCCAGAAATTAGGCTCCAAGATGTGTCACGGGATGTTGAATAAATCAAGCAGGTCAGAGTTTACTGCTTTGAAAACCTTGAATATTCACATGTATTCATTTTTGACTGCTTCTACAGTTCTTTTAAGGTAGGCTCTTTAGTCAAAAGACTGACCTTGATCAGTTTGTATGACAAAATCCTGGGCGTATACTGAAATGGGAAACTATATATCAGGGGTGGCGAACGTCGGTCCTGGAGAGCCGCAGCCCTGCATAGTTTTGCTTCAACCCTAATCAAACGCACCTGAACAAGCTAATCAAGGTTTAAAGAGTTACTAGAAAGCTACAGGCAGGTGAGTTTTAATTAGGGTTGGAGCTGAACTCTGCAGGGCTGCGGCTCTCCAGGACCGGAGTTCGCAGCCCCTGCTGTATATATATATCAGGGGTGTCCAATCCTGCTCCTGGAGGTCAAATATACAGAGTTTAGCTACAGCCAGCTCCAACACACTTGCCTGGAAGTTTTTAAGGAGTCTGAAGGTCTTGATTACTTAGATTCAGGTGTCTTTAATTAGGGTTGGGGTAAAACTCTGGACCAGGGGTCTCCAAACTTGGCCTTGGAGGGCCGGTGTCCTGCAGTGTTTAGCTCCAACTTGCTTCAACACACCTGCCTGGAAGTTTCTAGCATGACCATGATGTCTTAGGCTGAGAGTAGCATAGTAAGACCTTGATTAGCTGGTTCACGTGTGTTTAATTAGGGTTGGAGCTAAACTCTGCAGGACCAACTTTAGAGACCCCTGCGGGACAGGCTCTCCAAGAACTGGTTTGGACATCCCGATATAGGCTACCATTATTTTAAATAATAGGGGAGAGTGGGGTGATTTGAGCCTGTGGGGAAGCTGTATAGGGTGACCACCTGGCAATAGATCTGTTACGGGACATAGATGTGATATTGCGAGACAATGTGGGACACGTGTGAGACAGATACATTTTCTACTGTTATGCTATGTAGTTACTAATTACATCCGTTGTCAAACGGCTGATTTATGTTTTTGAGCGCGCACATGCAAGTGAAAGAAAACGCGTCTTTTTTATGAGAGTAAAGAGAATCCACCTGCGAGAGAAGAGATTTGTATTTGCGCATTTTGATGCACCCTTGCATTACAATAATGCGCTCTAGACATTTGTCATTAAAATAACGCGATAGAAACCACCTCAAACGAGCTATTAAAATAAGAAGAAAGTCACGTCTGAAAGCTGCATCGATTTTTTTAATTAGTTAAAATTAATGGAGAATATCGTGTTTTTCGTGAGCACTCGACCATTTCCATCGAAGGTGCTAGATCACTTGATGAGGTCCGCTAATCCTTTGCACAGAAACTACACCACAAAAACAATAAATAAAAACCTTTCTTAAAAAGGTAAAAGAACGCATGGACGTTTTGTTCATATGATAATTAAAAACCAACAGACTGATGAAAATGCGGGACATTTTCTCAATATGCGACGTGCAGGACAAAGGGTTAAAATTCTGTGCGGTACAACGCAAAGCGGGACGGGTGGTCACCCTAAAGCTGAACCACCTCTTCTTTTTAGGCAACAATATTGTTCCATCATTAATGAATTACTACACAGGACTAAATTGCTAATGCACTATTAACATTTTAGTAACTATTAACATTCTGTAATTGTGGGTACATCTCATGTCTGTGAGGTATATTTTTAATATATTTTCATCAATATAAAGCCCCAATGCTTAATTTTCTAGTACACAATTATATTTTTCCCAATCACACTTCTATATGTTGAAAAAGCCATTTCTTTTGTACAAAAATTATGCTCATATCACATACAACCCTGGTATTCAGCTGCCCAATTTTGTAAAGTTGCTCATTCTACTCTAAATTTAAGCATTAACCTACCTCAAATATAAATTAATTTCATAATTTTGCCATCAGTTAGATTAGGTTATCAAGACATATGGGCGTGCGCTTCAAAAATAATAATTGTTTATTGTGATATAACTTGTTTTATTTGTGTCCGAAAAACCAGTGAACTAAGTTACCCACTAAAAACTCCTCCTCTCCCCAAAAAAGGAATGGTTTGTCCCATTCTCACATAATTTGCACAGTATGATGATATTTCCTCTAGAAGCACATGGATGAAACACTAGATGTTATGTTCTTTCTCTTTCCCCTAATATTGGTTAAACTAGCAAACCTGTGTCAAGAGTGGATTAATTGACTGTCAACAGTGTTACACAAGTATTATTGCTGCAAATTTTAACAAGACAATTTAACAAAAAAACGTATGTTTTGTTTACCAAAATATATTTCTACACATAAATATTTCTAAACATAGTCAACTAAGTTACCTGTCAACTGTGTTACCCAGTAAAGGTAACATGGTGGACAGTAGCAAACATAGATGGTATTTTATGCACATATTCCTACAGATCACCTTTATGTATATAGCACTTTATGCAATATAGATTGTTTCAAAGCAGCTATGTAAGGTCATGTTTGGGTTTTTGGGAAAAGGGAAAACTTTTTTCTTCACGTTGTCAAATTCTAAATGTCCCCCTAATTATAGAATAACCCAACTACTATTAACTAACACAAAACTCTGATTAACAAATCAGTACTGTAAGTAATAGTGCTCAGTTGAAAGTGGTAGTTCACTATGTTGCTAATCACTAACTACTATCCCATGTGAATGATACAAAATGTATAATTAATTCTAAAGTGAAGATCATGGCAGCTCACTAGTAATGACTCAAGTATTCCTAAGTATTTTATAAGACAAATTTGAAAAATATCACACGTGTTTGTGCTTCAAGAAGTTATAATATGAGGCTGTACTGTTAGCATGATGTTAGCTATAAACGACTGGATGATACAAGGTTGTTAAAATGGTAGGAGTGGGGTAATTTAAGGCAAACATCCTGGGGTAAGTTGAGCCAGTGGCTTAACCCTTAGATAAGCCTTGTTTATGAGAATTGGCCATTAAAGTTTTTATGAAATTGTATTTCCCCACAACTTTTATAAGTGGGATATTGAGTACTTTTATTCTTCTGTATTTTTAAAATAAACTTTGAAGAAGTCATCCATCCATCGCATTATCCAAATCTCTTTGTACTTAGAGTCATGGAAAGCGGAGCCTAGCCCAGCATCTTAAACCACAGGTGGTGAAACTCCCTGGATGAATGGTCAGTCCATCACACACACATAGATTTTTAAAGGGGTCATATACTGCGGTTTCATGTTTTCCTTTGTCTTTGGAGTGTTACAAGCTGTTTGTACATATATAAGATCTGTAAAGTTGCAAAGATTAAACCCACAGAGATATTCTTTATAAAAGTTAAGACTCAGCCACCCCTTCCTAACAGCTCATTTAAACACACCCCCACATGTCTACGTCATGGTGTGGGAAGATTTGCATAACACCGCACAAATGTATACTGAAAGAAAGAAGGCCTAACTTTTATTCTCGGTTTTCCCGTGGAATTGGGTTACTTTACCACTGTTGCTGTGGATTGTTTTTCATGTCCGTGGGTTGAAGTGACCCCAATAACGTAATATTTAGCCCCTGAAATGCTAATTTTCCAGGGGAACTACACCAAAAAATGTGTATTTTACCCCCGAAACGCGATTTTTAACGGGGACCCCCCTCTACAAACGCAATTGGGCTACTTTTGGGCTAGTTTTGAGTAGCAATTGGGTGGGTTTTGTTGTGAAAACCTGGCAACCCTGTTGCTGTAGTATTGTTGCAGCTGCCATCATGTTGTGGAGACGCTGTGTGTTTCGTGGCGAAAGCAAAAGTACTTTATTTGGGTTTCCTAGAAATCGGCTGTTAAGTTATATTTACAAGTCAAAAAATATAAACAAATTCTGCGGCAATTACATAAAGCAAAAATAATGTTTGCACTTGGGTGCGTTGATTCAATCAATTGAAGAAAAATACAAAAATACAAAAATACAAAAATTGAAGAAAAGCATACAAACAAAAAAGTGACTGTGCCCACACAAAAAAAGAAACCATTTCAGTCCTGATTGGACTATCTTCAGTGCTACAATTTTAAGCAATGACTGGCACACAACAGAGGCAACAGATGATTAACCTGGATCAGCAGGACAATTAATTACAAAGGCAATGAGTAATTAACAAAAACATAAAGGTTTTTGTTGTCACCTTGATGTGAATCTTCAGTAATAAATTCTTGTTCAAAGGACCTTGAACTTTGCATTTTCTTTTGGTGTGTGGATCTTTTTTTATTTAAGTTATATAAAGAAAGAGTTAAACCTGAACTTGGGAAAATAGCCTACAATGCCGGCTGTGCACGCTATAAAGTGGGGCAATTCCAACTTTGCAAGGATAGTGTGGTGCTTCTGACTCATAGCCTGTAAGTACATTTTCATATTTAAAGAATTTCTGGAGTAGTGCTTGTTGTTTTTTGGTTTCTACTATCATGAATGCAGACATGGTGTTATGTTGGCACGGTGCAGCACAACGCAACGAAATGCGTAAAAAGACAGTATGAGTCATTATAATCAGTAATTATGTCCTTATTTATAACAAAACAAATGCCTCATTTATAATGGGTTAGGTTTTATTGTTTCTGTCTCGTCACGCCGGGACACGGCATCACAACATAGTAAGGGACGTAACATTTCCGTCACACGCTTGAGGTATTCGGCCAATCACAATGCACTAAATAGATAGCTAATCAGAGCACACCGTGCTTTTCAGAACGATGAGCTTTGTAAAAATTGACGCGTTTCAGAAAGGCAGGGCAGAGAGGAGCAACAATAATGTACTGTATGTGGAATTTTTTTTTAAACCTCAAACCACGTAAATGCATTGCATTACACCAAATACACAAAATAATGTTCTTTTTAGCAACATCATATGACCCTTTTAAAGAAGTAATTTTTTATTGAATTTCTCTTCCTTTGATATAGCATGAGGTGAAAATGTTTAGTTTTACTTCAGCATAATCACTGCAACAGTTTGACTCCATGTGGCTTAACTTACCCCTCACTGGGGCAAGTTGAGCCAAGAGACCATTCAATCAAAAAAATGTTTGTGTATAAAGCTACACTCTTAAAAAAAAAGGTGCTTCGAGATGCCATAGAAGAACCGTTTTTGTCTAAATGGTTCCATAAAGAACCTTTAACATCTGAAGAACCTTTCTGTTTCACAAAAGGTTCTTGGTGGCGAAAGAAGGTTCTTCAGATTATAAAAAGGTAAGAAAGAGATAGTTCCTCAAAGAACCTTTGACTGAATGGGTTTTTGTGGAACCAAAAATGGTTCTTCTATGGCATCGCTGTGAAGAACCTTTTAAAGCACCTTTATTTTTAAGAGTGTATGTCCAATTTTGCACTTGCTATGACATGCCTACAAAAAAAATATATATATATTATTGTAAGTATTACTTGTTCCATGTTAAAAGCCAGAGCAAGAGACTGCAGTGTCAGCCCTGAAAGCTGGCTGGTGAATTCCAGGGCAGAAAACATCCTCCTCGGAGGCCGTTATACACAATAGTGAGAATGACTTGTGGTTTAGTGCCTGTTTTATGCATACGGTCTCTTGGTTTGGCACAAAAGCTGTGGAGTGGGAACTAGAAGCAAAAAATCACCAGAGTTAGAAACAGTATATTCACATGGTATTGTTGTCTATGCCTTAAAGCAACAAAGAGTTTGTGCTTGCAGTATTCTATTTACAGTAGAAACACAAACAACAGCACTGTGGTCCATGCCAAACATCATACATAAACATGAAGTGAATGCAGATGAAATCAAGGAACCCAGTCGAATCAAATGTTTAATTTTCCCACGATGCACTTCAAGAAAACTGACAAGTCAAGATGGCAGTAAGTTCAGTGACCTTCATGTAATAGAAATTTGATGATGCATCTCCATTAATAATACAACTGTTAGATGCATAAGCAGTCAATTTATGAATTTGCTTTATTTATCTCTTCAGCTGTAAATTTACTGAATGAGTGCTGTTCTGTGTGCGACTGATTGCACTGTATCATTTTATTTATGCATTCTTCTAACATTTTATTATTTTTTATTTCTTTTAGCTGAAATAAAGCAAACATCTTACCTTAGTAATAACCTTAGAATATAACATTACTAACAATAACTTATTTTTAATCAGTGAAATTTATTATTTAGACTCAAATAACAACTGTACAGTAGGAACATTAATTAGCATAACATTTGAAATTTTACACTGAAAAAAAAACAAAGATCACACGTTGAAAGTGAGTTGCTTGGACATACAAGCCTGACAAAAACATACCATAGAAATGTGCTAAAGTGTCTAAATGAATGTGAAGAAACAGGCAAACGCAATAACACAAAGGCTCCGGATCCACGGCAGTTCACTGAGTTTTACAGTCGATATCTCCTTCACTTGTCCCCTTCAGTTTCTTCAGTTCCCCAAGCAGCTCCTGTTCCAGTGTTAAAATCTCCTTGGGCTTCTTGTACTACAACAAAAGTGAGAGAAACTCCATATAAAATCCATTGCTGGATGAAATAGCTGAGTACTGAAGCAGACGACAGAGGTGAGAGCAGTTCAGTCCAACCTTCTCTACTTAGGTGAACCAATAAAAAGTGACGGCATAGTTGCCCTTTTGATGATCTGAGACCAGATTTGTGTGCTCTCTTAGTGAGGATTAAGGCTTTGGCAACCTGGTCCCAGATCCACGCAAAAGGGAAAGTTCCTCTACATCGTGCGGAAAAAAAACTGTGACTACATACGTTACACTACAGAAAGAGCTAAGAGAAAGTGATTAAGTGAGACTAGCGGTGAGAGTTCACTCACGCTGATGATTAAAGTGTTGTTGGCGTGGGTAAAACTCAAGGCTGCACTCTCCAAAGGCAGCTGGCAGCGGTCAAGATCTGGAATACTGAACTTCTTATAGTACCTGGGAAATGAGAAGATGAAGAATGAGAGAATGTTCCTCATGGCCAGCCATCCAACTTCCATTTAGCTCAACAGTGCCACCTATAGGGTTACAGTAGTGCTATTGTAACTAAACAATTTCTTCAACACACTTTTTACTAGGTATTACTGGAAACAAAGACGATTTCTAAGCAAAAGTTGCCTTTTTAGACTTATTTGATCTGATACACTACCAGACAGAAGTTTTTGAACAGGAAGATTTTTAATGTTTTTTAAAGAAGCTCTTCTGCTCACCAAGTCTGCATTTATTTGATACAAAATACAACAGTAAAATTGTAAAATATTTTTACTATTTAAAAAAACTGTTTTCTATTTGAATATATTTTTAAATGTAATTCATTCCTGTGATCAAATCTAAATTTTCAGCATCATTACTCCAGTCTTCAGTTATTATTATTATTATTATTATTATTATTATTATTATTATTATTATTATTATCAATATTTAAAACAGTTGAGCACATTTTTTCAGGATTCTTTGATAAATAGAAAGATCCAAAGATTGTTCAAAAGTGATGATAAAGACATTTCTAATGTTACAAACGATTTCTATTTCAGATAAATGCTGTTCTTCTGAACTTTCTATTCATCAAAGAAATGTTTTTTTGAGCAGCAAATCATAATATTAGAATAACTTTTGAAGGATCATTCGACTGGAGTAATGATGCTAAAAATTCAGCTTTGAAATCACAGGCATAAATTACATTTTAAAATATATTCAGATAGAAAACAGTTTGAAATAATACAAATATTTCACAATTTCACTGTTTTTGCTTTACCTTGGATCACATAAATGCATGCTTGGTCAGCAGAAGAGACTTCTTTAAAAAACATTAAAAATCTTACTGTTCAAAAACTTTTGACTGATAGTGTGTGTTTATTGTATTTGTCCAATTTTAAGATTAATGCATTCATATTTTGTGATGTGAAAAGCTGTGTTTGTATGAAACAAATCCATCAAGATGTTTCAACTTTAAACCCTTGCTGAAAATACATAACAGAGTCCAAAATACACAATGACACTTCCTCCAGTTAAAAAAATCCATCCCCTGTTGTCCTCTCACATCCACCCACATTTTTGTTTAGAATGGTTTTGGGCTACTATGTGTATACAGTGACGACAAGATGACTTTTTAACTGGAGAAAGCATTATTATGGATTATGGACTCGTTTTTAGCTAGAACCAATGATTAGAAGTTAAAAACGTCTTAATGATGGATTCGTTACTTATAAACATGCAGTTTTTCGCTTTAATCGATGTTAGTCATGTCTATTACTTGTGGATTGCTGTGATGTTTTTATCAGCTGTTTGGAGTCTCATTCTGATGGCACCCATTTACTGACGAGGATCCATTGGTGATTAAATGATAGTTCACCCAAAAATGAAAATTCTGTCAATAATTATTCACCCCCATTTCGTAAGACCTTAAGACCCCGTAAGACCTTCGTTCATCTGCGAATCACATCCCGGTTCTTCGTAAGAATGTCACCACACGGATACATCATAGTACTGTGCATGAAAGACTGACACGGAAGAGAAGAAATTGTTGCACACAAAAATTGTTCTCGCAGCTTCATAAAATTTAGGTTGAACTACTGAACTACCTTTCTGGGTAATAACGTTGCTGTCTATGCAGCGACAGAGAGCTCTCGGATTTCATCAAAAATATCATAATTTGATCTCCGAAGATGAACAAAGGCCTTATGGGTTTGGAAAGACATGAGGGTGAGTAGTTAATAACAGAATTTTCATTTTTGGGTCAACTATCCATTTAAGTGACATATTAATGCTACATTTCTTCAAATTTGTTCCTGTGAAGAAACAAACTCAAAAACTCAAACTCAATCTTGGACGGCAAGAGGATGAGTACATTTTCAGCAAATTTAAATTTTTTAGTAAACGATTTCTTTAATAACAAACTTAAACTGCCCACTTTTTTTTTTTTTTTTTTTTTAAATGTGATACTTGTTCCAATTCAACCAGGCATCCTAACCACACACAATACAGTCAAATATACGCAATTTTTTTCTAAAACAATCAATACATAAATCAAAATCAACATACTAAATAACTGACTTTTTGTTTGAGGTTCGGACGACACAACATCTTTCCGTCGGCTCTGCTGACACGCTGTAGACTTCAACAGGGTAAGAAATATTGCGGATCCTCCATTGGAAACTGGTCTTTGTGTCCCTACGGATGAACATTGGCTGTGTGCATAAAAACAGACATTATTCTAAACAGATTTAGAACATCATCTATTCAGTAAGAAAGTGAAATATTACCCTTACATTTGAACTGCTCTCTTTTATTAAATCAGAGGTAACACCGTTTGGGTTTGTTTCACCAACTTCCAATGTCCACTGTCCCTGGCCTCCAAAAGTGGTTTTGTGTCGCAACTTTCGCACTGAAAAAAGATTAAATAATTACAATACAAAACTGGATTCGTATGCGATTAGATAATCAGTTAGCTGAAACCAGAAAAGAGAAATGACTTACAGACAAGTTCATCTGTTTTCAGGTCATACTCCTCAGCCATCTCACTGCCATCCTCAAACAGATAATGAACTTTCCTTTTCCCTAATGTGAAATACATATGAAGGCGTCTCTTATTTATACTTTAACATACATGGAACAATATTCAAGCTTTAAACTAAATAAACAACTCTATTAACTGGTATTTCACGATGTTTTACACAGGTCCCGTTGCTATTAGCGTGTAGCAACTATATACGCCTTATAAATCTTATTAGCAACACTATTAACACGACTGCCAGCATAAACACACATACAAATGAACTAATCTGAAAATAAAAGAGAAGATATATGCGCACCATCAGATATTAACGCAGTTTTCTTGGCTTTCCGTAGAGTGTCTGGCCAGTGTTGAACAGCCATGCTTCATGCAGTTTCATTTCCTGAAACAACCCCACGCCTGAGGTTGCTAAGGCAACCGCTATTTCCCAAACAATATATTTCGTATTTTTAATGATTTACCAAGTATATATACAACAATATATGTAATTATAACAACTAAACGTATTGAAAATAAATATAAAAAGAAATTTAGAGTTTTAAATGTGTCGTTTTTAAAAACGTCAGTGCTAATTCTGACTACGACCCGGAAGTTGATTCGTTTTAAAACATTCGTGGTGGGTTGTTCTGGAAAAAGAGGTGCTGGAAAAGGTACGTCTGGGGTGTTTTTAAGCCATGTAAGTTGCTATTGCAGTGTGATTATGCATTTAAAGATATAATGTTGAATAATCGTTGTAATGTAATGATCCGTTCATTCGCTTCCTTACCTGAGTCAGCGCTTGCCAATATAAGGACTTTGGTCTTATGAAGCCTTCTGCTATAGATCTCTGTGTTTTTGTATTCTGTAAACCCTGTTGTTCACAGTCATTTTGTTTTTAAAGCTCCTCGCCTTTCCCTGTCCGGAATGGCGGGTCATGGCATCTTAAAAGCCTTTCCTAAAGTAAAGAGACCCAGGCCTAATGATCAGAAGGACACACCTCCCCTCAAAAAGACGCCTGCTGAATCAATAACAGGTTCATAATTCTCTCTCTAAAATACACTTGTGTAAAACAACAAGGGGTTACTTTGAGAATCTTTACACTGAAATGTGAGGTTTAGAATTTAAAGAACTTTTAGTTTTGCCAGAATTTATATTTTTTGAAAAGATTTAGATTTAGTTTCAGGGTGTTCATTTTTGTGATAAGCAACAGTATACCGAAACAAACAAACACATAAATGTAAAATAAAATAAAATAAATAAATAAATAAAAATAAATCAAGTTATAAAAGTTTCTGTGTCATGTGTATATGTATATATATATATATATATATATATAAAACTTTTTTTTTTTTTTTTTAACAATTTCAACTGATGATCATGTATTTTAAAGGGATAGGTCACCCAAAAATAAAAATTTATTTCATTTAATTACCCTCCTGTCATTCTGTTCTGAGCTTTCTGATCCTGCATAGACAGCAACGCAACAGACATGTACATGGCACAGAAAGGTAGTAATGACATCGTTAAAATAGTCCATGTGACATCGGTGGTTCAACCGTAATGTTATGAAGATACGAGAATACTATTTGTGCACAAAGAAAGCAAAATAATTACTTTATTCAACAATTTCTTCTTTTTCATGTCAGTCTTCGACATGCATTAATGAGAAGAAATTGCTGAATAAAGAAGTGTTAATTTTGACAGTAAACTTTTGTTTAGATTTAGTCACAGTCTTTTGACTAAAATGGCATTTAGATTTAGCCATATTTTAGTCATTTGAATTGGTTTAGTCTAGTTTTAGTTGACTAAATATCATACGGTTTTAGTCAGCTAAATCTACAGTAAATTTGGTCAGCTAAAATCGAATGGGTTTAGTTACAGTGTAATGCATTTATTAAGCTTTTCTCTAAAATTTCCAAACTCATATAGGTTTGATATTAAGGTTTTGTCCTGATAGTCACCGATTTAACTGCAGTGACAGACAAATAAGACCACTTCTCATAAATGACAAGAACATGGTCTTCTTTTCAATGAAATACCAATGATTATATAGGCTAATTATGCATTATTCATAACAACTTGTTTACCATATTCTTCATTCTTTCAAGCAGACATATTTATTTCTATAAATGAATTTAAATTAATCTTTGCTAGGGCTACTAAAGTGATTCAGTCAAGAGCAGCGAGTGATCTTTGTCTTTTTTGTTGTTGTTTGATTAATATTAATGACTCGGACAATAGCAACTAAAGAAGGCTGCTATCCCTTTAAAACCGAATACATGGATGCAATGTGTGCAATGTATTGATACACATTCCCCCTGCTGTTTACGTTCACTTAAGACATAATTGACTGTGTTTACGTGAATACTTGTCAGTTATTTTTGTTTTCTTTGCACACATAAAGTATTGTCATGGCTTCATAAAATTTAGGTTGAACCACTGATGTCACATTAACTATTTTAAGGATGTCCTTACTACCTTTCTGGTCCTTGAACATGTCAGTTGCGTTGTTGTCTATAGAGGGTCAGAAAACTCTTTGATTTTATTAAAAAAATTAATTCGTGTTCCGAAAATGATCAAAGGTCTTACGGGTTTGGAATGACATGAGGGTAAGTAATTAATGATAGAATTTACATTTTTTTGGTGAACTTTGGTCTTTGGTCCCTTTAAATGTCTTTGCTTTTTCTTAGGTTCTGTTTTTCAAGGAGTCACAATATACATAGTTCCAACCGGTATAGGGAAAGCCAGGTGTGATATATTCCATCGGCAGATCACCCAGAATGGAGGACAGGTAGTTTCCACATTCTCTCCCAGCTGCACACACGTCGTGGTTGATGATTCAGTTGATTGCAAGAGAGCTTTGAGACTTCTGAAAGTAGAAAGACTGCCCTCTGCTGTTCATCTGGTTAAATGCACTTGGTTGAGTACCTGCATCAGTGAGAAAAGTTTACTGGACCCTGAAGACTACAGCCTTCTTCCTCCAGAGAGGTAAGGCACTGGAGTCTAGACTTAATTGCAGTGGCATTGCCTGTGATTTTATGTAAGAAATTTGTAAAACTGCATTGTTAGATTTTTTTAATAAATTTGTAAATGTTTATTTAGTGAAAAATGTATAGAAATAAATACTTAATGAACTTCTCCTCAGTCCCACAGTTGCTCATGCTGAGGAGTCAAATGAGACGGCAGTCAGCCCAGTTCCAGATGTAGCAGCAGAAGCAGCAGTTGCACAGGATCCTTTGAAAATCCTCGAAAATCAGGAAAATCCTCAAGAAACACTCACGGAGACGGTAAGAAAGAGAGGAATTGGATGTAATTGTCTCCATCTGTAAGATCCATCAGATGTTTTTCCCCTCATGCAGTGCTTTTAATATGACTCACAGGTGCCAGAGATTCAGGAGGAGCACCATGAAGAAGATGGTGTATCTCAGAACGATCTGGAGGCCTTGATCAGTGGCGTTCAACCATCTGAGAGCGAACCAAGACAGAGTTTGGCAGAGAATCCAGTTTTGTCTGGGAAGTGGGTCTGTTCCCAACCATCCACAACTAAAGGGGAGAACCACAACAAACACATTACCGACAAACTGGAGCCGCTGGCCAAAGCCTATACGCACACGGGCGATAAATGGAGAGCTCTGGGCTACTCTAAAGCAATCAACGCCCTTAAGAGCTACCACAAGCCTATCACTTCATATGAGGTCAGTTCAGATACAGATATGTGTCCCTAGAGGTTTTCGAGTTGATTGAGGTGCTTATTTGTGTTAAGAACACATATGGTTGTCGTTGTATGGCCGCTTGCATATTATGACTAGTTTCAAGCATGCGTCAGTGATTAATAAATACTTTTATAACAGACATTACTTTTTACATTTAAAAATATACAGTAAAAATATCAGTAACTTGGACATAAACATTGTTTTTTACTCCATCTGTTTATAGGAAGCATGTAAGATCCCAGGCATTGGTAAACGCATGGCAGACAAGATCATGGAAATCATGGAAAGTGGGCACTTGCGTAAACTAGATCACATTGGGGAGGAGGTGCCTGTTCTTGAAATGTTCTCTAACATCTGGGGTGCTGGAGCCAAGACTGCTCAGATGTGGTATCAACAGGTAAGACTGCCACACAGGGAATTGTATTTCAATGTTAAATTTGAAAGATTAATATTAATTGTATGAAAAAATGTGTATGTGTTGAGTGCCACTGTAATGCAACATGATTGAATAACATATACAGAACCCTGCACATGACATGCATGGAAAAAGAAATAGATATAGTGGTTAGAAATTAAAGGGATAGTTCACCGCAAAATGAAAATTCTGAAATTAATTACTCACCTTCATGTCTTTCCAAACCCCTAAGGCCTTTGGAACACAAATTAAGATATTAATATATGAAATCCAAGAGCTCTCTGAAAAGTGTTCTCATAGCTTCATAAAATTTGACACAAAGTTTGAATCACTGATGTCACATGGACTGTTTTAAGGATGTCCTTGCTACCTTTCTGGGCTTTGAACGTGGTAGTTACATTGCTGTCAGATTTCATTAAAATATCTTAATTTGTGTTCAGAAGATGAACGAAAGTCTTACGGGTTTGAAACGACAAATGAGCGATGAGTAATTAATGACAAAATTTTCATTTTTGGATGAACTATCCCCTTAAGAAGCCATTTCATTGTTTTAGGGAACAAGTTGGTATAATGTTGCTACAATTTGGCACAAAAAGCGGGAGTGAAATAGTGCAGCATGGCCACAATTTAACTAAAATGGGGAATGAATTAGTACAATGTAACCACAATTTAGCTGAAACGATAAAACGAATTGGTTTAACATGAATTGGTACATCTTGGCCATGATTTGACTAAAATGAGGGAACGAATTAATATGAACACTAAAATAGTTGTCTTGAGAAATCACTGTTCAGTCTTACAGTCGTAGACTCTGTTAATGGCAAATAAAAAAAAATAAAAAATCTGAAAGCGAGCCTATTAGCTAATCATAAAAAAAAAAACATAAAGATGGCTACAACCAATAATGTGAATTTGGTGCTGGACTACCTGTTTATCTAAACAATAGGCACTTTTCACACTTCCAAATTCTCAGAACTTAGTACTCAGATGTGAAAGTCTTGAGTAAACTGTCAGTACATTCAAACATATGCCAGGTTCCCTCCAATACCATCACCCTTCTTAGTGGTTGTTCAGAATGCACTTTTAAGGCATCTTTCCAAGTCAAGATGAAAAATGTTTGGGAATCTGCATGCAGTGCCTTGCTAAAGTATTCATATTTTTTTTTTTTTCATGTTTTGCTATGTTGTGGTCTTATGTTAAACTGCTTTAAATTACTCCCCCCCCCCCCACATCAGTCTACACTCCATAAACCATAATGTATGTTGCATAAGTATTCATACCCTTAACTCAGTACTTAGTTGAAGCACCTTTACAGCCTCCAGTCTTTTTGGGCGTGATGCAACACATTTTGTACATCTGCATTTGGCAGTTGTCTGCATTCTTCGTAACCTCTCTTCACCTCTCAAGCTCTGTCAGTTTGGATGGGGGCTGGCAGACATTTTCAGGTTTCTGCAAAAAAGTTTGATTGTGTTCAAGCCCAGGCCGTGGCTGGGCCACTCAAGGACATGCACAAAGTTGTCTATAAGCCACTCTTGCTGTGTGCTTAGGATCATTGTCCTGTTGGAAGGTGAACCTTCTGCTCAGTCTGAGGTTATGAATGCTCTGGACTGGTTTTAAGTAGGGATATCTCAATTTTTTTGGTGCATTGAGCTTTCCTTCTACTCTGACGAATCCCTCAGTCCCTGACGCTGAAAAACAGCCCCACAGCATGAGGCTGATACCACCACACTTTACTGTTGGGATGGTACTCTGCAGGTGATGAGCAGTGACTGGTTTCCTCCATACATGATGCTTGGAATTGGGGTTCATCAGACCAGAGAATCTTGTTTCTCACAATCTGAGAGTTCTGTAGGTGCTTTGTTGCAATATGAATGCTCCTGAGCTCATTTTCAAGTGTCCCAGAAAAGGGTAAGAACACTTATGCAATGGAGCCATTCCAGTTTTTTTATTTCTAATAACTTTGCAAAGTTGTTACAAACCTGTTTTGTGCGTTATTATGATGTATGGAGTGTAGATTGACGTGGGGAAAAAAGTAATTTAAGACATTTTAACATAAGGCTGCAACACAATAAAACATGCAAAAAATGAAGGAGTATAAATACTTTCGCAAGACACTATATATTTTGCAATTATGTGTGCTGCTACTAGTGGTGCAGAACATTTAAACTCTTTAAACTCTGTGGAGCATACTCAATAATACTAAGCAACAACCATAATATTTTACAAGTTTAAACGGATGATTTGATTTCTTTTACTATCAAAGGGATTTCGCACATTGGAGGATATTCGCACTAAGGCGGTTTTGAATCACACTCTAAGGATCGGACTAAAACACTACGATGACCTCCTTGAGCGGATGCCGAGAAGTGAAGCAAATGCCATTGAGAGAACGGTTTGTACAGACCTTATTTTAAATGGCCTGAAGTAAAGAAAATAGCCATAACCAAGCAATTAAACTGAGGGATTTTCTTTGTTCTTACTATCCATAACAACATCGTCCGGTTGCGAAGAACAAGAATGTATCTACTTGATTTTCACAGCAGTAAATAATAAAACTGAATTTTTAAAAGACAAGCAATCAAGAAGAAGAAGAAAAAAAAAAGGAAAACAATTTTGTGTTGGCAGCAGCAAAACTGTCAATCTTCCTTGGTCAGCTGATGGACATAACAGAGGTTGTTAGTGAGTCTGTCGTCCCATAGGAAGAGTGGGAGCTCTTGAAAGCTGGCGCTTCATAAGTCAGAAGCCACTGAGCTCCCTTACAGAGTCTTGGGCCAAAGCCAGTTGTTTTCTTACTATTACTTGGAACATCCCACTGTTTTCCTCTTAACAGACCTGATAGATAAAAAGGGCAGATGAAGAAGATGAGTGCAACATGTGCTCTCATAGCTTGACAGGAATGATATGTAGAGCAAGTTAACTTATTACCTTCAGTATTTCAGTTCTAAATGACTGGAATGCTAGGTATAAATTAGTGTTTAAAAATAAATAAAAAATGTAACATTCATGACACAACTTAAACATTTTCATCTGTTTTATTATTTTCTATAATCAGCTTAAATGCACAGTTTTTATTTTTCAAATAAATAGGATGCTATAAACACTAGAGGTGGGGGAAAAAGTTGATTCACATATAAATCACGATTCAGTCTTCTGGCGATTTGCATCGATTCACAAATTTCAAAAATCGATTTCCTCGTTAATCTAATAATAATAGCATGATGTTGTTGGAACAAAACAGCAACAGCAGTGGAGTCGTCAAAACAAAAACATCCTGCCCCATTTTCAGCGAGGGCAAGTGTTTGGAAAAAATATTATATTAATTACTGATATTTTGTTATTATGGGAAGTAGGCATGTGCCCAAATAGTGAATCCATATTCGGAAAGGCACGGAAAATGAACAACGTGTTTAACAGAGCCAATGAAAGCACATGATTAGACATTTTCTAGCGGTAGCCTGTTACATTACAGTACGTAATATATATTTCACTTACCACATAAACAGAGTAAGTAGATATTACTGTCAAAGGTGAATGATTTGCAGACCCTGAGCACCACTGACAAACATCTAATCTGGTAAGATATGTGGCAAGTAGGCCTATTGCAGCTCCATGTGATTGCGAATCTCGAAAGTGAAAGTAAAACGCAAGCACACGTTTTAATGCCGCACAAATTAATAACGGATCCCTGATGCCTGCAATTTATATACAGTATTATTACCCAACGATACAATTGCAAGAGAAAGCATTGAAATAAATTTTTTTCCTCCCATCTCATATTTAGGGGATTTGTAGTACATGTAATTTCTTTTCTGAACACTATATGATCGGATTCGGGCACATCCCTAATAGGGGTAGGGTAAAATATTTTTTTATTTATTAGGAAGTTAATAGTTAATAGAAAACACTGATTTCTTCAGTCAGAACTACCCATACTATAACGTGTGTTTTTGTATTAAAATACTGGTGCTTTTACTGGATGTCCAGTGTGCACGAACAATTTGATGAAAAATTGTGAATCGTGATTAAAATTTAAATAAATTGTCAATTGATTTTTAATCGAATTTTGATCCCAAGAATCAATTTGGATCGAATCGTGAGGTACCGAAAAATTCCCACCCCTAATAAACACAATGGCTCATTTTGGTTTTCGAATCTGATTGGTCGAAACAAGTGTGATATTCTAGTGAGATCGGAACTCCAACAGTTTCACCGTTTGTATCACTCTGCTTGGTATTTCTCACAGTGAGTGTCATAGCAGATGCCCAAATCCACTATATTTTTACAAATAATGCTGTTTATGTGTCAGGGAATGTAGTTTTAAAAGTTTTTAGGTGAGAATGTACTTGTTTAGACTTCAAATATGCAATTCGTTAATAAGGATAACATCTATTTGAAATTCATGAGAGCAGCCTCACTTTGGCCAGATCTTCTGGAATTTGCCGCTGACTCTGATGTCTTTATAGTGGTTAAACATGAGATATTGAGATTTAATTTGACAATGATAAATAAAATATATAAATAAAATTTTACAAATCTGTTGTACACGTTTGGGGTTGATAGGTGTTTTTGAACATTTTGTGGAAGAGTCTTTTATGCTCAGCAATGCTGCATTTATGTGACCAAAAATACAGTAAAAACTAATATTGTGAAATGTTAAATTTAAAATAAACATTTTTGTTTAAATTGTAATCTTTTTCAAAATGTCATTTATTCCTGTGACGCAAAGCTACATTTCCTGCAGCGTTACTCCAGTCTTTAGTGTCATATGATCCTTCAGTAATAATTTTCTAAAGATTCTTTATGAATAGTTAAGACTTCAATGCTTTCTTTCATTTCTGTAGCATATGATCAAATGAATGCAATCTTGTTATTAAAGTAGCAATTAAAAAATAGTAGTGTGTGTGTGTTTGTGTGTGTGTATATAAGTTATAATTATATTAATTATTTAAACATAAAGTCAATTACATAACTAAAATATATGAATATTATGTGACTGACAGGTGAAAGAGGCAGCTCACAGTGTGGACACACAGCTGGTGGTTATGGCGTGTGGTTCGTACCGCAGGGGGAAGAGCACATGTGGAGATGTGGACGTTCTCATCACTCACCCTGATGGACAGTCGCACAAGGGTGTTTTCAGCAAAGTGTTGCACCTCCTCCATCAGAGTGGTATGCTGTTATATCACAGAAAAATAGTTAAAATCATTTTTTGTTTATTTAATTACCATTCTGTGTTCATGATGTTATTATTTTCCCATCCAGGTTTCCTGACAGATGACCTTGTTAGCCATGAGGAGAACGGTGAACAGAAGAAGTACATGGGCATCTGCCGGCTTCCAGGCCCTTCACAGCTCCACAGGCGCCTAGACATCATTGTAGTGCCCTATGCTGAATTTGCATGTGCTCTTCTGTACTTCACTGGCTCCGCCCACTTCAACCGCTCAATGAGGGCATTGGCTAAGACCAAACACATGAGCCTATCAGAGCACTCGCTGAACTGTGCTGTGGTTCGGCAGCGTGGTGTGAAGCTGGTGGCGGGAACTCCTTTACACACCCCGATGGAAAAGGATGTCTTCAATCAGCTCGGCATACCGTACAGAGAACCGCATGAACGAGACTGGTGACAAGGCTAAATTCATATTATATTAAATTATATGACTGCAAACTTTACATGAGAATATCTTATGATTTTAGGGAATCATGCATGTGTAATCACATTTTTAATGTGGGAGTGCATAAAGAGTTCACTATAGTGATGAATTGTTTTAATTTGGATGAAATGGCATCAGGTTTCTGAAACTTTTTAGTGGATGTATTTTAATGAGAGAAATATTACTACCTCATGTATATTACTTAAAATATGTAAATTATTAAAGCATCTTACAAAATATTTAAATTGTTTCTTTTATCTTCAGAACTTGGTAACTATATCAGCTGTTTCTTCTGCTTCCAAAAATAAATCTTCACTTCTTTCTTTCTATTTATAGTTTTACCACATTTTAAACATTTCAGTCAAGAATATTCTTTTCTGTGCTGTAAAAGCTTGAAGTTTAACAATTTAGATGGAGAGTTTAGATGATTAGCATGTAGTTAGAATGTTGTTAATTGTTACTAGCATGATTAGCATGTTGCTAATCATGTTTCTAGCATTATTAGCATGATTAGCATGAAGTCAGCATGTCGTTAGCATGTTCTTAGCATAAATGGCATGTTACTAACATGATTCTAACATGTTAACATGATTAGCATGTTAGTAGCATGATTGTTATGATTAGCAAGTTACTAGCATGATTCTAGTATGATTAGCAGGTTATTAGCATGTTAGCATGATTAATTGCATGATTCTAGCATATTGTTAATACGATTAGCAAGTTACTAGCATGTTGTAAGCATGATGAGCCAGTTACTAACAATTTTTGCTTGTTGTTAGAATGATTAGCAAGTAGCATGATTCATACGTTCTTAACATGATTAGCAAGTTATTAGTATGATTCTAGCATGGTTAGCATGTGTATTAACATGTTAACATGGTTAACAAACATTATTCTAGCATGAATTTAGCATGATTAAGTTACTAACATGTTGATAGCATTAACAAGTTACTAGCATGTTATTAACAAGTTACTAGCATGATTCTAACATGATTAGCAAGTTACTAACATGATTCAAGCATGATTAGAATGCTATTAGCATGCTGTTAACATGATTAGCTAATTACTAGCATGATTCTAGCATTTTAACATGACTAGCAAATTACTAACATGATTCTAGCATGAATTTAGCATGATTAGCATGTTATTAGTATGTTGTTAGCATCATTAGCAAGTTACTAGCATGAGTCTAATGTTATTAACATGTTGTTAACATGATTAACAAGTTAGTAACATGATTAACGTGATTAACATGTTAACATGTTGTTAGCATGATTATCAAGTTACTAGCATGTTGTTAACACTATTAGCAAATTACTAGCATGAGTTTAACATGTCGCTAGCATGATTAACAAGTTACTAACTCAACTTTAGCATGTTGCTAGCATGATTAGCCAGTTACTATCATTTTGTTAGCACGATTAACAAGTTACTAGCATGATTCTAGTATGTTGCTAGCATGATTAACAAGTTACTAACATCTTGTTAGCATGATTAGTAAGTTACTAGCATGATTAGCAAGTTACTAGCATGATGTTATTAACATGTTAACATGATTAACAAGTTAGTAGCATGATTAACATGTTATTAACATGTTGTTAGCATGATTACCAAGTTACTAGCATGTTGTTAACACTTAGCAAATTACTAGCA
The DNA here is from genome assembly GCA_036247105.1 of Cirrhinus mrigala. NCBI lineage: Eukaryota > Metazoa > Chordata > Actinopteri > Cypriniformes > Cyprinidae > Cirrhinus > Cirrhinus mrigala. The sequence goes on along the minus strand of CM070007.1, from coordinate 23,520,692 downwards.
TGATTTTAACATGTTGCTAGCATGATTAACAAGTTACTAACTCAACTTTAGCATATTGCTAGCATGATTAGCCAGTTACTAGCATGTTGTTAGCATGATTAACAAGTTACTAGCATGATTCTAGTATGTTGCTAGCATGATTAGCAAGTTACTAGCATCTTGTTACCATGATTAGCAAGTTACTAGCATCTTGTTAGCATGATTAGTAAGTTAGTAGCATGATTAGTAAGTTACTAGCATGATGCTAGCATGATTAGCAAATTACTAGCATGTTGCTAGCAGGATTTGAAAATTACTAGCATGATAACGTTAGATTATAAATATTGTAGTGGAAGTTTAAATGAGTTTAAATGGATTAGTAATATATAGTGCATAGAAGCTTGATGGAGTCTCAAATGATTTTTGGAGTTTAGATTTTGACAGATTTTTATTATTTTTAATCATTATTTTTAGGAAAACCATAAGTCGGATCAGTCTGAAAAGATATAGTAACCCAAGTCAGAACAGTCTGAACTCTGAAGGTTCTAGCTTGTAAGGTCTAGGTCTATGACCTAACAATAAATAAATAAACAGATTATCGCCCCCTTTTGGCGTTTCGATGTTATCCAAAGAAATGGTCAATGAACGCCTCAAAGTGAATATTTTTCGTAAACTGATTCAAATGAATCGAGTCACTAAGATGATTCAAATCCACTACTGCTTTGAACGCTACCTCGGTGGGCGGATCGGAGCACAATTTGTCCCATCATCACGTTGCGCACATGGCATAGGATGTGACTGCGCCACACCCAGTTGTGCCTAAACGGCAGTTCGCAGGGACTCGCTTGTGTAATAGTTGGGGGCAACTAGTGGCACGGAGCTCATGCTGCTGCTCCACTGCTGTGCCTCCCCTCATGTCCCAATAACAGCAGAAGGCGGGCGGTGCGTGAGCAACGAGAGCGTTTTATGCTTTCGTACGATTTACGTACAATACGTATATTTACAACTCTTGAGCTGTGACCAAAGTCAACACTGAGACATTGTAATGCCCTATCAGCCTGTTTAAAATGGGCTTGTTTTTATATATCGCCGGATCTGCCAACCCCACCGAGGCCACTGTCTATGAGGTGAGAAAAGTCTTACATGTATTGCTCAATTTGTTCAAATGTCATGTGCCGGTTGTTTGTATCAAACTTTATTTATACTGTTGGGCTTTGCACGCTGCTGGCTCTACCACTTGTTGACTCGCCGATTGAACATTTTTTGTGTCTTTTATCCACAGTTTGTAGCGCATTTTAACAGGTTATGTTCTTAACAGCAGTCAACTTTCGTTATATATTTGTTTTGCAATCTGATACATCTGTTTGTTACAAGCCTTGCGTGCTAACCAAAAGTCTTGCGTCAGGTCACGGAAGTGTAGGACTGTGTCTCAAATCGTGGTTGGCTGCTTACTAGACAGCATTTTTTCACATAACATGATGGCCAAAATATTGTCTAAGTAGGCAGCTCCCAAGTTTTTGAGACGCTGCCTAAGAGTAAGTATGGGCCGAGTTCAGTAAACAAAAGTGTACAGTGTTAGCAGAGGCTAACAATTCAACCGTTACAGATTTCAAAGTTAAAAGGACTAAATTTAAACTAGAATAAACTAAAACTAGTTATGTTGTGAATATAAATGAGTCAGCATGAGTACATAATAACTATATATGTTCAATATAACTGTTAATTCAACAATTAAGTTGAAGCAGTCAATAATCTACCAACGTTAATACGTCTATCACAAGTATTATGTCTCTCTCCTCTACAAAGGTCTATAGATTTTGTTTTCACTGGTGAAGATAGTGCTCATCTCTTTGTTTGTAGTTCAAAGAAGCGAATTTATCATTAAAATGTGCTGAGTGATTTCTTTCTTTCCCTGATTGGCGAAGAGTTAGTACAATGTAGGTTTTTGTTCTATTTTATGCATCTCCAGAATGAAAATTTCCTTATAATTTACTCACCCCCATGTCATCCAATATGTTAAAGTCTTTTTTTTTTTTCAGTTGAAAAGAAATTAAGGTTTTTGAGGAAAACATTCTAGCGTTTTAGCATTGGACAGCTAGTGCAGGATGAGCATTTGTGGTTGAAAAGTATACAAACTGTAGTTTTTTTTTGTTTTTTTTTTTAAAGAAAATTATTGATCGTTTCATTAGAAAAGACCCTAATTCCTTGGCTAGAGCCCTTTGAAACTACATTGAAACTGCAGTTTGGACCTTGGCTCCGATATATGAAATCCTGGGATGTTTTAATCAAAAAACGTAATTTCTTTGCGACTGAAGAAAGAAAGACATGAACATCTTGGATGACAGTGAACCTCTCCTTTAAGTTCGCAAAGTTGACTGCATTGTGTATAGAGATACTGGTGTGTTTTGGTCATGTACTGGTCCTGAGGTCCAAATCGTAATTTTATTCTTTTTATTTGGATGTAATTGAAGTTCAAAAAGAAATACACAATGCTAGGACACTTTTAGTAAAAGAGACAGTTGTTTGTAAAGGACATGAGCAGGTTCTGATGATCTTGTTTGCTGGTTTGAAGTTCTTTAATTCTCTTTTTACATGGGTATCACTTTAGGGTTTGGGTTACCTGTCAGTCCTTGGATTTTGTCAGTGCATAAATGCAAAGTTGAGAAAAAGTGATTGAGTGGCACATGTCTGAATCTGTGCGGGAGAGAAAATAGTGTGAGAGAAAAATACACCAACAAAAAACTTCTTTGTTATTAAAAATGCTTTATCTGTATTAAACATTCCTTCCACAAGCTGTTTTATAAAGTGGCGGAACATAATTGGCTTTCACAAAAAGTGGTAGGTGCACATACAGTTGAGGTTCAAAACTTTTGAACAGAATGAAGATGTATACATTTTTCTTAATTTGCCTAATTATCTTTTTTTTTTTTTTTTCATTTAGTAAAGCCCTTCAGAAGCTACAGAAAATACTTATTTTCCAAAAGACAAAATAAGTTCAATTTACCCTGATCTTCAAATTCAAATTCAAAAAGTTTTCATCCAAATGTTTTCATGCATTGTTTCCTTCTGAGGCATCAGTGAGCATTTAACCCTTTTGTAACAGTTGCATGTGAGTCCCTCAGTTGTCCCCAGTGTGAAAAGATGGATCTCAAAATCATACAGTCACTGTTGAAAAGGGTTCAAATACACAAAAATGCTGAAAAACCAAAGAATTTGTGGGACCTGAAGGCAGACGGTTTAACTGCTCAGGACAAATAGGGTACTCATAAACAACAATCAATAAACAAAAAACAAAAGCAAAAAAAAACAAAAAAAAAAACAACAGTAGTGGATCATTCACTATTATTTTCTCTTGTGGACTATATGTAAACATCTTTTATGTGAAATATCTTATTCAGGTCAGAACCAAATAAAAAAAATAACATACACTGTGTATGACCCTTCTTATTTTAGTAATGTAATGGTTCCAACAGGTAAAATAATTAAAGGAGAAGTCCACTTCCAAAACAATAATTCACAAATAATATACTCACCCCCTTGTCATTCAAGATGTTCATGTCTTTCTGTCTTCAGTAACATTTTGCAGATTCTGCAAGGTGTATGTAAACTTTTGACCTTGCTGTAAAAATTTTTTTACTATACAGGACTAGTCAGCATTTTGAATTGCTATAAAAACGTCACTAAACCTGTAAATCACTCACAAGATCATGACAGTACTGAAGTAGATTAACTTCAAACTGACTGTAGGTCCATCAGACGACTACATAATCTGAAGATAAACCTCATTCATCATTTGCAAATTGCAACAGAATTCTACTTAGGAGTGTACTATGTAATACCGTATGCTTTTGTGATCAGTTCCTCCCTCCAAATAAGAATTAAACCCACATGTTTACCCATAAGTTAGCATTAATCTCTTATGCTATTTATTAAGATATTTGACATTGCTGAAGAGAATGAAAGCTGGGATTAATATTACACACCGATGGCCAAATCAATCAACTGCTTTAAGTGGCTGTAGCCAGTTCTAGTACAGGATTATCATATAATACCGTATCATATGGTGTCGCTGATACTCCACTTCTCACTAAGACTGTGGAAAACAATGTTGGCTAGTCAAGTATCATTATTAGACTGGCCAACATGATCTGCTGCTTTCAGCAGCGTCTCATTTATAACATATTAAACTTGAATTAGTTTTCTAATATAATGTTTTCTGGCACCGAAACCGGATATGGACAGAATGTCCACAGCTGCAAATAATTAGTTCAATCTGTGAACGCCTACATGCGTCTCTCACATGTTGCTCACATGCCTTTGGACGCTATTGAAAAAATTTAAAAATCACACATAAAAACCAATTGGCATTTATTTGGAAAAAATATGGAACATTTTTAAAACAAAACAAAATAGATTTACTTCCTGGTTTACTTCCTTTTATATATATATATATATATATATATATATATATATATATATATATATATATATATATATATATATATATATATAAAATAAATAAATAATATAATATATATATATATATATATATATATATATATATATATATATATAAATGTATATATAATATAATAATAATAATATATATATATATATATATATATATATATATATATATATATATATATATAAATAAATAAATAAATAAATAAATAAATAAACTAATATATATATATATATATATATATATATATATATATATATATATATATATATATAGTTTATTTATTTATTTATTTATGCAAAAATGGTTCTTTTGTAGCATTACTGTAAAAATTTTCAAGAGTATATGTGGTTAATCCATGAACCTAAGACTTCACATTGACTTAAAATGACCTTGACACAATTTGCTTGAGAGTAATTGCAGAAATAGGCCAGAAAAGCAGAATTCGTTCTGAGAAAAGGTCTTGCGTCATTTGTTTGCAGATTCCACATGGCTTGATATTTAGTATTTGGTGGAATGTGATTCACTGTGTTTGGCTCAAGTGTCCAAATACTTGTTTTGGGTCAGTGTGTGTATAATGATATCCAGAAACAGTATGTCCAGTCTCATGTTGCAGAGTCAGCACTGTTTAATTGTGGATGTTTGTGGTTAGTGATAAATAATACACTCAATGTGCTGTGACAGTCCTTGAAAAGAATGTTCTCAAGGAAAAGGCACAGGGTCATGGAGCTATACTTGACCTGTTCAGCAGAATGGAGACATTTCTGGCATTCTGTGTCTGCTTTGGTCTTGAATTTAGACTTTTATGGCTTTTATGGTGGACAGCTTAGTAATGACTGTGTTGTGTAAACTGTGTGGTAAAAATTGGCAGCTGTGGATGCTAGAAAGTCTGTCTTAAAACAATATTTTGGCAATGTTTCAGGCATTATGGGAAGACATTTTGGTGCCTGTATATTTTATATTTCATTTAACAGCCTACATGATCTACTTAAATCTGCTGCTTTTGATTGTACTGATTTTTATAATTGATACATCATTATAATATAAGATGTAAAATAGATGGTCATGCTGATTTAAAGTTGATCAAATTTGTGCCTTCCATAAACAATGTGAACTGACATTCATTAACCAATGTTGCCCACATAGAGGCAAAACATCACATCAATAACTTAACATAATACTGTACATGTCAAAATACCCTAATATGCATCACTTCAAAACTAAAAAATGTTTACATGAAATGATTTTAATGTCTTGTTAAATATATTTATATATCAGTTTATATATGAATGCACCATAAATTCTATGGAATTTGACTGCCAAAAACCATATTTACAATCAATATTTGTTTTGATTAAATCTAATATATTTCATAATATATTTCATTCATTTAACAGGTTTTACTGGGGGTGCACTTGCCTTACAATATTATCTCTGCATATTAAACGTTGGCTGTTGGCATATTTATTAAAATCTGCTAAATCAATAGGCAGTGCAGGACCAGAAAGTACAAACTCAGTAGCCTATTATAAACATAATTCCAAAAATAAATAAATGTCAAGCAAGTATTGTGCAAGGTATTGTTGTTTGTTACCACAGCAACAGCTTTGTGTGTACAGGTTTCAGCACGCTTCTTGTGTATGAACAGTACCTTTCACAAAATTGCAAGAAAACTTGATATTGGCAACTATAAATTGTTTATTGGTATGTTATTTGTTAGGATATAGACCTGCAAAGTGATTAGTCACGATTAATCGATTAAAAATAAAGTTTATGTTTGCATACTATATGTGTGTGTACTGTGTACATATATATTTATATATGTATATATAAATGCACACACATACATGTATATATTGAGGAAAAATGTTAGATTTATATGTAAACTATTTATATTTATATATAATATAAATTATATACAAGTGTTTACATAAAAATACGTACCATACATACAAATAATTTTTTAAATATATACACGTGTACGTGTACGTGTGTGGTTATGTGTACATAATAAATGCACGCAGTAAACACACATAGTATGCAAACATAAATTTTATTTTTAATTGATTATTTGTGACAATTTTTTTTTTTTTTTAGCTCTATTAGGATATTGACACAGCAAAATTATCATATATTGCCCCTCATAATTAGTATAAGCATGTTTAGTTATTTTGACAATTTAATTTTTTTTTGTTTTGTTCTTGTGTACTGAGTGCTCATTTCTCTGAACCCACCATGTAAGTGATATACACACATATATTATATAACATATATACATATATAATTTCAAGATATAGTGTTATTTTTAGAAAATGTGACGAGTGATTTTAATGTAGTCTTTGACAAATTTTATTATCAATTTTTTTTATTGCAGCAGCCCTTTACTTTTTTTTTTTTTTTTTACATTTATAGGCAGGCTAAACAAAAAAGTGAAGGAAAATTAGGTATGCTATAGGATCTAAAACATTCAGACAGAACAAAACAGTGTATGACACTGGGCAGTGTTTTTTTTTTTAGTTACCTCTTTGTTTTATTTTGAGCTGTCTACTTGCATATTGAGGGAGCATCTCATTATAATGCAGTTCTCCTTACACTCCTCTGCCTGTAATTTTCCGTAGACCAATCCCTGGCCTTTGAGTGAAGTGTGTGTGTGTGTGTGTGTGTGTGTGTGCGAGGCCCTGTTCCTCTCCTGTGTATCATGACTGTTGTGCTGAAAGGACTTTCACAAGGCTGAAGGACTGAAGGAGTATCATGTCTATACTGCAGCGGGAGACAAGAATGGTAGAGAACTGGATAACCTAACTTTCTTATTTAATCATTTACTGATTCATGAAATGAAACAAACATGCCTTTTTGAAGGTTTCTGCTTGTCTACCTGTAGTCTTTATATTCTTGATGGTAACTGGGTGTGCTTAATGTATAACTGGATTTACTTTAGACAGAGAAAGAAAGCTGACTGAAAAGGTTAAGTAATAGTTAGATTTTGCAGTGAACAACATTGATATTGTGACGCTATCAAATATGAAATGTTTGTTCTTTTAAATTTGGATTTGACATGAAATAAGAGTTTTGGGATTTTGAAGTCAGTGCTTTGTTCACTGCCTTTTTTTAGATCTAACAAGGTTATTTCAGGTTGTTGTAAACACAATGCGGTGTTAATGTATTTGTAAAGTAGTATGTTTTTATCTTGAATAATATATTTATAACGCTTTTTTGAAAATAATGAATAAGATGTTTGCATCCATTTAAGATGTAGAGAAAATAAGTTTTGTTTCTTCACATGACGTTTTTCAAGAATGATATAACAATGCTCTGATACAAACTAAATTTTATTTATTTATTTATTTTAAATTTCTAGATATTTGTAATTGCCCCACTTTTCTGGTAAACTGTTTGTTTGATTCAGGGTTTTACCTGACACATTTGTTGTTTTATTTCAAACAGATAATTAACCTATTTACTGTAAAATACACATTGCACTGTTTTTTTACTGTTTAAAATATCTTAAAATGTATCCAAATTATGATTTCAAAGCTGAATTTTTAGCATCAATATTCCAGAATCCTTCAGAAATCATTCTAATATTTTGATTTGCTGCTAATTTATTATTTTTATGATGTTGAAAACAGCTGAGTAGACTTTTTTCAGGTTTCTTTGATGAATAGAAAGTTAAGAAGAACAGCATTTGTCTGAAACTGAAATCTTTTGTAACAAAAATGTCTTTATCGTCACTTTTGATCAATTTAAAGCCTCTTTGCTAAATAAAAGTATTAATTTCTACATAAAATATTTCACAGTGTTACTGCTTTTGCTGTATTTTGGATCAAATAAATGCAGGCTTGGTGAGCAGAAGAGAATTATTTAAAAAAAAAAAAAAAACATTGAAAAAAACTTTTGACTGGTAGTGTACTTTCCCTCAGGCCATCCGATATGTAGATAAGTTTGTTTCTTCATGGGAACAGATTTGAAGAAGTTTAGCATTACATCATTTGCTCATCAATGGATCCTCTGTGGTGAGAAAAGCAATATTATGGATAGAGGACTCGGTTTGAAGTTAAAAACATCTCAATAATGGATTTGTTTCTTACAAACATGCAGCTTTTCACTTCTCAAAATGTTAATTGATGGACTGGAGTCGTGTGGATTACTGGGTGGGTCGGGTGGATCATTGTGATGTTTTTGCCAGCTGTTTGGACTCTTACAGAGGATCCAGTGATGAGTAGGTGATGTAATGTTACATTTTTTTAAATCTGTTTCCATGAAGAAACAAACTCATCTACATCTTGGACGGCCTGAGGGCGAGTACATTTTCAGCAAATCTTCATTTTAGCGTGAACTGTTCCTTTAAGATTTACTGTTTTAGAGATAAATGCTGAATCCGCAAGATATTTATCTTGTATCCTGTTTTTTTTTTTTTTTTTTTTTTTCCCCAGCAGGTACTTCACTGTGAGGGTGTGAATAATAAAAGCTACGTGTGTGAGACGGGACACTGTTGTGGAGAGTCCCAGTGCTGTAGCTACTACTATGAACTCTGGTGTAAGTACGTCAAAGATGATGAAATTAAACATAAAAAATTCAATCAACTTGAATCAGACATGACACATCTTCATTATCAGGTGAATTTCTTAATTATGCTGATTGCTAGTGAGATAACTGTATTTCGCCTTTGGAATTTTGCTGTGCAAGAATTAATGAGACCAAGCCTTAAGAGGCTCAAAATAACTAAACAAAATATAAGCTTTAAGATGCTTGACCTTCTGCAAACTATGGTCGTAAAAATGACGATGCTCGCAAATCCTTATGCAGAGGGTGTGTCCATTTGTACATTAGCTGGCTTTGGTCTAAAAGGAATTAGTCAGGTTTTTAAGTAGCAGTTTAGAGTACAAAGAAATATTTTGTTGGTTTTTATGCCGGATTATTTCCATGTGGTTTATTTTTGTTCAGGGTTCTGGCTGGTGTGGGCCATCATCTTCATCCTGAGCTGCTGCTGCGTTTGTCATCATCGTCGCACCAAACACAGACTGCAACAACAACAGCGACAGCATGAGATCAATCTCATTGCCTACAGAGAGGTTCACAACACCACATCACTGCCCTTCTACTTCAGTAATGTCATCATTTATATTTGTCCTTCTTTTTTTTTTTTGCTACTTTGATTCTTTTAGCAGAAACCCTGGAAAAATAAGGGAATTTAAAGGAACACTCCACTTTTTTTGAAAATAGGCGCATTGTCCAACTCCCCTAGAGTTAAACAGTTGAGTTTTATCATTTTTGACTCCATTCAGCCGATCTCCGGGTCTGGCGGTAGCACTTTTAGCATAGCTTAGCATAGATAATTGAATCTGATTAGACCGATAGCATCTCGCTCAAAAATGACAATATTTTTCCTATTTAAAACTTGACTCTTCTGTAGTTACATCATGTACTAAGACTGATGGAAGATGAAAAGTTGCGATTTTCTAGGCTGATATGGCTAGGAACTATAGTTTCATTCTGGCGTAATAATCAAGGAACTTTGCTGCCGTACCATGGGTGCAGCAGGTGCAATGATATTACGCAGCGCCTGAAAGTTTGTGTAGATGCAGAGTTGACAGCTGCGTAATATCGTTGCGCCTGCTATACTCATGGTACTGCAGCAAAGTTCCTTGATTATTACGCCGGAATGAGAGTATAGTTCCTAACCATACTGACCTAGAAATCGCAACTTTTCATTTTTCATCTGTCTTTGTACACGATGTAACTACAGAAGAGTCAACTTTTATATAGGAAAAATATTGAAACTCTTTGGTGATTTTTGAGCGAGATGCTAACGGTCTAATCGGATTCAATGATCTATGCTAAGCTATGCTAAAAGTGCTACCGCCAGACCCGGAGATCGGCTGAATGGATTCGAAAACGGTAAAACTCAACTGTTTAACTCTAGGGGAGTTGGAGTTTTTTTTAAAGTGGAGTGTTCCTTTAAAACCTAAAGATGTAATAATAAAATAAAACTGATAGTTCACTCAAAAATGAAAATTCTGACATTAATTACTCACCCTCATGTTATTCCAAACATTGACATTGGTTCATCTTCGGAATATCTTTATAGAATATGTAGATGATGAACTAAGAGAGATGGATGTTGTATGTCAGAATGTCGGTTCCTACTTCAGCAGCACCACTTGCATGGTCAGAAAGCTCTCGGATTTCATCAAAAATATCTTATTTTGTGTTCTGAAGATGAATGAAGGTCTTATGGGTTTGGAACCACAAATCTGTTGACTTTAGCAATCTTTGTTGCATTATGTGCCAATCGCGATCATTCAAATATAGAGAGAGAGCACTTTTCGATATTTTCTCTGAATCTCAGGAGAAAATTGCCATTTTGACTCCCCCTCTACTCCTCCCCATAATTTAAAGTTATAAGCACAAAACTAAACATTCTGTGATAAAGTGCAGGTTGTTTTCATCAGCCATGGATCAAGGACAGATCACAAAATCTGATGAATCATGAACTTAAATTTTGAGTTTTATGGATTAGCACAGCCTGTCAAAAATAGTACATATTCAAAAAAAAAGTGCTATACATAATCTTGTTAAAGTGATATTTCGCTTAAAAGGAAATCTCAGTGGTCAAAAACTCATCAAAACTCTTCAAAAGTTAAGAGTTAAGTCAGAATTTACATCAAATGTTTAAATTATGAAATGCTAAGTCAAAACTGACAAAATTTTTTAAAATTTCTAAAGTATGACATTTTGTCATTTATGAGATAAAAAGTCAAAAGTGATGTACTAAATTGTCAAAATTATGGCATAAAAAGTTTAAATTGTTATATTTATAATTTTTTACAGAAATTTAATTGTATGACTGTCGAAACTGACGTACTGTTATGATTGAGATACTAAGTCAAAATTGACATAACTGACATACATATTGACATATAAGTCATTATAAAGATTATTATAAGGTATAATAAAGTTAAAAAATGTAATAAAAATGATCAAAACAAGTCAAAACTATGATATACTGTCATAATTATGAGAGGAGTTGAAATTAAAAGCCAGTTGACAAAGTTTTTCATGTCATAATAATGACTTTTTATCTTATAATTTTGACTTGTCATGAATGACTTCTTATGTCATAATTCACTTTTTATTTCATAAATATCTTTTTATTCTGTGGTAGAAATGTGCTTTCATTAGACAGTCAAAGAAAGAAAGTCAAACAGGTTTGAAACAACATGAGAGTATCCTTTTAAAATGGTTATAACTGTGGTTCAACCAAAACAAAGTCTGAATTATGAATGCTTCAAATTCTCCCAGCTGTTCTCAGACATTTTGTCACCATTCTTTCTCTTTCAGGATTCCTACCCAACTATCTCCTTCCAGACTATGAGGAGGCGGTGCATCGGCCTGCTACACCCCCTCCTCCATATAGTGCCTTAAACGCTGGCCCTCCAACCTACACCGGTCCTATAACCACTGACCAGCAGGATGTGCTCTGCGCACCCAGACAGACCACTCCAGTGCCCCCTGCATCTGACGCGCTCTCTTCCAGACCTAACCTAGAGGAGATCACCTCTAACGGGTACCATCAGAAAGAAGACAGCAAGGGCGAGATCGAGCTAGAGCGGGGTAGATCCGCCCAGAGCGCTCTGCCCTTAGAGCAACCTCCCAGCACGGACAAACAGAATGAGTGCAGTAACGAGCCACTCAAGAACAAGGCAATGCCTGACGAGAAAGAGAGGGTTCTGGGAAGGCACCGCAGATTTACAGGAGACTCTGGGATTGAGGTGTGTGTTTGTGGACGAGGCTTGGAGAGCCATGAGCCTAAAGAATTCGAGGGGCTTTTGAGCGAGGAGGACCAAGAGGACGCAGAGGATTTCTGTGAGGAATGTGGCCTTCGTTCTTACGAAGAAGAAATTCAGGGACTTCTGTCCCCAGAAAACAGGGTGGAGCGTGGCGCATCACCTTCCCCCCAATCTGAACCTCAACCTGTTTGCCTCTATGTACATACTGTTAATGAACAAGAGGGTCCACAGCATAGTAACACAGAATCATAAGCTAATGACATTACTGGGAAAAATAAAAATAAAAAGAGTGAGGTGGCAAAAGAAAAAGTGAGAGGAGGACATACTTACAGGGACGCTGCAGTATGCAGTGAAGGAGAATTTTGCCGAGTAATCGCACAATATATACGTCTGTTTGTAAAGGTGTGATCGAAACAACAAATGCTCTCTGCGTCGATTTATGTACAGAGTGTCTCTTTATGCCGTTAAAATGCCCAAATGTGCACAAGAATGGGCTCTACTTACTTCTCCAGACAATACATGTGGTGCTAAAATACACACAGATCACATTTAGGCCATGCCCACACCCTCTCCATTGACTTTGTATTGCGCAATGATATTACACAGCCGTCAACTCTGCCGGCTGCAACTCTGCATCTGCACAAACTTAGTACCGGTCACTTTCAGGCGCTGCGTAATATCATTGCACCTGCTGCACCCATGGTACGGCAGCAAAGTTCCTTGATTATTACGCTGGAATGAGAGTATAGTTCCTAGCCATATCAGCCTAGAAAATCGCAACTTTTCATTTTCCGTCAGTCTTAGTACACAATTTAACTACAGAAGAGTCAAGTTTTAAACTAGGAAAAATATCAAAACTCTTTGGTCATTTTGAGCGAGATGCTAACGGTCTAATCGGATTCAATGATCTATGCTAAGCTATGCTACTGCCAGACCCGGAGATCAGCTGAATGGATTCGAAAACGGTAAAACTCAGCTGTTTATCTCTAGGGGAGTTGGAAAATGAGCCAGTTTTCAAAAAAAGTGGAGTGTTCCTTTAACAAACAACAGAACATTAGGCAATACCTAAAAGCTGCTGTGTGACAAGGTGTACAGTAAACAAGCTAAAAAACCCAGAACTATGTTTTAATAAGTTGTCAAGCCCCCCCAAAAAAACAAGCATTTAAGGACACAAATAGTTGTAGATGTCAGGGTATTGGCCATTTAGTTGGATCATTTCTCCAACAAAAAAGCCACTGACATAAATAAAATATAGTTTCTCAATATATCTCCTCCTCTCAATTTCACATAGGGTGGTGAAATAATCCTTTGACATGGTTAAAAATAATAAATGTTTCCTGACGCCAATTACTTTTCCATCCAGTGGGTGTTGTTCTCAGAGTAACATGACACATTCCGCTCTACTTTTTTTGTTGTTAAATGCTCATTTCTGGAGGTTGACAGCTTATAAAAACATAGTTCTGTTTTTTTTTTGTAGCTTGTTTACTATACACCTTGTACACCTTTTTTTTTTGCTCTCTGTTACAAGAGAGTTGGATTGCCCCCCACCCCTCGAAGTGGGCATGGTTTTCAGATTATGACGCGTCTCGCTCTGTCTCTGTGCCGCGTTCGGGTACACCTGGGAGATTCATATTTAAGAGTTGAGTCATCGTAATAATGACATCAGATGCATTAAAATCACTGTGGTCAGCAAAAGATGGCGTCATACCTTTTCTACCTAAAAAAAAAAAAAAAAAAATCCACAAAATGATGAATAAAAAAATGCACACGTTTTTTTTTTTTTTTCTTTTTTTTTTTTTAATTAATGAAGTAGGGCTGGAAAAATAAATTCATGCATCACATAATTTTACATAGTTTTTGACATTTTACAAATGCAACGTGATTCTCTCACAAATCGATTCTCTCTTAAATCGATTCACTGTATGCGTTATAAACAGCTTGCAGTTGTGCTTGCTTGTAATTCCTTACACACACTTGAACATAAAATAATTATTCATAAAGTTCAAAAAAGTTGAAGCGAATTACAGCCCTAGTAACACGCATACATCACAGAGACGTCTATTTGACGTCTGCATTTACATCTGGAAGACATATTTTTAGAGTGTTTGCTCATCTGCAATACGTCTATAGGACATTTCCTATCAGATGTCAAATAAACGTCTATTAGATGTCTTTAAGATGTTCATGATTTAGAAAGTATGTAAAACTGACATCTTATAGACATCTGTCTGATGCTTTCCAGATCAAGTAATCTTTAACGGGCATCTTGCATACATATGTGTTCTATCTGGAAAGGATGTTCACAGTGGGCTCCCTGATAGCACACATACATCACAGAGACGTCTTTTTGACGTCTGCATTTACATCTGAAAGATGCATTTTTTGCTTTCCAGATTAAGTGATCTTTAACAGATCTCTTGTATACGTACGTGTGCTATCTGGGCTTTGTTTACATTAATCTCGTCTCATAAAAGCATTAGCGTACTTCAGCGTTCTTTTTCATGAGCACTTGAGTGTGCAGTTAGAAACTAGATTAATATACCATCTGCTGTTAAAAACTAAGCTCAAAATTGATTCCATAGATTCCAAATGATTTCACGTGATGCATTTGGAAAATGACTTAGAATCGATTTTTGACTCATGATGCATTGATTTATTGTCACAGCCCTATTATGTAGGTGCTTTAAATTGAATCATAGTCTGTCATAATTGTACAATACTTTTGTACATGGAACATAGCTAGTTTTATTGTAAAAGAAAACTAAACAAAACAAATATAGTCAATATGTCCGCAACTTGGAAATTCCATATGGAATATCCATAGTTTCCTTTTTTGTAATTACAACTTTGTGGTGGAAATCACATCCATTCAACTTGTAAATACAATCTTACCGACATGACTTACGCACCATAAGATATCCACCGGGTGTGCCCACATTTGCTCTGCAAAATGTTGTGGGTGAATTCATTTCAAATCGTTTGCAATCCATCTGAATGGGTAGATTTTGCTTGTGTTTAAGTTGGTAATGCAAATTTGTTGCATTCTCCAACAGAAAGCTGCTCGGTATGAAATTGCCTTCTGTGTGGGCAGTGCTTCATGCATCGCTACACTATTGAGAATGGACCTGTTTTACCTTCAAAACCTCGCTGAAATTTTACTAATGTGACCAGACTTTAACTGTGCAGTCTTAGGACTGAGATTCTAAATATGTAAACACTCGTGTCCTGAACTCTCAGTGTCTCAGGACAGTCAGAGAGCAATCTAAAAACTGACTAAACACCAAAAAAAGACCATGTGCTTTTAATATCCATGTCGACTTTCCCTAATGTAACGGGACGCATCTTACTGGTATGTATTAGGTTTTTATTTTGCACAATCACATTCTTCTGAATGAATCATATTCATGATAATTAATTTCAAATACAAAGTATTTACATATACTTAATTCATATTTTGTCTGTTTATATTGTCTTTTTTGGCTGTTGTATGCTCTGATCAATTATTCGTGTGTATTTCAGAGCAAGTTTTAAAGCCAAAGTAGGCTATACAGATTATGACATTGGACAGATGTTAGAATTAGGCTTGACGTTTATAAGTGCTGCTTTATTACTAACATGTGATTGCATGCAAACACTACATAACGTATATTCCTTTAAACCTGTAGGGATAAAAGCCTTGCCAAAGGGAGGTGTCTTTAGTACACAAGCATTTACTGCTTAAAGTCAGTTCTTTTAGGTGCTTAGCTGTGGATATAAGCTGCCAAGTAAAATAAAGTTTTCTCGCTGAAACATATTCAAGTGAACTCCAAAGACAGAAATATTTTGATGTTTTTAAAATGATAATATGCACATAATTCTATGTGTAAAGCATAACTTGAACTTGATGTTAGGTGACACATGGGTACAGATTTGATTAAGCTGTATGGTGGTAATATGATTTTTCAAGTGCCTTATATATATAATTTTTGCACTGTTACAGCCAGTTTCACATGCCAGTTGTCCAGTATCATGAACATTAGCCTCATAGAATACATAGTTTTATACAAAAGCTTTTCTTCATGAAAGCTCAAAAGCTGTTTGACTTTCAGATCATATGCTATTCAAAGTGCCTTGATTTTCTGTTCACATGCAAACTAATGAGCCATATGTAATTATAAAATGATTTATTTTTGTATTTCTGCACCAAAGTAGCTTCAGTTTCAAGTTCCTCCATGATCACTGAAGCACTCTTTCAAAGCTCTCCATGTTAACAAATTAATTTATTTCACTGCCCTAATGAATGTTATTAGTAAAGAGATTTGCTGCTCTTACTGGTGTCTCTGTGATGACAATCTATTAACATTAGAGCTAACTTGGAAACAGATGCTTATGAATCAATCTCTGTCTCTGATATAATAACAAGCTGCTGATTTTCAAAGTCTTAACTGCTCACGTAAGACTTAAAATATGATGTCATATTGTACAGCCTGCAGCTGTTTTGTCTAAATGGCAATAATCTGTGTAATGATATGAGTTCCTGCGCAGTTCATATTTTATCTGTTTTCTTGTGTTATGCAAAAAACCTAATCGTGACACTTTCCATTAAACGCTAATCAAACCAACATGTGTAAGTGTTTTCTGTTCGTTGTGTTTTAATAGCGGTAGAGATTCTGATTCATTTCAGTGACTCGAATCTTTGAATCAGTTCACTAATGAGATCCATTCAGATGCCCTTTGGATAGTGACGGAACGGATCTTTTAGTGAACGGGTTTAAAGATTCCAGTGCCTTATGTTAGTGCGTATAAACAAAGTTAAGAGGAAGTTAAATCGAAACATCTCTTATTCTTTATTGTCTACTTTTCTACTTAAGAAAAAAAAACATTTGACAGCATGTTTATTTATTTTTAAATCACTATTTGTACAGTTTTTTTTTTTTTTTTTTTTAAATCACCACCCTTTCTCGTTCAGTACGTCAGCAGGCCCTCGGTTCAAGAAGGATATGTCACAGTACACTTAGTTTGTTTACGAACGAGATGTCCTAGTTCAGTTTGTTCACAAGCGAGATTAATCGTTCAGTCAGTGTCGCTTCGTCAGATTCGAAACATTATTGATTCAGTTATTGAAAAGGTCCAACTACTAATGACACTCTCACTCATATGCCACTTTCTCGTGGTATTTGAAATCAGAAACGTGAACGAAACACAATTTATGCTTCGTTTCTTTATCTTGCCTTCGAACGTTATAACAACTCAAAATTAGTACCATGTTGAATAAATGCGACAGTCTTAAAGTCGCAGCTGTATTAGACATAGTACTATTCTTTACATTATATCTTATTAATCATTTACTGCTGTACTTTATGCAGAATCATCATGACAGCTGTTTCTCGAGCAGTATTTATATGTGAGCTCCTTGGGCTGCAGCATATTGCTCACTGATTGGCTGAATTGGTCAAGGTACGGAAGTGGAGTAAGGCTAGAACACATTCAGCGTTTAATCATGGCAGACGCGAGGTAAAATTTGTTATCTTGTTCATTATTCGAATATTTGACCTGCAGTATGATTCAAGATGGCAAAGTAACCGAGCTTTCATTTTGTAATAACAAAAAAGAGTATTACTTTACCTAGCGACTGCAGTCGCCCAGCATAGGCTAACGTTATTCTGTTCAAAACAAAGTCAAGTGTTCTCTGTAACGTTACAGTTTCTTTTTCACAGTAACAAGGCTGGTGCAAGTGTCTACAATGACGTGAAGGTATGTTTTCCCCAAACTTTTAAAAAACGAAACTGTGTTGACTGTCAAGTAATATTGTATAACAACGAAAGTAACGTTAGATTTTATCATTGCTTGTTATTTTCTACATTTCACATTACTGCCAATACACCTAGTCACCATAACATTAATATTTTAATTGCTGGATTGTGTTAAACACGTTTAATGCTCACAATGTTGCAATAATGAATCGTTAATACAGGAATACTATGGAAAGACGCTGAAGAAGACATCTGACCTGAAAAGCAATGCATGTGTTCCGTCTGGCAAGCCTGTTCCTGCATACGTGAAAAAAGTGATAGCTGAGATTCATCCAGATGTCATTGCAAAGTGAGGTTTACTTTGATAAATGATGTGATGATTTAGTACACATACATATATGATGTCTCTAAGTAAAACTTAGCAACATAATGACCTTAATAAACCCACAAGCCATAAACAAACCAAGCCCACTTGTAGTTTGAGTCTGAACTTCAGTATTACATAAGAGGAAGGACAAGTGATATAATGAGTTTATGTACTTGGTATATTTATGTATTTGAAGAAGAGAGAGAAGGGTCTTATGCGCATATGCTAATTTTACAAAATATTCATACCCCATCCTTTTTTTTTTTTTTTTTTTTTTTCTGTTTTGTTATGTCGCTGCCTTATGTTAAACTGCTTTAAATAACTTTTTTTTTTTTCACACCAATCTTCACTCCATGCACCATAATGGCAAAGCAAAACAGGTTTTTAACATCTTATGCAAATTAATCATTTAAGTTTTTTATTTGTAATAAATTTGCAAAGTATTCATACCTGGGACATATCTGGGACAGATGAAATTCAGCTCAGGAGCATACATATTGCTTGTAGATGTTACTATACTTAGAGTGAAGTTAACCTGTGGCAAATTCAGTTGAATGGGTATGATTTGGAAAGGCACACACGTCTTAATAAAAGGTCTAGCAGGTGAAAATGCATATCAGAGCAAAAACCAAACGCTGAGGTCAAAAAAAAAAAAAAAAGGCTTGTAGAGCTCAGAAATGGGATTGCATCAAGCCACACATCTGGAGAAGAGTTCAGAAAAGAATATGCTGCATTGTAGGTTCACAGAAGCATGTAGTCTCTGTTACCCTTAATGGAAGAAGTTTGAAATGACCAGGACTTTTCCTAGAGCTGGCCTCCTGGCCAAACTAAACAACTGATGCAAAGGGCTTTGGTTATACTGGTGACCAAGAAACTGATGGTCACTCTAACTGAGCACCATATGTGGAGATAAAAAAAACACCTACAGAAGGACAAACATTACTGTGACACTCCACCAATCTGGGCTTTATGGCGGTGTGGCAAGACTCAGTCCTGTCCTCAGTGAAGACTCATGAAAACACACTTAGAATTTGCAAAACAAAAGCAGCTGAAGGACTCTCAGACTGTGAGAGACAAGATTCTCTGGTCTGATGAACCTCAGTTCCAAGCATCATGTTTGGAGGAAACCAGGCACTGCTCATCACCTGCACAGTACCATCACAAAAGTAAAGGGTGCAGGTAGTAGCCTCATTTTGTGGGGCTGTTTTTCAGCGGCAGGGACTGAAGTACTCGTCAGAGTAGAAGAAAAGCTCAATGCACCAAAAAATCTTAATGAAAACTCAGTCTAGAGCATTCATAACCTCAGACTGGGCAGAAGGTTCAACTTCCAACAGGACAATGACCCTAAGCACGCAGCAAGAGTGGCTTATAGACAACTGTGCGTCTGCCCTCATCCAGCCTGACAGAGTTTGAGAGGTGAAGAGGCGAGGAGAAGAATGGCAGATAATTGCCAAATGCAGATGTGCAAAGCTTGTCACATCATAACCAAAAAGACTTGAGGCTGTAAAGGTGCTTCAGCTAAGTATTGAGTTAAGAGTATGAATACTTGTGTAATGTACATATTTCAGTTTCTTTAATTTTAATAATTTTACAAAGCTGTGATAATTCTGTTTTTGCTTTGTCATTATGGTGTATGGAAAGTAGATTGATGTGGGAAGAAAAGTAATTTAAAGCAGTTTAACATAAGGCAGCAAGAAGACAGAACGTGAAACAAAATGAAGGGGTATGAATACTTTTGCAAGGCACTGTATTGTAAAATGTGATCTACTCTTGTGATGCAAAGCTGAATTTTCAATAGCCATTACTCCAGACTATGACAAAGATCCTTCAGAATTCATCATTCCAATTTCCTGATTTTCTGCTCAAGAAACATTTATTATTATATTGTTGTGCTGGTTAATATTTTTGTGGAAACAGTAATACCCTTTTTTCTGGATTCTTTGATGATTAGAAAAACATTTATTTGAAATACAAATCTTTTACAACATTCTAAATGTCACTTTTGATCAATTTAATGAATCCTTTTTAAATAAAAGTATTAATTTCTTTCAAAAGGAAAAACCTTTACATAAATCTATACATGCATACTTATATTGCTAATAAATAAAGCAGTGCCTAACCACATACTTTATTAGAAAGTTGTTCTCATATTAATAAATTAATAATTATAAATTAATCTATTGATTTTAGTGGGCTTAATAGAGACATTTTCGCTGTTGATATATAATTAAAATGATATATTTAAAAATGTAGCCAATGATATAATGAATATAAGATTAACAGATTGATTGAAAATTCTCTTTTAGATACTTTTTAAAACACAACTGATTAGACTTTGTGTAATTACAGTTCTGTTGCTTTACTCTGATGATACTTCCAAAATATTTTGACATTTAAAATTCTTTCCAGTTTTACATATTGCCTTTCACAATGATTCAGTACTGATCCCTTGGTAGCAGCAGAATAACCTGTGTCTCTCCTCTCAGGTACTATGGCTGTGGTCTGGTGGTGCCTGAGTATCTGGAGGGCAGCAGGGTGCTTGATCTTGGCTGTGGGAGCGGACGGGACTGCTACATGCTCAGCCAGCTTGTAGGAGAGAAGGGACATGTCACAGGCATCGACATGACTGAAGATCAGGTAAATTCCTTCAATATTTTCAATAACAATTTAATGCTGCAATATAGTAGTTATTATATATGGCAGTCGTGTTGTTTAGTTTTCTCCAAACAAATTATGAGGTTGATAGTGATTAAATATTGTAATTGATTGACACAGCTAATGAATATATGTTTTTCATTTACTATCCTAAATGCATTTGACGTAATGACACAAGCGGTGTATGCGAACTGCACATATGTCTTTGTTTTACAGCTTGAGGTGGCTAGGAGATACATCGACTACCACATGCAAAGATTTGGCTATAAAAAGCCAAATGTGAACTTTGTTCAAGGCTACATCGAGGCCTTGGCAGAAGCAGGTCTGGAGGAGAAATCATATGATATCATCATGTAAGCTTTCACAGTTTCAAAATAATAGTCTTGGTGAAGAAAAATTACTTCTAAATTCTTTGCTGACATGAAACTGATAGTTGGAGTCTGTTCAGTTTCCACTACTTTTTAGCATGAACAAGCAATTCAATGGCAGTTTTTGTGCTTTTGTTTCAAAAGATCAAACTGTGTGGTGAACCTGTCACCAGATAAAGCCAGTGTCCTGAGGGAGGCGTACCGTGTACTGAAGGTACCTCGATTTTACACAGAATTTAGTTTAATCTTTTATTTTTTAGCTCTGAATTTTTTCCAACTCTGACATTCAGATGCTATATTAATAGCCTAGGACATTTTAAAAGGATTTTGGTTCGGTTTGTGTTTAGGATGGAGGGGAATTGTACTTTAGTGATGTTTATAGTGATGCTAGAATCTCTGAAGACCTCAAGGCCAACAAAGTGTTATGGGGTAAGAACGAACATAACTTTTGTCAAAATTAGCATTTTTTGTCTTTCTTTTAAAAAGTCTTTAAAAAGGTCTTAAAAATTAATCTTCCACAAATTCTTAAATCAGGGGTCACCAGACTCGGTCCTGGAGGACCGGTGTCCTACAGAGTTTAGCTCCAACCCTAATTAAACACACCTGAAGCCAGCTAATCAAGGTCTTACTAGATATACTTCAAACTTCCAGGCAGGTGTGTTGAGGCAAGTTGGAGCTGAACTGTGGAGGACACTGGCCCTCCAGGACCAAGTCTGGTGACCCCTGTCTTAAATTCATAAAGTCATAATGTATGTATTCCTAAAAATTAAATGAAATCTTCCTCAGTGTTTTTGTCCTCTTTTCCAATACAAATATCTAAACATCTTTGAATCAAAATACATTTACTGGCTAAATTAAGATATGAAGTCTTGTTTTCTGAGGACAAAATGGAGTGAGTTTACACCTTGATTTAATTATGTTGATTTAATCATCTTTAACCCTCTGGGCCTCTTTGGTCATTTTTAACCGAAAAAAAAAAAATTATATTTTGAAATTTTAAAAATCGTAGCTTCATCAGAATGAGATGATACTTGGTGACTTTTGTTGCATTAGCTATGTGAACACACACAAAAATCATGGACATGATTCAGATATGTTAAAGGGTCACAAAAAAAAAAAGTCACACTTGGCTCCTTCGCGATCCAAAAAAAAAACGACATAGGAAATTAATGGGAAATACAAAAAAAATATGAAAATGAGACTTTTTTGGTGGTACCAACTACAAATTAGCCACTGTGCAGAAAAAAAGTGCACAGCAATCAAGGGTTGACACTCTAAAATATCAAGAGTGTAAAATAGACACACACGCGCACGCCCACACACACAGAAACACACAGACACACATAGAAATGAACTGATAAAAATGCAGCAGAGCAAATTTTGTGAATATGTGAAATAAAATGAATTAATGGAAAAATACAAAAGAGTCTCTCTCACACACGTTCAGAAATTAACTGGTAAGACTGCAACAGAGCAGATTTTGAGAATATGTGACATGGGGAGAGCAATTTTCTTGCATTTTAATGTTTGATTGTGATCATAATACAACCTGATATACAGGGGTTGGACAATGAAACTGAAACACTCGCCAATATAGTATTGGAGGTCTCATGGCTATATTTGCGCTGTCTGGTGCCCAATCTTCACTTATTGTACATTACACCAGTTAGAGCAGAGTGTAAAGTTTCATTATGTGCACCCAATGGTTCAAACATTGTACCTTGAAGGTAGTGCTCTGTATCAGGATAATAATGCACCAATACACACAGCAAGACTGGTGACAGACTGGTTTAATGAACATGAAAATTAAGTTGAACATCTCCCATGGCCTGCATAGTCACCAGATCTGAATATTATTGAGCCACTTTGGGGTGTTTTGGAGGAGCGAGTCAGGAAACGTTTTCCCACATCAGCATCACATAGTGACCTGGCCACTGTTCTGCAAGAGGAAAATGGCTCAAAATCCCTCTGGCTGCTTTGCAGGACTTGTATTTGTAACTCCCACGATGAAATGATGTTGTATTAGCTGCAAAAGGAGGCCCAATATCATACTAACTGTGATCTAAAACCAGGTGTTTCAGTTTCATTGTCCAACCCCTGTATCTCTAACCAAAAATATCTAAACCTTGACAAAAAGTAGTCTTTTAGAATGTCCAAATGTACACTGTGTGCAGAATTATTAGGCATGTTGATATTCTGGTCATATTTTTTTTCCAAACACATTTTACCAATTCCAAACCACATCAGTCTTAATAACTACTGTCAATTTTGTATTTAATCATTTATATGTGATATATAATTGTCCGTGAAGGCTGGAAGTGAAAAATTCCTTATATTCAGGTGTGCATAATTATTAGGCATGTTTTCTTTTACAGATAAAATGAGCCAAAAAAGATATTTAGCCCAGACTGAAAAGTCCAAATTATTAAATGCCCATGAGAAGAATGCAATACTAATGCAATACAAGAATTTGCAAAGTTAAGGCTTGACCATTGGACAGCGAAATGCTTGTTGAGTCTGCATGGTCAGAAAAAACAGGTGGAGAAGAAAAGATGCATGTTAACTGCAAAAGAATTAGAAATTAGGGTGAAGAATTAGGTGCGACACCATCAGGAACCGTTTCCAGTTCTCCAGCGCCACCATTTTCCAGAACTGCAACCTACCTGGAGTCTTCAGAAGTACAATGTGTCAGGTTCTCAGAGACTTTGCTTAGTAAAAAATCCTAAAAAATGCCCCTGACTTAAGAATAACAAGCTGACGTGTTGTGAAATACATGAAGACAGTTTTTTTATAGGCTTTATAGACAGATAAGTTGAGAGTGACTCTTGAAGGACAAGCATCACATCCTCTTGTACCTCTGATTCAAGAATTTATCTTCCAAAATCTGGCAGTAAGTTTTGGGAGTTCATTTTAGCCCATCTCTGCAAGTCAGACTTTTCAGGATAGGAGACTAAACATGAACTCCCAAAATGTACTGCCAGATTTTGAAAGATAAATTCTTGAATCAGAGGTACAAGAGGATGTGATGCTTGTCCTTCAAGAGTCACTCTCAACTTATCTGTCTATAAAGCCTATAAAAAAAACTGTCTTCATGTATTTCACAACACGTCAGCTTGTTATTCTTATTAAGTCAGGGGCATTTTTTAGGATTTTTTACCAAGCAAAGTCTCTGAGAACCTGACACATTGTACTTCTGAAGACTCTAGGTAGGCTGCAGTTCTGGAAAATGGTGGCGCTGGAGAACTGGAAATGGTTCCTGATGGTGTCACACCTAATTCTTCACCTTAATTTCTAATTCTGTTGCAGTTAACATGCATCTTTTCTTCTCCACCTGTTTCTTCTGACCATGCAGACTCAACAAGCATTTCGCTGTCCAATGGTCAAGCCTTAACTTTGCAAATTCTTGTATTGCATTAGTATTGCATTCTTCTCATGGGCATTTAATAATTTGGACTTTTCAGTCTGGGTTAAATCTCTTTTTTGGCTCATTTTATCTGTAAAAGAAAACATGCCTAATAATTATGCACACCTGAATATAAGGAGTTTTCCACTTCCAGCCTTCACGGACAATAATATATCACATATAAATGATTAAATACAAAATTGACAGTAGTTATTAAGACTGATGTGGTTTGGAATTGGTAAAATGTGTTTGGAAAAAAAATATGACCAGAATATCAACATGCCTAATAATTCTGCACACAGTGTATATCTAAAAGCAAAACCTAATAAAATATGTAAAAAAACAAAAACAAAATAAACAATGGTACTCCAAAAGCCTCTGTATATATGTATAATATGTATATACGGAGATATACAGGAGCTTACATGACATTACACAAATTTTTATTTTTTAGTGACACCAAATGTCACAATTCTCACTTCAAAAAAATGGATTTTAAAAGCGTTCACTCTGTTTTAATGTGAAATGTTGCATTTATTGAAAAATAATTAAATAAAATATATAAATAAATATATATTAATTCTAATGGGAAAAAATAACTCATTAAAATTGTATAAATATTGCATATTGTCATAAAATCCCCTCAAAATTCTAAATAATAATCAAAAACTATTATTGAACAAAAATATTTTACAATGATTTTGAAAGTTATATTTCAAGGCTTCAGTCACTTTTGACCGCGAAGAAGCCAAGTGTGACTCCTAAATGAAGAGGCCCAGACTGGAAAATGAGACAATAACACTGAGAAAGAACATAACTTTTTTTTTTTTTTATTGTTTCCATGCTCTAGTAGCTTAGAGCAGAGTTATTCCACCCTTAAGCTTTTTATTAGTTTGTTTTTTGTAAAACAAATTAAAAAATAATGGAGATCTATTAGAAGTTTGTATTTTAAAAACTTATAATACAACAGCTAATACAACATATTTTGCTGCCTAGACATTTACATTTACAGAACATGATGTATTGTGTTCTCTTAAATTTACTTGGTCTTAAATTTAACATCATAATACCTGGAGAAACCCTGCTTTCTAAATGTCGCAAGCTGTAGTTTAACTTTACTTGTGCCACTGTGTTATATGTTACATATAATAAAATGACACTGATACAGGCTTCTTTGCATGTATTGATCAGGTGAATGCCTCAGTGGAGCACTGTGGTGGGAAGACCTGATACGACTGGCTGAAGAGGTTGGGTTCTGTAAACCCAGACTGGTTACTGCTAGTATCATCACTGTGGGCAACAAGGAACTAGAGAAACTGCTTGGTGAGATGCTTGTGTTAAAATATGCCACCTTGTAATGGTAAACAAAAAATAATTAACACCAGACTGTATTGAACTAACTTCTGTCAGGACCACTATCATCAGAATTATTGACACTTAGCATACAGTTTGGATTGGTGGTATGGTTCTGGGCAAAAACTCCCCGCCCATCCACGCAACCTGTCATGAATGAGCAGGGAGAGCAGCAATAACACCCTTAGGGTAAACAGAACAGGACAATCATTATTGAACAGATATCATTAGTGTTCTTAATGATATTTTAGTGTAACAACATTATTCAAGATAAAAGGAGTCTGATTGAACGAGGAAGATCAGAAAGCCCAGTCCTGACTGTGAAAGGAGGAGTTGGGGGTGGAGGAGGGTAATTTGCTCCTGAGCAAATGATAAAGCTGCTGAATAATACTAAATAGAGCTTATACTGAATTAAAATCAGGGGTGCACATAAGTGATCCGCATGCGCAAGCAAAATAAAAAATGTGCTGTGACAATAAGTTTGGAACGTGCATTTGCATACTGACATGGTTGACAGCTGTTAATGCACAATTACCATTTTAGATTAAAAAACTGTAATACTGTATAAGATTTTTATCTGAACTAAAAGCATAATTCTAGGCTATTCACTGCCATTTTTAAAGCACAATGCAAAAATGTGACATTTCATTCACTAATGCTTTTGACTGAATGATCTTCAGTCGGAAGCGCTAAACCCAGGAATTCATACAAAAAAGTAAATATTATTTTATTTTTAAGTTTACTACAAAATGATTGTATTTTTTTTATGTAAATGGAGTAATTTTTACTCCATTTTTATTTTAAAATATAATATTATTACCACACTTTATTATTTTATTAAAACTAAGTAAATAAAGTCCAATTATACTATTATTACTATTATTATTATTATTTTTTTTAATGGGTCACACTATGTGCAGTGTGAGGACCAAACCAAATCTCCAGGTACTCTTATGAGAACCAGGCTAAAAAACTAATGTGCACCCCTGATAATAATAGAATAATCCTGAAGTGCCTTGCCGGAACTAATGCTATACGCTTGATTTGTCTCTGTTCGCTGCAAAAAAAAGTTTATCTTCTAAAAGTTTTGTTGCTGGTGGAGCAAAAATGAGCAGATTTTTTGGTCAGTTTGTTTTTGAGTTGCCAGTGTTAACAATATTATTAGTGTAATTAAAGGAACAGTTCATACAAAAATGAAATTCATTTCTAAACCTGTATAAATTTCTTTCTTCTGCTAAACACAAAGAAAGATATTTTGAGTAATGTTGGTAATCAAAAGGTTTTAGTGACCATTGACTTGCAGTGTATGGAAACAAAACAGAAAAAGAAAAAAAACAATTCTTAAAATATCTTCTTTTATGTTCTATAGAAGAATGACATTGAAATGATATGAGGGTGAGTAACTGATGACACACTGGCTGAACACAGTCTAGCAACACTCCTATTCTTGTGATGTTGGTTAAGGCAATGGTCTGGAGAAAACCACAGTTACCACATATGTACCACATGTGGGTTTTTGTGCCTAAAAAATTCTTGTGTGTAGAACTACTGAGTTTCTGCCACCAGAAAAAAAGCCCAAGCTCCATTGATAATTTGAAAGTTGTTCCTAGACATTCTTTACCATTCTGAAACTTGTGTTTAAAAAAAACAAAAAAACAAAACATGCATTGATCATTATGGAGGGATTGCACCAAAACTGAAATCTGTTTTTAAATTGTATCAGTGCATAATGCATCATAAAGATGAATGATTTCTTGCCTTTATTTGTTTATTTTTTTTAAGTCTGTGTAAAGTCAATTCAGAGAATTGTTTCTAAACATATTCTAAACGTTAGAAAACACGTTACAATAGGGCTGGGCGATAAATCGATAACGATAATTATCGCAATATTATTTTCCTCGATAAAACGATATGAAGAATTCGATAAATGTTCGATATAATTTTTATGTGCCAAAAGTGGAAAGAAACAGCGCGACTTATTTGAATCGCGTTACACGCACCGTTATCCGCTCGGACCAAAGTTCAAACTGCCGCGCTGCGCGAGCTCACTAGACAGGATGCATTTACTCCGTCATGCAAGCACTAAACAGCGCTGTGAGATCCAGTGTGAAACACTTGAATTCAGCGATGAACACAAATGACTCTCTGATTCAAACTAGTTTAAAGCTGTGTGCAACTGCACATCACACTATCACCATCATTTAACATTAATTCACTGTAGTAACATTCACTGCACCATGGTATTGTGGCAGCAATGTGGGATATTCCCAATTAAATTAATTACAGGAGTAATGGTATATAATTATGGTATGTACACTACCGTTCAAAAGTTTGGGGTCAGTACATTTTTATTGTTTCTTTTTTTTTTTTTAAGAAATTAATACTTTTATTCACCAAGGATGTATTAAGTTAATAATTAAAAGTTTATTAAAAGTTAATAATAAATCATTTACATTGTTATAAAATATTTATATTTTGAATAAACACTGTACTTTTTAGACTTGTTATTCATGAAAGAATCCTGAAAAAAAAAATTACAGGTTCCAAAAAATATTTGGCAGCACAACTGTTGATATTATCCAACATTGATCATTCTAATAAGAAATCTGCATATTAGAATGATTTCTGAAGGATCATGTGACACTTAAGACTGGAGTAACAGCTGATAAAAATTCAGTTTTTAATCACAGGAATAAATTCTATTTTAAAGTATGTTAAAATAAAAAACTTTATTTTATATTGTAAAAACATTTTGCAATATTACTGTTTTTTTCTATATTTTTAATCAAATAAATGCAGCCTTGATGAGCATAAGAGACTACTTTAAAGACTATTACAAGTCTTACTGACCCCAAACTTTTGAACGGTAGTGTATGTATTTGTGATTAAGCTATAACATGTGTGCATTTATACTGAATGTTTTTAAAATACTGTTTTTCATACAAATAGGCTACCTATAAAACCATTTAGTTATATTTTTACCATGGTATTGAGGTACCATTATGTGTGTTTTTAACTGTGTTTATCATGATTTAAAATGTATGCTTGCTACTATGGGAGACCAATGCTTAATTTAAAAAAAAGAAAAAAAAAAACTGGGTCAGAATAAATGTAACCATATAAAACTGACATTGCTACAATTTTTACAGATGTTGCACTGATTGATAATGAACACAAATTTACCTCTGCATCCTCAAGCTACTATCAAATGTGCATTTCTAAGAGACAAAAAAAGTGTTATTATTATTATTATTATTATTATTATTATCAGACAACTTAAACCTGTTTCTTGATTTGAAACAATATAACTCATTAGAACATGCAGAAATGAATTTTTCTTTTTATATATTTATTTTGTTAAAGAAAATTAATGGTCTGGTTTTTGCAACTTTCACTTTGGAGCAAAAATCTGACTTTAAACTTGAAAGAAATAAAGATTTGACATTTATCGTGATAATTATTGATATCGACTGATAAGAAAAAAATTATCATGACAATTTTTTTTGCCCATATCGCCCAGCCATTGTCGAATCGAATGAATGGAGAGGCGGGCCTTCCGTTGTGGTGAAGAAAGTTTGCCATTGCTTAGAAAGTCCGGAGACTGCAGTGATGGAGGAGAAACTTTCGGTGTCTATTGCGGGTGTTGTATAACATAAAAAACGGCAACACACTGTTGTTTTTTTTAAAGTCACCAAAAAAAGGCAGTGCGGTGCGCCTTGCGTTTTCAGACCTCAAAAACGCGTTCAGTGTGATCGGGGCCTTAGTCTGTTAAACAGTTTTTCCCCTTTTTTGTGTATGGGATTTTAATGTGTGAGCCTTAAATCGTGTCACTGAGCATGGGCCCTGCCCTAACATTATAATAACTAGAGTGCATTGGCATCAGTGATTCGCCCACTCAATCACAAGTTACTGTAATCTCTGTTAGTTACTACAGCATACCGTTTGCTAGCTAGCTATGTCTCCGTCACGTGAATACATATTGGTTACGATAATTTACAAAACAGCTCAGCCTCCTTAAATGAATTTGTTTTTGCCAGTTGAGAGGCAGCAGTTTTCCCACGAGTGGGGGTGATTTCAGCACAGACAGCGGACACGCCCCCAGCCTTTGAGAGCAGAGAATACTGCTTATTTTTTCAAGATTTTGATAACATTTTATTTACTTGTCTTTTTTTTAATCATTCAAATTTGGCTGGGTGGTTAATAACACATTCTGTGGTGCGATAAACTCAGAACACATTGAATATTGCTTTACATGGACTTTAAATGTAATTCTCATAATTGTGTTAGTTCTTAGTCTGTCTTTGAATTGTAAAATTTGTTCAGGTGACTACAAATTTGTGTCAGCCACATACCGGCTCTTCAAGTTACCGAAAGGTTCAGAGAAGAAGTCCTGTCTGGTCATGTACAATGGAGAAATTACAGGTGCGGAGGAAAACTTCGAGTTTGATGCCCAGTATGACTTTAAGGTGTGTAGCAGATCTGCATTGCTTCTTCAACATAATGCTCATAATGCATATCAGGTCCAGCACATTTTCCCTTGTTTGTCCCAATAGTTATAAATTATGTTTTTGAATAAATGAACAGTTATGTTAGAATGGTTCAGCTGTATTTGAATCATGACTATATTTTAATAACCGTACCCTGTGTTCCCAGGCTTTGCTTTGTTTGTTGGTCATATGGTGATATTAAAAATGATCTGCATGTGTAATAAATGTCTTACATCCAATTGAGTTAAATGTGTCACATAAAAGCCTTAAGACATACTGCTGTTGAAAAGTGTGGGCTAAATAGGACATTTATAATGTTACAGAAGATTTCTATTGAAAAAAAAAAAAAAAAAAACTTCACAATCCTAAAAAAAGGACGGTTCAAGGACTGTTTTTAAAACTTATGGTAATAATAAATGTTTCTTCAGCAGCAAATCAGCATTTTAGAATGATTTCTGAAGGATAATGTAAGACTGATGACTGGAGTAATGGCTGCTGAAAATTCAGCTGCATTATAAGAATAAATTACATTTTAAAATGTTTTACAGTCGAACTGTACAGATAAATGAGCAGAAGAAACTTCTTTCAAAAACATTCTTACCAACCCCAAACCTATGAACAGTAGTGTATGTTGTAAACAAGCATGATCATGACACTTCAGTGTGTTTCTGTAGGTAGATAAAGAGATGGAGGTGGATGGTGATGTGGCCAGCATCTTGAGCAGTTCCAGATTTTCTGGAGAATTCACATTTCAGCTTCAGGGGTTGAAACCCGCCGGCTCTAGAGGATGTTGGGCCAAACCCAAGGTACGGTTTTCTACCAGTGTGTTAACATACCTCATTTTCTAAGTCTCAGTCTATATTCAATAATGCACTTAATAGTATATCACTCCTGTGCATAATGGTCCAATTAAGTTTGTTGTAAAATCAATTTCAATTACAACAACAAATCCAGACTGATGCTGTTTCAGTTGGTTTTTCAAACTTTTTGATGCCCCGGCCACTCAAAATGTGATGGTCCCATTGAAAAGGACCCAGTTACAGGCAGCTATATATTTTCAAGTATAAAGATCCAAAGTATTATAATGTGAAAAATACTTTTTAGTTAAAAAAATTACACACACACTGGCTGGCCAAAAAAAAGTTCCCATTGGGATTTAAGTGCATAGCTTTTCATTTCTTAAACTACCATGTTGGAAAACATACCCATGTACATATTCCAGGCCAACAATACCAATATTCACCAGGCTTAATTTGTGAAATACTCAGTTACTCACCCACATGTCATTCCAAACCCGTAAGATCATTTTGATGAAATCTGAGAGCTTTCCGACCCTGCATAGACAGCAACACAACTGGAACGTTTTATACCCCAGAACAGTAGTAAGGACGTTTTTAAAGTAGTCCATGTGACATTAATAGTTCAGCCGTAATGTAATGAATGCAAAGAAAACAAAAATAACAACTTTTTTCAACAATTTCTTCTCTTCTGTGTCAGTCTTCGACACGCGTTCACGAGAGTACCACGAAGCATGTGTGTGGTGCTGCTGACGTGTCCATCTCTCTTAGTTTATCATCTGTATATTCTGGTTCAAGTAAGTAAGGTGTCGTCTTCTGCTTCTCATCACACGCATGTGTCGTGGTACATTAGTGAACTGGTGGCGAAGACTGATACGGAAATAGAGTTATTTTTGTTTTTTTTGCGCACAAAAAGTATTCTCGTAGCTTCATAACATTACGGTTGAACCGCTGAACAATGTCCTTACTAGTTTTCTGGGCCATAAAATGTTTCAGTTCTGTGGCTGTCTATGCAGGGTCAGAGAGCTCTCAATTTCTTGTGCTCTGAAGACGAACAAAGGTCTTACAGGTTTGGAATGACATGAGGGCAAGTAACTACTGGCAGAATTATTTATTGTTGAATGAATGCAGCTCTTGATGGAATTACAGTTGAGGTAAAAGGTTTACGTACACCTTGCAGAATCTGCAAAATGTTAATTATTTTACCAAAATATGAGGGATCATACAAAACGCATGTTATTTTTTTATTTAGTACTGACCTGAATAAGATATTTCAAAGGAGGTTTACATATAATCCACATAGAGAAAATAATAGTTGAGTTTATAAAAATGACACTGTTCAAAAGTTTACATATGCTTGATTCTTAATACTGTGTTGTTACCTGAATGATCCACAGCTGTTTTTTTTTTTTTTTTTTTTTTTTTTTGTGTAGTAATAGTTGTTCATGAGTCCCTTTTTTGTCCTGAACAGTTAAACTGACTGCTTGTTCAGAAAAATCCTTCAGGTCCCAAAAGTGATTTGGTTTTTCAGCATTTTTGTGTATTTGAACCCTTTCCAACAATGACTGTATGATTTTGAGATCCATCTTTTCACTCTGAGGACAACTAAGGGACTCCTATGCAGCTATTACAAAAGGTTCACACGCTCACAGTCAGTATGTAAATGCCTTTTATGTGAAATATCTTATTCAAGTCAATACTAAATAAAAATAACATGAATTTTGTATGATCCCTCTTATTTTGGCAAAATAATTAACATCTTGCAGATTCTGCAAGGTGTATGTAAACATTTGACTTCAACTTTAAATGCTGTGATGTCACATAACATCACAAATTTTTTTTTTGGACAGGCAGTGTAAAGTTGACTATAGCATATCCCAAAGGCTTCCAGTGGGGTTAAGGTCAGAGCTCTGTGGTGGCCAATCTTTCACAAATTAATGATTCTTGCCGTTGCCAGGAATATATACATGGGTACCTAACATGGTTGTTTAAGCAATAAAAAGCTAGGCACTGCATCAGTATTAAAAGAACTGTTGTCAAACATACAACATGCAATAAGCATATAAATCACTGCGATATTGATTCAATCTTAAAATCTTGCATATTTGCTTATTTAAATCCAGATGGCGACTTTTTATATTGTTTAAAAACCCTTGTTATAAACAACTATGTTTGTGTTGATCAAAGAGATCTGCCTGTAAGTTTTGATTCAAAACATTCCATAATCTTATTCAGTTCCTGAATGTAATGAACTTGAACATGCCTATGATATTACGGGATGCAGCTGCGTAATAAATCTGTGTCAGTGAATACTGAAGTACTATAGAACCAAATTGATGTCACTTACGAGAATCTTCCTCTCTCCTCAGGCAGTGTCGGTGAATCCCTTTGAGCTGGTCCAGC
Source organism: Cirrhinus mrigala (assembly GCA_036247105.1). Lineage (NCBI taxonomy): Eukaryota > Metazoa > Chordata > Actinopteri > Cypriniformes > Cyprinidae > Cirrhinus > Cirrhinus mrigala. Next base: position 23,486,893 of record CM070007.1, on the reverse strand, counting down.
AGTTGGGCAGTGCAAGTGTAACTCCTTCCACTGGGGGGTGCTGTGGAGACCAGCAATCGTGCTGCAAGTAATTCCCAGCAAAGTATTGTTTGATTTTGACCTTAAAATAACACGATTTATTGCTAATTGTGACATTGATTGTGTAAAAATGTAATATTACTATACATACCGTTATATAGTATTACTTTTATAATTTGTGAAAGGTACGAAGACAAAGAAAAGCAAGATGAAATAAATTAATCTAGTGATGTTTTAAATAAGTCTCCAATCATACTGATAAATGTATATCAATGACCAGGTATAGACCTCACACAGGTCTATATAGTTGCATAATCTAAAGTGTTCACCTGCCAGGTTTAATCTTTATTGTGATCTTTATTGTATTGCTAAACATAAGCAAACTGAAAACACAAATGGTTTATTGAACTTTTGTAATCAAATTACTTTTTCCATTGCTGTAATAAAAATATGTTTGAGCAAGCTGACTGCTTGGGTATTACTGTCCTATTACAGCTGTAGATATTCAGCTGTGATATACTTTTAAATAGTTGATTTAATGATTCTGACATGCAAATCACCTTTTATAAGATGTAATCTAGCCACATCCCTTTGCTGTGATTCTGGGACAGTGTTCTTTTCTGAAAAAGCACAGAATTTGAGATTACAGGAACAGTAAAAAGTGTTTTTCAACATGGATATAAATATTCTCTGCTTGAATTTTCACTGCCTGTGAAAACTGTAGGATTGTGAAATAGCTCATAATCAATCAACTCTCCTTTGGTCTGGACTGATCTCTGATCCCTGATAATGATAAAAGGTTCACTCCATGGAGATCTGACTCCACGATTATTTTTACATCCTTTCATAGATTTTGCACCTCTTGCATTTTTAAAGATCCCTATCCCTGGCTTATCTATGGAAGGTAAATAATTACCTATTATAGGTTTTTGTGTAATCAAGTTAAATGTATAGCTTTGTTAATTTCTTTAGGATACTGAGGGCTCAGTTCCTGGGTGTCCAGCTATAAGCGCTGATAACAGGGGCTGATAACAAACTTCTTTTTCTTATTGTTACAGTACATTAAGGTCACATTAACCTTTTATCATGATTGTCATTATTTTTATTCTACTGTTCAATATTTTTTTTTTTTTTTTTTTTTTAAACATTTTTTTTTAAATGTGACCATGTACCACAAAACCAGTCTAAAGTAGCACAAGTATATTTGTAGCAGTAGCCAAAAATACATTGTATGTTTTTCTTTTATGCTAAAAATCATTAGGATATTAAGTAAAGATCATGTTCCATGTAGATATTAATTTCCCACTGTAAATATATCAAAACTTAATTTTTGATTAGTAATATGCTAAGAACTTAAATTGGACAACTTTAAAGGTGATTTTCTCAATATTCAGATTTTTCTGCACCCTCAGATTCAAGATTTTCAAATAGTTGTATCTCAGTCAAATATTGTCCTATCCTATCCTAACCTAACCATACATCAATGGAAGGCTTATTTATTTCAGCTTTCAGATGATGTATAAAACTCAATAAAAATAAAAAAAAAATAAAATACCCTTTATGGTCCAGGGTCACAAATATATGACTTCTTGCATGAGATGTGGTGCAGTAGACTGTCCCCGAGTTCCCAGAGATCAGGTCCCAACCTGGGACATTTTGTGATCCCACTTTCCCCTTTGACCCCTACATTTCTGTCTACACTTTGTCTACAATATTTTCAGCATAAAGCCTAATATAGCTAGTGTGGAGACAACAGTAAAGAGGTTTTATGAGATGGTCAAAGAAAAACCAAGGAAGATATCTGTTATTTGTCTTTTTTTATTGTGTATCATTTTAGGTGATGTAATTTAGCATACAAAAATAAATAAATAAATAAATAAATAAATAAATAAATAAATAAATAAATGTGATTTTCACCAGTGACATTTGTACCACAGAATACTATCTGACACAAAAATTGATAGAAATTCTCCTGAGATGCATGCCTATTTACTTTCTAAAAGTCCACAGGTCGTCCCTGGGCAGTTGAACAAACACTCTATAATCTTGTAAGTTATTTACTACATTTCTTGAGTGTATCTTGGCACTATTCAAAGATGCTGTCAGCAAAGATCCTTCTGAAAACACCAAAAACAGTCACGAGGAAACTTCTGTTTGCGCTCATTTGCATTAAGTGCGACTATTTACGGAGCTCATTGGCTGTTCGGGCAGCGAAAGCCCCGCCCCCTGTCCAGTTGCGCCACTGGATTGGGCGCCCCAGTCGCCTGTCAGCGAGCCATCAGTAGAGGCACGAGTTCGCGCTGCTCTCGCTGAAGTGTGATCAGTTTCAGCCGCGTAGTGGGACTCAGCGAGACCTGATGCACAAGTCAAGGCGACGCGCAGCGGACATGAAGCCGGATTGGCTCTGATTTTTAAAAGCCCTTTCATTCAAGAGGCTGTCCATTATCAACATGGCAGAACCGTCGGTTCCAGTACCCCCTCAAAAAATGGCGTCACTTAGCCGGGTCCGAGCCTTTACTTTGATTTTCTTAACTGCAAGCAGTTATTTAATTACTCCCACAAGTGGCAAGGAAGGAGGGGGAGAGGAGACGGTCATCATCGGGCTGAGGCTGGAGGACACGGACGACATTTCCTTTATGGACAGGGGCTATTTGCGGGTCAGCGAGAGGTCTCGGGTGAGATTGAGGGTGTACGGGCAAAACATCAACAACGAGACGTGGTCCAAAATCGCCTTTACGGAACACGAGAGGAGTCGAGTCATTGGCACCATCGACAGCTCCTCGGGGGACAACAAGAGTCAGGAGGACACGTCGGGCTTGCACCCCTGTGGCATCAGGACGTCGGATATTCTCATCTTGCCCAACATCATTTTAAATCGCAAGACGTCTGGCATCGTGGAAATCGAGGTCAAACCTCTGCGAAAGACTGAGAGGAGCAAAGCGTACTACCTGTGCATCGCCACCTCCACACCTGCTGTGGCTGGCACGCACGACCCCTGGACGGAGAACACGTGGATCTATCACGATGGAGAGGACACCAAAGTAATCGTGGTGGAGGAGAAAAAGTTTCTGCTCCCTTTCTGGCTTCAAGTCATCTTCATTTCCATGCTGCTCTGCCTCTCGGGTATGTTCAGCGGCTTGAACTTGGGTCTGATGGCGCTGGATCCCATGGAGCTGCAGATCGTCCAGAACTGCGGGACGGAGAAGGAGAAGAACTACGCCAGGAAGATCGAACCCGTCCGGAGTCAAGGAAACTACCTGCTTTGCTCGCTTCTTCTGGGGAATGTTCTGGTCAACACCACCCTGACCATTCTGTTGGATGATATTGCCGGCTCTGGATTGATAGCTGTGGTGATGTCCACCATTGGCATTGTCATTTTTGGAGAGATTGTGCCTCAAGCGATATGTTCACGACACGGTCTTGCTGTGGGTGCGAATACAATCTTCTTGACCAAATTCTTCATGCTGCTCACTTTCCCTGCATCCTATCCGGTAAGTAAACTGCTCGATTATCTCCTCGGTCAGGAGATTGGCACGGTGTACAACCGGGAGAAGCTCTTGGAGATGTTGAGGGTCACGGATCCCTATAATGACTTGGTGAAAGAGGAGTTGAACATCATTCAGGGCGCTCTGGAGCTCAGGACTAAGACCGTGGAAGATGTGATGACCCCGTTGCGCGATTGCTTCATGATCACCGGCGATGCCACGCTCGATTTCAACACCATGAGCGAGATCATGGAGAGCGGCTACACGCGCATCCCGGTGTTCGAGGGCGACAGGTCCAACATCGTGGACCTGCTGTTCGTGAAGGACCTTGCGTTTGTGGACCCCGACGACTGCACCCCGCTGAAGACGATAACGAAGTTTTACAGCCATCCTTTACATTTCGTCTTCAACGACACTAAACTCGACGCTATGCTGGAGGAGTTCAAGAAAGGTGAGAGAGCGCTGGCGCGGATGCTAATGATGAGGCTTTGATTTGCGCAGGCTGACAACGTTGGTTGCAATGGAGGCTTTCTTACTATTTTAGGCAACGTTACAAAGAAGATTGAAAGCTATTTTAAAGTTATTTGAAAGCTAGACCAGTTTTACATCATATCGTGTATTAAAGCAGTCCCGTGCCTTTTACGCACCGGCTTTATTACGCACGACTAAAAGAGATTTCATTCAGATTTACAGATTGAGTATTGCTTATTCTTCCAGTGCATTTTAGCTGTTTTTGATCAGTTTATGTCCATTCAGATAGTTAAACATTGATTTGCCAGCCTACATAGTTTATTCTTTGAGTTAAGTAAGGAAAGGTGCTCTTACATTTAAGTTTACTGATTAAAATAATATTGCAATAACGTGAGTTTTCATATCATCCCAAATATCATCCCTTGCTATCCTTTAAAATCTTGTCTTCCCACTTTTTATCACCTGTGATGATTTAAACCCCCTAAAGTTGGGATGAGATTTACGTTTAAATATTGTCTTAAATTTTTAAGTAAAATCAATGGTGCCAAACAACTTACAGTACTACATACATTGCACTTTTGGAACATTTCGAATTGAATTTCTTAGGAATGAACTCATATGTGACCCTGGTCCACAAAACCAGTCATAAGTAGCATGGCTATATCTGTAGCAATAGCGAACAAAACATTGTATGGGTCAAAATTATTTTTCTTTTATGCCAAAAATCATTAGGATATTAAGTAAAGATCAAGTTCCATTAAGATATTTTGTAAGTTTCCTACCATAAAATATATCAAAACTTAATCTTTGATTAGTAATATGCATTGCTAAGAACTTCATTTGGACAACCTTAAAGGTGATTTTCTCAACATTTTGATTTTTTTGCACCCTCTGATTCCAGATTTTCAAATAGTTGTATCTCGGCCAAATATTGTCCTATCCTAACAAACCATACATCAGTAAAAAGCTTATTTATTTCAGATGATGTGTAAATCTCAATTTAAAAAACTGACCCTTATGAGTGGTTTTGTGGTCCAGGGTCACATATTTATGTTTATCAGGCATGGTCAATCTCTTTTCAGAGTTTGCTAAATACTTCCTCTCCGTACCTATTGTTCACTCCTTTTTGAGTGTTCCTACATGATTTAAAACTATTTGGAGCTTTATTTGACCTTCACTTGCTGCCCTCAGGACCCTACAAACGTGTTATAATATGCCTAAATGTGTGGAAGTGCTTGCACTAAGTGCTGTATCTCGATGTGCCCTCACATAGCTAAGGGTTAATGCTTGCAGCAGAGGTGAGAATGTAGTGATGCAATGGAAATACACTGCAGGTGTACTCACAGTTGCTAAAGGATGACTCAGGGGGGTTATTAGGTGTAATGAAATAACACGCCACTTCAACAGTCTGTATTCTGTGTTATGTGGGTAAAAGGAGGATCTTGATGGGAATTTTCTTTGTAAGTAGTTGAGAAAAGACTATAGGATATAGTTTTAAAAGATTGCTATTTTGCTGTAAAGAAATTGAACTGTAAGCGAAATTGCATATAGCAGCACATTCCCCCAAAACAAACAAATAAGAGTAGATTTACAGTTTATGGTGCAAATTAGACTCTAATGTGGGGGCTTAACGTAATAATCACTTTTACATTAGACATAGCCTCATGTTTTATGACAGCATGCCCACATCTGCATGTCTGCTGTTTTATTTAAAGTTAAACCAGCGTACAATTAATGTCAAAATGAACTATATTAGTGTATTTTATTGTATCGTATTAAAATATTTCTTGACTTGGCGACTATGACAGTGCATAGCCATTATAAGAATTTTAGAAACTTTGGCTGTGATTGTGGCTCTTTTGTTGTTGGCTGCTCTCCAGAGGAAACTCACCATTGGCTGTTGGTTTTGTAATGACTGATTAGGGGAGTGGGCACAAAGTTTCACGTCAATCTGGCTGTGGTTTGAGCACTCTCTCAGTTCAAAGTGCTTTGTATTGTAAGTCAGTGTTAATTAATCTAATGCCTCTTGTGGAGCTGCACAGCCATCCAAAGTAGGAACAAAATACATCACTCCTGCCAAGCACACCTTCAAACTGTAATTTGTTTCTCTTTGATGTTACTTTTTGAGTGGCAAAAGTTGCTTTTCTGCAGCTGACGTACATGATAACTTTTAAACATCAGGTAGATGGTAGTGAGTTCCGACAATGGACTCAGATGTCTTGTAATGGTCAACTAATTGGGGGTCCAAATGAGAAGGGCTTTTGACTGCAATCATGACCTTGAAGGTCAGCCTTAAAATTCCTGGAACTACAGACTAGTTTCTTTATGATTGAAATAATTAGTGTGTCATAGAGGGAACCCTGCCAAACAGCAGTTTTGTGCTTAATGAGAATGGCATTGTTCATCATCTGGGCTTAACCCAAAGCGGTGTAGTTTAGGAGGCATTTGTTGCTGCAAAGATTCTTACGTTAAGTCGACTGCGTATTAGTTTTCTCTCGTAGTATGCTAGTATGTGCATATTTAACATATTTGTGTGATGAAATATTTAAATCAATTCAGGGCTAAACAATAAGGATGGCCCACTGGCCCAGGATCAGTGTGAGACAGTGCTGCATTAAAAATATGAATATTTCTATCAATGTCTTGCTAAAAATAAAAGCTCATCATTATATTGTGGTTGACAGGGCAAGTAAAAACTATTGGTCCAACTAGCCAACTTAAAAAAAATCTTTTGTGTTGGGAGTCAAACTGACCCCTATTGGTTTTCATGCAATTTGCTAAAAAATAACAATTTGAAAAACACTAGAAGTCAGGTAAAAAACTTAAAAATCTTTATTGTAACACTAAAATATAAAATACATGAGAACCTGTAGACTCAAAGTTTACTTAAAACAGTCTTTTGAATCATCCAAGGAAAATTCATTATTTTACCATACCTAGTTGAGCTTCACAGTCCAAAAAGTCAAAGTCTGTTTTTTGGTTGTTAGGTTTTTGAATCTAAGTTACCAGACTGTGAAGGCACTGAAAAGAATTATGAGAAACCCATTTTACCCTCACAAGGGTTTGAGAAAAAGACAACAAATTGGCTGAGGATGTATCAATAGTGATAAATACTACTTATACAAAGTACAACTAATTGAAGATACTGTTTATACTTGCACCTTATTTTTTGTTTGTGTCTGTGCAGTTAATTTTAAACTAGTTAATTAAAAAAATATATGTGGGTTTTAGTCTCTTAAGCTACAAAAGAGGATTTAAAGGGATAGTTCACCCAAAATAAAGAATTTTCCATAATTTACTTACCCTTCAGCCGTCCTAGGTGTATATGATTTTTTTTTTCTTTCAGATGAATACAGTTGGAGTTACATTAAAAAATGTCCTGCTTTTTCAAGCTTCATACTGGCAGTGAACGGGGTTTAAGATTTTGAAACCCCAAAAAAACTGTCCATCCATCAAAAAAAAGTACTCCAACTGTAGTAGGTACATACATGAGAGAGTGGCATTGCAGCAGTTGATGTAGGTGTAGTGTAAGCTCTGGTGAGAATATGCTAGTTTCGCAATAACCAGTGATGGACAGTAGCGTCACTACTATCTTAACTACATTTCTCAGTAGTGTGGTGGTGGGATCGCTGTTTTCTTAATCAGTAGCGAAGCTCTTTTCGAAGCTCCGAAGCACGGTAGTGTCAACACAAGCTACATTATCCAAAGCATTCTGAAGCTCAAGCTCAAATGGGAAATATAACAGCTAAGGATCACTGATCTTGGATCAGCAAGTGACGCCACTGCCACTAAACCTTGTAACTCCCTTGGGTCCTTAAACTGTCAGGCAAACCTCATTATTCCTCCCGCCTCTCTCGTAAAAGAAGTGCGGCACGCAGTTTGAAGCATCTCAGCTTGTTCGCAGTCTGAAGGTAAATAAAGAACTGTTGATTGAATAAGTTTGGTGTTTTCTTTACTCAAAAAATACTATTAATAAGAGCTAATGTTCTTTTTTTTGTATTCGAGGAGCGGAGAAGAATGTCTTAGTCTTGAATTTGTTGTCAAGTCACAGTCAAGTAATAGCTTGTGCGAAGCGCTGAATTTTTTATAATATGATACTTTGGCCAAATAACAGAAAAAACGAGCAACACATAATGACACAAAACTGGGGAAAACGTGACACGAGTCAGGGAAAAAAAAACATTTGCTGGTCAAAAGCTTTTTATTTGAACTTGTTTCTGGTGAAATGTTAATAATGTAATGACACATGCAACGATGCAAATAAATGTAGCCTATCTGTAGACCTATACGTTTATATGGTAACACTATACAATACGATTTCATTATTGTTAGCTAATGTATTAACTAACATGAGCATACAATGAACAATACATTTATTACAGTATTTATTTATCTTTGTTAATGTTAGTTAATAAAAAATGCAGTCGTTCATTGGTAGTTCATGTTAGTTCACAACTAATGTTAACAAACAAAACTTTTGATTTTTATAATGCATTAGTGATGTTGAAATAACATTAAGAAATGCTGCAGAAGTATTGTTCATTCTTAGTTCATGTTACTAGTTAACTAATGTTAACTAATGAACCTTATTGTGAAGTGTTACCATTTATATAAATGTATCTGTATACAGTAAAGCCACAATACCAACTACCAATAGGAGGTTTCCAGCTGACCGCAAAAATGAAGCCCTGTACATGATACTGATTTTTGTTGCCATGCTTTATTTTGCCATGTTGTTGTAAGCTTAGCTTGCTACATTTCCCAGGGCTGTAGCAGGGCTGTCCTCTTGGCTTATATCGCAATCCTCTGACATTTTTCTATGTAAATACTCATTTTATACTTTTAATTTGTGAATCAGTGTTTTGTGGTTGCTCTCTCCTCTGTGTTTCACATTCATCACGGTGTTCGCCTACATCCTATGTCATCCGCTGGAACGCCAGTCTCTCGTGAACATGTGTACGAGTGAAGTAAAGTTTTAAATATGGACATTTTTTTTTACAAAAACGCATTAATTTATTTCACAAGGCCTTTATTAACCCCCCGGAGCTGTGTGGAGCACTTTTATGATGGATGGATGCATTTGTTTGGGCTTTAAAATCGTAAAGGAACTTTACATTTTTTTTGAAAATAGGCTCATTTTCCAACTCCCCTAGAGTTAAACAGTTGAGTTTTACCGTTTTCGAATCCATTCAGCCGATCTCCGGGTCTGGCGGTAGCACTTTTAGCATAGTTTGGCATAGATTACTGAATCCGATTAGACCGTTAGCATCTCGCTCAAAAATGACCAAAGAGTTTCAATATTTTTCCTATTTAAAACTTGACTCTTCTGTAGTTACATTGTGTACAAAGACGGACGAAAAGTGAAAAGTTGTGATTTTCTAGGTCGATATGGCTAGGAACTATACTCTCATTTCGGCGTAATAATCAAGGAACATTGCTGCCGTACCATGGGTGCAGGAGGCGCAATGATATTACGCAGCCGTCAACTCTGCCGGCTGCAACTCTGCATCTACACAAACTTAGAAGAGCCAGGACATTTTTCTGTATATCTCTGATTGTATTCGTGTGAAAGAAGAAAGTCATATACACCAAGGATGGCTTGAGGGTGAGTAGCTCATGAGGTAATTTTCATTTTTTGGGTGAACTGTCCTTTTAAGTATCCAAGTAAAGTATGTCCATTTAGTGCATGCTTTCATTTAAAAACGATGTACATGAAAGCAATAATGCATCATGAGTGACCAGAACTTTCATGCATTTATGCTTTGTCAGATCTCCATAATCACAGGAATAGTAGTACGTGAACCATAGTACAGGAACATGGTAATGTCTTTTTTTGTACTAATTGCCTCATCAAACTCATTCACCTGCCAAAGGATGTAGAAACCATTTTCAACAGACAGAACAAAGTACATAAAGATAAAGGTGAAATTAGAACCTAATTCTTCTGAACCCACTAACCTTCAGTATGACTTTAGTGCCAGCATTGTTATCAGCCTCTTGATGCGATCAATCCGTTAATTTATGCAAGATAGGAAGATCTGTTAATTTTCTTAAATCATGCACTCTTGGCCTTCAGTTGTTTCTTAGCAAATGACTCTGCTCATCTGTATCTCCATCTGCGATCATGTTTTTGTCATTATGGTTATAAGAATCTATTATACAGACTGACTTCATCTAATAACATTTATGTTGCTATTTTCAAAGGTATACCACAAATGTTAAATGCTCCATAAAAGATAAAAATCAGCCTGCACATCAGTATGCAGTAGACATGTTATCGGTAGTTACATCTATAGATGTCATAATCCACTGTAATTCATTTACAGTACAGCAATTGCTGTTTTTTTTTTTGTACCGCAGACCCACTGTGGTTGGCCTCCACATGCGTTTTTGCACGTATTGAACCAATCCACCCGCTAATGTAGGCCAATCTATGCTTATTTCAGATTCAGCAACCTCCTTTCTTTCTTGTTTTAACGTGGGAATTCTTTTTCACTTCACTTGGCCCAGTTTGGGCTGCATTATATCTCATAATAGAGGACATCCCTGCTTCTTTTAATGATATGGTTAATCCAAACAACATCCTCTTTAATGAAACCAGAGTCATTTTTGTGGCATCCTGCATCTTTAAGTTTGATAAGAATCTGATAAGCAATCAACCAGTGTACTGACGTCTGTTAAGATGTTGGAGCGTATGCTTGGTAACACTTGCTTATGCTGGTACGGATTACGTGGCGTCATATTGGCAGGAGCTGTGCTGGATGCAGTGTGTGGGATCCCCCTTTGAGCACACTATGGTTTCACACTTAGACTCTTACAGATATACACTATTATAAGGGTAGTAACAATATATTGTGTCACAATGTGTTGCAATATAGAAATACAATGATATGTATCATGGATGGCAACAAAATGCACTGCGTACAGTTTGCTAAAAATTTAATTCAGTGTTCCATATGGTATAGTGGTGGATCAAATATGATAAACTCAAAATGTCACATATACGTAGTCAGGGAGAGAGTGCAAGCATTTTTGTTGAATGTAATTCTACATTTTTATCTAAGCAGAATCATAATATCATTGCCCTGTGCTTTAGAGAACAGGACCAAGTCCAAGCCTATTCAAGTTCACCCCTGATGTAATAACAAATTAAAGAAGTTCACTTCCAGAACAAAAATTTACATAGTTATAAAATGTATATAGTGCCCGCGAGTTTTAGCTTCCAAAATGCAGCTTCAATTTTGAAGTTGGAGGAGAAAATGAGATGGGAGTTTTTGCGACATACCCTAACTCTTTTGAACCGGAATGCACAGAGCACCCACAGAGCTAGCCAAGACAAGTATTTGAGGTTAAAAAGTATAAAAATAATCAATCATTTTGCTAGATAAGACCCTTCTTTCTCGGCTGTAGAGCCTTTTGAAGCTGCATTGAAACTCGTTTTGGAAGTTCAAACTCACAGGCACCATTGATGTCCACAATATGGAGAGGAATCTTGAAATGTTTTTCTCAAAAAACAATCTCGCAAACGCGTTGTAAATAAGAGATACATTGAGTAGTTTAGAGAGCTTTATTGACTGAACTAAGATGAGTGACGCTTTTTAGTGATAATAATGGGAGTGCGTTTTGCACACTTTCTAGGCTATAATTCCATTCAGAGTTTGTATGAAACTTCTGTTTTTCAGACACATACATGCTGCAAAGTTTCGGGAATGACATCCACATATTAATGTTGGATTCCTTCATGAAATAGCAGCGACTGACACAGTGATAACCAAAGCAATGCACAAGACAGAAAAATATACAGTATGTGTGAGTAGACTCAGTGATTTAATTCTGGAAACGGTCCTGGTCACACTTCCACAGACAGCGCACGTCCTGAGCGAGATCTAGTTCCCGGATATATTGGGATATATCAACCAGTAATTTCATTTTCAGTAACAGATGGTAGAATTTATGAATGAATGGTATGCGATTTATGACAGAATATAGTCCCACAAACCTAATGAATGTCTTGAAATGCATAATCTGAACAATAGGGCCATATATCGCCAAGAATCTGGCGATACGATACATATCGTGATACAGGGGTTGCGATACGATATGTTGCGTTACACTGCCATATTGTAAACAAGGCGATATATTGGGATATTTTTTATTTTATGAATAGGACATAATTTTAGGAAAGCTGTAATTAGAAACACCACCATACGCAAACCATTCAATGTTATTGAATCACTTTTTGTGCAGTACGAGTAAAGGGGGAAAATAAAGTGCTTGCAAGATTCTTTAGTTATTAAATGTATAAAATGTAAGCTTTTATAAACAGACCATATATATTTTTAGACCCTGCTTTACAATTTAAGTTTACAACTGTAACCGTGTCAGATCATTTTGATCTGAACTTAAGAATTACATCTGCTTAATATCAATAAAAAATAAAGTGCTTACAGGATTTCTAAAGAAAACAAAAGAGAACCTTTTTGTTCTGACAATTTTAAAAGTTTTGGATTTCGCAATTTTTTGAGTTTGTAATTATGCTCCGAGTGGAATCGGCGAGACCGCGACACGAGCACCGCCTCAGCTGCACAAAACAGCCCCACCACGAGAGAAAGCGGCGGGTAGCCGCGCTGCTACCCCACTGCGCCCAGCCCGAAGGCCCTTTCACGGGACGAAGCAAGCTGCAGAACCGCGTCGTGGGCGCCGCCTCGGCTGCACGGGCCGTTTCTGCTGCACAGACGGGTGCCGGGTGCCGCCCGCGTAGTGGTTCCGCTGCTTGCCGCGTCCTGGAGCGAACGTTACCTCAAAAGCCGACATGACGCCACACTTTACACCGAGGCGGGAGCAGGAACCATTCTTTCATCCTCCATTAACGCTAACATTAGTGGCGTGCCCTTATGCTAGCATTTCCTGTCACTGTTTAAATTCAGAGATAAGAAGACTGCAATCTAGCGGTCAGGATATAAACTCAAAACGAAACAACTGTCATGAATCTTGTATGATTCTTTTTTTTTTTAAATATCGATATTCCGTTTTTGAGAATCGACACAGTATCGGCAAACAAAATATTGCGATGCACACGTGTATCGATATTTTCTTACACCCCTAGTCTTGAAGTGTGGTAACCATAGTATAAGCAAAATAAATGACAATGGGCTGCATCATCATATCGGGTGTGCATTATTTTCTAATTCAGCGGCCCGTTGTCAATTATTTACATTTATATATGTCTGGTATGGTATTTATGAAAGGTTTTGACTAATATATTCATATACTCATAGAAAATGAATGCTAGAATTAAATATGAAAGAACGGAAGTGCTGTTGTGTTGCAGGCTATTGGCAGTAGTAGGGTTCTGTCAGTTCTGTCAGGGTTAAATGTTAGTGAGCATTCCCTCTATTGTCATTCCATGTGTGCAGTGCAAAGCGCATGCTAAGACGTGGCTTTTCAAATGGCCTACATTCCACAAATTCTGGTACATGAACATGAAATGGCCTTAAGACCGATTAGTAAAACAATTGAGTAGTGCCAGTGTGGCCAGAGTACCTCCACAAAGTCCGTCTGATCTAACATTTCTAGCCTCTGCTGTGGCTTGTTCATTTCAACAAAGATAACAAGCTTATATTAATGTTGTACTCAATGGATGAGTGTTTCGAAATAATTGTTTATTTAGAAGTTTCTTGGCAAAATCATTTTTAATAGAGTTAAGCTGAGTCTAGGTCAAATCAAACATTGAGTGCTGATTAATGTGCTTTTATTGTTCCTGACTATTATGCAATCAGATTGTTCTCTGATTCAGACATCTGCTCGTATCCTCACTCTTTAATCTGTCTCCGCTTGGAAACGGGAAACGCTTCAGAATCAAACAAACAAATAAAAAAAATGGAAACATGTGCTTTCCAGAAATACATTTGGGATGTTAGTATTTACAAACAGACAGTTTGTGCTATTTTGGGAAACAAAGTGATTTGGTGTTAGGTAATAAGGGTTTTTGGGTTATTTTGAGATTTTAACAAGTTTTATTTTAGTTTTTACATGTCGTTAATGTTTATGAAGATCAGAGGAATATTATGTCATGTAAGCGTTTGCCTAAATCCAGTCACCGCCGACTGAAAGTCTCAGGTCTGCCACTGTACTTTAATTCTTGGAAAGAAAATTTGGATCCAGCTCTCCTTCTTTACTGTAATTAAAGATCAAGCAAGTTCAGCATAACACTTCTCTTTCAAGCATTAACTCCCGTTCCTTTGCCTTTCTCTCTCTTTCTCTCTGCCATCTACTTCACAACACATTCAGAGCCGCAGAACCCACTTGGGTTTCAAAACTGCCCCCTGGCATTCCCAAGCCTTCCGTGCCATGCCCCCTCCCCCCATATTGTCCTTTTGCCCGTTTCCCTCAATGTCGTAAATTACAAGCGACACAAACCCTTGCCTAATGCTCTGGCATGGAAGTCTTCCAACCAGAGGAGCTCTGGGCTGGCATCATTGATTGCGGTAAGCAGTTCACTCTCTTAGTGAGAGGAAAAACAGCCATGCCAAAACGGGTGCTGCCATGGAGGTTTATAAAATACAGCACTAGTGTCAGCTAAAGACACGACTAAACTTAACTCACATTAAGCAGTTTATCTTGTGAGTCTCAAGATGCATGCTTGTGGTAGGCTTGTTCTTGCATTTATTATATTTTCAGCCAATTCTTGCATGTGGTTTGTTGAGGCATAAGCAAGATCATGAAAATTGTACCCAACAATACTTACATAATATTAAAATTACAGTTGAGGTCAAAAGTTTACATACATCTTGTATAATCTGCACACTGAAGAAGGCCTTTTAGCTGAAACATTTGTGTATTTGTCTCATTGGTGATCTATGTATAATAAAACGAAAAGAGATGGCTTTAATATGCGAGTACGGATTATGGTTTTGTATATCAAGTAAATTTTGGGGGGTGAAAACTTTTGAATTTGAGGGCCAGGGTAAATTTAACTTATTTTGTCTCCTGGGAAACAAGTAAGTTTCTTCTGTTGCTTCTGAATGGCAGGACTAAATTTTAAAAAATATCATATTTAGGCAAAATAAGAATAATGTATACATCCTCATTCTGTTCAAAAGTTTACATCCCCCCCCCCCCCCCAGCTCCTAATGCATTGTGCTTCCCTCTGAAGCATCAGTGAGCATTTTAACCTTCTGTAGTAGTTGCATATGAGTCCTTCGGTTGTCCTCAGTGTGAAAAGATGGATCTCAAAATCATACAGTTATTGTTGGAAAGAGTTCAAATACACAAAATTGCTGAAAAACCAAATAATTTTTGGGACCTGAAGGATTTTTCTGAAGAACAGCAGGCAGTTAAACTGTTCAGGACAAACAAGGGACTCATGAACAACTATCACTAAACAAGACAAAACAAAACAAATCACAGATGTGGATCATTCAGGTAACAGCACAGTAATAAGAATCAAGTGTATGTAGCCTAAACTTTCGAACGGGGTCATTTTAATCAATTCTATAAACTATTATTTTCTCTTGTGGACTATATGTAAACATCTTTTATATGAAATATCTTATTCAGGTCAGTACTAAATTTAAAAACAAACAAACAAACAAACAAAAAAAACATGCATTTTGTATGATCCCTCTAATTTTGTAGATTCTGTAAGGTGTATGTAAACTTTTGACCTCAACTGTATTTATTTAGCATAAAAAAGGACACAAAAATGAGAAAAGGAAGGGAAAGGACATGTCAGCAAGTCTAGCTCTCTAACCATTAGGCCACAATTGCCCCTAAAAATAAGTTTTTAATTTGGATGTAAACATTGCGTACACAAAAGTGGGACAGAACTACGTGCAGAGATGAATAGAAGTTAAAAAATTAAAACCAAGTACGGCAAAAAATAAATAATATTCTCTGTTTGTAAAAGGTAGGGCATAACAGTTAAAAACTTTGACTTTTAGTCTGCGCCAATAACCACGCTGACATTTAATGCCATTGCTCCTCAGGCATCCCAAAATCGAGTCCTGGCTGGTGTACCCTTCCTGATCCCACCCCCTTCTGTCTCTTCCACTTCGCTTCCTGTCAATACTTAACTTTCCTATCATAATATAAAGGTGAAAATGCCAAAAATTCCAAAAAAAAAAAAAAACCTTTTCTTTTAGCTTGTAGCTTAATAGTGTCCAGTCACAATTGTTTTTTTTTTTATTGTTGTACCAGTTATTATTTGCAGCTTAGTTGGCTTGGGTACCACAGCTGATACACATTTACATATTTAATAAATAAAATTAAAATTACTGTCTTCATCTACACATCTTTTCATTTTATTGAAAGGATGTATGATTTGTTTTTGTTATGTTGAGGAGTAAGGAACTGTCTAGCAGAGTGTCCAGGCTGCACATTTCCATCACAGGGGTCATTTACAGTTGGATCCAACACTGTTTTCTGTAGCTGAGTTTGGATGTATCTGATATAGAGGAGACATGCAGGAGACAGCAGGAGCTGTTATTTTGTTGGTATGCATTATGATGAATGCTGTATCAGTGCGTTTGTCTTCTTTGCTGTGTATTTGATGGAAAGAGAGAGCGGCTGTTGTTCTATCCAACATAGTCACCCCTTCAGATGTCTTCTCCACTCTGTTGCTTTTCCATGGCTTGCTTTCTGTTATGGTGAAATCACAAAATAAGATGCAAGCAAAAAATGCAAGCAAATATGACCCACAGAAATCTTTTAAAAAGACTAATTTGTAAAATGTGTACATTAAATGAATGAACATCAATGATACAGAGCTGGGTAGGTTATTTACAAATTGTAATCTGTTACTGATTCCAAATTACATGACACAATTTGTAATTAGTAACGCAATCCATTACATTACACATTTAAGGTAATATAATCAGATTACTTTTAGATTACTTTGACCTAACTCATTTATCACAGTGATTTAAATAGAATAATCTTGTACCATATTAACATAAAAATACAAAGAGTAAGAAAATATTTTTTTTTTATTTGATATATTATTTGGTATATTATTAAAATATTTATTTTAAAAATCTCAGGGGTACATATATTAAATTTGTGCATTTGCTGTATTAGACAAAAAGCCTTCCAAAGACATAGAAATGCATGGTTAAATAACCTACTGAGTGATAATTCAAATAAAAATTCAGATGTTTGTCAATAGTTGAAACAGTGTTGAAACACTTCTTAAAAATGAATGATTTTTGTAAGTCAGTGGTCAAATGCTGTTTCACCACCTGACTAATGACTGATCTTTGTGTGAATGTCCACAAAACTTGAATACTTTCTCAATGTATATAAGCACTAGGCTATTTTAGAAATGAAAATGTAAAAGATGAAAAAGAGGAATTAGGGAGCATCAATAAATTGTGAGGATCAGTATTACCATAGAGTGCCTTTCAAGCCTCACAATACTCAATAATTTTGGTCTTAATTTCCTGTTCGCTTTATGTCATGTCATAAACAGTAGACACTCAAGTACCATAAAAACATATTAGCTGAGCTCCCACATATTTTTTTTTAGATAATTATGGGCCATTATTTGAAGCATAAACCCTAAGATATGTCCACCCTGTCGTGGACATATATATTACTGTTAAATACATTTGTATTTTTAATACTGCATTATTGCAGTATTAAGCTGCAAGTGATATTTTCTTATATAAGCGAATAGAGCATATTCGCTTACAACAAACTGTGACTAGCTAAATAGTCAGTCTGGTTGTTGAAGATAATTTAGTAGATTTAAACTTACATATTTTGAAAATACTGTATTCTAATAATTTCCTGGCACATTTTATGCCGACAGGGTGGACATGTTAATCTTAGAAAAAAGCAAGTAAGCAAACTCATACGAAGAAATTTTTTTCAGTTTAAAAGTCACCAATTTACTCTCCTCAGTCATTGAAATTCCTGCCACTGAAGAGACAAAAAAAAAATCTGTTGTCCAGATGTCACTAAAGGGGATGGCCTTTTCTTAAAGTGGCAGAATCCCCAATACGACAAAGTGGACAACCATTTAAGGGACATAGATAAACTCTTCTTTTTTAATAAATAAAAATATCGTTTTAATTACCAAACAATCAATACACTCAAATTGAGTAATCTCATATTTAACAAAACATCAACAGGAGAACAAAGTTTGAAAATGTTATGATTTGACTATATTCTACTCTCATTCAAATTTAATGAGCAGTGCATGGGACATATTAAAATAACACACATCCTCCTACACAAAACTTTAAAAAATGTAGAAAATGTATCTAAAGAGCCAAGTAATGCTTTTGTTATAAATATAAAAACTTAGACTAATATAACAGCCTTTCATAGTTATTTTTTATGTCATGGCAAATGAGTTTTTTAAGTACAGGACGCCAAAAGGCACCCTACAGTGATATGGACCCATGAATAATTTATTGCTATTGTGTAAATAATATGTAATCATGTAATCTATAAAAAAAATAGCTGTAGTCTGATTACAAGTATTTTAAAATGTAATATAATCTAATTACAAGTACTTTATTTTTGGAATCTGACTATATAATCCAGATTACATGTAATCAGTTTCTACCCAGCTCTGTAATGATATCTGGAATACATTTATATTGGTTCTGTTCTGTTTTCCCTAGGGGGTTATTGCTGATATCCCTGCTCTTATCCATGCTACAAGGAGTTGTTACCCAAATCAGAACCATACCGCCAATCTAAACTGTATGCTAATTCTCTGTTGTCTTTGACGATAGTGGTCCTGACAGAAAATACTTAAGTTATCAAGTTACATTATTTTTCCATTAACTATTTTATATTTTTAAGATAAAACTGTAAAGTGTGTTACATACAACAAAAATTATATGATGACATGGGAACTGGTCCTTGTTTAGAACCAATTCCAATATAAATAAATAAATGCTGAAACCAAAGGATATTCATAATATTGAGTTCTGTTAACAAATGTCAGCATGCAGACATAACAGTAACTCTGACAGTATTTTTCTACTCCATAATTTGGCTTCATTGGCAGTGTCCCTACTGAATGTACAGTACATGTCGCCAGAGCAAAGTAATAGTTTTAGTAGAGATGTGAACTCGCAGTCGAAACTGAATGTGATGAGAAAGTAAAGGCCCGTTCATACCAAGAACAATAACTATAAAGATAACGATAAAGATAACTATATTAGCATCCACACCAGCGGACGATACCGCACACTCGTCTGCCACTTTAAATTCTTGAGCTCATTATTGCAGGATTGATTCTGATTGGCTGTCAATGTTTTTATCGATCATCAGCTGGAGAAATCATTCTGAAAAGCGATTCCAACGATATTGTTTCTATGTGTCTTTATTGTTATAGCTTTGGTGTGGACTGCTATTCTTTAATACTGACAATGATTTTTAGAACTAGAATCTTTATCGTTTTCTTTATAGTTATTGTCCTTAGTGTGAACAGGCCTTAAAGGTCATATGATGTCGCTAAAAAGAACATTATTTTGTGTATTTGGTGTAATGCAGTGCATTTACACAATTTGAGGTTCAATAACACATTATTTTCTACATACTGTACATCATTGTTGCTCCTCTTTGCCCTCATTGTGCTCTGATTAGCCAGCTATTCAGGCGTTGTGTTTGGCCAAACACCTCAACTGTCTGATGGAAATTTTACACCCCTTACCATGTTGTGATGGCGTGTTCCGGCGCCACGAGACAAAAACAATAAAACACATTATAAATGAGCCATTTGTTACATGCAGAGTTGTCGTTTTACGCATTGCGTTGTGTTACGTTGCGCTACATAAAACATAACACCATGTCTGCATTTGTGATCGTAGAAAGGACAAACAAGCACTACTCTACACTGTTCAAAACTAGCATTTGAATAGCCAGTAGCAAATTCTTTAAATATGAAAACGTACTTACAGGCAGTGAGTCAGAAGCACCAGACTGTCCTTGCAACGTTGGAACTGCCCCACTTTATAGTGTGCACAGCCGGCATTGTAGGCTACTCTCACAGGTATTTCAGTCCTTCCAGGATTTCGCGAATTTTTTTTCGTGAATTTTGCGAACCAAATGTCTGATTTTGTGGTGGTAATTTCCAAAAATGTGCACAAAATTTGCGATGTTTTTTTTTTTTTTATAATTATGATAGTACATTTACTCGATTGTATTATGTTATATTCACAACAGTCTTGAATGACATAAAGAACAAATAAATGTATGATATTTGTTTATTTTGCTAAGAAACAAATGACAAAAGGACAAATAAGTACAATATAAAGGTAGATAAAAACTATTATTTTTGCTGCTGCTGCTACTGTTGTTTCATGAATTTTAAGAAACTACAGTAGGCTTACAGCAGGGGTCTCCAACCTTACACCACGGACCGGTTATGCTTTGAAAATGTTCTCGCAGACCAGGGGGGATTATAGGCCTGAAATTAAAATTATTAAGACTATTAGACAGTTATATACCGTTATCAGCACATGTTGAAGTAGAATGAAAAGAATATGCGCCATGAATGCAGCGTTAGAAAACTCCGTACATTTTTTTTTTTTACTTTCACTTTCTGTATAGTGAATTGTAAAGTAAAATCTTAAGTTAAGACGGCATAACTATTGCGCAAAGTTTGATATCCATTGGCCTGCCTTCATGGTTTAAAACAGAAATACTTCCAATATTGAGACGTAACCACAAACCCCCATGCGTATGCATCTTAAACGCAGGGAGAGGTGAAAGAGGAATCAACTCGGTATGCCACGCTGTCTAAAACACGTCTTTGTGCTTGTGCGCGCTTCGGGTGTATGCGAGAACAGCGCGTAAGTAACGAATCGAGTTCTGTTTCGTTTCTTCTTCTTTTGGTTTTAAATAGCTTGAACGTGTAAATTGGCAAATAAATCTGCAAAATCACAGGACGTACGGTCCAGCTTGCAACACTCCACAGACAAAGGAAAACATGGATTCGCATCATATGACCCCTTTACCGCTTTCTGTTTGTGTTATATTCAGTGTCTTTATGCAAAAACAAACACACAACCAATTCTAATTTGTGAACAAATGACTGTTACAAGAATTTTTTGTAATAAATCACCCAATAATACTCAATTTCAAACACATGAGTTATCTATGTGTACTGAAGGTGCATGATCAGTGTAATAGCTGACCATAGTTTTTTTAATTTATTGTTGAACTTGGAGAATTGGATATTCCACCTTTTTTTTTTTTTTTTTTGCATACAGGGGAAGTCAATGTGCTTTACTGTTATTTGGATAATAACATTCTTTAAAATATCTTCTTTTGTGTTCCACAGAAGAAATGGATACAGATTGGTTGCTCTCTCAAGATTTATTAGTAATTTTAGAAATATGTCTGCCTGTAAATGCACCAACGCAAAAAAAAAAAAAAAAAAAAAACTCAAAAAAAAAGACTAAATTCTCAACCTTAAAAGTCCAGACAACATATCAAATAGAGTTTACAAAAAGTTATTTGTAGCAACTTTGCATCCTTTTCATTCACTGCCAGTTTTATCTGTACCTCCTTATAGTTCATCATTCCACCAAACTGCTTTTAGATAAGTGCTCCAAGGACACCTATTAGGAAGATGCTTCCTGAATTAGCCTATCCAAAGTCTTGCAGATCCTGGGAATGGAATGAGGGAGTCAAACCCATGGTGATAAAAAGTTAAGGGAGTAGTATTGTTTTTTCTATGCAGCAAATTGCACCTGATGAATCCATCCAGTGTTGTTTGAAAATGTTTCTTTGTTACTGTTATCTGTGATAATATGCCATTGCTCCATTGCTCATTGTTGTTGATCATTCCAGTAAATGTTGAGTGGAAATAAACCGAATAGAGCATTATCTAAAATATTTGCCAAAAGAAGCTCACTTATTGCATGGTGCACTGCTTGCTGGTTAACAATACCATATTAGTGTTTAAAATAGTGGAGAGGTCTTGTGACTGTGTCCGTCTGTGCTCAAATGGCCCCTTAATGATGCTGA
The DNA here is from genome assembly GCA_036247105.1 of Cirrhinus mrigala. NCBI lineage: Eukaryota > Metazoa > Chordata > Actinopteri > Cypriniformes > Cyprinidae > Cirrhinus > Cirrhinus mrigala. The sequence continues at coordinate 23,464,928 of CM070007.1, read as the reverse complement.
ATCTGTAAGCAGCATTAACCCGGAGCTCAGGCTCCAGCAACACAATGCTCACAGACAGATCACTGTTATTCATTGTGAACCGAAACAAAGATGTTGGTTGGTTTAGTTACAGAGTAAAGAAATGAGTCATTTTTAACAAAGGTCCTTGGAGGTCAGTGCAGCGGGTAAACTGACTGTTGCACTCAGTAGCTTGGTTTATGTCAACAAAGCCATGATATGAAATTGCTTAATTTGTTTTCTTCAGATGATATCAATCTTATTTGAAGTGCATTTGTATTTGCAGGAAGAAAGGAACAAGTTTAGTGACGTGCTCTGAGGAGCTTACAGTATATTTAGAAAACGGTCTGATTTGCGGCAGCGTTATCTGGAGGTTGTTTTGGCTGGAGTTCATAGTCACTGTGGGGGTTTGTACTGGGACTTTAAAATGACTTAAAAAGAATCTATAAAAGACTTGACCTGATTTCTTCAATTTCTAGGGGTTAAAGAGTTTGTTTTGATTTTTTTTCCCCTCTATATTTTATTTAGTTGGATTTGGATTTTATCTTTTTTTTAGTATGTTACACAGCATCCATCTTTCATTTGTAATCAACAGCACATTAGTTTTAGTGTTTTTTATTAAGTTAGCAGATGTTTTTTCATCCAGACCAGTTGCAGGACAGTCCCCACTGGAATAGCCTGAGGTTAGGAGTCTTGCTCCAGGGCGCATTAATAACAGAGTAACTCTAGTTCTTTCTAACTGTGGTTTTTCTGAACGTGCAGATGCTTAACGTTTTTCTCTACAACTACCATGTTGAACTTTTCTAATGAATCAGCATTTATTGTGGCCCGCGATCCCTCATTGTGAATAAATCTGACTCCGGCCACCTAATTCACCCATTGTGTGAGTTATAGCGTATCTTGTGGACCAGAAAAGTATTCAAGATAAAGAAATAATCTTTGGTTTAAAACACCTGTGCCAAGTTTGTAGTATTATTTTAGTTTTTTAACATTAATGTTAGTTTCATGTTTTGAAAAACTTTTCTGGAATAGTATAAATTTAATGACTCAAGTAAAAACCTTCAGGTAAAAGATGATATATATGATGATTTTCCTTATACCGGACATTACGTACAGTTGATAAGTTTGCATCCCCCTTTCAGAATCATTACCAAAATAAGAGGGCTCATACAAAGTGGATGTTATTGTTTGTTTAGTACTGACCTGAATAAGATATTGCACATAAAAGATGTTTACATATAGTCCACAAGAGAAAATAATAGTTGAATTTTTAAAAATGACCCAGTTTACATCCCCTTAATTCTTAATACTGTGCTTTACCTGAATGATCCACAGCTGTGTTTTTTTTTGTTTAGTGATAGTTGTTCATGAGTCCCTTTTTTGTCCTGAACAGTGAAACTGCCTGCTGTTCTTCAGAAAAATCCTTCAGGTCCCACAAATTCTTTGGTTTTCCAGCATTTTTTTGTGTATTTGAACCCTTTCCAACAATGACTGTATGACTTTTCACACTGAGGACTACTGAGGGACTCATATGCAACTATTACAGAAGGTTCAAACGCTCACTGATGCTCCAGAAGGAAAAACTGTACATTAAGAGCTGGGGTTTGAAAACTTTTGAACAGAATGAAGATGTTTTCTTATTTTGCCTAAATATATATATTTTTTCATTTAGTACTGCCCTTTAGAGGCTACAGAAGATACTTACATGTTTCCCAGAAGACAAAATAATTTAAATTTACCCTGATCTTCAAATTCAAAAAGTTTTCACCCCCCTGGGTGCATCATGTTTCCTTCTGAAGCATTAGTGAGTGTTTGAACCTTCTGCAATAGTTGCATATGAGTCCCTCAGTTGTCCTCAGTGTGATTGTTGGAAAGGGTTCAAATACACAAAATGCTGGAAAACCAAAGAATTTATGGGACCTGAAGGATTTTACTGAAGAACAGCAGGCTGTTTAACCAGGACAAACAAGGGACTCATGAACAACTATCACTAAAGAAAAAAAAAAAAAACACTGTGAATCATTCATTCAAACTTTTAAACCGGGTAATTTTTATAAACTCAGCTATTATTTTCTCTTGTGGACTATATATTTTATGTGAAATATCTTACTCAGGTCACTACTAAATAAACAATAACATGCATTGTGTATGATCCCTCTTATTTTGGAAAAATAATTAACATTTTAATGATTCTGAAAGGGGATACAAACTTTTGACCTCAACTGTATATGTGTGTACACATCTATATTTTATTATTTTAAGCTACAATTATTTTTTAACAACATCATGAGTTTTTTTATTAATATTATTAATTCATAAACATCATGAGTCTTTGGGGAGTTCCACCACATTATTTTACAATCTGAACTAACCTTGTCATAAAAAGGTCAAACTGCCTGATATTTTAAGATTATTATTTATCTAATATTATTTACTGACCTTGACTGACAGTCAATGATATACCGACACACACATCAATGGGCATGAAGCAGTTTTGTTAATTCTTATGTTCCTGGTATAAATTTTTACTACTTTTTACAAAATAATAAATACTATGCAAACTCGTTATATTTTTGCTTCATGCCATCCAAAAAATATCAAAAAATTACAGTTATAAATATATGATTTGAAGTGACCCATATTTTTATCATTAATTGGATTGCAATTTATAGATTAGAGCTATTTATATGTTATGGCTACATGGTTACAAATGAAACTCAGGGTTTGGATAACGACACAGAAAGTCCTCTTATGAAACATGTCACTTATTCTGTGATATCCCATCGCTCATTTCCTTGGTCCCAGTAGTTGTCAGAACTAAAATATTTTCTGAGAAGGCTGATCGCTGTCTGTCTGAAACAGTGTCCCTGTTGCCTTACGTGACTATTTATGGTGGGAATTACGCTATGGAAAAATATGACAAACTGCATTCCAAGACTTAAACTGGAAATGGTGGAAAAGAGCACACAGTGAGTCTCAGAAGAGCTGAGGGGGAGCGGTAGACATTCTCATGAAGGGTTGTGGAGCCATCTCACATCCACACATTACTACCAAGCTATTGTCTGTACCACATTTGACCTAATATACTTGTCTTCATGATTATGGAGATGACATTGACGATGATAGTGCTGAAGATAGTGATTAATTACGTTAAAATGTTGATTTATCATTACATTGCATTTCTCTTTGTACTTATATTGATTTATATTGATTCAATAATAACATTTGTTAGTTAGATTGTTTGATACTTAATGTACTATTATATTGTCATCCAAGATGTTCATGTCTTTCTTTCTTCAGTCGTAAAGAAATTATGTTTTTTGAGGAAAACATTTCTCTCCATATAATGGACTGCTATGGTGCCCCGAGTTTGAACTTCCAAAATGCAGTTTAAATGCGGCTTCAAACGATCCCAAATGCGGTTGTAAACGATCCCAGCCGAGGAAGAAGGGTCTTATCTAGCAAAACGGATCGGTTATTTTCATAAAAATAATATAATTTATATACTTTTTAATGTCAAACGCTCGTCTTGTCTTACTCTTCCCGATCTCTGTTTTTTTCCGGTTCATGACAGTTCTCCCTCAACTTTAAAATCACCCTATATCGCTTTTTTACCTTTTTTGTTAAGGGTGTTTGATTTTCTTTGCATGTTCACTTTGCAAAGACTGGGTCAGTGCTTCTCCAGCGATGTAGGATGATTTTGAAATGATTTTTGAAGTTGAGGGAAAAAAATATGATCTGAGTTTTTCGACATACCCTAACTGTTTCAGGGAGAGCAAGACAAGACAAGCGTTTGAGAAAAGCATTTAAATTGTGTTTTTTTTTAATGAAAATAACATTGTTTCTCTAGATAAGACCCTTCTTCCTCGGCTGGGATTGTTTACAACTGCATTTGGGATCGTTTGAAGCCACGTTTAAACTGCATTTTGGAAGTTCAAACTCGGGGCACCATAGAAGTCCATTATATGGAGGAAAATCCTAAAATGTTTTCCTCAAAAAACACAATTTCTTTATGACTGAAGAAAGAAAGACATGAACATCTTGATGACAAGGGGGTGAGTACATTATCAGTAAATTGTTGTTCTGGAAGTGGACTTCTCCTTTAAGATATTTAAGAGCTCTCTGACCCTCCATAGACAGCAAGGGTCCTACCATGTTCAAGGTCCAGAAGGGTACCAAGAACATCTACAAAAAAGTCCATGTGGCATCAGTGGTTCAACTGTAATTTTATGAAGCTATGAGAATATTTCTTGTTGCACAAAAAATCTAAAATTCAACAATTCTTCACCTCCACCATCACCCTAGCGCCTACGATTGAACCACTGATGTCACATCGACTATTTTGTTGATGTTCTTGGTACCTTTCTGGATCTTGAACATGGTAGCACCCTTGCTGTCTATGGAGGGTCAGAGAGCTCTCAGAAATATCTTAATTTGTGTTCTTTAGATCAACAAAGGTCTTGAGGGTGAGCAATTAATGACATAATTTTCATTTTTGGGTGAACTATCGCTTTAAACAGCTCGTTCTTTTGCAGAAGATTTAGTTCACAAATAACTGACAGTCATGACCCAAAATGATTATTATCTACAATCAGTACTAAAATTCGGCATTAGTAGCATACTTTTCACTGTGTTAATCACACATTAGTTCAAGTTGTTGACTCAAGAATAGCTGTTATTGGAGCTTTCTGATTCACAAATGAATTGTTTAGTGTCATTTAAGAGACAACTCAACAGTTTGATTGCAAAGAATCAGCTTGTGCATTAAGCGGACATCACTCTTGTCTTAGAGGGGGTGGTGATTTATCTTTTTTTCCTCAAAATGACAAGGAATGATGTTTTTATGAAATGTAACATAAAAGGCATGATATTATGACACTCTGATAAAGTATACAATACTAGAAAATCTCTACTGGCTGACAAATTTCTACTGGTTAATCTGGTCCACTAGTATATTGCACACTGCTAAGTACAAAGCACACACAATATTATTAAAGTCTGTTTCTGCCTCAGAGTAAGAAATAAAACAGGTAATTCTAATATTAAATAAGTCACACTGTAAGATATAAAGTCGCAGTTATGAGAAATGAAGTTGCGTTTTCACAGTTGTTCTGAAAAATTCTGACAATTTTCCTGCAAATTGTCATGGGCAAAATAGCAATTTCAATAGGTTTTAAAGTGACTTCTGTGAGTGCAGTATTTCACAAATAATGCAAGCTCTATTAACAAGCAACAGTGGACCTTCCTGGCCTACAAAATTTTGCAAATGTGATGCATCTTTAGAATATACAATGCAATAACCGTCAAAACATTAAGGCTGCTGTGTATAATTTCTGCAGCACCAATGGCATCTGATGGCATATATAATGATTACGTCTATTTTTTCCTGTCTTCGATTATTTAAACAAATACTCATGAGAAACCCCTGTAATGATTTTCTGGAAAAGCATATCTGTCCTCAGAATCACTAAATGAATCATGTTTCTAAAAATGGTAGTAGCTTCAGTCAAGTGAGTTTTCTTTTATTCAAGCTGCGACTTCACAAATAATGGAACCAAATTGTAATCTTTTCTTTTTTCTTTTTTCCTCTACCTTGGGATAGAAATAATCCCCGCAGAGAACAGAGGAGAAGCTAATATCCTTGTTTCCTTGAAGGAGCGAGATATGGTGTACTCTAGGGAACCTATGAAGGAAAATACATAAAGTAAACATGTTTTTTTCCACTGTGGCCTGAATAAACCCCTCTTTTTGTGCGGAGATTTAATGCTTGAGCACTTATTTATTTAGTCTTGTGGCTTCTACTACCCCTTGACCCTTGCCCTTACGTCCTCTCTTCAAGGGTGATTCATTTCCACTTGCATACAAAGGGTTGACTGATGTTATTAAAACACTATCTTGAGGCGTTGTTTTCTGTGGTAACACTGGTAACCCTTGCAATCAAGTAATTTCATTGGCACACATCACATAATCACACTTCAGAACTAGCGTAACTCAGGTTTCTTTTTGAGATTTAGTTCTTTGTTTATCTGAACTTGAATGAGATTTGTAGATCTAGATATCCCTGGATGTCGTGTGTATCAAGCTACACAGGTTCACTGAAGTCATTGCAGGGGCAAAATAAGGAAAAGAAGATACACACACTCGAGTTAATGCCACACTCCTTAAGCTGAGATTTATACCCAATCATTGTTTGTGTGTTGTCATGGGGTTTGCCACAAGTGCGTCCCAGGCTTCCTAGTATTTCAGCAAATGGCCATCTGCATGTAAACGACCAGCTCTGAGACAGGTCAGATCACCCAGCAGTCGCTTTGGTGAGAATATTGCCCAAGTGGAATGGAAACTTCATTTCAGGGCTAATATTAGCCTGGCCCTCTGGAAAATTCCTTCTAAAAGTTCACAAGCTGAGAAAAGGCAAAGAATTTGTTTGGTGTTTTGCTTGACAGTATACACAAAACGAGTTTTTGCCTTTGTCTCCGGGATATGTATTAAAGGTTCACCCTTCTCCTTTTACAGGCTTTCGGTGTTTATTTAGTTGAAATAAACACCAGCTATCAGAAACAGGGGCTTGTTCGGTCCTTCTTCAAAAGTCTTTTTAGAAACCACGAGGCTTATAACATGTTTGTCCACTCCAGTGGAGGTTTCTCACCAAGACTGGACTACTTTTGTTCAGAGACACAATAGACAATGTTTTGAGACTGAACCCAGTTACTCCAGACCTCTAGACCTTCAATATCAAAGACAAAACACTTGAGTGTTTTGGGAAACAGGGTCAGACTTTTGAACTTAGTAGAGAGAGCGTGGCTTCATGCCAGAGACACTCTAGAGTGTTGATTGTACAGGTACAGAGTGTAATGAAATAAGAAGTGTTTGATGTATAATTTGTTAAGATTTGGTGTAGAACCCATAGTAGGATTGTTGCTGTTGTCATTTTGATGACATTTTGATGCTAATACGTTATCAGCCTGCCAACAGCCGTTACACACTGTAGGATCTGTGCGTGTGGCCAAAAATGAGAAGTCTGTCATCATTTACTCCCCCTCATGTTGTTCTAAACCTGTTTGAATGACTTTCTTCTGTGGAACACAATAAAATACTTCAGCGTTTTGAAAGGAAATTGGGTCCAGTGTTATTTTTGTATTCTGAACAGAAAATAAAGTCATGCAGGTTTGAAATGGAAATACCTTTAAGCTCGATTACACTTTGATACAGTTAGAAAACACATTGCATATGTGTAAAAATTCCTTTATACCCATACACAAATATAACATATATCCATATATTGAATATGTTGTCATATTGTAATGAGGACTCTGGGAAGCGTGTAAGATCCACGTGCGAGCTTTATTGAACAGATCGTAGTCAAGGCAGGCAAGGTCAATCTCCAACAAACAGTAATATCCAAGGCAAGGCGAGAGCGTAAATCCAATAAACAGGCAGAGTCCAAAACCAGAGAGAGCAGTCCGAAAAGTAACAAATAAACAAGGAAATGAAACCAGACAGAACTATGGCAATGAACGAGGCAAAACTGTGGCAAAAACAAAGACAAAACGATGACAAGAAACCAAACCGTGATAATCAAAAACAGGGCAATGAAAACAGGAAAAACGCTTGGTAGAGTCCGCATGAGCAAAACAATACTTCGCGAGTGTCTGTTTGGCATGGCCTGCCTTTAATGGCTGCCAAACAGGAAGCTACCAGCGAAGCAGCAGAGGGAGCAGCAACAGTCAGTCAGTAGGTGAGGGCTCCCTCTGCTGGCGTGGCGTTACAGAATCCCCCCCCCTAGGAGCGACTCCTGGCGCTCAGACAACAACAGTCCAGGAGGGTGGGGGAACAGAGGCAAAACAGGGGGTGGGACGGAGGGCCAGGTCCATGTAGAGGAAGTGGGCCTGGATCGTGGAGCAGGGACAGACAGTGAAGTACTGGAGGACCTGGACTATGGAGCAGAGGCAGACAGTGAAGCACTGGAGGACCTGGGCCATGGAGCAGTGGCAGACAGTGAAGCACTGGAGGACCTGGACTGTGGATCAGTGGCAGACAGTGGATCCTTGGAGGACCTGGGCCGTGGAGCAATGGCAGACAGTGGAACACTGGAGGGCCTGGGCCGTGGAGCAATGGCAGACAGTGGAACACTGGAGCAGGGAGAGCAGGAAGAGCCGGTAGCCATGGCGGGGCAGGCAGAGCAGGCAGCCATGGCGGAGCAGGCAGAGCAGGCAGCCATGGCGGGGCAGGCAGAGCAGGCAGCCATGGCGGGGCAGGCAGAGCAGGCAGCCATGGCGGGGCAGGCAGAGCAGGAAGCCATGGCGGGGCAGGCAGAGCAGGCATAGCAAGGAGCCATGGCGAGGCAGGCAGAGCAGGAAGCCATGGCAGGGCAAGCAGGGCAGGCAGAACAGGAAGCCATGGCGAGGTTGGCGGAGCAGGCATAACAGGGAGCCATTGCAGGACAGGCAGAGCAGGCAGAGCAGACAGGAGCAGAGATATCCATAGTGGAATTAGTGACATCCATCGCAGGGCGGTGTGATCACGGACGACCACCTTGGCCGTGGCATGACAGGCAGAGAGTTCATTGTAGGCCTTCTTGGCTGTGACATGGCGGTCAGAGAGTTCATGGTAGGCCTTCTTGGCTGTGACATGACAGGTGGAGAGTTCACGATTGGCCTTCTTGACCATGACATGACAGGCAGAGGGTTCGTGATAGGTCTCCCTGGTCGTGACAGGACAGAGAGAGAGTTCATAGGAGGACGCCGCCCCCATAGGAGGATCTACAGCTTGCGCTGACACCTCTGGGGGCATGGGCGCAGATGCTTGGGCAGGTGTGGCAGGGAGTTCATAAATGGGCGCCACCTCCTTAGGAGGATCCACAGCTTGAGCTGACACCTCAGGAGGTATGGGCGTGAACTCGTGGACAACCGAGGCCTCAGAAGCAGACGTATGGTCAGATGAGGCCTCTGGGGCAGACTCGCAGTCAGGCAAGGCCTCTAGAGCAGACTCGTGGATAGACGGGGCCTCTGGAGCAGATTCGTGGACAGACGAGGCCTCTGGACCAGACTCACAGACAGACGAGGCCTCTGGACCAGACTCATGGATAGACGAGGCCTCTGAAGCAGACTCGTGGACAGATGAGGCCTTTGGAGCACAGTGTGCTGCCCACACACTGAAAATGGCGATGACCATTACAGGCAGCGCAGTAGATAGTGGGATGTCTGTTGACCTTGAAGGTGTGGATGCTATGGACTTGTGGCGTGGGAATGTGGGTTCCTCGTGGCTTGGGTCAGTAGATACATGAGGCTCTAGGGGATCAGCTGAGACATGATGAGGTTCTTGGTGATCAGCTGAGATGTAAAGTGATTTAGGAAGGTCAGAGAGGACCTGGTGAGGTTTTGGTAGGACAACAGTTTCTTGCCTTGACTCAGGGAGGCCTGCTGTGGCTGGACTTGACTCGGGGAGGCCTGCCGTGGCCGGACTTGGTTCATGAAGATCAACTGTGGCTTGGCTTGGCTCATGGACGACAGCCGCAACTTGACTTGGCTCATGGAGATTAATTGCGGTGAGACTTGGCTCAGGGAAGACAGCAGCAATTTGGTTTGACTCGTGAAGATCTGCTGCAACTTGGTTTGACTCAGGAACAACATGGCTTGGCTCAGGAACAACATGGCTTGACTCAGGGACAACATGGCTTGACTCAGGAACAACATGGCTTGACTCAGGAACAACATGGCTTGACTCAGGAACAACAGCTGTAACGTGACTTGATTCAGGAACAACAGCTGTAACGTGACTTGACTCGTGGGGAACAGCTGTGACTTGGCTTGACTCGTGGGGCACAGCTGTGACTTGGCTTGACTCGTGGAGAACAACAGCTGTGTCTTGGCTTGGCTCATGGAAAACAGCTGTGACTTGGCTTGATTCATGGGGAACAGCAGCTTTGGCTTGACTTAACTCTGTTGCTTGACTTAACTCTGAAGCTTGACTGGACTCTGAGGCTTGACCGGACTCTGAAGCTTGACCGGACTCTGAAGCTTGACCTGACCCTGGAACTTGACTTGACCCTGGAACTCGACTGGACTTGGAAGCCTGACTGGACTTGGAAGCTACAGCTGTAACATGGTTTGACTCTGGAGCGGCAGCTGTAGCTTGACTTGACACAGGAACGACGACCGTAGCTTGACTTGACTTGGAAACTTGACTTGACTCGGGAAATGCAGCTGTAAATCGACTTGACTCTGAAGATGCACCTGCAGCTGGACTTGGCTCCGCGGCTTGACTTGGCTCTGGAACTACAGCTGCAACTTGACTCAAAACAGGGGTAGCTGCCGTGACGTGAGGGAGAGCCATTTTAGCTGCCCATACCGCAATTAGGGGTGAGTCCAGCACGTGGGCTATCAAGAGGCGTGGCTTGGAGACAGCGACCATCTTGTGGAGTGGCTCTGGGATGGCGGCCATCTTGTGAACTGGCTTGGGGGTGGCGGCCATCTTGTGGACTGGCTCAGGGACGGCGGCCATCTTGTGGACTGGCTCTGGGAAGGCGGCCATCTTGTGGACTGGCTCTGGGATGGCGGCCATCTTGTGGACTGGTTGTGGGAGGGCGGCCATGACAGGTGCAGGCTCTGGACGGGCGGCCATGACAGGTGCAGACTCTGGACGGGCAGGCATGGCGTGAGCAGGCCCTGGAGCGGCAGGCATGGCGTGAGCAGGCCCTGGAGCGGCAGGCATGGCATGAGCAGGCTGTGGCTTGGCAGACGTGACGTGAGCAGGCTGTGGCTTGGCAGATGTGACGTGAGCAGGCTGTGGCTTGGCAGATATGGCTTTAGCAGACTTTGGCTTGACAGGCATGGTATGAGCAGGTTTTGGCTTGGTGGGTACTGGAGGATCACGGGGTCCCTCATCCGTGACCCCCACAGTGAATGCAGAACCACCCAAAAGCAGAGCAAAGTCAATGTAACGAACCAAAGTCCAGTGAGGGGTATTACGTGGCATTTTGGATGATATGTCCTTATTTAAGCCAAAGCGAAAAATGTCCTTCAAAAAAGATTCCTTAAAGTCTACCAGATAACATAAGTCACAGAAGTCAGCCACATAGTTTTCTATGGATTGATTACCTTGACGTAATCGGACCAGGCGGTCTGCTGGGTCCATGGCGATCTGTGTTTGGAAGCCGCTGGATCTTTGGGTGGCGAAGTATTCTGTAATGAGGACTCTGGGAAGCGTGTAAGATCCACGTGCGAGCTTTATTGAACAGATCGTAGTCAAGGCAGGCAAGGTCAATCTCCAACAAACAGTAATATCCAAGGCAAGGCGAGAGCGTAAATCCAATAAACAGGCAGAGTCCAAAACCAGAGAGAGCAGTCCGAAAAGTAACAAATAAACAAGGAAATGAAACCAGACAGAACTATGGCAATGAACGAGGCAAAACTGTGGCAAAAACAAAGACAAAACGATGACAAGAAACCAAACCGTGATAATCAAAAACAGGGCAATGAAAACAGGAAAAACGCTTGGTAGAGTCCGCATGAGCAAAACAATACTTCGCGAGTGTCTGTTTGGCATGGCCTGCCTTTAATGGCTGCCAAACAGGAAGCTACCAGCGAAGCAGCAGAGGGAGCAGCAACAGTCAGTCAGTAGGTGAGGGCTCCCTCTGCTGGCGTGGCGTTACACATATGTATGTTCATGTATATCCATCCTAAAACGCGCATTACATGTTGATATATAAGGAAGTATAAAACATATGTTTTAAAAAAATTATACAGATTCTTGTATGCATGATGTTTAAATAAAGTTGCATATATAAATAACATTTATCATATTATCATATAGATATTAACATTTGCGCATATACTTCTGGCTGAGAGGAGTGAGATATTCTTGTGATCAGAACTCCAACTGTTTCACTGTTTGAATCACTTCGCTTGCTGTATTTTTCACAGCGAGTTTCGTGCTGGATGCCCAAATCCACTATAATTTTATAAATATTATTTTTCTGTCACAGAATGTAATGTTAACAGTGTTTTAGGTGAGAATGTACTCGTTTGCACTTCAAATATGTGGTTTGTTAATAAAGATAACGTTTGTTTGAAAATTTGCTTCAATGTTTTTTGGAGATGTGAGCTCCAGGGCATCAATGAGCGGCTGTTCAGCGCTCACGAACCCACTAAGAGCAGCTTTACCTCAGCCAGATCTTCTGGAATTTGCCGCTGACTCTGATGTCTCTGTAGTGGTTAAACATGAGCTAGAATTTGTAGATTTGTAACGATACATGTATTCGTATTGAACCGTTCGGTACGAGGCTTTCAGTTCAGTACGCATTACAAACCAAACGATTTGTTGGACTAATCCTATTACATTTGGAAAATAAAAGAGCTTAAAGTGTTTGAAATATAATGCACTCCAGCAGGGTTGTGACGGTGAGGTAGTAAATGTAAATGCCTGTGCGCAATTTACTTTCACTTTCGAATTAGTGGCATTTCGGCGTCAGTTGATTGAATGGACAACAACAAACATCGAATGTTTAACTGATCAACAAAATGAATACAAATACACCATGCTATAGGCCTAAAATAAAATAACAAATAACTTACACAAGTTTTAAATATAAAATACTAAAAATAAGCAATCGTGGTGGAACCAAATAAATAAGAAACAATTGTTAAAAAAGCTTCCAAAATCATCTTAGATAAACAGCAAAAGTCAAAAGGCCTTCCAAAGTCTAAAATATTTTTAAGATCATACTTTATGGTCTTAAAAAAAAAGAGTAAAAATCAAGAACATTTCTCTGCCAATTCTTTGTTTTTGCTGTATCGAAAACGTACCGTAGCGTGACAACACTGTATCATATTGAACCGAACCATGCATTTAATAATGCCCTAATAATTTGTTTTGGTTAAATATAAAGGGCAGTCTTCGGTCTTATTAATCTATTATATGTTCCAGAGCAAACAGTTTTGGCTGAGAGCAAAATCTCTTATTTATAAAATGTTAGTGGATTTGGGTGTCTGGCATGACGGAAATATTGCAAGCGCAGCTGGAGTTCCGATATCACTAGAATATCACACAAGTTGGCACGCTGTGATTACTTACATATCTCTCATTTGTGAGTGTGCTATTGTGTTCATACAAAAGTTTGACGGCACGAGTGTGTAAATACATAAAATAACAACGGAGTTTCTTTAAAAGTTCTTTAAGGTTCTTTAAAAGTTTCTTTATTATGTATAGTAGATATTATGAGGGAGAGAGAGATTGACTTAGCGATCGTGATTACCTGCATCTGATACAGCATTCATTCTTTAGATTAATCTCATTTCACAATAAATCATTAGTTTGAATGTCCGATAGGCTTGTGATTCCTGATGACAGCGCTGCTCGGTGCATTTGTTGGCTGTGCACAAGCTTTTTGAAAGAAAAAATAACTTCCTTGTTCAAAACGGCACTTTAGTAGTCTGCTGATTCATAAAAGAGTCTCTTGTCACCATCTAATAACAGAACAATGTAACTAAAATCACCATCATGAACACACACACTGTTTCCTAATACTAAACATTACTATCATTTATATAAAATATAATTTATTGAATAATAATATTCAATAAACAACAACAACAACAGCCGTCCTAAAAGTTGCTAGGCAATTTAGTCAAAAGTACAAAGGCAGTGCTCTGATATACAGCATTGAAGTCAAATAAACATGTTGAGATCTTGCCAAAAGTATTTGCTCTGGAACAAATAATAGATTACTGAGACCAAATACTGTCTATTAGATTCACCCAAAATGAATTATATCTCATGTTTAACCACTACAGAGACATCAGAGCCAGCGGTAAATTCCAGAAGATCTGGCCGAGATAAGGCTGCTCTCGGCGGGTTTATGTGCGCTGAATGGCCGCTGACATCCTGGAGCTCACATCTCCGAAAATGTTAAAGCAATCTTTATTAACAAACAAGTTTGTCCAAACAAGTACATTCTCGCCTAAAATCTCTTAAAACTACATTTTGTAACACAAAAATAGTATTATTGTTAAATTATAGTGGATTTGGGTGCCCGTCATGATACTCGCTGTGAGAAATACATTGAGCAGAGTGATACATGATACAAACGGTGAAGCGGTTGGAGGAGCTGTGATATCACTCTAATATCGCACTCTTATCAGCCAATCAGATTTGAGGACCAGAAAGACCTGTTGTATAAAATTATATAATGCCTTAGTGACATACAAAGCAATATCCCTCTTGATTTAGGGCAATATATCTCATTTATTACATTTCCCTTATATTTTCAATCTGTAATGTGTTAGAAAACACATTGTGTATGTATAAATACACTTTTTAAATAAGAATGATTTGCATCTTAACCGACATCTAAACAACTCTATTACTTCCTAGGTAAATCTCACCTGGCAATAGTCCAGCGGGTCAATAATGAAGGAGAAGGCGACCCATTCTATGAAGTGCTTGGCATTGTCACCCTGGAGGATGTCATTGAAGAAATCATCAAGTCTGAAATCCTGGATGAGACAGACTTATATAGTATGTGCCATGAAAGTCTTGTGTTTTCTTTACAAAACAGCTTAAATAGTACATTATAAAATGACAGCAGCGTGGATTTTGTTTTGAATCTACTGTCATATAAATAAGCTGTACAATACTAGCTTGTTAAAATACCTCACAGCTTCTTCAGTCTCTTGCTATGGCATAGTTTTCTGTAGCGAAACTTCAACAGATTCTTTCAGCTTTCACTTTCAACTAGCTTAACATTTACAAAAACTTTTTTAGCTGTCATTGTAAATATACATTTGCAAACATACACAGCACTAAACTTTCTTCCCGTCATCCCACTTTTCTTACAGCCGACAACAAAACAAAAAAGAAAATCACCCATCGAGAGAGGAAGCAGGATTTCTCGGCTTTCAAGCACATGGACAATGAAATGAAGGTTAAAATATCACCTCAGCTTCTACTGGCTACTCTGCGTTTCCTAGCAACAGGCAAGTGTACTGCATTGCTGCTTGATTTACCCCAGTGTGTCCTGTGACTGTAGTATGGTTAGGCTGCTCACACAGAGGAGGAGCTTGGCCTCTGGTTTTTGGTAAAAGTTGTGCCATGATGTTGATGTTTTTGGTTTGTATTTTAAGGTTTTGCATTTAGAAAGGGGCAACTTGTTTGGGTTAGTGTATAAAAGAATGCCTTCGAGCCAAGAGTAAGAATTAAAAACATCTTTGACACTGGCAAAAAAGCTTTCTCTTATTACTTTTTTGGTTTCATAATGTAACTTTTTTTTTAAGAAGGGAAGAAGATTTGGTGTAGAAGCCACAGTAGGAATGTTGTTATGGTTTTCTGTTGTCAAAGGTTATGTTGCTGTACTGCTTTAACAGATTTTTTTTTTTTTTAAGCCAGGCTGTGGAAACAATTTGATTAAACATGAAATATTATTTTTTAATGTTTTAGAAAGAAGTCTCTTCTGCTCTCCAAGGCTGAATTTATACAGCGGAAATACAGTAAAAACAGTAATACAAAAATATTGTAATATATTGTAAAATGTAATTTATTCCTGTAATGCAAAGCTGAATCTCTGAATTTCAGCAGCCGTTACTACAGTCTTCAATGTCACATGATCCTTCAGAAATCACACTAATATGCTGATTTGCTGCTTAGTAAACTTTTCTTATTTTCTGCTTGTTAAGTCGTAACCTAAGAAATGTTGTCTCAGGGTCCAAGCCTCTAACTGTTTCACTTGAGAATACTATCTCAGCAGCCATTTATGAAAACAGTTTATTCATATTGCACATTTAAGCTAAGCATTTAAAAATATGTATGTATTAGCACTGTTCTAAATGTATATTAACATCATTTGATGTTTTCTTGTGGCATCTGATGGAGGTGTTTGGACCCTGAAGTGGTAACGCATGACATTAGGCTTAACAAGTGGGTTATCAGTGTTAAAAACAGTATTTTTGTGGAACATTTTTTTTTTTTCAGGCTAGAATGTTTAAAATAACTATTTATTTGAAAATATTTTGTAAATGTATACATGTCTTTACTGTCACTTTTGATCAATTTATTTGCATCTTTACTAAATAAAAGTATAACTTTTTTTAAAACATATCTTACTCACCTCAAAATTTTAAATGTTAGTGTGAATAAAATAATTTTTTTTTTTACATACAAACAGTAAAAAATAAAATTATTCCCCTACAACAGACCAGTTTCAGATTTTCTGTAAGCCAGTCTGCATCATACGATGGTGTTGTAGTACCACATTAAAAAATAAAAATATGTAAGATTACGAGATTAAAGTAGTAATACTTTGAGAGTAAAGTTGAAATTTCAAAGAATAAAGTCGGAATATTACAAGAATAAAGTTGAAATTACAAGAATAAAGTCGAAATATTTGGAGAATAAAGTCAAAATTATGAGAATAAAATCGAAATGTTTCGAGAATAAAGTCGAAATTTCGAGAATAAAGTCAAAATATTTTGAGAATAAAGTTGAAATGATGAGAATAAAGTTGAAATATTTGTAAAATAAAATCAAAATTACGAGAATAAAGTCAAAATGTTGTGAGAATAAAGTAGAAATTTCGAGGATAAAGTCAAAATATTTTGAGAATAAAGTTGAAATTGAGAATAAAGTTGAAATATTTGTGGAGTAAAGTCAGAATTATGAGAATAAAGTTGAAATATTTGGAGAATGAAGTCGAAATTATGAGAATAAAGTCAAAATGTTTGGAGAATAAAGTCAAAATTATGAGAACAAAATCAAAATGTTTCAAGAATACAGTCGAAATTTTGAGAACAAAGTCAAAATATTTTGAGAATGAAGTTGAAATTATGAGAATAAAGTTGAAATATTTGTAGAATAAAGTCAAAATTATGAGAATAAAGTCAAAATGTTTTGAGAATAAAGTAGAAATTTTGAGGATGAAATCAAAATATTTTGAGAATAAAGTTGAAATTGAGAATAAAGTTGAAATATTTGTAGAATAAAGTCAAAATTCCAAGAATAAAATCAAAATGCTTTGAGAATAAAGTCGAAATTTTGAGAATAAAGTTGAAATGTTTCGAGAATAAAGTCGAAACGTTTTTGAGAATAAAGTCAAAATTATGAGAATTAAATAGTAGCAACTTAAGTTATATAATATATATTGAATATTTTGAGAGTATAGCCTGCACATGCAAATGGCCCAGATTAGGAGCGTTGGGAGAAGTTGCCAGGCCACCGGAATTTATTTGAATATATGTGGAATTATTAGCTGAATTCATACCATGTGTCATACTCGCAGGGACAGTATGCTTGGAAATAATATTTCACGTCTTTGATTGCATTTATTAGACCTATCTGTAGTGTGCCAGCCACGCATTAATAGCAGTAAGCTTTGTGCTTTTGGTACTTTTAATATAAAACAAAGTCTCAGCTTTCAAAATCTGTCAGTTTTATAGCGAAAGTGTTTTTCATGCTCTTTAATGTGGCGGGACAGATTGCTGTGTTCATGTGAATCAGTCGTCTTTTCGATTACAGTGTGACATTCTTTTCATTAAATTATACTGTTTTCTTTGTGAAAATTCCACCACCTACGTCTGTGGCGTCCAATCTTTCATTCTTCACGTGTAATTAAAAACAACAATAATACATTCTAAAGGTTGAAGTGGACTCCAACTTGTTAACATAATTTATATTGTTGTCTTTTCTGAGGTAAAAAAGTTCACGGTGTAATACAGTAAATGATTAGAAATAATATTTAACGTCTTCCATTCCTTATTTGTACCGCACCAGCCACCCAGTATATCTCAATAATTTTGTGCTTTGTTGCTTTTAATATAACACAGCTCAGCTTTCAAATTTGGTCAGTTTTATCATGAAATACAAATTATAAATGTGTGTTCCTCTTTATTTAAAGTTTTTAACACGATATAAACATGAAGGAACATCAGAAGGAATGAAAAAAAAACAGTATAGCCTAATTCAGTGAAACAAGTGTCTTACTGTAATCGGAAAGATGACTGCATGGCAAATACAGTAATCTGTCACACCACATTAAAGAGCGTGTAAAACACATTATTGTAATAGACATATTGGTTGTATTTCACTATAAAAATGACAGATCTTCATAGCTGAGACTTTGGAATACTTTCCGGTGCTCCCAATCTGGGCCATTTGTATGCAAAAGGCTAGAATATACTCTAAAAATATTGCAACTTTAATCCTGAAAAATTGTAACTTTATTCTCGTAATTTCAACTTTATTCTCAACATATTTTGACTTTATTCTCATAATATCAATTTGAATTTTTTTGTTTTTGTTTTCTTTTTTTTTTTTTTACATGGTACTAAAACACCGTCATAAGATCAGCCATTTACCCTACCTTTTAAAGGTTTTTTTCAGTATTTTTGAAAATAAATTATTACTTTTATTCATCAAGGATGCATGAAATTGATTAAAAGTGACAGTAAAGATATTTATAATGTGACAGTAGATTTCTGTTTCAAATAAAGTTGATTCTTTATAACTTCAGGCCTAAAAAAAGTAAGATTTCCACAAAAATATGAAGCAGCACAACCGTTTTCAACATTAATGACAATCTTTTTACTGTATTTTTGATCAAATAGATGCAGCCTTGCAGAGCATAAGCAAAAACTTATGAATGGTAATGGTACATTATATTTTTGTATAGTTGCTGAATCTTGCATTCTTGCAGAACTGTTCAGGCATTTGGCAAAACCTCCTACAAGTCATTTCCCTTGGCCTTACTGTCGATCAAGCCGCTGTTAAAAGGTCCCAAGGGTGGTTGTGCAAAATAGAGACAAAAAGGCCATGCCAAACATATTCTGACTGGTGTTCCCCTTTAAACCTAATGCCAGGATTTGGTGAGAACTTTCCTGTTGTGGCTTACGCTAATCATTGATTAACAAATACAATACTATTAGCGTTTCCTGGTCAAGGAGGGACCAGTTGCCAGCTTACAGATACTGTAAACAGAACAATGTTACAATGACTTATTTAGCAACAGACAATAAAAATATCATAAGTTAAAAGCGTTAACCAAAATAAAAAAGAAAACTGTTTTTGCTTTGCTGTGTTTCAGAAGACTTAAAATGGTCAGAGAAGATTCACAAGGCAACATTTAAGCATTTAAATTGATAAGCAGTTATTGAAACAGAATGTGTGACTGTCAAAAGCTGCATTTGTCCAAAAAAATCTAGAACATCATCAATCCAAGGTTTACTAATATACTTTGTGAAACCTGAAAATGCAGTATTACCTTTACCCATGGTTTGAAATGGCCAGGAACAGGAAGATAATGATCATGTCACCTTTTGCATTACAGAAGTTGAAGCATTTAGTCCAATCCAGATGTCTGAGAAGATCCTTCTGCGTCTCCTCAAGCACCCCAACGTCATCCAGGAGCTCAAATATAATGAGAAGAATAAGAAGGCCCTTGAGCATTACCTCTTCCACCGCAACAAGCCTGTGGACTATTTCATCCTCATTCTGCAGGTCAGCTTGGTTGTTTGGTCCAGGGCCGCAGAGGGCATAGAGAGAAGGGATTGAGGTTATTAGCCTAGAACAAGCTGGGATTTTCACAAGTATTTAACACGCCCATTATGAAAAGTTTCAGCTAGTGTACCTATGTGAAAGAAGAATATTGTAGTGAGTATTGCGAAAGACAGCCTTGCTGCTAAAGGAAAAACTAAAACTAAAAATCTCTACTAAAAGCTAAAAATGCTTAAAAAACAAAAAACAGTTACTAGCTATATTGATGAACACCTGGATTTCAATGTCATCTGTTCTCTAAGGGGAAGGTGGAGGTGGAGGCAGGGAAAGAGGGAATGAAGTTTGAAGCTGGAGCTTTCTCCTCATATGGGATGATGGCTCTCACCGCTTCTCCAGGTAAGCTAAATCCAAATGTCTTCCACTTCACTGACTGAATCCCAATTTGAATACCTGTACAAAGAATGAAAAATATATACTCACTGCGCTAGTAGTGAAAAATGTCATACTTTACATTACCCTTGTGGTTTTAAGGAATAGTTTACCCAAAAATTAAAATGTACTCATCCTCAGGCCAAGATGTAGATGAGTTTGTTTCTTCATAAGACCGAATTTGGGGAAATTTAGCTTTACATCACTTGCTCACCAGTAGATTCTCTGTAGCGAATGGGTGCTGTCAGAATGAGAGTCAACAGCTGATAAAAACATCACAATTATCCACAAGTAATCCACAGTCCATCAGTTAATGTTTTGTGAAATGAAAAGCTGCAAGTTTGAAACAAATTCATCATTAATATATTTTTAACTTCAAATCCTTGCTTCTGGCTAAAGTCCTCTATCCATAATATTGATTTGTCCAGTAAAAAGTCTTGTTTGAACCAAGAGAGAAAAATGCATGGATCAAGCACTGTTGACAAGCCAAAACAGTTCTAAACCAATGTGTTTGTGGATTTTGATATGAGAGGACAACAGTGGTTGGACTTTTTTTTTTTTTACTGGAGGAGGTGTAATTATGGATTATGGACTCATATTTTGGCCAGAAGTTTGAAGTTAAAACACCTTAATGATGAACTTGATTCTTACAAATAGACAGCTTCTAGGATCACAAGATGTTAATTGATGAACTGGAGTCATGTGGATTACTGTGATGTTTTATCAGCTGTTTGGATTCTCATTCTGATCCATTCTGAATCCATTGGTGAGCAACAAACTTATTTACATCTTGGATGGGCGAGTACATTTTCAGCAAATTTTCATTTTTGGGTGAACTGTTTCTTTAAGAAATAATACTGCAATGCAAAATTATCTTGATACCACATGATACACCCACATACCCTGCAATAGTGCAGAAGGTTGTGGGCTGTATTAGTCCAAAAAGTATGCGGGGATACATACTTTGAAGATCCACAGGAAGCGGAGCCTCATTCTGGCACCTTTGACATACTATTTTCAATCTGCTATGATTTGAATGCACTAACCCCAGTCAGGCACTATTGTATGAAGACTGTTATATCAGAATATATCAGAAATTCAAAAAATATCTTAGAAGGTCTCATTCCAAAGGTCAAATGTCAAGAGAATTTGCAACTTCTAGAGGTCTTGTACTTTTTTAAAAGTACTGATAATGTAATCTGTAGGGGTGAGCAATATGATGGTAAATATATTAGTACACCTGTGGCAGAAGAAATCTGTGAAATGATCAAGATTCTGCTGTATGTTTATTTCACACTACACATATTTGTGCACATCTCCTGCATTTGTACATATGAGAGCAATGCAGCAATATAGAGTGGGATGTGACAAGGTGGATGGAATTATTAATGTTATTAATCATAATTATACAGTAGTTTATTAGACATACTCTATATTGTCAAGCAACTCAAATGTGACCCGTCTTGTGCAGTTTATAATGTTAGCTTTACTGTTTTTAGTAATTTTGTAAGCAGATGTTTATGGACTGATGGCAGCATTTTGTGATTAAAAAATTTAATTAAATTAAGCTTTTTAAGAGTATTCTTTTAAAAACACCAGATGATAAACCATTTTTTAATTACATTTAAAGAAAAACAATCAAACAAACAAACAAACAAAAAACTATACTATTATAGTATATATTGTCAAAATATGTTGCCATGATATACAATTACTCCAGTAGTCCTGTTACTGGTGACTTTTTGCTAAATTAAATCATATTTGTAATATACAGTTGAGGTCCAAAGTTTATATACACCTTGCAAAATCTGCAAAATGTTAATTGTTTATTACAAAATAAGAGGGATCATACAAAATGCATGTTATTTTTTTATTTAGTACTGACCTGAATAAGATATTTCACATAAAAGATGTTTACATATACTCCACAAGAGAAAATTATAGTTGTATTTATAAAAATGACCCTGTTCAAAAGTTTACATACACTTGATTCTTAATACTGTGTTGTTACCTGAATGATTCACAACTGTGTTTTTTTTTTTTTTTTTGTTTTTGTTTTTTTTTGTTTTTAGTGATAGTTGTTTATGAGTCTCTTGTTTGTTATGAACAGTTAAACTGCCCGCTGTTCTTCAGAAAAATCCTTCAGGTCCCACAGATTCTGTGGCTTTTCAGCATTCATTTGAACCCTTTCCAACAATAACTGTATGATTTTGAGATCCATCTTTTCACACTGAGGACTATTGAGGGACTCATATGCAACTATTACAGAAGGTTCAACACTCACTGATGCTCCAGAAGGAAAAACAATGCATTAAGAGCCAGGGGGCTACAAACTTTTTGAATCTGAATCTTCTGTAGCTTCTGAAGGGCAGTACTAAATGACAAAATATGATATTTAGGGCAAAATAAGAAAAGTGTACCCATCTTCATTCTGTTCAAAAGTTTTCTGGAGCATCAGTGAGCGTTTGAACCTTCTGTAATAGTTGCATGAGTCCCTCAGTTGTTCTCAGTGTGAACAGTGTCTCAAAATCATACAGTCATTGTTGGAAAGGGTTCAAACACATAAAAATGCTGAATAACCAAAGAATTTGTGGGACCTGAAGGCTTTTCTGAAGAACAGCGGGCAGTTTAACTGTTCAGAACAAACAATGGACTTATGAACAATTATCACAAAAAATAAAAAATAAAAAATAAATAAATAAATACAGCTGTGGATCATTCAGGTAACAACACAGTATTAAGAATTAAGTGAATGTAAACTTTCAAATGGGGGTCATTTTTATAAACTATTGTTTTCTCTTGTGGAATATATGTTATCATCTTTTATGTGAAATATCTTATTCAGGTCCGTACGAAGTAAAAAAATAACAAGCATTTTGTATGATCCCTCTTATTTTGGTAAAACAATTAACATTTTGCACATTCTGCAAGGTGTATGTAAACTTTTGACCTCAACTGTTATAGTTATATCATAAAAGTAATATTATAATATAATATAAATCATAATATTTCACTTATCCACAACAGAGAGTACATGAAAGTCTTTCAGGGAAATTATCCACTAACAGGAATGATGGAGTGTTTTCAAATTATTTTGAAAAGCTTTAGATCAATCAGAAATTTGTAGGGGTTGAATACTCTGCCAAATTGTAACCATGTGCTACTAGTTTAGGGAAAATACCACAGAACATAGGTGACCTCTGCTGGTGACAACATGGACCTACAGTAATACTTCTAATGCTTTATTATGAGGGAAAAGAGAGTGATTTCTCTTTTTTTCTCAGATTAAAAAAGTGGTATTTAGTGATTTTCTCCACCTTTTGATCTCCTCAGTCCTGTTCCCTTCATTTCTAACTTTCCGTCACCTTGTAGTTGTGTTTCCCACCTTTTTGTGATGCTTTTCTCTTCCTCGTACTCTTTATTCTTCTCTGCAGTTCCTCTCTCCCTGTCTCGTACCTTTGTGGTCAGTAGGGCTGAGTCTGTTGCTGGATCTCCAGGTATAGTTAAACCAACATCCTTGTGCGGCTCAACACACGTGTCCTAAATTCAGTTTGGATGCTTGTAAGTCCAGTTGAAACAATGTCATAATCAATTGTGACTAATCAAACAACGGAAAGGTCAGACATCTGTCTGTGACTCATTGTAAACCATGCCGTATGTTACAGTAAAACCACAGAATTCCTCCCACACATTTTTACTTCACAGGCGTCCTGGAGTAAAGGCCGGCAGCAGGGCCATACACACACACACACACACACCTCTGTACATAGTCACCCACACACACATGCACACACATACTGTTCCCTGTTCTCACATACCTCATGCTGACTACCAGCATGTAGGGTTCAGAGTTGGGCCCCTTCAGGCCAGCATTGGAGCCTTGAACTAAAGACGTGGTGGCTCCCTCACTCCACTCACACATCCAAACACGGATTACATACATTCCAACCAAATTGTGGCATTAACACACCCCCGCTGTTGAAACCTGTATGTGTATACATGTGTATGTGTGTATATGTGTAAGAAAGCATAAATGTGTGTACTGAAGTGCGAAAGTGTGCATATTAGAGCGTCTGTTAGCTCGTGTTAGTGTGTGCGAGTAAAGAGAATGTTTGTGTGTGTGCACTTGTAAATTTCCCCCCTCTTTATGAAGTGGAAAACATAAGCTGTGTTTAATTAAAAACAAGCCAGTCTTCACTTTGAAAGCTCTTAGGCTTTTTATCATACTCTTGCCAGCGGCGGCACTTTACATACATGAAACACCCCCTTCATAACTAGCGACGCTATTATTGAGTTCTAAAAAGCTGTTACAAGCTATTATAAAATGATAATATACCATGTGCTACTTAGTGTCTCTATAAAGTTGGATTTGAGGGTCTAGTTTCTAAACGATTTAGTAGGCTGGAAAAGCCATGAACATCTACAAAAGTACACTTCTGGTCAAATGTTTTGGATCGGTTAGCTTTGTTACTGTTTTTGAAAGAAGTGCATGTATTTTATCAAAAATACAGTACTGTTGTGAAATATTGTTACAGTTTAAATTATCTATTTTATATGTGAATATATTATAATTTGCTGTTCAATAAACATTAATAATTTTAAAGAATTTCACTTCCAGAACTAATATGTATAGATAATGTACTCACCCCCTTGTTATCCAATTTGTTCATGTCTTTCTTTCTTCAGTTGTGAAGAAATTATGTTTTTTGAGGCAAACATTTCAGGAATGTTTTCCATATAGTGGACTTAAATGGTGCTTGTGAGTTTGAACTTCCAAAATGCAGTTTCAATGCGGCTTCAAAGGGCTCTGAACTATCCCAGTCGAGGAAGAAGGGGATAAAAAAGGAGGGAAAAAATGACAATTTATATACTTTTTAACCTCAAATATTTGTCTTATCTAGCTTTGCGTGAAATCTGTGTATTCTGGTTCAAGACAGTTAGGGTATGTTGAAAAATCCCATCTAATTTTCTTCTCCAACTTCAAAATCATCCTACATTGTTGTGTTACCTTTTTTGTAAAGAGCGCTTGATCTTCTTTGCATGTTCACTTTGTAAACACTGGGTCGGAACTTCTGCAGCGATGTAGGACGATTTTAAAGTTGGAGGAGAAAATTAGATGGGAGTTTTTCAACCTACCCTAACTGTCTTGAACTGGAATACACAGAGTTCACACAGAGCTAGACAAGACGAGCATTTGAGGTTAGAAAGTATATAAATCATTTTTTTTTAGAAAATAACCGATCGTTTCACTAGATCCTCGGCTGGGATAGTTCAGAGCCCTTTGAAGCTGCACTAAAACTGCATTTTGGAAGTTCAAACCATTGAAGTTCACAATATGGAGAGAAATGCTGAAATGTTTTCCTTAAAAAATATAAATATTCTTTACGACATGAACATCTCGGATGACAAGGGGGTGAGTACATTATCTGTAAATTAGCTGTAAATTTTTGTTCTGGAAGTGAACTTCTCCTTTAAAAAAAGATCCCAAACTTTTGAATGAAATAGTGTACTTTTAAACAAGTTTCAAACACACCCCTATTCTATCACTCCACTATTCTCACGCCATTGGTTAAGCCATTGTTGATTGTATGCGTTTGTTTTTTTCATGATTAGTACATTAATGATGCTTGCTTTTTTCCTGTGCAGAAAACAAATCCCCTCCTCGGTCATTTGGACTGAACCATTCTGACTCGTTAAATCGCAGCGAGCGGATTGAAGCCATCACACCATCGCTGGGCAGCAGTAACCACCAGCTTAATGCCTTCCTGCAGATATATGTGCCAGACTATTCTGTCAGAGCTGTGACAGACATACAGTATATTAAGGTAAATAGAATCGCACAAACAGACTAGCTTATTTGCAGTTTCTGCACATTTTCTTGTCATTACAACCAGTATACACGAAACAAAATCCATGTCATTCTTCAGAAACCATTCATTGCATATTTTTTTTAACACTGTTGTGGCACCCATTGTGACGCTCAGGGTTCAGACTTTGGTCAAAAAAATTTGGATGGACAACTCTGTTCCTGGAGGGCGACTGTCCTGCAGAGTTTAGCTCCAAACCTAATCAAACACACCTGCCTGTAGCTTTCTAGTGATCTTGAAGACATTAATTTGTTTGTTCAGGTGTGTTTGATTAGGGTTGGAGCTAAACTCTGCAGGACAGTGGCCCTCCAGGACTGAAGTTGCCCATCCCTGCCCAACTGCAGCCTAATGGCTGTAGTCCATTGGCAGACTAGGGCTATTGCTCAGTGATGAACATGTAATGTGGCTTAGTTACAAACTGCTGGCTGTGGCTCAATGGCAAATGTGGATTTGAGTGTTGGCTCTGGGACAGACATGAACTTGGGCACTGGGTAGGGGTGTGTGGCAATTGGGGACATGGGTTTTTGTTAGGGATGCATCAAAATGAAAATTCCGGGCCGAAACTGAAACCGAAAATTCAAGGTGCACTAATTATTTGCTATTTTATTAATTAGTATAAAGTTATTTTTTAAGATTTCTTTTTATTTTAACTCAATAATTTGAATGATACTAATTAAAAAAAAAAACACAAGCCAATAAAATGACCATACATTTACTAAAAATAACAATAAAATTGGACAGAAAATCTAATAATGTTAAATATCAATATATTATTTTTATTTAGTTCTGTGCAACAGAATCAGATATAACTTTTTAACTAATTATCTACATAATGTGTAGTCCTACAAAGCTATTATTATCAGAGCATGTAAGCAGAGCACAGGGGGCAGATCAGTGGATGAGAGGGTAGCGTCATTTTACCAGCGTTGCCCGGTACAGCTCTACTACAGCATGTCACAGCACAGTAGCGCTACTGCAAACAGGAACAAGTATACTACATATACATGCTTTTCCGGTGAGCATGAGCGAGCAGTACACGAGCAGAACGCACATTCATAGAGTGGAATATTGAGCGGAGCGTCACACCGCGCAGTGACAATGGCTAGAACACTACCGGGTAGTGCGTTTCACCATACATAGGCGTATATATTATATATATTTTTGGCTCATATTTTCAGCCGTTTTTCTCTTTCAGACAGAAACCGAAAATTTCCAGCCAATAATTTTAGTTGGCTGAAAATTCGGTACATCCCTAGTTCTCGTTGGTCATCCACATTGGCTGATGTGGCCATGGTATGAGCTCTTTTAGAAGAAAAAATAAATAAATTCCAAAGGAGGGAACTGAAAGCAAACAGCTGAGAAAGAAAATACATGTATAACAGTATATTGGATCTGGGCAACTCTTAAAGTGACAGCAGTCTAATATTCCTGCTGTCTGTCATTCATGTTAATCAAACAACAAAAAAAAGAGAAAATCTCTCACTGCTCTTGACTAAATCACTTTTGTACCTTTAATACGAATATATCGTGTTTTTATACATTTGATTACTTTATACAATCTAATTTATTTGTGTACTGTAGTTTTTTGTCTTATTGCTTATAATTAGTTACTTATTCTTATTTTATCACTGTTTACTATGGAAGCCCATTTCCGCCACTGAATAAAAAAATAAATAAATTAAAAAAAAATTGTGAGAAACTCGCAATTGAAGTCAGAACTTCAAGACATAAACTCACAATTCTTAGAACATACTGTATCAGTCTTTTTTTCCCTCAAAATTGGCCTTTATAACTCGCAATTGCGAGTTTATATCTCACAATTCTGAGAAAAAAGTCAGAGTTGTGAGATACAAACTTGCAATTGTGAGAAAAGTCAGAACTGGGAGCTGAATTGCAATTGTGAGTTTATATCACAATTCTAAGAAAAAAAAAGAACTGTGACTTTATATTTCGCAATTGTGCGTTTCTATCTCAAATTTTTGAGAAAAAAATGTGAGATAAAAAGAAAGCAGTTACTTTTTTACCTTTTTATTCTGTGGCGGAAATGGGCTTCCATAGTTTACTTGGTATCAAAAATGTTGATATCATAAAAGACCTCATTTAAAGCAAAAATAACTGTATCATGATATATATCATTACCGTGATGTAAAATTACTCATATCGTGATACAAGAGTTAAAGGCACAATATATACATTTTTTTTAATTAAAATATCCAAAAACCATCAGAACAGTGTTATATATTTTGCTTGTGTATTTGTGTACTTACATTATCCCATATGTTTCCCAGAATGTTTAAATCCAGAGAAATGAGCAGTTTTAACTAGTGTAACGGACCGTGTCCTTGCGTCGCCTGCCAATGACTTCATACACCCTCGATTTTACGGTTTTATTTTGTAGAAAACATGGAAACCCCAAAGACGCTATAATATGTTATGCAGTTTATTAGACAGGTGACGAACGCACAGAGTAGCATTATAACTGAACTTTCGACACACTCATATGTATCTAGTATGACAAAACAGCGCTGTTTTACCTCACATACGCATGACCGGATGGAGCGTAAGCGTTCGAATGTGGCATAATAAAAGTTCCGCTACTTTTGAGGCCTGTATCGTGCTCGTCCCTTATTAGCAATTGCTCCAGCGTCCTCGTTTCGCTTCCATGACTTTCATCCCCACCCTGCCTCATACTACAGTGACCTTAATAAGCCTTTAATACATTAGCTCATCCATGGACATGATTTCTGCCCGAGTCCCGACAGATTGCATCAGCCCAGAGATGAGGACAACAACTCCCATGATTCCACACACAATCATAGTGTCATCAAACTACGCCTTTGTTTATTTGTTTGTTTTGAATATGCGCCCTCTAGCGGTGAAAACTTACATATCGTGCCTGCAAAAAGCCAGACAATTTGTTCACCTTATTTTGATGATTTAGTTTGGTTTGAACCCATTTCGTTTTCCGTAACCCCTTTTCTGTGTCATTAATAGGTAACACGCCAGCAGTATCAGAACGCCGTCATGGCTTCACGCATGGACAAGACGCCACAGTCCTCAGAGAGCGAGTACACCAAAATCGAAATGACTTTGACAGACCTCCACGACGGAGTGACCGACGAAACCACCACTCTGTTCAACCAGACACAGAACTGCGTGGCCCACAACAAGACGAACCACACAGGCCACAGTGAGGGGGCCATCTAGCCCTCAGTGGGGTGGTGGAGCAAAGCGGATAGCAAAACCCTGGAGCTGCTCACCACCCCAAACCACTCCGATCTGGTAGCGCAATGCTACCGGAACCTGTGCTCGAGCTGACCCGAGGCAAAATGGGAGAATCCAGTGACCCGTTCCGGTCCCATTCATTCCGATAAACCGCAGCGTTTATGTCCCCCAGACCAAAGAGTTTGGAGGATGGACGTGTTTGTGCTCCGACGAGCCCCTCCAGCTACACTCAAACTGCCCCGTGACGTTCGCAAAACACAAAAGATGTACTCTAGGCAGATGGTGTAATAGGGTAAATCAAAGACTGTTCCAAATACCGCTTTGAAGGAAACCGTGAACCGTGAACCAATTCTACTCACATATTTATTTATTTTGTATGCATTTGTACATACATGTCTGAGGATATAATTGTCGGCACATGCAAACACCTGTCTGTAAATTGTGCATGTGTATGTGTGTGCCTCTATGAGTGTCACTGATATCATGCACATGCTATATATATACATAGTTACAAATACAGCATTGTATATGTACCGGTGAGGGTCTTTTACATGTATATTTCAGAAATGCTTATTTTTATTGTTCTAAATCTGGTATATCCCACAATACCTTTTACACCTTTTTAAAAAAAATGAATCATTATATTGCCTTTAAAAAAATCATATTAATTTTTTAACATGTGCAATGAAACACATTTTATTTAAAAGATGATTTATCATGATTACTGTATTGTAAATTATAGATCTATTTGTATGCATTTATTGTATCACATTTGTATATTTGTTCTGAGATATTTTGGATTCACTTCCAAGGATGAACAGGTCCTATTTTGTCTGCTTTAAAATGTTAATTCTATCAACGGCACAATTACTTTACATTTAAAGCTGAAGGCAGTCTTATTTAAATGAAACGACAGACCTGTCAGGACTTTATGCAAGGGAGAATCAATATGCATCCGTGCGATTCCTAACTGAATCCAGGCCGTAACAAAGTAAATCATTAAAATAACTACTATATTAAATTGTTTTACCCATCATACATCTGTAAGAAAGGTGCCATAGTGTTTAAATGGCTGTACTTGTGTGTATTACCTTTATGTATATAATGTTGACTTTAATGGTTATTTATATGAATGCTGGAAACTCCTGCTATGCATATAGTTGTAGTTTTTTTTTTTTTGTAGTAGTAATAGTAATAGTTCATGCAAAATGAACAGTTGCTGAAAATGTACTTACCCTCAAGCCATCCAAGATGTAGATGAGTTTGTTTTGGAAACAGATTTGAAAAAATGTACCAGTGGATCCTCTGCAGTGAATGGGTGCCGTCAGAATGAGAGTCCAAACAGCTGATAAAAACCTCACAGTAATCCACAAGCAATTCACATGACTCCAGTCTATAAAAGCAAAAAGCTGCATGTTTGTAAAAAATAAATCTGTCGTTAAGATTGTTTTTAACTTCAGATTGTAGCTTCCAGCTAAAATACAAGTCCTCTGTCTATAATATTGCTTTCTCTAGTGAAAAAGTCGTCTTGTCTGAATTAGGAGAGAAATACGCACAGATCAATCATCGTTTACATGTAAAAACAGCCCCCAGAAATTCTAAACAAATATGTAGGTGGATTTTGAATCGTGTGGATTACGTGTTGATTACTGTATTTTTACCAGCTGTTTGAACTCTCATTCTAACGGCACCCATTCGCTGCAGAGGATCCATTGGTGAGCAAGTCTGTTCTCCAAATCTGTTCCCACAAAGAAACAAATTCATCTACATCTTCAATGGCATGAGGGTAAGTACATTTTAGCAAATTGTAGTTTTTTGGTGAACTATTCGTTTTAAGATGAACCACTTATATTTTCTCCATTGCCATACTTCCCACCCCCTCCTTTTTTTTCCCCTCAGTGACCCAAACCACCAAGATCATCAAACAGCATACAACTTATTCCTATAACCATTCCTATATGTTGTTATAGGTGGCAGCTGCGTGACCCTGTTTCTACAATGTCAGACTTTGTGGTAAATCTGATTCAGGCAGCTTTTAAGACTTTGCCCTAGATGTTTTCATGTGTTCAAATGGTTATTTGAACCACAGTAGATAAACAACAGTGCTGCATTACTTGCATGATTTATACATGGGTCAGTACCACAGACAGCCACTGCTTGGCACTATGGTCTAACAATTTAGCCAAACTAAACCTTGACAAGGTTGTTATCTTAAAACCGATGCTCTTTATACCAAAGATTTTACTTAAGAGGTGAGATCAGAGATTGTTGGGCTTTATTTAGTAAATTAAAGCCAACTTTGATTCTATTTTTTCCTAGACAGATGCTCTTATGGGGATAAATACAGGTTCTGGCTTTTTACATTTTTTTTTCTAATTTGCTTTGTTAATGAATTGTAGCTACTTTGTAACTAAAATGTAAACCCTAGGGAAGAAAAACGGTTCTAGAAAGTTTTATTAAACATTCATCAGTTTCACTGTGGTACTGTGTTCGGTGTGCTGTTCTTTCATAAAAATCTACAATTTGTATTTTTTTAAAGAAATCCTACAACTGCACAACAAGATATTTCAACCATTCCAAGATTTTTCTCCATTTAGTTGACTTTAATGGTGGCCGATGTGTTGAACTAGCGCTAAGATGTGCATCTTCCTAATAATGTTGGAAAAGTCACTTGTGGTTAGTTCTTCGTCTGTGTACTTCAGTTCAAAAAAGGCCAGGTCACGTTCATCTCCAACTTCAAAATCTTCCAACATTGTTTTACCTTTTTTTTTTTGTAAAGGGCGTTTGACTTTTTTTGCACGTTTGCTTTGTAAACACTGGGACAGTACTTCCACCTCCGTCACGCGTGACCTTTCCAACATGATTACGTAATGCGTAAGGTGAGGCTGGTGCAACACGAGCATCTATGGTTAAAAAGTATATAAACTGATAGAAAACAACAGATCGTTTTGGTAGATAAGGCTGTTCCTTGGCTGGGATCGTGTAGTGGCTTTTGAAGCTGCATTGAAGCTGCAGTTTGGACCTTCAACCTGTTGATCCCCACTGAGGTCCACTATATGGAGAAAAATCCTTGAATGTTTTCCTCAAAAACCTTAATTTCTTTGCGACTGAAGAAAGAAAGACATGAACATCTTGGATCACATGGGGTTGAGTAAATAATCAGTAATGAAAAAAATCCCATAATTATGTAACTTCAGAATTTTTAACACTTCAAATGACGGTTGTTGTAATCATAGGGCTTCTATGCTCATTAATCCTGCTGTGGATCCTACGTCCACTGTGCCCTGCGTTTAAGCCAATAAGCAGTATATTGCGGCCCATGACGGCTTCAAATCTGCACTGCAAAAGGACCCCCTCAACATCTGGCAACACACAGGCTTTCAATGACAGGGACTCTGAGGTGGAGTTTGGACCTCCCCACTAAGGTATGCCTAGTTATTTATGTATTGTGGTAATTTGCGGGTCGTGTCAAAAAGTTGTTGGTCTAGATAAGAAGTGTATTCTGTATGTTTGACTCGTATACAGTAATGTTCTTCCAAATACTATAATTGTAATAATTTTAAGCTTCCGGTGCAATACTTGGTCATTTCCAATCTGGCAACACTGCTTGTTGTATTGTCCTGTTGCTTGTTACGTATCATCCTGGTTTAGGCTAGTTAGGATGCCTTGTTCCATGCTGTTCTTCATTATTCTAAAAACAGAAAACCTGCCAATACAGTGCCTTGCGAAAGTATTCAAGTTTTTTCACATTTTATGTTGCAGCCTTATGTTAAACTACTTTAAATTACATTTTTCCCACATCAATTTACGCTCTATACACTATATGACAAAGCAAAACAAAAAACAGATTTGTGACAACTGCAAATTTAATAAAACAAAGCACTGAAAAAAGTATATTGCATAAGTATTCATACCCTTAACTTAGTACTTAGTTGAAGCACATTTACAGCCTCAAGTCTTTTTGGTTATGATGCAACAAGCTTTGCACATCTGCATTTGGCAATTATCTGCCATTCTTCTCCTCGCCTCTTCACCTCTCAAACTCTGTCAGCTTTGATGGGGGCTGGCAGACATTATCAGATTTCTCCAGAAATATTTGATTGCGTTCAAGCCCAGACTCTGACTGGGCCACTCAAGGACATTCACAAAGTTGTCTATAAGCCAGTCTTTTTGTGTGCTTAGGGTCATTGTCCTGTTGGAAGGTGAACCTTCTGCCAAGTCTGAGGTTCTGAATGTTCTGGACTGGGTTTTCATTAAGACTATCTCAATATTCTGGTGCATTGAGCTTTCCTTCTACTCTGACGAGTCCCTCAGTCCATGCCACTGTAAAACAGCCCCACAGCATGAGGCTGCTACCAGCACACTTTACTTTTGGGATGGGACTCTGCAGGTGATGAGAAGTGCTTGGTTTCCTTCAAACATGATGCTTGGAATTGAGGTTTGTCAGACCAGAAAATCTTGTTTCTCACAGTCTGAGTGACCTTTAGGTGCATTTGTTTTAGGTAAGTAGGTGTGTCTTCACTGAGGAGAGGACTGAGTTTGGCTGCACCTCCTTAAAGACTGGAAATAGTGTAGTGTTGCAGTGGTGTTTGTCCTTCTGTAAGTTTCTTCCATCTGCATATATGATCATGAAGCTCTACTAGAGTGACCATCAGCTTCTTGGTCACCAGTCTAACCAAGCCCCTTCTCCATCAATTACTCAGTTTGGCCAGGAGGCCAGCTCAAGGAAGAGTCCTAAGTGTTCCAAGCTTCTTCCATTATGGATAATACATGCTTCTGTGAACCTTCAATGCAGCAGATTTATTTTTCTGTACTCTTCCCCAGATCTGTGGCTTGACACAAGCCTGTTTCTGAGCTCTACAGGCAGTTATTTTGACCTTAGAGCTTGGTTTTTGCTCTGATATGCATTTTCAGATGTTAGACTTTTACTATAAGATATGTGCCTTTCCAAATCATACTCATTCATATGAATTTGCCACAGATTAACTCCACTCAAAGTGTATTAACATCTACAAGCGATATGAGTGTTCCTGAGCTAAAATTCAAGTGTCCCAGAAAAGGGTATGAATACTTATGCAATGGAATCATTTCAGCTTTTTATTTCTAATAAATATCCAAAGTTGTTACAAACCTGTTTTGTGTTTTGTCATTATGGTGTATGGAGTGTAGATTGATGTAGAAAAAAGTAATTTAAAGCAGTTTAACATAAAGCAGTTTAACATAAATTGTGAAAAAAAAAAAAATCAAGGGGTATGAATATTTTCGCAAGGCACTGTAAAAGTAGTCAAATGCTAATGTAGTTAGTAAACAAGACAGGAGACCAATGGTGAATTTATTATGGAAAATTATTTTTATTTTACATTGCAATGCAATTTCCCACATATATAAGTTTGAAACTCTATAAATCAGAAGCTATCATTCAGGGATTCAGGGAACAAAAGTGAATTTTGAAGACATGAAATCACATGCCCTAAACAAACAAACAACAACAAAACAAAAAAACAAAAAAAAAAAAAAAAATTGGATTAATAAATGCCATGTCTATTTTGCTATATTTCTTTTACAGACAGAACAGTTTTGCACCTTTTCCTTTTGCTAAACTGAAAACTAATAAAGTCACAAAAATATAGTTCGTATTGAACATGAGCTAAAAAAAAAAATCAGAAATTAGGAAAAATGTAAAAAACAGAAAGAAACAAAGACTCAGTATATTAGTAAGTTACTGGCACGTTTAACACGCAACTATACTGTAAACTATGCCAAAATGTAATATGAAAACACGGGTTCAAACAGAGATGTATGCAATGCTACCTATGTCTATACGGATGAGACATCACCCGCTAAAGAGGCATCTAAGATACGCTACTAGGAAAATTGGACGAATACTGTTTAAACTCAATGCATTTTCTATAATATATTATCTTTAATTCATCTAAGCCAGTTTCCCTTGCACAGACGACTAAAAAGGACAACTACCAACACCAGTGCAAATTAGCCCAGGACTAGTTTTAATCCATGTCCAGGGAACCGGCTGTATTATGAATATATGTATTTTACACACCCACAATACTGAGCTTTATATAAAAGGCTAATGAAAACAGAGGAAAGAGAGACGCTGGATCTTTTTTATCAGGACGTAAAAACACTTTCTCTATACCATGGTCTCTGAAGAACCAAAAACAAGTATATTTTTGAAAGAGCTGCCCCGTTGTAGGATATCCAGTTGTTTTTAAACTATAAACCAAAACTGACATATAAAATATGCATTGTACGTTTAAAAATATCTCTTTAACTGATTCCTTTGAAACAACCAAGGGCCTAACTAAAAAGCTTTATACTTTAGTCCTACCTGGTCTTCCCATTAAAAAAAACTGGCAGTCTGACCCAAGATGAAAAACTACATTCGCATTAAAACAACAACAACATACAGTTATAATATGCATATGCGTAATACATGTTGCGCTATGGATTGGGTATTTTCATTCAAACAGATCCTAGATACTATCTTTGAGTAATGCATATAAAAGTCACACTAACCATTCTAATCTACCTGTTTCATGCAATTGGAACACTTCCCACAGCTAAAACCGCTTCCTCTATAAACCGTGAACCACCGTTTTACTCGAGAACAACGTTTATGTCTTTCAAACTCTACTGTGAAGACAACTTAAAGTGTCTAAAGGGACCCTTGAAGCTAAATCAAACAATTGCTTCACACCGTTTTGGTCCACGTGAGAGTAAACCATCAACAGAGTTCAAACATTAGCCAGGACTACATTAATTTCCAAAGAAACAGTCACTATGTCCAGGTGTTTACTTCATTGTACTTTTTCTCTCAACAACTGATGTTTAATAAGCCGCCCAGGCCATAAAACACAGTTTTACAAATATTTTTTTGCATAACAAGGTCACTTACTGTATGTATGATATTTGAATAGTTTGCATCTGTCTTACGTGAGGCAGATATTAATGGCACGCAACGTTTGAGACAAAACTAGACTGTTCTGTTTAGCTTATATAAGAGTGTAAAAATACAGTATGTCATTGTTCAATGTGACATCGCTGCCAAAATTAGAGCAGGTACTAAAACGATCTGTTTGTGTGTGTTCTGACTTATTTTGCACCCTATTACAAGAAGCATCTGTCTGCTACTCTGTAGCATTAGTGCTAGCCAAAATGTCTGCATTAAAAAAAGATGAAAAACAAGAGGTTAACAACAAACCTCTCTCTAAAAAAAAAAAAAAAAGAAAAGCTGCTGCATGCTGTTGCCAAGTAACTGGATTCTTGTGCTGGCTGCACTTCCTTATGCACGTCACAATGAACCGTGCTGCTTCATTCAGATTCTCAACACACGCAGGACGCAGCACAAACACCCTGCCAACATACACAGCTTCAACACACACACAGAGTGTTTTTTTAAAGGAACAGTTATTGGATACAGTCTTTGTAGGAGGTAGCAACCAAGCTATTCTGACTGGATGGACTGGCTACTCGAACATTATGTCTAAACTGTTGAAAACTATAAAATAATAGTAAAATATGACTATAACATATTTAAAAAAATAGGACGTGTATCTGTGAGGATCCAA
Source organism: Cirrhinus mrigala (assembly GCA_036247105.1). Classification (NCBI taxonomy): domain Eukaryota; kingdom Metazoa; phylum Chordata; class Actinopteri; order Cypriniformes; family Cyprinidae; genus Cirrhinus; species Cirrhinus mrigala. The sequence continues at coordinate 23,428,345 of CM070007.1, read as the reverse complement.
TAACTCTTTGCCAACATGCTGCCTGTATGAAGCATGTAAACTGCTTCAATTCACAGTAAAGTAAGTGTCCTTTCCCATGTGTTTTTCCATTGGATGTTTGTCACACAACATTATGTGCTTAAATAGTGATTGATAAACAATTCCAGATCTCAAAACGTATGTATTAGTTATCAGAGGAAACTGTCAGTTAGGGTGAACTGAAGTCTGGTACTATGAACATCAGCTTTTTGAGCTTGGTTTGGCAATTTTACTCTACTTCATACATCCACTCACCCTTTTTTCTAGCTCACATGATATCCTCATCACTCTATCATCATCATCCTACAGATCATTACCCTAGAATAGGTCAAAAACATCTATTCTTCCTCCTCTTCCTCCTCCTCCTCCTCTTCGTCATCGTCTTCGTCGTGGCAGTGTGTGATTTCCTGTGGCGGCTGAGCGAACAGGTGGGGCGGTTTGATTTCGCTGATGGAGCGTGTGAGCTGGTTTCTTTTGCAGTCGATGTCCTTGCAGTCCACACAGTGGCGGTTGCGTGTGGCCAGAGGAGATTCGGTCTCGGTTTCTACGTGAGTGTGCTCTACTGTGGACTCGTGGGGCATCTGGAAAAGAGGAGATAGAAAAACATCAAAAATAGATATGTTTAACAGGTAGGTTAAATACGGCAATAGGCCAAGAAGAAAGAACAAAGTGTTCAGTAGTGTTGGTGTGTCTGATGTGTCTTCCAGACAGTATTGTGCTACTCATTTTAGAAAAATGTGACTATACTCGTCTTTCCACTTCAGGCATTTCTATTGTTAGTACTGATTACTAACTCGATTTGGCTCTTGCAATTACGCCTAGCCCTTGGGTTTGGTAAGATTTTTTAATGTTTTTAAAAAATGTGCCACATTTTTGTGATCAAAGATACAGTAAGATTGTGAAACATTATAACAATTAAAAATAAAACAAATTTCTAGGTGAATGTCATTTAAAATGTAATTTATTCCTGTTACGCAATGTTAAATTTTCAGCAGCCATTACTTCAGTCTTCAGTGTCACATGATCATTTTTTACTATTATTAATATTGTAAAAAGGTGGTCATTTTTTTCCCAGGAGTAAAAAAAAAAAAGCCTTTGTCATCACTGTTTAACGCATCCTTATTGATTTCATTTTTTTTTTTTTTCTTCTTTTTTTTTTTTTCCAAAAAGCTTTCAAATGCTCTTTTCATGACCAAAATGTCAAAAGACATTAATGTAAAACAGTCAGTCTGGTGAATGTAAACAGTCATAAAAATAAAATCAAATTTATTGGGCCTCATTCATGAGACATGAGCAGAATGAATTTTTGTGCAATTCATTCGTAAAGCCATTCTGACGTAAATTTTCTAATTCATAACAATGTTCGTATTTTCAAAATGTTAGCTGGTACGAAATTTTTTTTTTTTACACCTGCTCCCTACCACGTGTAATTTTTTACAAGTTCGTTTGCTCTCTCTCTTTTTTTTTTGTTTTGTTTTTGCGTTGATAGCATTTCAACTTTTCAACTTTTCACTGTCACTTTTGACCCATAAAAATTGTAATTCATAAGCAGAGATTATGATAATTGTGTGAATGAGAATTCGTAAGCGCTCTTTTTACGAATTATTGGAATTAATTAACATATACATTTAACTATCAAATCTGATGTTTACGAACCGTTTGTGAATCCAGAGGAAAGTTTTCGGGAATATCTGTTTTACACGTGAAATACTCTGAATGTACTTATACAGTTGAGGTCAAAAGTTCACATACACCATGCGGAATCTGCAAAATGTTAATTATTTTACCAAAATAACAGGGATCATACAAAATGCATGTTATTTTTTATTTAGTACTGACCTGAATAAGATATTTCTCAACAGACAAGAGAAAATGATTTTTGAATTTATAAAAATGACCCTGTTCAAAAGTTTACATACACTTGATTCTTAATACTCTGTTCTTACCTGAATGATCCACAGCTGTGGTTTTATTTTTTCCCTTGTTTGTCCTGAACAGTTGAACTGCCTGTTATTCTTCAGAAAAATACTTCAGGTGCACAAATTATGTGGCTTTCCAGCTTCTTTTGTGTTTTAAACCCTTTCCAACAATGACTGTATGATTTTGAGATCCATCTTTTCACACTGAGGACAACTGAGAGACTCATATGCAACTATTACAGAAGGTTCAAACACTCACTGATGCTCCAGAAGGAAAAACACTGCATGAAAACTTTTGAACAGAATGAAGATTCTTATTATTTTGCATAAATATCATATTTTTTTTCATTTAATACTGCCCTTCAGAAGCTACAGAAGATACGTACATGTTTCCCAGAAGACAAAATAAGATCTTCAAATTGAAAAAGATTTCACCTCCCAGATCTTAATGCATAATTTTTCCTTCTGAAGCATCAGTGAGCGTTTGAACCTTCTGTAATAGTTGCATATGAGTCCCTCAGTTGTCCTCAGTGTGAAAAGATGGATCTCAAAATCATACAGTCATTGTTGGAAAGGGTTCAAATACACAAAATTGCTGAAAAAACAAAGAATGTGTAGCACCTGAAGAACATCAGGCAGTTTAACTGTTCAGAATAAACAAGGAACTTGTTAACAACTATCACAAAAAAAGTCTATGGATCATTCAGGTAAAAACACAGTATTAAGAATCAAGTGTGTGTAAACTTTCAAACTGGGTCATTTGTATAAACTCAACGCTTATTTTCTATTGCAGGCTATATGTAAATGTCTTTTATGTGAAATGTCTTATTCATGTAAGTACTAAATAAAAAACAACATGCATTTTGTATGATCCCTCTTATTTTGGTAAAATAATTAACATTTTGCTGATTCTGCAAGGTGTATGTAAACTTTTGACCTCAACTGTATATTTAAGCAAGTTTCATAAATGAGCCCCATTGTATTAAATAATATCAAAATATCCAGCCATGTTTAATTAATTGAGAAACATTGTTTAAAATAAACAGCTTTTTAACTGATTCTATTATATTTTTGTCAGAGGTATCAGAATTGTTTTCAGCAACTGTGAACTTCCACTGGTATTTGTATTAATAATCCAGCCCAATGTTTTTAGGTGTGTATGCCTACGAGTGCGTATATGTTTATGGGTGTGTGTCCTCACCAGCACGTGCGCGGCTCTGAAAAGGTAGCTGAATGGGTAGTAGAGCAGGTTGATGAATGAGGCAGCATACAGATCAGCATAACGCATCACCTGAGATGCAAACAGAGTCTGCCGGGAACCACTGCGGAACAGACTTCCCATCATCCCGTAGCACATGTCCATGTCATGAGTCACTTTCTGATGACACAGAGAAAAATTACAATATAAACATGTCGGTGTCATTTTAATATCACTGATATACCATTATAGTTTTTTGCTATTATTTTAAAGTTTTTAAAGTAGCTTATTCATTTTATCTCTGACCAGCTTATGTGACAAGCTATTGATTACCATGGACAATAATTAAACTTACAAGAGTTATAAACTGCCATTTACTGTAAACAAATGTCTTGTTTGTTCATGCAAACTAAGAGCTGAGTCAAAATGATTCAAGAATTAATTAGTCTCAAGAGCATGTCATAGATGCTTTTTAGAAAATTCAAATAACCCAGTTTATACCTAAAGTTCAAACTCTTTAAAAGTTCTTAGGACACTTGGTAGATCTGTACTGTAAAGATAAAAGCTCAGCCTAAGTACAATCAGATATAATTGAAATGTTAGGAATGCGAGTGAGTGATTTAGTGTGTGCACCTTCATTCTTCTCTGGATGGCACTGATATCTGGCCTCTCATTGCTGCTGCTGTCCAAATGCCTAAAGGAAGAAAGAATGTGAGTAAGAGAAAACCAGATTCTGTGGATGTAAAGAGAAAAATAAGTGAAAAGGGGTAAAGGACAGATATCAGTGGCAGTCAGAAATGCAGAGGTCAATGAGTTAAAATTCTTTGCTTATCAACAGGTGAACTCTCTGAAACTATACCCTGTACAGCAGGCTTGTGCACCAATCAGAACTGAGCAAACTGTGAAACCCTTTTATATTCCAATTAAATTCTTGAATTTAATTTAATTTGAACTGAGGTAAAAAACACAAAGGGAGCATTACAATAGAACTGCTGTAAGTGTAAGTGACAATACAAATCTTAATCACACACGCACACACAACAGGTTAATTCTAGAAATATCAATTATAATCAATATTAAAAAAAACACACATATATATTAGTTTTAACTTATTGTTAATTAAACACTTTTGTTGTTCATTATGACAGAATGACACTTAATTTCCCTGAATGTTATTATGGTGCATTATGCTGTGTAAATTAATTACTGTAATTACTAGATGACTCCAAAGGTCTACTCAGAGCTCTTCTCATATGCTACTTTGACTCAGAATTATGCATTTCTGCATCAACACAACATATTATCACCATTATGAATCAATGCAATCTAAATATTCAACAGACAAAACCACAATACAACAAATAACAGTCGATATGGAAATACCCTGTTAGTAAACTTTTTATTTAGTTTAACTGTTCATTTAGCAGGATATTGTGCATTAGTTATCCAGCTCTGTGCTAGCTACTTTAAACTGTTCTGTATGTTTCATTTTCATATTAAACTCGCATTATTAAAACATCAGATATGACAGTTATACAGACAGACGATTATAGGAATTATTAAGCAGAACATGTTGAGACTGCTGAACGGTCACCATTTTTAATGTTTCCACATGACGTTGAGGCAGTTGTAATTAAAAGTCGTAATTATGAGTTCTACGACGGTTCAAGTGTTTTCTACAATGTAAGAATCTCTTAATTGCAATAATTTAGAAAACAGTCAATACATTCAAACACGTCAAGTCAACATTTGTTTTTATAAAGTCACCTAAAAACAACATTATGGACATTTTGTGAATGTAAAATGAAATCAGTGTTGATGGCTTTGTATCTTGTGTTGGGCTAATGTAATTGTGTTTCAGAAACTTCTTTTCCTGTCAACAACTAGCAGGGCATGGCCAATTCAATTAAAAGTTTACCTCATGAAATAAAAAGAGTAAATTTTTAAAGTCTGAATGTACACACTCACTTATACACACACACACACACACACCTGTGCTGAGAAACAGAGGCAGCTTTACTCACTTGTATAGTTCTGCCAAGAAAATGTCCAAGCCCTGCAGTTCCTCGAACAGAGCTGTGAAAGAGAGGGCAGAACCGTGTCATGATTGGGTTTCACATCTCTTTTCCTTAGCCTTTCAAGTGTGAACATCTCATCTCACTCTTTCTTTTTCTCTGTGTGAGCATTCCTTTCTTTACTGAGATTCTCACAAGAAGGCCTGTTTTACACTAGACACATAAGTGTAACTGTGACAGCAGGCACATATTGTGCTTTCACTGTGATAGAACTGCAGCTCTATCCAGAATAAAAAGCAAGTTATAGGTTACAACAGTAAGTATTACCTGTAGTAACGGCCATACTGGTTATTGGAAATTGGCCATTAATAAAAACTACAAAACTGATCATCATCTAACATAATTCATATGTGAAAAGGGATTACATTTACATTCAAATGGTAAAAAATCTACATGGAACACTATAAACTGCTATACACCACTACTAAAGCCTACAGTTGAGGTCATAAGTTTACATACACCTTGCAAAATCTGCAAACTGTTAATTATTTTGCCAAAATAAGAGGGATCATACAAAATGCATTTTATTTAGTACTGACCTGAATAAAATATTTCTCATAAAAGGCATTTACATATAGGCCACAAGAGAAAATAATAGTTGAACTTATAAAAAATACCCTATTCAAAAATCTTATTACTGTTCTTACCTGAATGATACACATATTTGGTTTTTCAGCACTTTTGTGTATTTGAACCCTTTCCAGCAGTGACTGTATGATTTTGAGATCCACCTTTTTACACTGAGGACAACTGAGGGACTCATATGCAGCTATTACAAAAGGTTCAAACGCTCACTGATGCTCCAGAAGGAAAAATGACACATTAAGAGCCAGGGCTGTAAACTTTTGAACACAATGAAGATAAATATCATATTTTTTTCATTTAGTACTGCCCTTCAGAAGGTACAGAAGACACTTACATGTTTCCCAGAAGACAAAATAAGTTTAATTTACCCTTATCTTCAAATTCAAAAAGTTTTAACCCCTGGCTCTTGATGCATTGTGTTTCCCTCTGAAGCATCAGTGAGCATTTGAACCTTCTGCAATAGTTGCATATGAGTCCGTCAGTTGTCCTCAGTGTGAAAAGATGGATCTCACAATCATACAGTCATTGTTTGAAAGGGTTCAATTACACAAAAATGCTGAAAAAACTAAGAATTTGTGGCACCTGAATAAGGGTGTGAAGATACATGTATTGAGGCAAATTCACCCTCAATCCAGAAGGGGGTTACAGGTTACAGTAATGTAACTCTGTTTGATAACTGCCGGCAGAAGAACAGCGAATGCCAGGAGTTGCGCACTTGAAAACAAAGCCCACTAGACAGTGACCATGTGCTGATTTTGAACGCGTCTCTCACTGACAAAGGAGTATAACATTACTTCAAAGGCTTGCGCACTCAACTGTCTGCGAAATGGAGCCTTGTGCTCTTGTATCCTACCTCCCTCATTCGGCACAAATCCAAATATTCCATAATATTTCCATATCTGCGATGCATCCAAATGCTAAACTATTATTTATTATGTAAATGACAGACTTTGCACTTCAGTCGTGTTCTAACCGTGACACAGTAAGGCGGGCGCGCTGATGTTTGGTTCACTGTGTTTTATTCTGATAAAGTAACGTTACCAACTGTGTGGCAAGTTAGCAATGCTAGAAGCCTGGAACTGATATGTTTTGTGTTTGTGTGCACCGGTGCGATTACTTCAACTTTCCTCATACCTGAAAAATCATCTTAAACAAAAAACAAATAGAATGTCGTTTTCTGCTATTTGAGTTTCCTTTCTGTCACAAACCTGAACTGAAACTCAGCAAATATAGGCTACATCACGTGTCGCACAGTTTTTTCCCCCTTGTCTATCAGTTAACTAAATTAAATATTTTTCAAGTATTTATTCCTTGTATGTATATATGTACTGCAGATTTTATAGCCTATATATGACATTAATTTGATATAATATTTTATATTTTCACATGTAGGTGGAAAAAAATTGTAATTTGTACTACTGTCAGTTTAGAATAAATGAAAAGAAACCTAGCATAGTAGATTTGTTTTTTTCTCTATTGTACCGAAATCGTATCAAACCGTGACCCTCGAACGAGGTACGTACCGAACCGTGACATCTGTGTACCGTTACACCCCTACACCTGAAGGATTTTTCTGAAGAACAGCTGTTCAGGACTCATGGGACTCATGAACAACTGTCACTAAACTTAAAAAAAAAAAAGAGAAACCGCTGTGGATCATTCAGGTAACAACACAGTATTAAGAATCAAGTGTATGTGAACTTTTTAACAGGGTCATTTTTATAAATTCAACTATAACTTTCTCTTGTGGACTATATGTAAATGTCTTTTATGTTAAATATCTTATTCAGGTCAGTACTAAATAAAAAAATAGCATGCATTTTATATGATCGCTCTTATTTTAGTAAAACAATTAACATTTTGCAGAGTCTGCAAGTTGTATGTTAACTTTTGACCGCAACTGTGATTATTACAAAACTGATCATCAAAGATAATATATATGCAAAAAGAGGTTATATTTACATTCATATGATAATAAATCTACATGCAACACTATAAACTGCTATAAACCGCTATAAACTGCTATAGTATGCTATACAAACCTATATTGAAAAAGACTGCATTGATGAATAGGGTTACATAGGATATTCACCATATTTTCTGCACAGTTCAGCACCCACTTGCTGTTATGTGCTTACAGCAACAATGCTGTAACCTGTTATTATGGGTAGGGCTGTGACGGTCCCAATGACAACCGCGCCACCACGGTCTCCGGTTGCCACTGGCGGTACTGCACGTGACGTCACACACTCTATAACAAGCATAAAATACAGTGTTTCTGCAACAATTATTCTGCCGTGGCCATGTTTAGCTTCCCTGCCGGCAGCAGCAGCGAGCGCAATTGCCTTCACAGCTGCTGGAAGAGATCCGCGTTCATTTGCACACAATAGGCTAAAGCTTGTAAAGCACCGGGAAAAGTAATTACTAGGAATGTGTCAGAGGGAAATAAGGACATACCTGAATGAATTATTAATAAACTAGTGTTTTCTGAGCCAGTATCGCAAAGATGACGATCCTGACTCACCATCTGCTCATTGGACGTGCCTTTAGATAGAAATGCATCTTTACGGATTTTATAATAAAAAGAGTTTTTGTTTTCGATTTGACTTTTTTAGTTTTAAAGTAGAAAAGTAATTATTTAAAGATTTCTATAGATATATTTATCTGTAAATATAACCACGTTCCTATTAAAAACAAAATTGAGCTATTTTAATGGATGCAACAGTGTAATGGGAAAGAGAGAGAAAAGACTCGGGCTGTAATTTTGATGAGCCGTCGGACAAGGGTTGGGCAAGGTTGTTACGAATTTATGCAAAAAAATGTTTGTTTATTATTTACCATTCTCATTTTGGCTTCTTTCTTAACTGTATAATTTTTTTAATATTTACTTTAGTGTTTTGTAGGCTGAAATAAACACGCACGTTTGTTATGTTTCAAAACTATATATCAACACCACGCCACCGACGGTAGTTGGTCCATTACCACCGTGGTTGAAAAAAACTGCCACCGTCACAGCCCTAATTATGGGCACCCAAAATAAATGTGTGCTGCTTACATGAGGTGTGAAACAGGCCAATTGCTTATTTTACTACTGTATGGCAACACTCACAGCTTTTGTCTGTCCAAACGTGCAGCTCCTGAGCCAATTCAGGAATCACCAGGAATGTCCGCCAACCCTGTCGCTTCTTGGATTTAAGAATATCTCCAAAAATATGATCCCCGATGTACAAAATATCCTTTCCTTTTGCTCCTAACAGGTCACACACAATGTCAGAAGAACCTGGGCAGAGATAAAACATACGTTTTTCAGAAATGAATGATTTTCACTTATATTTAATGCATACACAATAGCCCGAAAAAGCTGCTTAATGAACCAAATCCATTTTATTACAATAACTGCTCTTCCAGTATGGTTTTAGGCCTTTGTTGCCAGTTAAGAGCAATATGAGATGTTATATGTTTATCCCAAATGCCATCTCCACCTTAAACAGATAAACATGAATCATTACCTGGGTTCTACAATTCATTTTTGTATTTCTTTCTCCATTTCTAATTATTGCCTCTGTCTGTAGTACTATTATGTAAACTTCTATAGTATTATTATGTAAATACTCATGCACATCTCTTATTTATATAGCTGTATATAGAGAAAATAATGCACAAATCTGTACATAAATCATCTGTTCCAGATTCATACATTATTATTTATTTTTTAAGTTTTTATTTTACTTAAATGTTGTATGTATGTATGTACCAGGAGCACCTTAAAAAAAACACAACAAATTCCTCGTGTGTTTGCGCACACTTGGCGAATAAAGCTAATTCTGATTCTGATTCTGATTCTGATCATCAAACAATTTAAATCATCATTACATTTGTAAAAAATAATCTCAATGTAACTTGTTTCATCATGAATATCTTAGAATATATCTCAATGCTCTCTCTAATGTTAAAGAATCAGAACTAAGAGTTCTGATCACACCAACTTTGTTAATGTTAGTTTGATGCATTAACTAACATTAACTAAAAAGGAACAATTCATTTATTAATTTTGGTAGAATTCTATTTTACAGTCCTGTTCTGCATCCACATGCTACGTACATTACATTATAGTGATTACAATAACTGGAAAATAACTAGGCATGAGCCCTGAACCTAGGTTACCTTATATTACCCAGTACCTTAATGTAGTTAACTAATGTGAGCATTACTCAACTAAGTTCTGTAGATGGCCTTGTAATCTATGTTTCAAAGCCTTGAGGAGATACATCCATGTGCGTGTCCATATGAGTGTGTCATTTGCATATTTATCTAAGAACTTCCAGTACCTCCAGAGTAAACAATGCCATGTTGCAAAGGTCCAGTGTATGTTCCTATCTTCAGCCGCCCTGTAGTCTGTGATAGAGAAAAGACTGATTAATATTTACATGTCCAAACTGTCTGAATATTCATTCCATGTACTTCAGTGGTTAGACAAACAAGCTTTAAAATAAGCTGAAACAGGAAGAAGTTGTGCAAAGGTAAAGTTATTTTGGGTGGCCTTTGAATATTTTCTTTAAGGAGTCAAAAAGGTCAAGGAACACATGAACTTTATTACTATTACTGAATTTATTTCAGCACAACTCACAAAGAATAAATTGTGCTTGTCTAACTCACTAAATGAATTATGCAAATCAGGTAATGGTGCAAATACACCCACAAAATAAACTGAAAGCAATTTTGCATCTTGTACAGGATGGTTAAACTGGATTGTTATAGGTTGTTGCCCTAAAATATCTCTTAAAAGTACCACAACTGTTTGGTGAACTGTTTAGCTCCTTAACACTGCAAAGGGAAGCTGTACAAGGGCCAACAGGAAAGGGAATTTTCCACTGTAATTAGTTCAATCATGCGCAGCAGACCTCAGTATAAATGCTCAATACTCAGCGCTGACTTACCTTCTGTGTGATCGTGTTCAGCAGGATAAAATGTTCTAGAATGTGCAATACTACACCTGCTGACTTTGAGATTCTGCTTCTGTTTTTGTAATAGTAGAGCTTTTAGTTTGATGTACTCACCGTATCCACCTGTCTCAGAACTGTTCCCTCTCCAAAAAATAAAGGCTTTCGTGCGTCCACTAGGATCAGGTCGAAGTATGACTGCCATAGACGGTGAGGAGTGCCATGCTATGACATAAAACATTATTATAAGCAACAATAAATGACAGGAAACACTTTTGAAAGGTTTAAGAACAGGTTGGAAAACAATGTCAATACCTTTGGGCCATGAGGGAAGTCAAACAAGTATGTCATAATTTTCTGTAAAACAAATCAAAACAAAAAGATGACGGTTTTATGCGTCCAAGTATGAAACAAACCAGTTGCATGTGCAGTTGTCTATTGCTTTGATTCAAAACCTAGCGAGCTGCATACAGAGGATTTTTTTTTGTCACAAAGCTGCTTGAAAAGCATAGATTAACTATGCTGCCTCCTAAGATTTAGATTAAAAATCAAGATGCAAGTCTACACCAGTGTTGGGGTAAGTAATGCATTACAATATTGTTTCTCTCTAAAAAGTAAGTAATTACACTATTTAGTTACTTTTTATGTAAAGTAATGCATTGTTACTTTTGCGTAACTTTTTTTAAATCTGGGCAGGGCTTGCTTGTTTGTTTTTAATATAAAAAGTTCTATTTTTGTCAAGTGTACAAGCACACCAAAAGTGAAATGAATAAGCCTCAGGCTGAAGAAAATTTGAATTCTAATCTGTACAGTAGCACTGAAAAAAGTTCAACACTAAAGTAAATTCTTATTTTAATTTGCACCCAACTGTTTTTATTTATGAACCAGGGCTCTCACAGATTTTAAAAAGTGTGTTTTCTATATACAAGAAAAAAAATAATTGAAATTAAAAAATAAATTCTAAAATATTTTACTGGGTAAAAATTGTTCATAAATTGCTATTTGTAAATAAAAAATTTAAATTTAGCAAACAGCTAAAAACTAAAATCAGAATGCAAGCAGACATTGTATTTCTTATTTTTTTTGAACAACTGTTATGTTTATTTATAAACCAGGGTTGGAATACTAGTAAATTTCCTATTAAACTGCTATTCTGTAAAAAATAGAAAAAAAAAAGTTGCTAAGTTTTTAAGTCCAAAATATTTTTTTTTATATAGAAAAGTTACATTATTTTTTTACAAAATTTAAATGTGTTTTCTAGAGAAAAAAAAATCCAAAGTATTATTATTTAAATTGCTATTTGTACGTCAAAAAAATAATAATAATAAAAATTGCTAAGCCAGACATGTAGATTAAAAAAAAGGTAGTGAGGGTACATTATTGACCAGTTATGATAATTGTTTAGCGAATATTTTGTCGATTCTTCAGCTGATGAAATCTTTCCAAAAAAAAAAAAAAAAAAAAAAAACACTTACTGTACAACAAAAAAGTTGTGAGTTCTGAAAATTACATGATCTACATTTAATATGGTATCTACCCTGATTAAGGTCTATTAAAATGTATTATTTTAACCAACATTTGTGTGTGGCATGTTATTAGAGTATTGAGTTGTTGAGTAGCTTACGTAAATCCGCCAATGTAAAGTGATCCAAATGTCTCATTTGTGAGGTTACCTCAAGTTTAACATGTTCCCAATATGCAGCTGATTAGGTTCCATAATTTATGTTAGCTTATGTATGTATTTGCATCAGCAAACTCACATCTGTGTATTTGTAGTCACTGTTGGTGACTAAGAAAACTTTGGAGACTTCATTCATGCGACTCAGCAGCAATGGCAACTTGGCCTTTAAATGAGAAAAAAAAAAAAATCAGTTATTCTCAGAAATACAACACAACCACAAACAAGTCAGTAACTTCAGAAAACAAAAAACAAACTTACATCTTTCACAACATACTTCTCCAAGTTTTCCACAGTTTTCTCCTTCAACGTTCCCTGGGAAAATAAACAAAACCTTTAACAACACAGCAAGTTTATGACATGCATCTAAAAGACGTAAATTAGGAATCCAGTACCTACCTGTACAATTTATATCCATTTCACAGTTAATCATAGCTGCCTGCTATCAGTGCACACAGCATTGTTACTTTGGCAGATTACTTTGACAAAAAGAGAAACAGAGAACCTTTTTACCTTAAAATGCACCCAGTCTACAGCATCTCGGACATCTTGGAACATGCTCTTGAAGGACATGAAGAGGTCTCCATCCTTAAAGCCCGTTTCACAGCTAAAGGTTTAGAAAGAACAAAGGGGCAGCAGAGTAAGAGGCCGAGTGGCAGCTCTGACACATTTTATCGACAGTCAGACATGTTTAAATGGGACAGTCTTCCCTTGTTTGAGGTTGTCCGAGCCAAACAGGAAAGCTCTCTCCCCCTAAAAGGACCAACAGGTGTTTCAGAGGACATGCATCCATACCAAAACACAAATCACAGACTATTATGTTTTAACAGATTTTATCTAGACTAAATAAGTCTGGCTTTTTTGTGTTTCTCAGAGCATGAGTAGAATTATTTCCATGCTATTTAAAATCATTTTAAATGGTTTATTTTACCTATTTTACATGCACTATGATTAGTCATTAGCAAGTTACAGTAAATGGGTGATAAATTATATCATGCAGGAACATGAATCCAAGTTGAACCACAGATCTGCTTGTGTCATCCTGTTTTATAGCATAGCCGTAAATTTTTTATGCTGTATTAGGATTTCTTATCGAGGCGTAACGTGTTTGCTGATGAACTGATATAGAGAGCGGCAAATAGTCCTCACCCACAGCAAATGATACTGATTAGGAATCAGTGGTATGGCTGTATGCAGTGTCCAAGGCAACAGAGCAATAGAATCATATCATTGGAGCTCCTACCTTGAATATCGGTCACAGTTTGAGAAGAAGTCAACCAGGCAGGCAAAAAGGTATGTTTCTGTGCAGACAGAGAGAGAGAGAGAAATAGAAATACAGAGAGTGAGAACTTCTCCCATTTAAGCACAAACAACAAGTTTATTTTTGCATATAATTTAAATTATATATTACCGTAAGATTTTATTTACAGTATTTATTTATTGTCTGTTTGAAAGAAATTACTTTTATTCAGCAAAGCTGTATTAAATTGATCAGTGAGAGCAAAACATTTCAAAATATTTCAATTTCCAATCTTGCATCCTATTCATTCGTATTCAAGAATTCTGGAAAAAAAAAATGTATTATGGTTTCTACAAAAACATAGTAATCAGCAAAATCTATTTTTAACATTGTTTCTTGGGCAGCCAATAAACATACTAGAATGATTTCTAAAGAATCATGTAAGAATAAAGACTGGAGTAATGGCTGCTAAAAAAGCTTTACATCACAGAAATAAATTACATTTTAAAATATATTCAAATAGAAAAGAACAGTAGTGCATATATATGTATGTAACTGACACACACAATTTTCTTGATTAAAATGCATTAGAAAATGCTAAATAAATAAATACAATAAATAAATATCTTGCCAACAATGCACTCATTGCAGGTAAAACGGCATTTGTCTAAAACTCTCAGGTCATTTGATCAGTCCAACTAATAATTTGCTTTAATCTGAAAATTCTGGTAATATGTACTCACCGAATGTCATTTCAAACACATCTTTTTTTCCCCCCAAATAAAATGGCAAAGCTGCTTTTTTCCATGTGTTCTAATAATGTGTAATTATTACTGATCAAGTTCATTTGGGTCTTAACATAGTTTATTAAAAGCTTTATAAAAAGATTAAAAAAAATAAGAAGAATTAAAAAATGAATTTCCTGCTTTAAATATAAATGACATGTTACAGTAATGACCTTCAATTTCAAACCAAGCACAAATCTCTAAATCACCAAGAATGAATCACTCATTACTCATTCTGTACTACAATACAAAACAATACTACAAATACAACTGTAACCGGTTTCTGATGATTGTATACATTATAGCAGTTAGTCAGAAGAAAGATTCTCAGTAAATAACTCAGAAATTATTTCAGGATATAAACAGTATTAAGAGTTAAAGAAGTATTAGGCGTTAAAAAGGCCACTGTGGGTCTAAAAGGTCAATGTGTTTTTGAACTACAGCCAGTGACATGGCTATGTGGCACAGTGATAAAAAGCCTACCTGGAAGGTTAAAGAGTGTGTTAAGGATGTAGAAGCGTTCTGTGTCATCACGCTGGATAAACTTATTCGGATAGAGCTCTCTGGTATCAGGGCTGGCAGGGAACACAGGGACATTATGAGCACAAACTCCATAGGTTTCATCAGAGATCAGTAACCAAGACCATTTAGGCAGGGATTGACTGGATTCATTACTCACCCTCGCAAGAAGTTAAAGCCATGGACGCAGACCAGGATGTTCCCATAAGCATCAACCTTCAGGAGGTTGCCATACATGGTGTCAAACACCAGACCTCTGTATATATATATATAAAAAAGAGGTTAATATAGAATTAAATGTGTTATTTATTCTACAAACATAATATCAAACCAGGGGTTCTCCACTCTGGCCCACAAGATCCTTTTTCCTGCAGGGTTTAGCTCCAACCTTGATCAAACTCACCAGCCGGTAACTTTCTTGTGATGCTAAAGACCTTGATTAACTTGTGTGTTTAGGGTTAGGGTTGGAGCTGAAAGTTACAGAAAAATCTGCAGAAAAATGAATCTCGTGGGCCAGAGTTGAGAACCCCTGTATCAAACGATAGTCTTGGTACTGGCAACTGTTACAAATGTTGTCTGCCAATGAGAGAGGTTATTACCTTGTAGGGAAAGTGGGGTCGTAAACAAAACTGAGCAGTTCCTGTGGGTAGCCAATAGAGACCAGCCGCTCCACAGTCAGATCAAAGCCCAAAGATTCATATTCTGGCGATTTGTATACTGTTAATAGAGAGATATTCAGTAAGACATATTGAACAGCACAAATAAAATGAACAGACTATATAATCCCATCTGTTACATCACGTACAGTCCTGTAATAAGTATTAATGTACCATAGAGGAACAGTTCCTTTTAAAAATGGTTCTTTATTTTACTCACACTTATAATTACTCACCCTCAGTGTAACTTTATAATGTTTTTTTTTTTTTTCAGAAGGAGATACTTGCCAATTTGTTTGCCAGAGGGAGATTTTTTTTTTTGCCAATTTCTTTACAGTAAATGGGGTCCAAAACTGGCTACAAGCCCCCGACATGACATGCAGTACAAAAAAGGAAATTCTGGTCACATATTAAGATTTTGTTCCCCATTTTAGTTCACTGCTGGCCACATTGTTTTAATTAGTTTCCTCGTTTTAGTTAAGTCGTGGCCCCTTTGTACTAATTAGTTCTCTAGATTTTATTTAAACTGTGGGCACGATGATATTGTATACGAGGGAATAAATTACTACAACGTGACCATTGTTTATATAAATCCTCCCCTTTGTGATCCCCCGTGTTTCCCTGCATGCCATGTGCACTTTTAGAAATAAAGGCACAAAGCTGTCACAGTGGCAGTACCAGGTTCAGAAATTAACGAGGGGAAATTAACAAAAATGCCCCATGAATTCAAGACAATTAAACAACATCTTACGGCTCGCTCACACTGCATGAGATTGCTTGTAAGCGCTGTTTTGTGCAGCGTTGAGCTTTACAACCAATCAAACGCGTTTCTGTTAAACTGAGGAATGCACTGACCAATCAGAGGCACTTAAATTAGACAGCGCTGAAACAGCAAAAGCTGTTGATGATCATAAACAACACAGTTTAGATACGATTTAGATAAAAGATTTATTTCATAGCTTCAGTGATAATATTGCCCCTTAACGGAAAAGTTTATTTCTGACCCTAGGCGGAACCCTAAGGGCCAAAACCTAAAAGATACATTTTAGTTTACCACTAAATGGTACTTATTAGTACTTAGGGCTCTGTATTTTGATACATGCTAAATTATTAGTTTCCCAAACAATTCTCCCATTTACTAACAACTATTGGCACAATGATAAATATTTTTGGCTAAAATTCCTGTAAAATCCCTCCAATCTAAGTTTATTCTGGAGGGGATCTCAGTAACAACTGACCAAAAATAAAACATACAGATGCATGCATGGCAGCGCAAGTGTTGTATTTAAAGACACTCTCTGGAAGCACTCTTTAGACCAGCACCTGTGATACGTGTCGACCCAACCTTGTCCTTTCACAGAGCGAAGGTACCAGAACATTCACATTACAAAGGCTTAGCAGGGCCATGTATGCCCTGTGATCTAATCCACTATGAAACCGGACCCACTTGCCCTAAAAGATTTAAACCCAATTAGATCCCCAAGCCTCTGCAGAGGGGATTTGGGTGGTATTTCAGAAACAAAAGGCATTTTGCAAGACCATAACCACCAAGTCCGTTTTTCCATCCTGACACCCAGCTAAAGAAGAAATTAAAATAAGACTGACACGTATTGAACAACAGTTTCACCAAAGCGAGGGGTTACTAAACTGTACGCTGACACACTTCAGCTCATGTCGCATGTTGTTATGGCAGAGCTGGAAATGTGTTATGCTTGTTGTTGATGAGGGGGCAGGTCAAAGGGCAGAAACCCAGAAGGATCTCTTCAGAGTAGGGAATGAAAAGAAGAGGAGTGCCTCAGGTTGAACTCCTGGGTCCACTGTTAATGAAGGCTGAGAGGTGTTTGACCACAACAACCTGCTTGTTTTTTTTCCTGGAATGCTGTTTTTCTACAATAGGCTTGTGTTTGCACACGTCTAAATGTTGTTTGTCAAGATAAGTTAACTAAAAGGAGAAGCTTTAGTCCTTCTGTGCAGTTTATCATTTTCAAACCTACTATTCTCAACAAACACATATAAATTTCATGCTGACCATGGACAGGTGTGAAAAATTCGATACAACAGAAAAAATAGCAATGGTTCCACACAGTGTCATAAACCTTGGTTGACCTTTGACCAAAACGCTGTTATTAAGTACAAGCCACAGCTACTCATTTCGTTATTTTCCTCATCAATACAGACTGTCATAGCCTAGTTTTTCCATTTCGGTCTACAATCTACAGTCTCTACAATTTACCAGTTTTTGAGTTATATGAGACCTTACATTAAGTTATTTTGTAGGATTGCCTCCATGGTCTGTTCCAGGCTTTGTATCTCTACAGATGTATGATAGACAGTCTGTTGAGGGGGAGGCGGATTGAACTGAATCCCCCGTGGAGCCACGGCCAGAAGTACAGGCGTTCACAGGCAAGCAAACCCCAACAGTGTCACTAACTCAGGCCAGATTCTTCCACCCAGATAGCAGCTGTACACAAACTCAACTGCCCCTGCCCTTTCTGTCTCTCTCTCTCCTCCCCGCGATGTTCCACGAAGCTACAGCGAAACCTATTTTGAGCTTCTTTTTCCCTCTCAGTCACTATTCCCATCATCACTCTTTGCTTAACTGCACACACCAGTGTTGACCTTGGACAACGTTGGCCTTGAGCTAGCATACTCCTGCTAGGGTGAAAAGAAAATATTTTTGGCAGTTTTAATGAGGCCTGCAGACAGAAAATCTATGCCTTCTAATATGTGGCCTACATTAAGACTGGGTAAAGGTTTAAGAGGTGAAATTATATTATGATTATATTGACAAAAAAGAAATGCTATGAGGTATACATTGCTGTGAAACACAACATGACCATTCATGTATTTACAGTTCAAGTGAAGAGCCTCAGCTTGATTCGATTAACTATTATCCAGCAAATAGTCAACACTGAGAAATCTGTTTCTTCTTATACATAAAATAACCATGTATATAGAATGGGAAAACTATACTGTCCATACCATATCCATATGCTTAAAACATCTAAAATATCTACTTGAAGTAGTCCCAGAGATTTCAATAATTTAGCAACACAGAACCCAGATGTGCTGTGCCTTGTTTACATGCAGAGAAAGACACACAATGTATATTAATTGTCTTCGTAAACATCTCTAAAGATTTCGACAGAGAGGATGACTTGCAATTTTTTGCCCAGCCATACTTATTTGAACCAGATGATGGACGTTCTACATCAGAACGCAGATTCCTGTGTCAGCAGCACCGCACGCATGCGTTGTGGTACTCTTGTTAGTGCAAATCGAGGATTGACATGGAGGAGAAGAAATTGTTAAATCAAGTTGTTATTTTTGTTCTATTTGCATGCAAAAATTATTCTCTTAGCTTCATAAAATTACGGGTTAACCACTGATGTCACATTGACTATTTTAACAATGTCCTTACTACCTTTCTGGGCCTTGAACGTGTTAGCTGTGTTGCTGTCTATAAAGCTCTCGGATTTCATCAAAATATCTTAATTTGTGTTATGAAGATGAACAAGTTCTCACAGATTTAGAATGACATGAGGTTGAGTAATTGATGACAGAATATTTTGGGTAAACTAACCCTTTAACATGCCAAATCCTCAAGCTTTTATTTTGGTAGGATATTGGTGAAATGCTTCAAACTTCTTTGTGCAAAAACATGCGCAAACATGCGCATAAATGAACACACTTTTCACTCTTCTTTATTCTTCAATTACACAAAAGCCTTTTATTAAATCAACCCCTGGGAACCCTGCCCTAAACCAACCAAACATGGTTTGCTAACCTGGCAGAGCTGTTGTTCAGCTGGTTTATCTGGTCTGTGGCCAAAGCCTTTCCTGGTGATCAGCTAAGAACAATAAAATCCTTTTTCATCAGGGAGTTTTCATGAGCAAGACCGAATCTTTATCATCACCAATTTAAGCTGACGCCAAAGAGCTTTCATCTCCAGTATTACTGAAGGCAGCAAGATGATGCCAGGTAAATTATGACTTTGACACCATCGGATGCCCATTTTCCACAAGTTGATATGATTCTTTAGGGTTTTAATGAAAAGTCTATAACATACTTTGGTTAAATTCTCAGCGGTAGTGTAAAACAACACCCTTTTTACCTTGTCAAAAACAGCTCTGTTCAAAGCAAGCCATTTTGGTCCTTGTGTCTTTAAATGCTAATGAGCTCTGCTCACCCTGCCCCTCTCTTCCATGGGGTGATAAGCTGTACTCTGAGAGACTGTAAACTTTAGCCGCATAAGAATGGCAATTAGCAAAGATTTATAAAAAACCCTATACTCACTTCTGTAGGTGAAGCTGGATAACAAATAATTTGTGCAAACACAGACACGTTAAGGTAGATCGGTGGGTGCATTTCCAGTGTTTCCCCTGCCATTATATTGGGGGGGGCAGCCTGCCCCCCCCAACGGCACCTCCCCATAAAGGTCAAGTAAACTTTATATCCTATACAGCGCCAGATCACAACAGAAGTCATTTAAGGTTACCTTTTGCTATAGAACAGGTCTTTACCTTGTTCTTTTATTAAACAAATGAAATAATTTTATGTTATTCATCTTATTTGCACAACGGCATGTCATTTCTGTCTCTACGTGGATGCCCAATTTCTCCTTCGCAAAAATGCAGATGGGATCGCGAAGTCCATTCATAAAAATATTTTGTTTGTATATTAAATATAATACTTAGTTTATATAAATATAATAGTTTTTATATTTCCATTTCTGGCAAATTTAAATAAAACAATTAAATGCTAAAAAATAAATATTACAACAAGATTAACCACCTAATTGTAAAAAAAAAAATACTACAATTATTTTTAAATTTTTTAAACAGAATATTCACACAATTTTTCTTCCATGTATTAATTTTGACAGAAAAAGCTCTGTTTGTTTGGCAAATAAAAGGGTTTAATTGTCCTTTAATTAAAATAAATAAATGTTTAATTCCTTCATTTGATAATCAGAAAAATTAAAACACACAAGAATTTCTGAAAAAAAAAAAAAAGAAAACAATTGTAAAGCCCATTGCTCCAGCATCGAAAAACAATGGCGGACTGTTCACAGCTCACGCAGGGCGGGTCTGTGATAAAATGGTTGTGTCAATCAATAATTGTGGGAGGGCCCTATGCAGAACTACATCATTTTGCCAAGAATCTGAGAACAGCCAGATCTGAGGAAGTGATTATTATTATTTGGGATTTTAAAAAAAGCACTGGGTGGATTTTTATTATTATAGGGTGGTTGTGTTCACACACTGACAAAAAAACATTTACGATCAAACAACATGTAAAAGTGATTTTTTGTCTGATGACCCCTTTAAGTATATGTGTATGACACAAACGAGTGTTCTGCTTGTCTACTAAGCAAATTGATTATTAATAGTCAACAGTGAAGAAAACTTCACTCCCCTACATGAAATTTTAAATACGTTTGTATTTTTCCCTAGCTCCAAACCGGTTTGCAATGACCTGAGTGTCAGGCTAGGGCCGCTAAGGCCCTGAAGATTCATGTTTCTTCCTCCACTTTCTTCCTGGAGGGATTATTACATATGCATGTGTGTTCAGAATAAGAGTATGATGTCAGGCTTTAGTTCATAGCTCAGGTTACCTTCAGCAAGAAAATAAAATTTGTATCGTCTTGCAAGGTAAACAAACTTCCCCAACCCATCAGTCTGTCCATCAAGCTCTCTTTAGTTAATATGCTTTAGCTACTAAGCATCTGGCTGACTTTGGATTATCCTGTCAGGTTTTTATACAACTTTAATACACCCTTAAAAGATGTGTCTCTAATTTGCTAAATTGATTTAAACATCTGCATTCTGAAGTTAAAATACCACTGAAACATGATTTTATTTCTCCGTTCTGTGAAAAACCATCTGGTCTGTACAAAGAATGCAGAGGTGACAGGTTTCATCTGTGATTTAATAGACTGTCAGGTCGAAGAGCTGTCAACACCAAGCTTGGATGGAGAGTTTGTGCCACAGCTCTGGCCACGTGCAGGGTATTATCATGCACACTGGTCCCAATCACAAAAGGGATTTAGTTATGGAATGAACTCAATAAGCTACAGGAAATATTAATCAGGGCTTGGAAAGTGGTCTTAAAACCCTGTATGGTTTGGTTTGTTTGGTTTAATGCTTCTTGATCTCAAAGCCTGGATTTAAGATAACAATAAAAGCTTAAATCTATTAATATTCTATTGTACAGCCACAAAAAAAAAGAAAATTGTGAACAGTGAAAACTTGTGTTATAACATAATTATGAAATAAGAGTTGAAGTTAAAGAATTTTAAGCAATTTATTATACTTCAAAGTGATAGTTGACTCAAAAACGGAAACTATAATAATTTAATCACCCTTATGTCGTTCCAAATATGTCAAACGGGTCAAAATGACAGGTCCAAAGTTTACACCCCCCTTTTAGACCCATTAAGGGGGTGAAAACTTTTTTGAATTTGAAGATCAGGGTAAATTTAACTTATTTTGTCTTCTAAATATGATATTTAGGCAAAATAAGAAAAATCTACATTTTGCTCAAAAGTTTTCACCGCCTGGCACTTAATGCGTGTTTTTTTCCTTCTGGAGCATCAGTGAGCATTTGAACCTTCTGTAATAGTTGCATATGAGTTCCTCAGTTGTCCTCAGTGTGAAAAGATGGATCTCAAAATCATAGAGTCATTGTTGGAAAGGGTTCAAATACACAAAAATGCTGGAAAACCAAAGAATTTGTGGAACCTGAATGATTTTTCTGAAGAACAGCGGGCAGTTTAACTGTTCAGGACAAACAAGGGAGTCATGAACAACTATCACTAAACAAAAAAAAAAAAAAAAAAACACACAGCTGTGGATCATTCAGGTAAGAAGAAAGTATTAAGATTTAAGGGGATGTAAACTTTTGAACCGGGTAATTTTTATGAATTCAACTGTTATTTTCTCTTGTGGACTATATGTAAACACATTTTATGTAAAATATCTTATTTAGGTCAGGACTAAATAAACAATAACATGCATTTTGTATGATCCCTCTTATTCTGGTAAAATAATTACCATTTTCAATGATTCTGAAAGGGGGTGTAAACCTCTGACCTCAACTGTATATTAGCGTCCACACCAGTGGGTGATATCATCTGTTTATTCTAAGCACACTTTCGTCGTCTGCTTTAAATTCTCAGCTTTGTGATAAGAGAATTGATTCTGATTGGATGTCAGTGCTTTTATCTTTCATCAGCTAGAAAAAAAAATTGTTCTAAAAGTGATTCAAACGATATAGTTTTTTTCTTGTGCCTGTAGTATTATAGCTGTGGTGTAGACTCTGCTAATCTTTAATACTGAGAAAGATTTTTATAACTATTTATTTATCGTTATCTTTATAGTTATGATTCTTTATGTGAACAGGCCTTAAGGCTACAGCATGTTTGTCAGAGCATTTGTGTTTGTGTCCTATTGACTGTTATGGATTTTTAAGGACCTCTAAACTGTGGTTGCAACTTGATCAGAGGATAAGAAACAATATAGCTTCATATCTGTAAACATTTGCACTTGGTTACAGCCAGCTGCAATGTGGAGGATGTCAACAGCTGAGCGGCCTCAGAATTTAGCTTAAGCCACATTAGCTGTTGGCTACGATACACGCTATTCACCTCTGAAGAGTCATCCATTCTAACTGTCAGAGAGCTGATCTGCTTTCTCAGGGCCCACAGCCTAGATTTAGTAGGGACCTTATCCACCACTAGCAACTGAGTCTCTGGGACCAATAACAGAAAGCAGAGGGATTTTAGAAACCCAGTGCAACTGATCCATATTAAACTGTTGCACCATAGAACCAAAGCCTCTCTTATTTCAGGTTCCTGGCTGACCTAAATGTCATAAATAAATTTAACTGTAAATAAGGTGGCTTGTTTATGTTGATTGTCGTTCCAACAAACTAAGCCCCTAGCCAAAGACAAACTCCAGGGTTTAGATCACATAAAATGAGGCATTTTGTGTATCACCTCAATTTTCCAGATTCCATATCCAGACGAGGAGTGGCAAAACATTCTCAAGAATTCTACTGTATGTTTACCCTGAGATTCTAAGCAAGAGTGTTACTGGCTTCAAGAGACACCCAAACATAAGGGTTTTTAGAAATTGGCACATTTTTAGTGCTGTAGACGCAAAGGGGGAATTGGACTGTGAAAATTTAAGTGGAATCATCAAAGGAAGTAGGGAACAACTTACCTGCTAAAGTGTAGTCCATGTCAAAGCCGAAGCATTTAATCTTTTCCATGGCCAGACTTCTGTTCACAAACACTCTGGGGAAGAATGTGAAATATTTAGAGTTTGGTTGCAATATTCTGCCATTCTCAATTTTGATTGAAAAATAAAACAAAATAAAATAAAATAAAATAAAATAAAATAAAATATGTAGGGACTGTCTTTTCTAAAGATACTTACATTGCAGGAAACTATATCACAAACTACTACAGTATGGCATTCCAAGCAGTAAACAAACCCCCAATCCTGATGGCAACATGCCAAGAGTGATCTGCATTTATTTTGAACACTGACAGCTTTATGCTTTAGTCCACAAGCCTTGCTATCCAATGCCAAGATATGAACACAAAGGAAATTCTGAATCACTCTCTGTGCATGAATATAATCTGATACTGACACTGATAAACCACAAACAATAACTGACAGATATTTGTACTGCCATTGTACCACAGATTCACAGTTTATATTGCAACCAGAAACAATTTCAACAACATACAATAAATTCTAAACATTCATATAACAGCTGAATAAATACATTTTTACTACATAAAAACAAAAACAAATCGAAATTATAATCAGCGACGTCAGACCTGTGTTAAATGCGTTTACAGCCCCAACAGCCATTTACATAAACTTTAACTTTTAAAAGAAAATCACTAATACCAAAAAAAATGACTTTGATCAATCCTACCTTGTGGTGGCATAACATTGGACTACATCCCATGATTCACTTTTCCAGGTAGGACCTGCCTGCAGCATTCTGAGTGGATGTCACTGCTCTAGCTGGTCTGTCAAGCCCATTTCCCTGTTCACCCTGTTACCCCCACAGCAAACAATAGCCCCCTCTCTCTGCTTTCTTGTCATTGATTTTCTGACTTGTTGCAAAAATGATTGTGCCAGTTCTATAGCATTCTCTGTTGTTGTGCCAGTTGTTGAGTTAGGGGTTGTTTGCTTCCCATCAAAGACATCTAGAACAAATCAACAACAGCAAGAAGAACCAGGCGGGTCCAGCGGCTCAGACAACAGAGTGTGCTGTGCATCACTAGTTAGAGACAGCTGGTAAACAGATTACTCTTGTATCTCAAATGGATCTTCATTGTTGCCCTATTCTGTAATAGGCTACTTATACTGTATAAAGGGGAGGAGACGAACCACTCACATAAAAACGAATGGAAGATATATGGTGGCTGTAGAAATGGGAAGTCCTACCTTTCAGATAAAAGAGCCAATTGACTTTTTGCGATTGTTTACGTGTGAAAATAGGGACAGGCCAAGATTAATTTTTAACCAAAACACAGAAACCGAAACTAAGCAGACAAACAATTTTTTTTAACAAATTAGTTAATAAAACTTTCCTGATAATTTACTCACCCCCATGTCATCCAAGATGTCTTCTTGAGTCGAAAAGTACGTTTTTGAGGAAAAGATTCCAGTATTTTTCATTTAGTGGACCTCAATGGGAGCCAATGGGTTGAAGGTCCAAACTGCAGTTTCAATGCAGCTTCAAAGAGCTCTACACGATCCCAGCCAAGGAATAAGGGCCTTAAGGCCTGTTCACACCAAGAGTGATAACTATAAAGACAACGATTAAGATATTGTTCTAAAAATCTTTCTCAATATAAAAGAATAGCAGAGGTCACACCACAGCTATAACCAAAAGGCACAGAGAAATTATATAGTTGGAATCACTTTCAAAAGTTTTTTTTTTTTCCATGTGATGAACGATAAAAACATTGAAAGCCAATCAGAAACCATCCAGCAGACTAGCTTATGCTTAGAATATATGGACAATATTCTCCGCTGGTGTGGACACTAATAATCTTTATAGTTATCGTTTTTGGTGTGAACGAACCTTTATCTAGCAAAACGATTGGTCATTTTCTAAAAAAAAAAATAGTTTTTAAACCACATATACTCATCTTGCAAGTATTACGTAATCACAATGAAAAAGACACGCAATGCTTAGTTCTTCATCTGTGTACTTCGGTTCAAAAAGGTAGGGTAGGCCAAAAAACTCCATCTCATTTTCCCCTCCAACTTCAAAATCGCCCAACATCGTTGTTTTACTGTTGTTTTTAAAGGCCGTTTGACTTGTTTTTTTTTTTTTTTTTTACATGTTCACTGGGTCGGTACTTACATCTACGTCACGTGTGACCTTTCCATTGTGACTATGTAATGCATGAAGTCGAGCTAGTGCAAGACAAGCATACATTTTTTTTTAAGAAAATGACCAATCGTTTTGTTAGATAAGACACTTATTCCTCGGCTGGGATCATGTAGAGCTCCCACTGAAGTCCACTGAAAAATCCTGGAATGTTAATTCCTTTTCGACTGCAGAAAGAAAGACAAGAACATCTTGGATGACATGGGGGTGAGTAAATTATCAGGAAATTTTTGTTCTGGAAGTGAACTAATCCCTTAATATTTCTGTTGAATAAACTTTACATATTGCCGTTTTAGCATCCTCATGGTCAATGATCAGCCTCCAAAACTATTTTTTCCAAAAAATAGTCTAGTTTTTTTTTCCAGGTTCAGCTAATTATTTCTGGTTGCATAAATTGTGTATCACTAGTTGAAATGTCATCTTGATAAACAGACTGGAAGTTTTCAGTCCCCTGTAGCCTTACCAAGATGGCTGCCACATGAAAAAGGACATGAGATATCAAATATATAAAAGATATTAAAGGATGAGTTCACTTCCAGAACTGAAATTTATTAAAATTTACAGATGATTTACTCACCCCCTTGTCATCCAAGATGTTCGTGTCTTTCTTTCTTCAGTCGTAAGGAAATTATGTTTCTTGAGGAAAACATTCCAGAATTTTTCTCCATATAGTGGACTTCAATAGTGCCTGCAAGTTTGAACTTCCAAAATGCAGTTTAAATGCGGCTTCAAATGGCTCTAAAGATCCCAGCCGAGAAAGAAGGGTCTTATCTAACGAAACGATCAGTCAGTTCCAAAATAAATTGACAACTTATAGACTTTTTAACCACAAATGCTCGTCTTGCCTCAGCTCTGTGATGTGCATGCGTAGTCTGTGTAATCCAGGTCAATACAGTTAGGGTATGTCGAAAAACTCCCATCTCGTTTTCTTCTTCAACGTCAAAATTGTCCTACATTGCCGTTTTACCTTTTTTGTAAAGGGTGTTTGATTTTCTTTGCATGGTCACTTTGTTAACACTGGGTCGGTACTTCTGCACCAATGTAAGCAATGTAGGGCGATTTTGAAGTTGGGGAAGAGAATGAGATGGGAGTTTTTCAACATACCCTAACTGTATTGACCCGGAAAAAAACTGAGTTCACGCAAACCTAGACAGGACGAGTTTTTAAGGTTAAAAAGTATATAAATTGTCAATTTTTTGAAAATAACAGATTGTTTTGCTAGATAAGACCCTTCTTTCTTGGCTGGGATCATTTAGAGCCCTCTGAAGCTGCATTTAAACTGCATTTTGGAAGTTCAAACTTGGGGGCACTATTGAAGTCGACTATATGGAGATAATTCCTGAAATTTTTTCCTCAAGAAAGACAATTTATTATCGACTGAAGAAAGAAAGACACGAACATCGTGGATGACAAGGGGGTGAGTAAATTTTTGTTCTGAAAGTGAACTTCTCCTTTAACGGTCTGAATGAATTCCACCTCAGTTCCACCTCAGCTTTTTACCAACAGTACATAAATAGCCTGGGTGGAGGTGTTACTAAGATGGATGCTGCAAAAACAGACTTACCTTAAAAGAAACACAGCAGTAAGAGTCATAGATTCTGTGTCATTAATATACACCAGAGCTGTATTCTTTTTTTTATATTTTCTACAGCTCCACCACTACGTTCCACAGAGTTAACTAATTTTTCACTACACTCTCACAAACCAGATAACACCCTTGCCTTTGGACCTCAAATAGACTGTACAGACAGTGGAATCCCTGCCACGACACTCACATTTACTTCTCCTTATCTGAACCCACTTATCTGGGTAATGGAACAAGGCAGTGAACTTTTGGCTTCAGCACAGAGAAATGTAAAGTCAAAGTTCACATATAGTAGGAAGAGTAAACTACACTCTATTACAGACACGACCTTTGCCTGGATTAATGCCACAATTGACGGTGTGCTAAAGGAACCAAATGGCACCCTCTTATCTACTGAAGATTGCATAATGCCACTGCATAGCAAATTCCATATTTGTGGGGTTGCACAAGCTTCTCTATGTTCCTCAGTCACGTGTTCCATGTGCCCATTTTCAGTATGTAGTTTGAAACATCGCTGCAGGGTTTGGCCTATAATTAGGTAAGCCCTTTCTTTATTTGAACTTAAAATCCCAATTTACCAGAGGAGCTGCTGTCTAAATAATAGCATCTTTTCTTGACAGAGTTGCTTACATTCTCAACGTGACATAAATATAAAAATCACTGAGTATGGAATGCTCAGCAAAAACTATTATAAACTCTCAGACTGAATGGGCTCTTCTGAAATGAGTGGATTGCAAACAAATGACACTTCATCTAAACAGAAAGAATTAAAGATAATATACAAAATGCAATTTCCTTTTGAGGAGATGATGTCTCTGTATTCTAACTGACAAAACTTTCTAAGCCAGCAACCCAGACAGAGTCATTATACAATCAGTCTATTCTGATATACCTATGATAGGCCTCTCTCCTGTATTTCTTCATTGCCAGGCCATCCATGTTTGCTGGGAGATCTGCATAGTCCTGAAGTCGATCGCTCCATGATGTCGTCATCGTTAAATCTCTCAGTTCTGAATCTGTTAAAAGATTTAAAGATCTGTTAAATGCTTTGAGTAATGTTTTTAAGTGGTTCTTCCTTATTTATCTATCTTAGGCATCAAAAGATCACATTAAAGTATGAATGCACTCAGATTTCATAGATTGGATTAGTTACTTTCTGTAGATTTTATCACCTACTAAACAAGCCAATACACAACTTTTGCCTGTTTATGTAGCAACTTCTAATCTAATTGCATCAGAATCAAGAAAGACGAGAATAACGACTTGATTTGATTATCTGAGTTAAAACACAAGTCTTGTATCACTCATTTAAGAAAAACCCGATCTGTCACTCAAATCAATTTCGTACTGCTGACTGAAATGTTTGACAAACATTAGTCATGTATTTCATTTTCACCACTTCTGGTAAGGCTACTGTGCTTTCAAATTACCTTGCCAATACAAACAACCTCTGGGTCTGAAATACAGGTTTTGGTATGGAAATGGTTCAAGTACGTGAACAAAATGCAGGCAAGCCACCAGAAAACAGACAACCTGATATTTTCTATTCTCTCTTGAACAAAGTTAAATTACACCTTAAGGAAAAATGTAAGCACCATCCAAATTATTGAAGCAAGATGAATGACACGCAGCATAGAAGCTTGAGTCAGCATACTGGGGCCGATGGCCTTCACAAAGGCTGACTTGCACAAACAAGCTGGGGACCTTAAGGGCAAAGGAAGGAGATTTTCCCACCAGCCGTCTATTTAGTGATTGGTATGCTGAGGGAAAAAGGGGATATGAGAGAGCAGAGTTTGAAAAGAACTTCAGGCGGCACTGACATCATTCTTTTCTGTAATATAAAAATCTAAAAACAAAACAAAAAAACACTGTTTTTGAAATATTCAGACAAGCCCCTTAGAACAAACAACAGACAAAATAGGCCTCCTTCCAGAAAAGAAAAATACCCCAAGCAGGTAGCTATAATGACTCACTGTGGTCTATCAGGCTGATTTGCATCTAAATTTTTGGGAAAACCAGAAAGAGAAAGAAGGTTTTTCTTTCTTTTGAGTGCATTTGGTCCTTGAACACCAAACAGACACACAAAAAAGAAATCCCTTTCTCTTTTTTGGTGAGTTGTTTATATTGGCAGGATGTTCAGCTGTCATGGGAGAAGTTGAAGGTTGATGGGTTTTGGTAACTTTACAGCAGGTATCTTTGTATTTAGCAATATTTAACACTATCTATTCCACAAATAGTGGAAATTATATGTTAACAAATATCCAAACATGGTTTGAGCCACATTTAGCTTAAAATGTTATGGCAAGCCATTGCCTCCACACAACATCTGACAGCAGCAGCAAGAGACTAAACACTGGAGACTAAAACGCACTCCTGTAAACATCTATACTGAACCAGTTTGTTGATTTACACTATTTACATGCTTTTTTTGCAGGCCATAACCATAGAAAGTTACATTTAGCAGCTAAAAAACAAGGACAAAGCCCCCGAAGACGTTTGAAGAGCTGGCTGGTAAGCAGCCACAGAATTTCCCACGAAAATGGCTGAAACAGAGCTTGACAATCCAGCATATTTAGACAGTTTTGATGTGTAAAGGATGTATTAACATTAAGCATTTACTGTGTTCAGTATCGCGCCTGGTACCTTGTTTATTTACGTTCGTGTAAAATATATTTTCACTGGAGTTCGTCAGAGCCTGGATAGAACATAGCGCACTGATAAACATCAGTGTGAGATTCGCGCAAAACATCAAACATCACCGATCTTTTCAAGCTGAACACAGGGAAAGGGAACTGCAAGCAAACAAACAAACCACTGACACTAACAACAACTGCAAGTTCAACCATAATCGCTCACTTACCTTCCGTCAATACACTAAAACTCAAGTGCAGAGGCAGCGCTGTAAACACTTCGGGAAATATCAGTAAGACAGAATGCACTGCAGTACTCTAGCGAAGCTGTAAGTCTTACTGTTAATGTGAATCAAAAGCTCGTCTTTTCATAACCGTGCTGTAAGCAGTTGTTCAGGGGCAGGACGAGGCGGCGCTTGCGATGTGGCTACATCCAGAGGAGGTGGAGCAAAACCTGTCATCACATCAGAGACGGAGAAATATGAAGGCGGGACCGCGCCAGCCTCTTGAAGGTGGTTGGTCTAATGACAGCTCATTGTTTACAGGGTTCTTAGCCAGATCGTTTACAGCAACACTTTGCCATAAGGTATTATTCGGTAGCATTAGTTAATGCAATAGTTAAAATGAACTGACTTGTCCAGCGTCTTGATTAATGTAGCCTATTCAACATATAAGTTTTTTGTTTTTTGTTTTTTTTTAAACTGGGGTCTGGGGGCAGCAAGTAGTATTAGGAGGTCCGTAGACAAGTTTAGGGAAAACCTGTGTAAATAAATAAATAAATAAATAATGAAAGTAAGACTGCACTTTTAAAGTATAAACAACTACATAAAGTATAAAACATTTTTAAAAATAAAAAAAAAAATTGTAAAAGTTTTTTTTAAAGATGTCTCTTTTGCTCACCAAGCCTGCATTTATTTGATCCAAAATACAACAAAAGCAGTAATATTGTGAAAAAATGTTACTATTTAAAATAACTGCTTTCTATTTGAATATAATTTAAAATGTAGTTTGTTCCTGTGATCAAAGCTACATTTTCAGCATCATTACTCCAGTCTTCAGTGTCACATGATCCTTCAGAAATCATTCTAATATGCTGATTTGATGTTCATTTTATTATTATTATTATTATTATTAATTATTATCAATATTTAAAACAGTTGAGCAGTTTTTTTTTGTTTGTTTTTTTTTTTTCATTGATGAATAGAAAGATCCAAAGATTTATCTGAAATAAAAAGCTTTTGTAACAATATACACTATACCATTCATTTTGGGAAAGAAATTATATAAATTAATACTTTTATTTGTTTTAAATTGGTCAAAAGTGATGATAAAGACATTTATAATGTTACAAAAGTTAATGTTACAATGTTATAATGTTACAAATTTCCATTTCATATAAATGCCGTTCTTCAGAACTTTCTTTTCATTAAAGAAACCTGAAAAATTCTACTCAGCTGTTTTCAACATAATAATAATAATAATAATAATAATAATAATAATAATAATAATAATAATAATATAATGAATGTTTTATGAGCACATTTTCAGCAACATTTTAAAATGCAGGCCATTCAAATAGAAAACAGTTATTTTAAATAGTAAAAATGCTTCAAACTTGTAATATTTTTGCTCTACTTTGGATCAAATAAATGCAGGCTTGGTGAGCAGAAGAGACTTCTTTAAAAAACATTAAAAATGGTAGTTAAGTTGAGCATGTAGGACTTGATAGTACAATCCCTTAAAACAAATGGAAAAAAAAAAAATTAAATTAACAAATAATACATCTAACAGCACAGCACTATAGTTAGTAGAAACAAAGTCCCTTTATATAAAGTCTTTGGAATAAACGTAATTAACATAATTGAAACAAAATAGTTTCCAAATAATACTTTATGATGTGTTTTAATGATACATTTTCATCATTTAAAGTATGTATTGCTGCCTTTTAAAACAAAGATGGGGGTCCCATGCACCAGGATAATCATTAGTATTTGGGGTCTGTGGCATCTAAAAGATTGGAAACCCCGTTTTTTTTGTTTTAGCATTGAACACTGTATGTTGAATGAACTGTTATGAACTAATGAATAATTTATAAATTGACATTAACCAAGATTAATAATTTGTGTAAAAATTATTTTTCCTCGTTAGTTCATGACTAATTTTAGAACTAACTAATATTAGAAATTTCGGTAACAGTTGTTAACAAATTTCGGTCTCATTTGTTAAAACTTGCAATCATGTATTAGATAACATGAACTAACAATGAGCAATACAAACAATATTTGTTAATCTTTGTTAATATTAGTTAATAAAAATACAACTTTTCATAAGATTACAGTTTTCACAAGCAAGTGCTACATTTTCAAATCTCTTTAGATCATCAAAAATACACTTTTTCAAACATTTTAGTATATTTCAAAATTCTGTTAGTGCAAAACACAAAATCATTTTCATTTAATTTTCACTACACATATTAAGCTTTTCTAAGTTGTTTCAACTACATAAAACTTTCATTCACAGTAACTGCCTTTCATAATGCTATTATTATCAAACTTTCCATTTGGATCTCATCTTTAGTTTAACCCTTTAACTGTCATTCCCATTTTTGAACACAGACATAAAAATGCACCATCCAGACTTAAATTTTTATAATTCATGAATGAAAACATTTTGTAATATGATTCTGATGTACATTTTCCATGGTAATGCAATGTCTGATTATAAAATGCCTTTCAAGGGATGAATTTTGAGATTTTAAGTTTTGAACTGATATATAATTTCTTATGATTTCTAAAGTGTGATAGGGAAAAAGGAAAGAGAAAAAACAATTAATGACTGTGCCCAAATTGATCAGAGATGCCCGGGTGAAGACTGCCAAATTGTCTGAAAAGGTCAACTAGAGTAGATTCAGTCATATGGCACAGTGAGAACATTTACCGTATTTCTAGCAAACTTTGTTCTAACACAAAACCTCATGACCATGTCATACCCTCATCGCATCTTTTGATAACGCACTGAATAGATACTATTACAGACATTATGGATTATATGTCAGTTATGTAAGTTAGGTAATGTGAGTGTATTTTATAATGTAACAACGGTAGCCTGTATTAATGAAACATCAGCAACATCAATTGACTAACAAGGGTGATTTGAAACATGTATCTTGCATTGTTTGCGAGTGAATAAACTGATTGTTAAAAGTACTAAACTGAAAGAAGATCATATTATTGTGTTTCAATGATTAAACTAAATATTCTAATTACATAGTATAATAATCCTGTTTTTTGAAACAATGGTTGTGTAGACCGAAACTCTGTATAACTGTAATGAAAGATGAGTTTTAAAATGATAGCAGTGTCACAAGTGTGATCAGTTTGGATTTTTGCACTACAAATTCTGAAAATGGACATCTTTAATGTAAAATATCACCAAAGTAAAAAAAAAAAATAAATAAATAAATAAATAAATACATAAATAAATAAATAAAACACACACAAAAACATTAATTAAAATTTAAACCTGTTGAAGTATTGTTGATTGTTAGTTCCTGTTTACTAAAATAGTTAACTAATGCTAAGAAATGAGACATTATTGTCAAAATTTGCTGAAGTTCATGCTTAATTTTTCCCAAAAGGAAAGAAAGAAGGAAAGAAAGAAATAAATAAATAAAGAACATCTATTGTCATTTATATGTTATGAATTTAGTGTTTTTATAGATGCCCCAAAAGGAGGGTCTTGTTGTCTTTTCTGCTTTTCTGCTTTGACAATGTCTGAATACCAGTACAGACTGGTACAGAATACCAGTTTACCATCTGCCTTGTGCATTATATATTCACAACATATTTAGATATTTGTATTTTACTCGCACACCACCTGGCAGTTGTGTATTATAAATACTCTTGAGTACTGTATATTATCAAACTGTATATTGTGCTTACTCTTTTTAGTAATGCTGTTACACAAAAATGTCCCTTTAGGAATCAATAAAGTGAGCCCTACATCCAATTAATATAGATATATACTATATAAAAAATAGCAGGCTAAATGTTTATCTAATTTGATGAATGATGTGAATATTGATATAGTGAGGATGATTTAATTAGATTAAATAATATATTTATTATATTTAGTAAAAACTATTCATTTAGATGTTTTAGATTGTATTAAATAAATTTAAAATGTATCTCTTGTAATATGACATCCATTTTAAGGTTAATTAATAAAATTAATATTTTAATGATAAATACTTTTCTACCCACTGTGACAGATTTAGACCTTTCTTCTCTTATTGTTACTCATTTATTAGTTCACGTGGTGCATTTAAACAAAATGCCTGTATCACAAATGCTAGCAGAAGGCCATACAAGACAGAAAGTTGGCCAAACCTTGCGTTGTTTGCCTGCAATCTGTTGAGATCTCGAAGCGCCCAACAGATGGCAGCACTGTATAATAACTGTTGTCTCCTTGTCAAAGACATTATTTACAGTGCAGCCCTATCTCACGAATTTAACATATATAGTTTTAGCCTATGTCTGTATTACATTCACGGACTATAGAAAGGGTAAATCTACGATAGGCTGTTTGCCATTTTTATTTGATATGTGAGAATCTAGCCTATAATCACGAATTGTAGACGTTAAATTCCTTTTGCATTAATATTAAAACTCAAAACAGATCAAAACGGTCAAAAGTAAACTATTAATAGGCCTACTAGTCTACTCTGTGCACATGTTAAAAATGTAGGTAGTAAATAGAAAATTAAAAATAATAATGCCACAGTAGTATAAAGTATGAAGTATCTACAAATTTACAGAGAACGATTTATTTATTTATTTATTTATTTTTTACTGTAGAAAAGGGGGCATTCCCACAATTCCCTGCACCACCATCGCAGTTGAACTCAATGAACTCGTCAACAGACTTATCTTAACCTATTTGACATTCTACAAAAACAATGATTTAATGAACAGATCTTAATAGCAAATTTAACATAAATGTATTTATTAACGTATCACAATATATATAACAATATAACAATTAATATCATTGCCATGCGCAATGTGTGTAACACCATTACTTTTTATCACAACTGCTTTATCATTATTATTTTTAGTCTTAATAATAATAATAATAATAATAATAATAATAATAATACAAAGTTTAGCACAATGGCATATGTCTTTAGTGTGTGTTCTTGACAGAGGTGTGTGTTATTTTCAGGGGTGGGTGGTAGTAGGTGTTCTTCAGAGATGTGACGTGGTGTAGCCTATGAGTGAGAAATAAACGATATGATATTTTGCTGACATCAGCACTGCGCCAAAAAGGACAGTTCCACCCGCTCGCTGCTGCCGACCTGAGTTTCCAGTGAAACACTGAGCACAACACCTTCCACAATCAAAAAGCACTCGTTGCGCCTTTAAAAGTTAAATATAGTCTATAGATCAGCGTTTGTCGTAGTCCTTCGGGTTCATCTGAAACATCTGCAGTAAGGAAGGTTGAATGCGAGGAGCAGCACGGGTAAATTATTGATTGGGACGGTCCTGCTATAAAAGGAGACGCCACCAGGGTTCTGCTCCTTGTCTTCAAACGCCAAGATGAGCTACGGATCCGACATCTACTCTGCCTCTTCCTACCGGAAGATTTTCGGGGACTCTACCCGCTACTCAGCCTCTCCATCCCGGCTGAGCAGCTCCCGGAGCGGGTTTAAGTCCCAGTCCACGACCCGCACCAGCATCCCAAGCTCCTACAAGCGCACCACCCGATCTGCCTTCCCATCCTCATCCTTGACTCTGGAAAGCTTCGACTTCACCCAGAGCACGGCGCTTAATAATGAGTTCAAAATCATCCGTACCAATGAGAAGGAGCAGATGCAAGGACTCAATGACCGCTTCGCGATGTTCATCGAGAAAGTTCGCAATTTGGAGCAGCACAACAAGGTGTTGGAAACCGAACTCGTGACCCTGCGCCAGCGCCAGACAGAACCGTCCCGTCTAGCCGAACTCTACCAACAGGAGATCCGAGAACTCCGCTCCCAACTCGAGGAGCTTAACGCGGAGAAGAACCAGATGATGTTCGAGCGCGACAACATTGAGGAGGACCTCCAGAAACTCCAGGAGAAGTTCGAGGAGGAGATGAGAATGCGGGAGGAGGCTGAGCAAACGCTTACAGCTTTCAAGAAAGACGTGGACAACGCCACAATGGTGCGCCTAGACCTGGAGAAAAAGGTCGAATCTCTTCTGGACGAGATCAACTTTATGAGAAAGGTGCACGAAGAGGAGGTAACTGAGCTCATGAACATGATCCAGGCTTCCCAGGTGTCCGTGGAGATGGAAGTGGCCAAACCCGACCTCACCTCCGCCCTCAAGGAGATTCGCGGCCAGTACGAGGTTATGGCGAATAAGAACTTGCAGTCCGCCGAAGAGTGGTACAAGTCCAAATTCGCCGATCTTAGCGAACAGGCCAACAAGAGCAACGAGGTCATTCGCGCTAGCAGGGAAGAGCTCAACGAGTTCAGGAGGCAGCTGCAGTCTAAGACCATCGAGATCGAGAGCCTAAAGGGCACCAACGAATCCCTGGAAAGGCAGATTCATGAGATGGAGGACAGGCACAACGCTGAGGTCATGGGCTACCAGGTTGGTTTCCTCAATTTGAATCTTACACGTGTTCATATGAGTAAGAAATAATGGATATCGGCAAAGAGTTTAACTTCTTTATAATTATCACAAATATTCGCTATATATTTTTGTTTAAAAATAGAATAGTGTTTGAAACTTTTGCTTCTGTTAACCAGACAGCAGACAAAAGATCCCCGTGAAATGGGTGTGACCACAGCAAGTGACTGTGAATGTTACTGCTTCTCTGTCCATGGTGCTAAAATGATTTCAGACAGTTAGTAAGTTAAATTAACAGCCTATATTGGATATTTTATTCATAAGGCTTTCTAAACCTTTTAATAAATCAGTTATCATCAAATAATGATGACAACGTGCCACTAAATAATGAATGCAAGTGCTTTAGCCCATAAAAAAAACTAAAATAAAAAAAAAAAAGAAAAAAACAATTCACAATCATCATTGCATTTAGGTTAAAGAAACCTACTGTTTGTTAATTCTCTTTCTTTCTTTCTTTCTTTCTTTCTCTCTGCAATGCATGTGCAGTGTCTCAAAAATAAAGATTCTTTATTTTCCAAAAAAGTTTTTTGGATGTCTTTAGACATTTCTACCATCAAATCAAATAATTCAATCTACATACAGCAGTTTTTTAAAAAATTCTAACTATATCATGTAACATCACCCAGGATACAATTGGACAGATGGAGAATGAGCTGAGGAGCACTAAGAGTGAGATGGCCCGTCATCTTAGGGAGTACCAAGACCTGCTGAATGTCAAGATGGCGCTTGACATAGAGATTGCTGCTTACAGGTAATAAACTGTGCTTGTTATTAATATGCGACGGTGAATGCTAGTGCATTCTTTTCAACATACCTGTAACCTAAAATAAAAATCATGAGAATTGCTTTAATGGAATTAGCTGATGTGATAAAGAAATGCATTCTATTGTTCTTTCTGCATTATGTTTAACACCAAAAAAATCCACCACACCCCGCCTCACCACCTTTTCCTGGTTCACCCTCTCATTTGCTATTCATTTTAGGAAACTGCTGGAAGGGGAGGAGACACGTATCAGCACTGGTATCACCTACCCTGCCCCTCCTTCGATGTCCAGCTACAGCTACCAGTCCCGAATGTACAGCAGCAGCAGCATTAGCGGAAAGAAGGAGGTCAAGGATGACGACGACAAGCATCAACAAAGCAAACCCAGCAAAGGCTCCACCCAATCCGACGACTCCAAGAAGAATGACAAGATCGACTCTGGAGACGTGAACCCCACCAACCAGAAAAACTAAATGTCTCAACCCTCTTTCTTTCTTCCTCTCCTCCCTCTGCCTTCTCCATTACCCTCTTTTTCCTTTCCCCAAGCAACTCCCCTCCACAAAGGGGGTCTCAGAGAGGAATCTAGCATATTTTTACACTAATTCACGTCCCACTCAGTCACAGGGCAGCGGTCCTTCTGTAGCAAACCACTAACTACTCAATACACACTCTTTCTCTGTTTCCAGGGCTGCACTGTGAGTCGTATCGCCACTTTTCTGCACTATAACAGGCTTCTCTCAGCACATTGTGTTCAGAAAATGTCTATGTGTTTAGCTTTGGTGAAGGTAGCTTACTGTGCTGCAGTTTTTCCAAAAGCCAGCACAAAACTTGACTTGCAATAATATTTTCTGTCTTAAAGCATAAGCTGTAAGCAAAGCAATTATTGTTGTCTTGTCTTTGCATCATGCCAGCCCTAGTAACAATGCCATCTGGGAGTGTCGTCGCATCAGAATTGGATCTGTTTTTTTGACTCCGGTTAACTTCTCGGCATGCTCATAATGCATTCTTGCCAATAAATAAATAAATAAAAATCAGAAACTAGACATGCATAGTTTCAAAAACACTCCACCCAGCCAAATTCCTCTCCAAGACTGCTCTTAAACATATTCTACTGACTAAAAGCGATGAGGATTTGAGCCTAATAGCAAGTCCTCACTGCATGAGGTGCTTTTGCTGTTTGCATGGTGACTGTACATGGGTCCAACAAAAGTTTACGTATACTTTCATAGCAGTGTGCCTGCCATCCCTCTCAGTACTTAAGGCTGCATTAGTTCACCAGCCAATGGGCAAAACTGAGAGCAAAATGTTACACAATACTGCTGAAGCCTTTCACATGCTGCTAAATGCTTGTGATGAATACAAATTCTGACAAATACTATATAGCCAATCAAGTCAGGGCACTTAAATGTATGTAAACAGCATCTCATTCATATCAACAGTCAGAATGAAGGAATATGGAATGATTGGGAAAATAGGAAGATAAATGTAAAACCATGAGTAATAGTGTGAGTTTGATTGAGAAAAAAGAAATAGAAAGAAAGGGCTTATCTGAGCCAGCTTTAAGTTCAGTTTAGCTTGCCGCTTCTGAGTCCAGAATTGGTTGTGTTTGGGTGGATAATACAAATATTATGAAGTAACAGTATATTTAGAAGTTAGAAAATGCATAAATGTTCGTGGATGCCTGAAGCACATTGACAGTGTGGAAACGCAGTCACTAACACTTTTCACAATGCATTTGAAACACCTATACTTGAATCTAGTGTACTCTCATACAAAGAAGTCACTGTCACAGTGAACCTCTATGAACCATGGGTCAGCAACTTATATCGAAAGTTTAATGCTAGTGAAATTTCTTCATAACACTTCTGCTACACTGCCAGGTTTTGATACCACTTGCCTCTATGTCATGGCTTTGTTAAGCCTGACTTGCTGCACTCTTTCTATAGAGAGTTTGAACAGATTGATATAGTTGGGCTTAAGTCAGTTTAAGAACTGCATGATGGAATCCAACTGGATTACTTTGTCGGAATTCATTTTTCCGACGAACGCTGTGACACTGGCATGCTTAGCTGCGAGGGAATGTTAAGCAAATCTGGAATTTTGTCTTTCCATTCTCACAGATGCTCCTTAACTAGGCCTGGTAACCTTGTCATGAAAATCTGAACATTTTGAGATTTGCTCTGCTATTTTTGAGAGCGTGAAAGGTGGTTGCTGAAAGCATGGTGACAGAATGCAGTTTGAAGAAGGAGAATTTCAAACCTGCACTGCCAATTTTTTTGTAATGCATGTGCGATCAGCATTCCATAGAAAAAGCAACCCACTTTTACACCAATAACAATCCATCTAAAAATGCTACTGTACATGTATGAATGCTCTAGGTTATAAAAAAAAAAAATGCCTTAAGCCACCAGCAGCTTTCTGAATCTGGCAGGGTGTGCATTTACCTATTATTTCTGCTAAGAATGTGACATTGTTTGCTATCTAGTGTGTAGGGGCCACTGTGTACTGGATGATTGAAAACTTTAGGAGCTGAATGTAGTTGATATGGTTTCTATTTAGTCATTATTATACCGCTATATGGCACATGACCAATAAAGACTTGACATTAAGCTCACCTTAATGTGTCTGTCCTTGTTAAATTTAATGTGATTTCTGAAATATCATTGGAAATGGCTGATGAAACTCTTACAGAGTTTTCTATTTTACGCATTAGAACAAATAATTCCTGTTTGCAGTAGAACTCAAGACATTAAATGTCAATATCCATAATATTATAATCCATAATCTTTAAAATTAAACAGCGAATGCATTTCTATTTTATCATGATCAGCTACTTTGAATGTGAGTAATAATCAATTTTGCCAACTTTCCATTCAATAAGTACACTGAAAAAAGGTAGCCCGTAACTATCTATATTAACTGGTTTTATCCAATCAAAAATATTATTTAATATCACTGAATCAACCTAAATATATGAATTTATACAAGTTAAATCAAGTAGAAATAGCTTGTTAAGACAACAATTGCAGGTTATCAATGTTTGCAGTATGTGGTGGGAGTATGATACTACTATTTCCAAGCTTTTAAAAACTTTTATGTCTACAAATTATGGCTTACACTTTTCAACTGATGATTAGAGCGGAGGAGGAACGCTAACGGTCTCAAGTGCAATAATTAATAAGAGGGTTTGATGAAAAACCCATTTGCCTGGTGTTTTGTGAGCCCTATATATATCAACCTTATTTTAGTAACACTGAGATATTATTATAGTTTTAGATTTTCTGATTTTATTTTAATTTCACTTAAAGCTTTTGGAATGTTCTGTGTTTTTGTTATTTGTATTATTAAGTATAATTCTTTATAGATTTTATTCATTTTATTTCAGTTTTAGTTTAAGTTATTTTAGTACGTCAAGCTAAACTAAATGGTAACACTTTACAATAAGCCATCATTAACACTGGTTAATGCATTAACTAACATAAACTAAAAATGAGCAATATACCGTTTTATGCAAAAGTTTGGGAACCCCTTGCAGAATCTGTAAAAATGTCAATAATTTTAACAAAATAAGAGAGATCATACAAAATGCATGTTATTTTTTGTTTAGTACCGCCATGAGTAAGATATTTTACATAAAAGATGTTTACATATAGTCCACAAGAGAAACAAATGTTTGAAGTTATTAAAATAACCCCCTGTAAAAGGTTGGGAACCCTTGGTTCTTGATACTGTGTGTATTTACCTGGATGATCTATGACTCTTTTTTGTTTTGTGATGGTTGTTCACGAGTCCCTTGTTTATTCTGAACAGGTAAACTGGGCACTGTCCTTCAAGTCTTGCAGATTCTTCAGTTATCCAGCATCTTTTGCATATTTGAACCCTTTCTAGCAGTGACTGTATGTTTTTGAGATCCATCTTTTCACACTGAAGACAATTGAGGGATCCAATCACAACTATTAAACAAGGTTTAAACATTCACTGATACTCCAGAAGAAACACGATGCATTAAGAGCCGGGGAGGGTGAAAAGTAAATTACCTTATTTGTCTTCTGGGAAACACACAAGTATCTTCAGTTGCTTCTGAAGGGCAGTACTAAATGAAAAAAAAAAAAAGATATTTCAACAAAATAAGAACAATTTGAGCATCTTTTCAAAAGGTATCACCCCTCAGCTCTAAATGAATCATGTTAAAAAAAGTAATCAAATGTAATCAGTTACATTACTTCAATAAATTACTGAAATAGTTACACTACTTATTACATTTTTAAACAGGGCAAGTTGTAATCTGTAACCTATTACATTTCCAAAGTGACTGTCCCAACACTGTACAGCATTTATTGAACTTTGTTAATGTTTGTAAAAATATTGAGGTTTATGTTAATAAACAGTGCATTAACTAATGTTATCAGAAACAAGTCTTGATCTTAAAAGTGGTAGCAATGTCTTAACAATGTTAATCTTAACAATGTGCCTTTTTTCACAGATTTGTTTTATTTATTTATTTTTTGGATAGAGTGTAATAACACAGCAGGCAGCCCACCTTCAACTTTGTGCCTGATGTGATCCTGCAGCGACCCCATAATCCATCATATTCTAGTTTATGTGAGTCTTTAGGGATCAGGAGTCAAGAGGACAAGGACAATTCCATTGTGGCTCTTTTTCTTTCTTTGTGAAAAGCAATGGACTCTAAATCCCTTTTGATTGTAAGGACACAGAAATAAGCTACAGTACATCACTGCTTTATGTGAAAACACACACACACACACACACACACGTTGTGTTTCCATGTTTTATGGGGACATTCCATAGGTGTAATGGTTTTTATACTGTGCAACCTGATTTTCTTCCGCCCTACACCTACCCTACACCTAAACCTAGCCCTCACAGGAGACTGCACACTTTTACTTTCTCAAAAAAAAACAAAAACTAATTGTGCGTGATTTATAAGCCTGTTTCCTCATCACACACACACACCTTTGGTTTTCCCAAGCCCACATACGGTGTGTGGTAGGTAACACTCGTGACTGCATCTCTGTGCTGTTCGCTGACGTAGACAGCTGTGTGGGCAATAACATACACTGCAGTTATTCAAAGATTTATATCCCTGCAATGCTGCCAACGTCCCATTGTGACAAATGCACACTAAAAACCACCTCCCACACCAAAAGCCTAAAGAGAGACTTTATTTAGCTCATATCATATATGCTATTCTCTGTATCATTTGGTACATCTGTCTTCACCTGACTAACATCATTAGAGACTGTCATATTGATGCTATTGATGACTGACTTCCTACTGTATAGTGTAAGCATGTTTCTCTATTATGCACAGGCATGAAATTGTTTATCTTTTTTCCTTTCTGTGACAGAGATAGAGTAGAAATGGACTTACTTGAAGTTTCTTGGATTTGTTATCCACACCTCAGTGCACATAGACTCTAAATGACCTCCTCAACTACCCTGTAGAGACCAGACTGACATGAGCAGCCAGGCATCACAAGATAAGCAAGAGACATGCCCTAAAGTTAGAATGATAAGAACTGTGTGAATGTGTGTGTATGTGTTAAACATAGAGGTTAAGATAGATTCAGACACTTAATTTGTCTAATGGAAATGGTTAGTTATTATATAAAAAAGGCAATACTGTGGATTAAAGGTAACAACAAAGACAAGCCTGTCTCTAAAAACCTTACTGCATACGAATGGCCAAAATCCCACTTATTAAGGAAAATGTTTACAGTTAGCACTAGAAATGTTAGGCGTCTGAAATGTTTAGCTATAGACAGGGTACAAAACAGGTTGTGAAATCAAGCAGGCTTGTTGGAACATTATATCTCCACAGCATAAGTGAGTACACCCTCTCTAAACTTAACAAATTCAGCAATTACTCTTTACTTAGAAGACATGTTAGGATTCTTTGGA
This sequence comes from Cirrhinus mrigala, assembly GCA_036247105.1. Taxonomy (NCBI): domain Eukaryota; kingdom Metazoa; phylum Chordata; class Actinopteri; order Cypriniformes; family Cyprinidae; genus Cirrhinus; species Cirrhinus mrigala. The sequence continues at coordinate 23,384,734 of CM070007.1, read as the reverse complement.
GACATAATGTTCCATCAAGCCTGCTTGATCAATTACCAAAGAGGAATGTTATTATTATTAAGGAAACTAAGATTTTCTTACCAAAGTGATAAAATGTTGTGTTGCAAAAATGAGTACACCCTCCTGAAAGTTACTAAATAAAACTTTAAAAACATCCAAAATGTTCTGGTGTTGCTAGAGGAGGAGTACAGTGAGAAGTGTCTGGTTTCCTCAGTGTCAATTCAGCTAATTATCTTATTTTACAGAAAATATTGGCATATATTTTTAGTTTTTAATAAGTTTGTTTAATACATTACAATTTTGCCAATCTTTCATTAAGAAAATACATATTTTATTTATTCTATTTATTCAGAGGGTGTGTACTCATTTCTGTTGTGCACTGTACATATATATATATATATATATATATATATATATATATATATATATATATATATATATATATATATATACTAGCAAGACAGCAAAACTTATATTTTGAAAACTTAAATGCAGAACAGTTGAACTTTTATTTACATTTATTCATTTAGTGTTTATACATTTATAAATCTAACAACAATTACAAAAAAGAGATGAAAATGCATTAAAAAATACAGAATAATGCCTTTTATATGACTGTCTTTACACAAACCTATTGTATGAAAAACCTGTACTATAGTGGTATAAAAGTCACACTTTTATGGTGCTTTTTTGTCCATGTTTATTATAAACTACCACTGTGTGAGAAAAATGTTGAAATTCTTTTAAAAAATCTTGTGTTCCACAGAAAATAACATGTAGTGTTGGAAGGACATGAAGATCAATGGTCACCAAAACAGTTTGAACATTCTTCAAAGTATCTTCTTTTGTGTTCCACAAAAGAAAGAACATTGTACAGGTTGAGTAAATAATAACAGAATTTTCGTTTTTGTGTGAACTATCCCTTTAACCCAATCAAACATGCATATGCACACAGACGCTGGTGAATTATTCATGTTTTTCTCCTGGTGCGTTTGAGCTGGTGGAAGGACAATGACTGGATGAGGCAACAGAGGGAAATCTCACTGGTGTCCTTACCATGACCTTCTCCTATCAAAGAGCAGTCAACTTGCACATGGTCAGAATAATTTTCTGAAACAAAAGATATTTTATTATTAAATTTTACACATAATGGCAACCCGTTCTTGACAATCTTAGGCTGGAAATAGGCTGCTGATCCAGCTGATGCCTCCTAATCTAATCACCACCTATTTCAAAAGAAGAATAACTATGATAAGACACAATCTAAAACATCAGTCATTAAACAAGAGCTCACTTTATCAGTTCTTCAGTCAATCCCTCAGGCTCTATAAACCAATCAATATGATCATTACGAATGTCCCTCAAAATGACAGAGAGATGAAACAGAAGGTCAGTGAATAGCACAAGACTGTTGAGTTACCTGCCAGTAAAGTGTTAACCGGCCTGCTGCAGCAGCTGTTGCCGTGGATACTGTTGCCAAGCCCCAACCCACTGTGCCCTCGCAGCAGTGAGAGATGCTTGTGGGAAGCTGCACGCACACTTCACAAGCCCACCCTACAGACACTGAGTAATCAAGAGAAAATGGATTTATAAGGAGACAGATGAAAGAGTAGCCTGAAGTTCTGCACAAAATAACACTTTCAATGTCCTCAATAAGTACATCATAGTCACTTAAACTGCTTTCAGTGATGTGTTCCAGTGTCACCCCTAGAAAAATGTTTCAAATGTAGTTAGAAATGGATCTTAAAAATAGGACGAGGGAAATGGATGTGTTTTAATCGTACAAGGCATTGTCTGTCGACCACTGCGTGAATACTATTGCTTAACAGATAAAATACGGCTAGTTTAAATCTTATTCTTTGCTAAAAATGACCTAATTTGGTGTTCTTGAACAAAAATGACTGCCATAAAAAATAATTGCTTGCAAATCTTTCATTATGCTTTATTATTAACAGATCTTGGATTCAATCTTTTTTGTCAACTTCTTTCAGTTCTATTCAGTTTCTTTTTTGATTGGTCATAGTCTTTAAAAAACTTGTGCTAACTGAAAGAAAACAAGCTGCCAAAGAGATTGAATCCCATATTTGTCAATAACATAGCTCACCAAGAAATGTATTAGCAATTTTTATTTATTTATTTATTTATTTATTTTTTGTAGGCCAGTCATTTTTAACCAGGGCCCAATTACCTAAACAAAGCCACTATGAAGTGGTGCAGCTAGAAGCAAGTCAATTTTGTTGTATTTTACAGATTCAAATTAGACCAAGACTAGTCTAAGCAGTTTATGCAACCAACCCCAGGATCACCACATTTGTAACAAGGTGAGAAAAAAAGTCCAAAAAAAGAACAAAAAATATTATGTGGATTTGTTTTTGTCCAGTACAATAACATTAAAGGGATAGTTTACTCACCATCAAGCCACCCTAGGTGTATATGAATTTCTACTTTCAGATGAATACAATCAGAGTTTTATTCCAAGGATGTAAGCCTAGCGTAAGCTACGGTGAGAAGTGACGAGCATGGAAGCGCAGAGGAGAGAGCAAAAGAAAACGAATTATAAGTACAAAACGAGGACTTGTATAGAAAAATATTGGAAGATTTCAATACAAGCCAAGAGAAGGCTGTTTTAATTTTTGCTGTAAACAAAGCTTGGTTCTTGCGAGACTAGCATATTCTCACGGAAGCGTACACTGCGCCTACATCCTACATCATCTGCTGGAACCAGTGATGGGAATAACAGCGTTATAAATAAACGTCGTTACTAACGCCATTAATGAGTAATCAAATGAATTACTGTTTCCCCCGTTACAACGCAATGAAATGCGGCGTTACTATAATTTTTACATTGCGTTCTTATTCTGATGTAAATTTGATGTCTTTTTTCCAGAAACGAAAAGTAGTCGAGATGAACTTGATGAATGTTTACGTATGTTTGCAGAGGTGATGTGGGTGTTAACTTCTATGTCCGCCTCACGTGGATGTTTAAAATTTGAAAAGCGGAGCCGTTTGTGGGCGTGATTACATTAGAGATAAGTTAAAATCTTGAGCTCGCGTTGGTATTATACGAATTACCTCATCAGAGAATATTTGTTTTCGACGTGACTTACTTCATTTAAAAGTAGATATTTCAATCTTTCTTTATATATATTTCTCATGTCGGTGAGGCACGTATTCACAGAGATTCAGGTTGTTTTATTTACGTGTCTGTAAAGAGAGGTGATGCAGACCGAGACAGCAAGACCACACCCTGTTTATTTGATTTATTTTACAAAAGCACATTGTTTTCTTGTTATTATGATGTCTTTCATATCTGCGGGTTGAAGCAACCCCAATAACATGATATTTAGCCCCTGGAAGGTGTCCCTCATTGTCCCGCAGCAACATTAAAATAGTGTAGATTAGTGTGCATTGTTTTATTCATTTACCATATTTAATATTGGGGGCATCCAAGTTATTTGCCATTTTTATTTTTTTTATTTATTTATTTATTTATTTTTAAAAAGTAACACAATAGTTTCCTTTCCTGGTAATTAGTTACTTTTATAATGATGTAACTCAGTTAACATTTGTGAGAAGTAACTATTAACTATAACTAATTACTTTTTTAAAGTAACGTGCCCAAAAATGGCTGCACGCGACTGTCTCGGAACGAATGTACGACAGTTAGCGGAAGCTAGAGATTATGATTTATAAAGTTTTGAATATAGATATTTTTAAAACACATCACTTAGCTTCAAAAGGCCTTTAGTAACCCTCCGGAGCTGTGTGGAGCACTTTTTATTGATGAATGGATGAGATTTTGGCCTTTGAAATCTCGTCCACTATTCACTGTTATTATAAAGTTTGGATGAGCCATGACATTTTTTAATATAACTCCTATTGTATTTGTCTGAAAGAAGAAAGTCATATACCCATAGGATGGCTTGAGTATGAGTAAATCATGGAGTGATTTATATCTTTGGGTGACCTATCCCTTTAGTTAGCATTTTTGGGAAAACAGTAGATCCTTTCCTGGTCAAAATGACTGGAATACAATATGAGGGTTAAATGGTATTTTCTTGTGAATGATAAATAATACAGGCCCCTTGATGCAGCTGAACTGAGTTCTCATCAGCATTAGTAACCTGCAGGGCTTTCCTGAGGGAAATCACTAGATACTGTGTAATGAGGCTATATAGTGTCTACCATGAGTCATCAGCTTATGGGTGTCCTGGGGAGAGACGGAATGAGGCTCCTTGAACAGAAATATCTGTTGTATAAAAAAAAACACTGAGAAAATGGAGACAAAACAAAAGTATTGTTCACTGATACTGGGAGTTATGAAGGAAACAAGTTGGAATTGTGATCCTCCATGTCTTGTGCTTCGGAAGAACGCACATGAGGTTGCTGTCATTTTTTTCTGGATTGGTGGTATGTGTGTGTGAGCGTGAGAGAGAAACTTGTCTAAAAATAGAACAGACACAACAGAGTGAGACAGACATAGCGGCTGAGCGACTGTATACAGAGAGACACTGACACCAATGTACTTAATGCCTCACAAAATACTGTATACACACACACACACACACACACACACACACACACACATGTTGGGTTTCCATTTTTTATGGGGACATTCCATCGGTGAAGTGATTTTCATACTATGGGTCAAAATCACCATAGAGTGCCTTTCAACCCTCAAAATACTCAAAAATTTTGGTCTTAATTTCCCATTAGCTTTATGTCATGTCATAAATAGTAGACACTCATGTATTTTAGAAGCATCTAGCTATTGAACATACTGGATTATATAGATATGATTGAATTATTATTTAAAATATTATTTAAAAATTTCAAGATAACAGGGTGGACCAGCACCTTACGTAGACACATAAAGCAGAAAACACAAAGGGACGACAGTCTAAGTGGCCAACAGCGTGGACATTTTGGAACAAAGACATGGTGGACATTTTGAGCTTCAGTTAGCAAATTAGCTTGCAACAAACTTTGACTAGCTAAATAGTTAGTCTGGTTGTTGAAGAGAATTTGGTATATTTAAACTTACATATTTTGAAAATACTGTATTCTAATCACTTCCGGCATATTTTATGCCGACAGGGTGGACATGTTAAGCTTAGGAAAAGCAAGTAAGCAAACTCACACGAAGAAAGATTGTCAGTTTAAAAGTCGCCATCTTACTCACCTCAGCCATTGAAATTCCCGCCACTGAAGAGACAAAAAATCTGTTGTCCAGATGTCACAAAAGGGGATTGCCTTTTCTTAAAGGGGAGGATTCTCCTTTAAGAATTCCAAGATTCCAATATGACAGGGTGGACAACCATTCAAGGGACATGGACAATCTTCTTTTTTATTAAATAAAAATATTGTTTTTATTAACAAATGGTCAATACACTCAAATTGAGTAATCTCTTATTTAACAAAATATTAAATGTAAAAAAATTATGATTTGACTATATTCTACTATCATTCAAATTTAATGAGCAGTGCATGAGACAAAGCAAAATAACATGCATCCTCCTACACAAAACACACACACACACAAATCTAGAAAATGTATCTAAAGAGCTAAGTATTGCTTTTCTTATGAATATAAAAACTTAGCCTAATATAACACACCCTTTCATAGTCATTTTTATGTTAAGTTATCACGGCAAATGAGTTATGTACAGGACACCAAAAGGCACCCTACAGTGATATTGACCTCTATACAAACTGTATTTCCTATTTCCTATTTCCTATTTCCTTACCATAACCCTACATCTAAACAAACACCTCACAGGAAACTTTCTGCATTTTAAGATTTAAAAAAAAAAAAATCCTCATGGGATCACCAAAAAATGTCCCCACAAAGACAAGGTTTTATCACAGGCCTTTTTAAGGTCATTTTATAATAGATTTTAATATGTATTATGGTTAAACTTTTATTTTTTAATATTAATAGTTAATTCTTCCCCTAACCCATACAAAAATTCTGTAATAAGGAATATTCCTATTTTTGTAAAGCCGTCCACAGAAATTTCAGATGTGCCAGATTTTAATAATGATTACAATAATAATAATACTTATATATATGTTTGACAGTATGATTTTGAGATCAACTGAGGACAACTGAGGGACTCATATGCAACTATTACAGAAGGTTCAAATGCTCACTTGTTCTCCAGAAGGAAAGACCATGCATTAATAGCCGGGGGTGGGGGGGTGGGGGGGTGGGGGTTAAATTTACCCTGATCTTCAAATGCAAAAAGTTTTCACCCCCTGGCTCTTAATGCATGGTTTTTCCTTCTGGAGCATCAGTGAGCATTTGAACCTTCAGTAATAGTTGCGTATGATTTTAATATGTATATGTAATAGTTGCATATATAATTTCTTGCAAAGCCATCCACAGAAATTTCAAAGATGCACCGGTTTTTGGTGGGAAACATTTGCATTTAGAGTTTTGATCTGACATTCCCTGCAGCAACATTTTCAGTCAACGGAAATTGCACTTCACGTTCATCTGCAATTCCAGAGAGATTTGCAAGTTTTTTTTTCTCTCTCCAAATATTCCAGCTTTGTGTTTTGTTGAAACAAGCCTTAGAAAGTTAAACCTTTTAGATAATGGCTTTCAAAGGTACGTGTCTATTCAGAGGAGGCTCATTATTTTGGCTGCAGTGGCACCAGACAACAAGGTTTTCCTTTGAGACCTCTCCTCAAATGCACTATGGTTGATGGGTGCGTCCTTTAGTGAGAACATTCGCTCACAACAGATGGCCTCCATATCCTCAAGCTGCATATATTTTAAGCTATACAGAGAAAGTTCACACCTTTATTTCTGCTATCAGCATCGTGCAGGAAGGTGACAATTGAGCAAGTGAACCAGAGGAAGCTACTGTAACACCTTAATAAAACACCAGAAATGTAGAGCAGGAACTCAGACTCTCAGACTGTTGACATTAACTCAAACTGACATGTCACACTGCAAAATCAGGAGTCATTCTCTGCTGTCCTCAACGGTTGTGTCCAAACCCTAAGGCAGCTGCCTTACTGCATCACTGCCCAGTCACTCAATGACTTTACAGTCTGCATTCGAGTCTGAAGGCACTGCTAAAGGAAACCAGTTTCAGACAGGCTTCCAACACACCATAATTATGTCATATCTGATGACCCAGAACAAGTTCAAGCATAGTTTAGATAACAAAATAGAAAGAACCACCAAACATAATTTTCAAGATCATGGGGTATGATTGGCAGTGAAGGATACGGTCTAATCTGATTCAATGATCTGTGCTAAGCTATTAGCAAAAAAAGTGGAGTGTTCCTTTAAAGAGCTATTTCTACTTGATTTAACCCTTATAAATTATTGGCATAATTTTTTTGCTGGCAGAAATGTGTGTTTTGCTGGCATACATTTATGTATGTAGATTGATTCAGTGATGTTAAATAATATTGTTGACTTGAATAAAACCAGTTAATATAGATACTATTATTTTAGGTTGCCATTTTTTTCAGTGTACTGTTTTATGCGAAAGTTTGGGAACCCCTTGCAGTGAAAACTTTTTAAATTTGAAGATCAAGGTAAATCATACTTAATTTGTCTTCTGGGAAACATGCAAATATCTTCTGTTGCTTCCGAAGGGCAGTACTAAATGGAAAAAAATATATATTTCAACAAAACAAGAAAAATTTGGACATCTTCATGCTGTCCAAAAGTTTTCACCCCCATTAATGCAATGTTTGAACCTTTTTTAATAGTTGTGTTTGAGTCCCTCAATTGTCCTCAGTGTGAAAATATGGATCTCAAAACCATACAGTCACTGCTGGAAGATGCTGGAAAACTGAAGAATCTGCAGGACCTGGAGGATTTTTCCGAAGAACAGTGCTCAGTTTAACTGTTCAGAACAAACAAGGGACTCATGAACAACCAGAAAAAAAAACAAAAAAACAGTCGTAGATCATCCAGGTAACAACACACAGAATTAAGAAGCAAGGGTTCCCAAACTTTTGTAGGGGGTTATTTTAATAATTTCAGCAATTTTCTGGTCTTGTGGACTATATGTAAACATCTTTTATGTAAAATATCTTACTCAGGACAGAACTAAATAAAAAACAGCAAAGATTTTGTATGATCTCTTTTATTTTGTTAAAATTTTTCACATTTTTACAGATTCTGCAAGGGGTTCACAAACTTTTGCATAAAACTGTGTTTTGTGTTTTTTTTTTTTTGTTGTTTTTTTGGGTGGTGCAGCTCAACCCCACATCCTCTAACCCCCCGACAACAATATTGATAATGGGATCTGTGCAGTAGTTGTTCAATCTGAAGATGCCAAAATGTTAAATCAACAAAATATCTTACAAATCAGCACATGAATATGCACACAAACAAAGGTCAGAGGAGGTGGTTCACAAATAATCATCTAGGCTCAGCTAAGAGATAAGGCTAAAGTATTATTGACTTGATACACATTAACAATTCCAGAATATGACAAAAGCACTAAATTAACACAGTAGCGTGTTAGTATTTAAGAAACTACCTCATATTTAGCATTCATTTAGTGTAAGTGAAAAAGAGGTGAAGGACCATTTGTTCATATTTAGTGTTCTGTTTTTGATGTGATGGATATTTATGAATGCTTAGAGGGTGAGAAAATAATGAGACTGTGGCGGAAACAAAGATAAGGTTGGGAAAAGAAACACAGGCTAGACGGGAACAGCGATTAAGATGGTAATGTGGAGATAAAAGTGTTGGAGTGCCACACCCTGTGAAATGTGTGATTGTGTGTGTGTGGTGGGGGGATGTGATGCGATGCGTGAAGGGAGCAGGGCAGAGAGTGGTTTGCACACACCAGCACATCCCACCCGTGATGCATACATGTCATACCGCAGAGGAGAGGGAGGGGAAAGCGGTATTGCTGCACTGCCCTTCACCGCAGGTGTATACAGATGCACATGAATCCTTCACACTTTATTTGCTGCAGTGGATAAGTGGGCAGTATGTAGTGTTAGAGGAACAGTTCACTCAAAAATGAAAATCCACAGAAAATGTGCTCACCCTCAGGCCACCTAAGATGTAGGTGAGTTTGCTTTCTCATGGGAACAGATTTGAAGAAATGTGGCAATACATCAGATGCACATTTTCAGAAATGTTTAATTTTTGCGAGAACTATTGTTTTAATATAACACACAGACACTTCGTATAATATTTAAACCAGTGGGGGTGGGGGAGATGAATGTTGTTATCATTGTTGTTTGACACTGTGAATTTTAAAGGGCTCATCGGATGCAAAGTTCACTTTTACATGTTGTTTGAACATTAATGTGTGTTGGCAGTGTATGTACAAATGTACCCTATAATGATAAAAATCCATGCAGTGTTTTTTAATTCATCTGTAAAAATAATATCCCCTTTTTCAAATCGAGCCGTTCTCAGATGCCTGTCGGTGTGCCGTCACACCAACAGAGGCCGCTCCCACGATAGTTGATTGACATGAGCGTCTTACCTCAGACTCACCTTAAATCAGCTGTAACAGTCCGACCTCCATTGTTTCGATGCTGGAGCAGGGATGTAAATTAGACAAGAATATCTCAGATTGAGCGATTGACTTGTTGTGTTGCTGGATGTAATAATGAACATAGTGGTTGTCATTTACTCCCAACATCTGAGCGACTGAAGATGCAGTGGATTACATTTGTTTGTGAATGGAATGCGCCTCCCGATCTACAAATATCCGTCTATGTTTGCACAAATCATTCATGATCCAGCTTCACCTACAGCAGCAGTATAAGGGTTTTTTTATGAATCTTTGCGATCGCGGCTAAAGTAAACAGGCTCGGTACTCCACAAAGAGAAGAGAGGGGCGGGGCGAGCAGAGCTCATTAACATTTAAAGCAACCTCCACCAGAACAGGATGATTTTTGCAGAGCTGATTTTGGCATGGTAAAAAGGTGTTATTTACACTACCATTGAGGAATTTTAACCAAAGCATGTTATAGACTTTTTATTAAGACCCTAAAGAATCATATCAACTTGTGGAAAATGGGCATCCGATGATCCCTTTAAATATTAACTTAGTCATATTTTCAAGTTTGCATAGTGAACATATTTCAAGTGTCTCTGTGGGAGGCTGTGGAGACACAGAGACACATCCCATTATGCTTAAAAATGTGATTAATGATTCTGTTGTACTAATGGCTGTAGTAAATCAACACAGCATTGGTAATTAAAGCTCTTAATTGTGATGTTATACAGTAATTTATGATTTGTTTATGATATGAGGCATAATATACACTCTTACAAATAAAGGCATTTTATTGACATTGGTAGCACCATGAGGAATTTTTAACATCCATGGAACCTTTTAATTGCATTAAAAGCTCTCTATACTAAAAACAAAACAAAAACAAACAAACAAACATAAAGGTTCTTTAAATTATTATTATTTTGGATTTCTTCACTCAGATCTGTGGATTACACAAAAAAGAATGCTTCACGTGGGATAACTGACTAGCAATTTGACCCGAATTTGCTATTAGCATGTTGCTAAACAACCCTCTAATGCTTCAATAAGCATATATATATACAGAGCACATTCAAATATTAATCCACAGTAATCAACTATTTTTTATGGGTCATTTTCAGTATTTAATAATAACATTATAAAACTAAAAAAAACATTGGGTCTCATTCACTAAACATTGTACATACATTTGTGCATGAAATCTGTGCAGAAATCCTTTAACCAACAGATCCTGATTCATTATTAACTTTCATCCTAAAATTGATTTTTTAGTTTATGAAAAAATGTACAGAGGGAACATATACATATTCAAAAATCACATACTACCAGTTAAAACAGTAAACAGTTTTTGAAAAGTAAGATTTTTAATGTTTTTAAAGAAATCTCTTCTGCTCACCAAGCCTGCATTTATTTGATCCAAAATACAGCAAAAACAGTGAAATTTTGAAATATTTTACTATTTAAAATAACTGTTTGCTGTTTGAATATATTCTAAAATATAATTTATTCCTGTGATTTCAAAGCTGAATTTTTAGCATCATTACTCCAGTCACATGATCCTTCAGAAATCATTATAATATTATGATTTGCTTTTTAAAACATTTATAATTATTATGTTGAAAACAGCTGAGTAGAATTTTTTCAGGGCTGATGAATAGAAAGTTCAGAAGAACATAATTTATCTAAAATAGAAATAACATTATAAATGTCTTTATCATTACTTTTGATTAAAACATTACTTACTAAATGAAAGTATAAATTTCTATAATTTCTTTCCCCATAAATAAATAATATTTATAAATAATATTTATGTGTAAATAATAAATGTGCATACAAAAAAAAAAAAAAAAAAAAAACTGACTTTTGAATGGTATAGTATGTTACAAAAGCTTTTTATTTCAGATAAATGCTGATCTTAGGATCCTTCCATTCATAGAAGAATCCTGGAAAAATTACTGTTTTTTTTTTAAATAAATAAATAAATAAATAAATACATAAATAAATAAATAATAATAATAATAATAATAATAATAATAATAATAATAATAATAAATGTGTCTTGAACAGCAAATCATGTTAGAATGATTTCTGAAGGATCATGTGACACTAAAGACTGGAGTAATGATGCTGAAAAATTAGCTTTGATCACTTAAAACATTCAAATAGTAATCACAATTCACAATATTACTGTTTCTGCTGTATTTTGGATTAAATAAAAGCAGGCAAGAAAACATTAAACATCTTAATGTTCAAAAACTTTTGACTGGTAGTCTGGGTTTGCTTTGCTAAGATGAAATTTTATACACAGTTTGAATTTATTTTTTAATTGCCCTAGTTGTAATGCATTTTGAGATTGCCTTATCTACAAAAGATTCATGTCATGCTGCCTTTAGCTAAACTAGATATAATGATATCTTGGGAGGCTCACTGGGTTTTGGATCATAGAAAAACATTTCAGCACAGCAGAGGCGCATTATGTGTGTGTGTGTGTGTGTGTGAGAGAGAGAGAGAAATGTGGTATTTGTGCTATTTGTGATATTAAGAATCTTTTATGAATTGTTTAATTTTAAAACATACTTGATATAAGGAGCCATTTTAGTTGGGCGCATTAGATAATGTTTTGGTGCAAAGTGTGTTCACATGCACTAGCTTTCTTCGGCGCACACAAAGGCATAATAAATCTGCCCAAACCCTCCATAAAAACACACAAGTGTGTTTTACAATCAAGGTGGGACTTTCTGATTTACACTGTTTTTACACTGAGGTAATGATATTTTCTATACCCTGTTTTCTTACTTTTTAGATTTTCATTATTAACATTATTTATTATATCTATTAAGGTGTTTTTGTTCTCGAGGAGACCACTGGAACGTCCATGTCCACTGCAGGTGATTTAGGTTTTACTATCCTTGTGGGGACATGATGATGGTTAAGGCTGACGCACACACACACACACACACACACACACAAACACTAGTTCACCGGTTGTAATGTCACACTACCTTTTTCACTTACCCACCAGGCCTCCTTTGCCACCAATGCTGATTTGCTGACAGCAGACGAAGGGCTGCTGGGAGAATTGTGTGTGAACATAAACAGCTATTGATTACCCCAGCAACCACTCTTCACATTACTCTGATCCAGACGTAATTAAATAAGCAATATGCTGCTCTGCCATAAGACTTCTGAGGTCCCCAGAGCAGAGGCTAGCAAAGTATGAAACAACCTTTTAATGGCATTGCCAATTACATGCCGGTGGAATTGTAAGTTTTTGGTAGTTGATTCATGTATTCAAATGCAAACGTTTTCTCTGTCATATGAGGCAGTGCTTCTACTTTATCCTGTCTCATTTGTAAAATTGAGGTTTTGAATCTGCTTATACCCTTTTCTTAGAACTTATGAAAATTCTACTGAAGTCAGATATTACATCCAATTCTTCACAGAAGCAGACACGTCTTTCAAGTGATGAGCAGAATTCTTTTACTATTTTCTCTTTGATTCTTTGGATAGCGACATGATATTTCCACATCTGACCTGGGGTGCGTTTCCCAAAAGCATCGTTAGCCAGCTATGGCCATGAGTTCTATCGTTACCAGCATAGTTCAATGAATCAGTGTTTCTCAAAGTTCCAAAAAATTCATGAACAGCACCACAAAGCTGTATGGCTAAACTACAGCCTAAACCTGTGATTAGAAGCATTAAGCATCAAAAGAAGCAAAATGTCTGGGAACAAAAAGAGTGAACCAGTCATCAGGTTCCAGCAGCATCTTGGAGATTCGATGAATTAGTAGAAGTTATTACTTCAACACCTTTGTGTGACATCAAAGACAACAGCCCTATATTGTTAAACCAACATGGTTCAAACAACCCTGATAGCACATATACATCTCGGAGACGTCTATTTGACGTCTGCATTTACATTTGCAAGACATCTGCAAGACGTAGTTTGCACATCTGGAATACGTCTATTGAACGTTTCCTATCAGATGTCACATAGACGTCTATTAGATGTCTTTAAGATGTTTATGTTTTAGAATGTATGTAAAACTGACATCTTACAGATGTCTGCCAGATGTTTGTACACAGCAGATGCTTTCCAGATCAAGAGATCTTTAACAGACATCTTGCAGACGTACATGTGCTATCTAGGAACGGTGATGTGGCCATGTTACTACAGATTTGGAAAACAGTTGTGACTAGCTGGTTGTTTTCTCCAATAGTTAATCTATGGTAATTAATCAGCAAGCTACATCACTGTATGGAAAACACACGCCTGATTGGTTAAAGGGGTCATGAACTGAGAAACCAAAATTCCCTTAATCTTTTGACATATAAGAGGTCATTGTACTATAAAAACATCCTGAAAGTTACAGAACTCAAAACGTTGTCGTTATTCTAAAAACAGCTTATATTAAAAGTAGTCTGCCAAAACAAACGTTTTTAGACTGTTCTACTCTATGATGTAATAGTGATAAGCGCCGCCTCAGCAGAAGAAGATTGTCATCGATGTCTGTTTAGCCCCGCCCACCAATTAGTGCATAGTGTTTATCAGAGAGGTGAATGCGCAGGTCTAAGCAGAAACCAAACGATAAAGATAGCTCTGAAGACAACAAAACCCTCTGCAGAGCCAGTTTGTGAAAAAAAAAAAACAGTCGTTACATTACCTTCTTTCTGGTCCCAATGTCAGGAAAGAGCGGACAAACTTTATTTTTAATGAAGTTCCGGACTGCGTCAGTAAGAACTTAATCCTTTGTTCACTTTATTTTACCGCGGATTTGTTTACAATTACCCATAGTGTCACCAACGTAATGGTCCTTCCCTTATCTCTGGGAACCTCAGAGAACAGTACAAAATAAAAAAAAAAGGCAGTTCATGACCCCTTTAAAGGGGTCATAAACTGAGAAACCAAAACTGGTCACTGTAATATAAAAAACATCATGTTACGTTTCGGAACTTTTACTCTATGATGTAGTAGTGTAGCTAAGCACCATCTCCGCAGAAGAAGATCAACGCCTGCTTTGACATCACTGTCTGTTTAGCCCCGCCCACCAATTCACTCACGTAGTGTTTACGAGAGAGGCGAACGCGCAGGTCTGTGCAGAAACCAAATGATAAAGATGGCTCTGTTGACAAGATGCTGTAGCAATGCCACGTTGTGGAAAACCAGTCTTTGCATTGCCTTCCTTCTGATCCTAACGTTAGGAAAAAGTGGATGAACTTTATTTTTAATGAAGATCCAGACCGTGTCGGTAAGAACTCAGCCCTTTGTTCACTTGAATTTAACTGCGGTTTCATTTACAAACAAGGCACAATTCGACGCAGGATTTTCAAAAAGATTGAAACTAAAAGGCAGTGCCGTGCTGTGCTGACTATATTGGATCTGACAGTAATGTTGCAACACGAGTGTGAGTAACTCTTTTCATTACGTGGCCACTATTGCTTTGTCTGTTATTACAGATTGTTTGATATGTGTGGAGTTATTTATGCAGTTTTGACCTAAATCACAGCAGCGTCCATCTATGAGGAATGTACACTGTCAAGCATACAACACACAACTGGGGGCCAATCACAGCAGTGGGCGTTTACTTCTGAGTCTACAATCCGCCATGCTTATTCAAACAATGTGTTCTGATGAGGGGAGTTAAAAACAGGTCAGAAAATAGCTTATTACTTCTATGATGATGCTTTTTGATGTAAAAATCTTGATAACATTAAAAGTGGACCTCAGAAAACAGAACAAAATAAAAAACAAAGGCAGTTCATGACCCCTTTAATGCAAATTATGTTATTGACTGTGACTGGGCACTTTTAGTCAGTTATTACAGTAAGGACTGTACTTCTGCTTGAATAATTAGATTTTTAAACAGATCGGAAGTTATTTTAAAGGTGACCTATTATGCCCCTTTTTAAAAGATGTAAAATAAGTCTCTGATGATTGTGTAATTGAAGTTTTAGCTCAAAATACCCTACAGATAATTTTTTTCTAGCTTGTTAAAATTGCCACATTTAGGGTACGAGCCCAGAACGTGCCGTTTTTGTGTCTGTCCCTTTAAATGCAGCTGAGCTGCTGCTCCTGGAGAAGAGGGCGGAGCTTCAAGAGCTCATGCTCCAGTGCTGTCCTCTGGAAATAAACATTCCACTATTACCACAAGCCTGTTATTTTTACAGAAAACGTACTTGGTTTAAAAGTCAGTCATCTGATTGTTCTGTATAATAAATGTGTGTTTATGAATTACACAGATGGGGACACAGCACAATAACAATAACAACATAGCTGGTCTCACAGTGCCATCGTGTTCTAACACAAACTTTATAAGCCCCACTTGTGATTATGAGCTTGACAAATTCAAGCAGTCGACTTCACATTGCTTTCAAATGCAGTTTTAGCTACCACATTCCTATGTACGATCATTCTGGTAGCACGTGAAAGCAGCATCAGTGAAAACAGGCAGAGACAGTTGTACCATTTTTTTTTCTGGGACATTTCCTACGATAATGCAATTTAACCACAGTGTCCTCAGCGGCTCAGATGGAGGGAGTCTATGGAAACTTCTGTATTCGTTGGTGCTTTGTTTATGCTAATAGGGGAGAGATTGTCACAAATGGGCGGGACTTTTTCCCTACGATGACGTGTATGTAAGAAGAATCTAAAATTGCTTGTTCTGAGAGACTGTTTATGATTTATTAGAATTTATAAAAAAATGAGTTGGTGGACTTTTACCATTATAGGCTGGTTGTTTTCACACACCGTGGCCACACAACTGTGTTCAAAGACCTTATAAAAGTGATTTTTGCATAATAAGTCCCCTTTAATATTTTTGTATTTAACAAACTATTTTCAGCTAAGATCTGCTTTGTGTCCGTGAAATTATTTTTCATTTATTTCTTTGTTTTCTCTCCACAGGCAAATAAGATTTGTCACAGAGCCAACTGCATTCTTTTCAAAGCTTGTAGAAATGTAATTCAAAAGGCAAGCTGACAAATTCAAATTATGCCAATTTAAAAATATTCTGACATGGAATGGAAAAAAGAGATTTCATGGCATTTAACAAATGAGACTACATTACAGATAACTGTCACACTATGCAAATAATGCTACCAAATTCTATTAGATGACATTTAAAAAGATTTTCATAAATATTTCTGTATAATGTCTCATTGTGATATGGATTCCAGCTAGGATTTTTAAAAACTTGCTATTTGGATGGAAAAATGAATAAATAAATAAATAAATAACAATGTTATTGATGATGCATGTGTTCATTAATGCATTACATTTGTCTATGTTCAATGTATACTGTAATATTTATTGTTTCCCTGAATTTTAACTAAAGATTATGGGCCAGCACCTTATGAACCTATTCTTTTCTGAGTGAATAGATGTTTTCTCCGGTGGTGCTCCTTTCATTGTTTAAGATGACCCCTGTTTTCATAAGCGTGCAGAGGTCAGATGTTCTGGCTTTAAGCCACATCTCTGAAGCTTAATGGTGGGGGTGTGATTTGTAGAGCCATCTTCAAACACACACACACACACACACACACACACACATGCGCACAGAAAGCTGTTTAGAAGCCTGTCTACAGTCTGAACCACCTGCCTCGTTTTCTTAATGACGTGTCAAGGACTTCTAGCATGATTAAATTGCCAGTTTAGTCCAAGCACACACACACACACACACACACACACAAATGTGCTGTGGTCAGGAAAGGCTGAGTCTTTGGTGGTAAGTCAACAGTAGTGACAAAATCAATAGGCTGACTATAATAAATAGTGTATTGGGACATTAGAAGTATTCGCCTGTTTGTTGTGCAAAACCTCTGACACTTCTGCAGCGCATGTCTGTGACCCTCTGAGTGTTCATCTGTGCAATTGGGAAAACAATTAGCTTTTCTTTTTTTTTTTTTGTCTTTCCAGGACAAAAGGGACAAATCTAAGCAAAAGCAAAAATACATTATGATTTTATGTCTTAATGCCATTTATGTTTTTCAAATAGTGTAGAATGGACAGGAAATTTTATGGAGAAAGAAGGAGGGGGGTAATTTGATCAGGAAATGTCTCAAGCCAGAGTCAAACTCACATTTCCTACAGTAAATGAGCAACAAGACTGAAAGCACCTGCTATCCACCTTATTTTTCAATGCGGAAGTAAAGCTGTTTTGTACAGCTATAAATCTGGAAGCAAACAAGACCAGAAGCCAGACCCATAAAAAGCCAAACTTTTTTTATTTATTTATTTATTTTTTTTGAGACGAACTCTTCAGACGGTCAGATGAACTCTATTTTTTTTATATGCCAATATATTAACAATGCATTCAGATATTCTTTCTGATGTTGGTTACTACTGTAGGCCTAGTCACATAAAATGCAAGTAAACTAAATATTTCAACCTATTATTAATAACTTTGTTGTTTATTTATTTAATACAAAAATGTGAATTAATTAAATATGAATTAGAATAACAAATAGAATGAAAGAAGTGAATTATCCAAAAATCGATTAAAATAGTTTAGTAAAAATGAAAATAAAGACATAAATACAAATTATAGTGAAATTAATTATACAATTTTGAATAAATAAATAAATAAATAAATACTGTACTTAATTTATTTAAAATACATTTTAAATAACTGTTTTAGAAAAAAAAAATCTAATTTAAACTAAATATTTTCCAATCAATATTTTAGACTTGCTTACAATATGAATTTTTCGCAGTGTAAATTGGGTATTTATGCATTTTAGAATAGGGGTCCCATGATGATGATCATATTTGGGGGTCCATGGCCGCTAAAAGATTCAAAACCCATGTTTTAGTGTTAAAGATGTCCATAAATTAAATGCGAGTGCTCTTCTGTTTTTCTGTGCATTTGTTTTTCCTACAGTGCAAGGCATAATGTTTTAAATTTTAGTCTGTTTCTTATACAAAGCTGTGACACAAGTTCTTAAGACTAATCACGCAAGCAGTATGCACTATTTTTTTTTTTTAAGTAGATCTTGATACCCCCAGTTTCTTCAAAATGTTTATCTTTCATCTTTTATCTTTTATCTTTTTATTTTTCAACAGCATACAGGTTTAGAACCCCATGAGGGTGAGTATAAAAATGACAGAATTTGTCAGATCTCTTCCTTTATTTCCAAATTACCTCAACCATTAATTAAAATAACAAGCCATTTTAGTTACAATCTGCACTCATGTGTTTCTAAAATGAGGCTGTTTCTATGCTGTTGTGCCCTAAAGGAAGCTAGTGATCATTAGTAGTCTAGAAAGCAGAGGGTGCTCAGAGCTGTCTGTGACTAAGCAGTCTCAGGGGAGGGTTTCCCTGTCATACACCCCAGAGCTCTCTAAACATACATCTGAGTCCACAGCTGAGCTTTACCCTCACAGGCACAGCAAATCAGATGAAATGGTTAAATGAATTCAATGAAATGGATAAATGAATTCAATGAAATGTATAACAGTGGATTAAATGAGGTTATTACAGATTTATTTAAAGCCTAAAGTGTATTGGATGTATAGAGGATAATGTATTTGTAATGTACTTTGGGATACCCCACAGTAGTTGGTTCCGTACCAAATGAACTGTAATGGATCAACGCCAGGCCCGTAAAGTTGCGGTCTGGCAGACGTCCTTGGCAAACACTCCCTGCAGTAGGTCTTTGCTGACATACAAGTAAAACGACACCCTAAAGAGTTCAGCAGCTGCCTTTCACAACATAAATCAACACAGCTATGGACTGTAATTAAGACATTACTGGTTAAGTTAAACTGTTTTTTTTTTTTTTTTTTTTTTTTTGTTCTACAGCACAATTAGGTATATAAAGTGAATAAAATATATTGCATATTGTATTATGTATACAAATAAAACACCTAATCACCCCAGCTAACAGGGAAAGAACTAACATTCTCTCTGGGCAGAGTTGAAACTTACGTACGTTAGCAAAAATGTTTTAAAATATATTTTTGTTAGCCAGGATATTGGCTATATAAACATCCACATATCCTTTAGTGAAAAAAGACACACAGGTCACTGGTGTTAATGCAGGCTGTGTTTAGCTTTAACCCTTTAATTTTACATCAATAGCTCTGTCACACTCCTCCCGCCCATAAATTACACAGTGAGTGTGTGCGCATTACTTCTGCAGCTGACAGAAGCTGACTAATGATTTTTTTTTTTATGCTTTTGCATGAACATTCAATCAGAAAAAAAGAAAAACGCAAATACCTTTTTTCCGCTCTCTTATTTATAACCTAATATCAATGTAAAAGACACAATATGTAATTTCGCCACAAAGGCGTAGTTGGTGATGCTGTGATTGAGTGTGGAGTTGTCGTCTTCATCCCCACAGCTCATGCAATCCGATGCAATCTGATGGGACTCGGAAGAAATCAAGTTCATGGATGAGCTAATATACAAAAGTTTTATTAACATCACTGTAGTATAAAGCAGGGTGGGGCTGAAATGAGGCCGCTGGAGCAGCGGAGCTTTTATTATGTCACAGTCGACCAGTTCCGCTCCTTCCAGTCATGCGTGGGTCGTTCCACAAATCAGTGCCTTTTCCACTTGGAAGAAAGTAAAATTAAAATGTTTAATCAATATTTTTTTCAAATATCCACGAAATGAAGACACCTTAAAATGATAAGAAATTGTTCTGTGCCATCTCAGGCTATGTATTTTATTATTTCATGTTTTGGTATTCTTGTCAACCCCAACACAATCGTTACTACATACTATAGTTTAATTAAAACTTTTATGCCACTGAATGATAAGGTACAACAGGGCTAAAGGCACACCCTAAGAAATAATGTGTTTTTCCACTGCGCCCAAAGTGTATGACTGCAGAAAAATATATACGTTTGCATTGAACATTTATGGAGCAACAGATTTTGTGCAAAAATAAATCATACAGGTTGTTTAGTCTGTTTAAAAATCTTATAAATGTAGGAGGTGGCAAGGGGGGCCTTTTACCCCACACATGGAGTAAAGGGCTCACCAACATGGGGTAAAAGCCACACAGTATTGCTACAAATACTTTAGCTAAAGTAGCTATTTTTATATATATATATATATATATAATGTCTAAGTTAATACTTGTTCAAAACAATCACTTTAGCAAAGTTTGTACTATTTTCTGCTTATTTTAATAAATAAAAGATTAACTTTTTGTTCAATAAATATGCTGTCATTAAAATATGTTAATATAAAACATATTTTAAAATACATCAAATCATTTTTAAATGAAAAGATTCTTAAAGGGGTCATAGGATGCCCATTTTCCACAAGTTGATATGATTTTTTAGGGTCTTAATGAAAAGTCTATAATATACTTTGGTTAAAAATTCTCAATGAATTTTTGAGAATTGAGTGTAAAACAACACCCTTTTTTACCTTGTCAAAATGAGCTCTGGAAAAATCATCTCATTCTGAAGGATTGTTCCTTTAAATGCAAACGAGCTCTGCTCACCCCGCCCCTGTCTTCTCTCAGTGGAGTGAGGAGCGGCTCTGAGAGATTGTTTACTTTAGCCGCATTTACCGTGTTTAGCCGCGAAACTTGCTAACTAGCACGTTATTAGGAAAGGTGATTGCAGGGATTCATAAAAAAACCCTTATACTCACTTCTGCTGTAAGTGAAGCTTGATCACGAATGATTTGTGCGACATAGACAGATATTTGTAGATCAGGAGGCACATTCCATTCACAAACAAACATAATCCACTGCATCTTCAGCGGCTCAGATATTGAGAGTAAATGACGATCACTATGTTCATTATTACATCTAGCAACACAACATCACTCAATTGGAGATATTCTTGTCTAACTTACATCCCTACATCGAAACAATGGAGGTCTGATCTGAGGTAAGACACTCATGTCAATCAACTATTGTGGAAGCGGCCTCTGTCTGTGTGACGCCACACCGACAGGCATCTGAGAATGACTCGATTTGAAAAAGGGGATATTATTTTTACAGATTAATTAAAAACCACAGCATGGATTTTTATCATGATAGGGTAGATTTGTACATACACTGCCAACACACATTAATGTTCAAACAACATGTAAAAGTGAAGTTTGCATCCGAAAACCCCTTTAAAGCATTGAAGGAAATCCCGTAGTAATTTAATACAGATTTACAGTAACAACAAATTATATTTTATTAGGCTATGATATGATTAATAGCATGTTTTTGAATTTTGAAATATGGTGATTATCTCTAAGATGGAGACCCAACATAATATATGATATTTACCATCTGAATCTAACCATGTCATGTCAACAAATGGAAAAGTCAGCCTTCTATTAATTACCATGTTAATTATTGTGCCTTTTAGCCCCAACGGCAGGGGCACTTTTTACCCCAAATACCATACTTTTACATATTCTTTGTGTATATGTGGAGTAAAACAATGCTGTTTTATCATACTAGATACATTTAATATGTCTAATACAATGCATAACAAAATAAAGCATCTTAAGTACAGTTATAATTAAGCATTTATGTTTCCATATTTCCTACAAAATAAAACTGGAAACCAGAAATTTGGCATTTCCAGAATAGAGTTGTTTGGCTATTGGTTTACAAGTCCATGTGGGCTGATGTCAAGTGATGCCAGTAACAAAAGGAAACTTTGGCTGAGGTTGCATTTTTTTTTTTTTTTTTGAAATTCAGAAAAACATGTACATCACAAGAGAACAGACAGGTGCATTGAAAAAGTAAATAGGGTCCATTTTGATTTTATGTAGGGTCAACATGCTTTTATTTTATTTTATTTTATTTATCAATTTTAAAGAATATGTTTTAAATTGAAATATTCAAAGGTGGTCAAAAGTGACAATCTTTAAAATCAAAAATCAAACTATAAACTCAGAATTGGCTCTTAGAGATTTGCTGTTCATTATCTGTATATAAATTATGCACACTGTAACCTAAAAATGGTAACATTTAAATTAAATTAAATATTTAATATTACTGAATCAATCTAAACACATTAATTTATACACTATATAGTAGAAGCAGCTCCTTAAAGTAATAATTGTCATCTGAGAAATGACACGAGTCGGATGTAAATGCAAGGGATGCAATATTCTGCACTGTATTGCACTATACACTCTTAAAAATAAAGGTTCAAAAAGGGTGTTTTTGCAGTGATGCCATTGAAGAATCATTTTTGGTTCCCCAAAGAACCTTTCAGTGAACAGTTCCTTAAAGAACCATTTTGAAGGACATTGTAAAATTCTAAAGAACCATTTTCAACTATAAAGAACCTTCTCTGCATTTGAAAGGTTCCATGGATGTTCAAGGTTCTTCACAGAACCATTGATGCTAAAAAAAGAACCTTTATTTTTAAGAGTTTAGCGTGCAGTGCCATGCTGTGCTGTGTGCCTGTGGTTCTTCTGAAAGTGCCTGCAAATGTCAGCTGCTGTTGAATTATTCAGTAAAGCAAAATAAATATAACATCTCAAGAAAGCAAATGTGTTTGTTTAATATGTCAGCAGATGATTATCCTTTGTACTTAGTAGCACTTAATTCACAGTAACACAGTAAACAGATTTAAAGAAGATACATAATAAACCATTTCCATCAAATTACACAGCAGGCACACCACTGGTCTATATAAATAAATCTAACAAGTGCAGTTAATTGATTTCACTGAACTCAATTCACCACCTGATCAGTCACATATCACACTTTGAAGGTTTTGTAGGTGCTTTGATTCATTTTTACGCAGTCACTGCGGTCTCCCTCTCTATTCTGGGAAAGAAAGATATTGTTGTGTGATGCTCTGTGCCGTAATTTCGGAGAGGTCTTGTTCAATAATTCAGACTAACATTTTCTCAGTGCACAGTGATTCAAGATCCCAGTGTTCCAGCAAGCATCAGCCTGCCATTATTACGCCTCACTGGACTAAAGGTAACAGCCATCCAACCCCTCAACTCACTAGAGAGAAAGAGTGAGAGGAAGAGAAATAGAGAAAGACTCACATCAGTGCCTGAAAGTCCACCACCCCATCAAATGAAAACTTCAAATGTGTGTTTGAAGTGGAAGTGTAGCAGAACAGAATGAGGTCCATTTTACATTGAGCTGCCTCAGCTTGTACTTTTTTTGTTCAGTGGTGTGTAGATCCATTTAACATGTTATCAAGATGAAGATGCAAACAAATCAAAACAAAATAAAATAAAATAAAATAACTATAGTGACTTTTTAGCACTTTGGCTAGCCTTAATGTGTTAAATTCAATATTCACACCCCTTCATCACATGTAGCATTGGTTTAAAGTTAAAATATAATTACAGATTTGTTTATTACAAACATGCAGCTTTTTGCTTCACAAGACATTAAAGGAGAAGTTCACTTCCAGAACAAAAATTTACAGATAATTTACTTTCCCCCTACGTCATCCAAGATGTTCATGTCTTTCTTTCTTCAGTTGTAAAGAAATTATGTTTTTTGAGGAAAACATTTCAGGAATTCTCTCCATATAGTGGACCTCTATGGTGCCTGTCAGTTTGAACTTTCAAGATGCAGTTTAAATGCAGCTTTAAAAGGGCTCTAAACAATCTCAGCCGAGGAAGAAGGGTCTTATCTAGTGAAATGATTGGTTATTTATATATATATTTTTTAAAATGACAATTTATATACTTTTTAACTTTTTATGCTCATCTTGTCTAGTCTGCGTGAACTTTGTGTATTCCGGTTCAATACAGTTTAGCCAGGCTCACACTACAGGATTTTTAGCTCGATTTAGCCCCGATTTTCCCCTCCCGAGAATCGGAGTAAAATTCTTGTTGAGCACCTCGATCGGTTCCGATGTTCGGCGCGGATTTTCTGGTAATGTGAGTTGCTCACAGATCGAATGTTGCACCTTCCGTCAGTACTTTCACAACAGCCAATGCGCGACCACAAACAGCTTCTGTATGGCTCCGTTGGATAGGGGAAGAGGAAACTGCTTCTTAAGTTTTTTGAAGTAACACTGTCTGTGTCTAAAACGCATCACAACCTATAAGGAGAAGGTGAATCTCTGGGGTGAAATCGTACTAACATATATAAACATTAGTTGCTAAAATGAGATCTGAGGCGCTCCCTCCGGCATAATAATCCTGATAATATCTTGCAGTGCATGATGCACCACGATTTTCAAATCGTGTAGTGCGTGCATGTTTAAGATTTGAAAAAAAACAGCATATGCTGGTAGGTATGTTTTGATGCTGGAATGCTGGTTAGGTAGGTTTTGATGCTGGTTTAAGCTGGTCCTTTGCTGGTTTATGCTGGTCCTTAGCTGGTTTAAGCTGGGAAGGGAAGATAATCTGCAAAGATTCTCCTTATGTGTGCGCTGCAACCAGATTTAATAATCAGTTAGGATTTTAAAACTCCTGTAGTGTGAGCCCGGCCTTAGGGTATGTCAAAACACTCCCATCTCATTTTCTTCTCCAACTTCAAAATTGCCCTGCATCACTGCAGAAGTACTGATCCAGTGTTTACAAAGTGAACGTGCAAAGAATATAAAACACCCTTTAAAAAAAAATAATAAAATAGCGATGTAGGACATTTTTTTAAGTTGGAGAAGAAAATGAGATGGTTTGCCACAAAATCAGTCAACAAAAATTGGCACACTGCCATTGCTGCTCTCAAAGTTTATTAAAAATACAATGTTTCGAAACAGAAACAACCGAAACATTGTATTTTTAGTAAACTTTGAGAGCAGCAATGGCAGTGTGCCATTTTTTGCTGACTGACAGCATAGTATTTCTGGTGATCGAGCACCTGCTCTAAGTTTTTTGGATGTGTGCACACTACACTGTTTTCAGTTTTTTGACCTACTCTTACTGTATAGACCTGCATTACACAGAGTTCACGCAGAACTAGACAAGACTAGCATTTGAGGTTAAAAATGACTTAAAGTATGTTAATTTTTTTTTTTTAAATAACTGATCGTTTCGCTAGATAAGACCCTTCTTCCTCGGCTGGGATTGTTTAGAGCCCTTTGGAGCTAAAATTTAAACTGCATAGTGGAAGTTCAAACTCACGGGGACTATAGAAGAGAGAGAAATCCTGAAATGTTTTCCTCAAAAATTTAATTACAACTAAAGAAAAAAAGACATGAAAATCTTGATGACAAGGGGGTGAGTACATTATCTGTACATTTTTGTTCTGGAAGTGAATTTCTCCTTTAATTGATAGAATGGAGTAGTGTGGATTACTTGTGGACTATTGTGATGTTTTTATTTGGACTTTTATTTTAACGGCACCCATTCACTGCAGGGGATCCATTGGTGAGGAAGCCATGTAATGCTACATTTCTCCAAATCTGTTCTCATAAAGAAACAATCTAATCTACAACTTGGATGGCCTGATGGTGAGTACATTTCCAGAAAATTTGTATTTTTTTATTTATTTATTTATTTATTTCAAAGGATTCTACCAGTGTTCTACCAATACGGCCAAAAGTGTCTTTTCATTTTTACAGTGATGAATATTTGTTGGAGTAACATGCCTCATTAGTGAGTAGGAACGAGTAAAATCAAGAAATTAATTTTCTCTGGTGCATAAAATGGAATAAAAAAAGGATTATTTACCTCCATTTTCTTCAAGGCTTGTTTTTACTCTTTTTTATTTACTCATTCTTTTACACAGCTTTGTTTATCCCATATCAGACTGGTTATTGCGACTCTTTTTATGTTTCTCAAGTGCCACATCTATTTTCTCTCACTAGTGGATCTGCGGTTGACTGTAAAGTTGTTTTGCTCTCTGTAGTTATGTGAATCTCAATAATTAATGTGTTAGGTTGAACAGATGAAGCTGAAAACACCTCCGGTGAAACAGAGAAAGATGTTTCCTTT
This sequence comes from Cirrhinus mrigala, assembly GCA_036247105.1. Lineage (NCBI taxonomy): Eukaryota > Metazoa > Chordata > Actinopteri > Cypriniformes > Cyprinidae > Cirrhinus > Cirrhinus mrigala. Next base: position 23,358,402 of record CM070007.1, on the reverse strand, counting down.
ATTGTTGTTCAAGTTTCCAAACATTCTAAAATTGTTCCTTGCAAAAAAAAAAAAAAAAAAAAATAGATATTTCAGGAATTATTCTGCAGGGGAAATATCGAAACACAAGGCTTTTGAAGTAAACTGTACATGTGTTTCAAGAAACCTCAAACGAAATATGATGTCGCCCTTTTTTTGAAACCTCATCTGAATATAAGAGCATATGCAAAATAATAAATGTAAATGATTTCATTGGTTTTATTTTGACCATATCTGTGTGGCTTGTAGCTGCAAGTACAGCATTAGTCAGGTCAGCATAAGACATTTATGTAGAGATAATGAATTATGCATATGGTTGGAAGTAGGATCTATTTGTCATCTTAATGTGTCAGGGTAATTGAAAACACGCAAACCACAACTCATTCGTAATTCACTGTTTAGACGTAACTATGTCTTTCTTATAATGCAATTCCCAATGCATGTATGAATCTCACTGCATAACGTATTAAATGGACACATTTATGTGTATTTCTATTGACATAAAATGACATTAATACACCAACGTCTTCACATCAGTGGTCAATACTGCACATCAGAAACATAAAGAGGAGGCACCTCAATTTGAAATGTTAATGCCCTCCACAACCTTAGTCTCAAATTTAAATTTCTCTCTCATCCACCCACTTCCTCCCTGTCCCACATTTCCCCCCACTTCTCTGTTCCTCACTCTCCTCCCCCGAGAAAATATGCAATGGGATCCACCCATTTCATCGAATGAGAAAAATGAAAACAGAGTCATTCCTTACCTTAGCGCTTAGTTTAATTTCCTCATTCTGCATGTCAGAACACAAATTTATTAATCAAAGGCACTGGTCTGAGAATCTTAATTATACAGGTTATTTAATCAAAATCATCCACAGTGCATTGTGGGAAAGGGCCTGCATTTGATTGTTAGAGGAAGCACTATCGATCTGACAAAAGATTAATGGATGTTCAGACTGACAGTAATTAAACTCTGTCAGCTCTGCTGTTGCCTTGTAGCAAGTCTTCATTACAAGACATGAACACGCATACAAACACATCCTAGTTACAGAAAACTCCTGCCTTCTACGTTCCACCTCCTTCCACCAGCAGTCCAATCTATTTTCACAAATAAAACTGCCACTGTAACAGTTTTAGCACATACAGAGTCATAAAACGTCCCGGCGCATGTCAGATCACTGTGTGGAACGAAGCCATAACACTTTCTCATAATGAAACCACAGGAACAGGATTAAGAGCAGGCTTAACGCTGACAGATTTAAAATGCTTTTCATCAGAAATGCTACTATCAGCCAATGTCTGACTTGACAAATGTGCATATTTGCTACATGTTTAACAAAGATTAAAGGGGTCATCGGATGCAAAACTCACTTTTACATCTTGTTTGAACATAAATGTTTATAATATTAATAATAATAATATTAATAATAATTTTTAAAATATTTATGAGTAATATCCCCTTTTTCAGATTAAGACATTCTCAGCATCTTGTCTGTGTGACATCACACCGACCAGTCCGCTCCCACGATAATTGACTGACATGGCCGTCTTACCTTAGACCTGCCCTGAGTGAGCTGTAAACAGTCCGACTGCCACTGTTACGACGTCGGTGCAGGGGAAAACAAGAATGACTCCTAAGCGATTGAAGTGTTTTGTTGTTGGATGTAATAATGAAGATAGCAGTCGTCATTTACTCCTGACATCTGAGCTGCTGAAGATGCGTCTATGTTTGTACGATTCATTCGTGATCCAGCTTCACCTACAGCAGAAGTGAGTATAAGGGATTTTTATGCATATTTGCAAGTTTCGTGGCTACGTGCTAAATGTGGCTAAATGCGGCTAAAGTAAACATTACTGCTCGTCACCACACAGAAGAAAGGGGCGGGGCGAGCAGAGCTCATTAGCATTTAAAGGAACACACCACTTTTTTAGAAAATAGGCTCATTTTCCATCTCCCCAGAGTTAAACAGTTGAGTTTTACCGTTTTCGAATCCATTCAGCCGATCTCCGGGTCTGGCGGTAGCACTTTTAGCATAGCTTAGCATAGATCATTGAATTCCATTAGACTGTTAGCATCTCACTCAAAAATGACCAAAGAGTTTCTGTATTTTTCCTATTTAAAACTTGACTCTTCTGTAGTTACATCGTGTACAAAGACGGACAAAAAATTATAAGTTGCAATTTTCTAGGTCGATATGGCTAGGAACTATACTCTCATTTAGGCGTAATAATCAAGGAACTTTGCCGCCGCACCATGGGTACAGCAGGCGCAATGATATTACGCAGCCGTTAACTTAACTGCCAGCTGCCACTCTGCATCTACACAAACTTAGTGCGGTCACTTTTAGGCACTGCGTAATATCATTGCGCCCACTGCACCCATGGTACGGCAGCAAAGTTCCTTGATTATTACGCCGGAATGAGGGTATAGTTCCTAGCCATATCAGCCTAGAAAATCGCAACTTTTCATTTTCCATCAGTCTTAGTACACAATGTAACTACAGAAGAGTCACGTTTTAAATAGGAAAAATATTGTCATTATAAATGGTCATTTTTGAGCAAGATGCTATCGGTGTAATCAGATTCAATGATCTATGCTAAGCTATGCTAAAGGTGCTACCGCCAGACCCAGAGATCGGCTGAATGGATTCGAAAACGGTAAAACTCAACTGTTTAACTCTAGGAGAGTTGGAAAATGAGCCTATTTTCAAAAAAAGTGGAGTGTTCCTTTAAAGGCAAATGCAAACAAATGGCTCGCTCTGAAAAGGGCTGATTTTGACAAGGCAAAAAGGTTGTTTTTCACACTACCACTGAGAAATTTTAACCAAAGTATGTTATAGACTTCTCATTAAGACCCTAACGAATCATATCATTTTGTGGAAAATGGGCGTCTGATGACCCCTTTAATTTAGGTGATGTTTAAAGGATACTTCACCCTATTTTTTTTAGTCTGTCATTGTATATTCACCCTCATGCCATTCCAAAACTTTGCTATGACTTTTGTTCTTCTGTGGAATATTAAAGGAATAGTTCACCCCAAAATAAAAATTCTGTCCTTAATTACTCACCCTCATGTCGTTCTAAACCCGTAAGACCCTCATCTTCAGAACACAACACAGGTGTTTGGCTTCAGAACACAAATTAAGATATTTTTGATGAAATCTGAGAGCTTTTTAACCCTGTATAGACAACAATGTAATTACCATGTTCAAGGGACAAAAATGTAATAAGGACATTGATAGAATAGTCCTGACATTAGTGACATTAGTGGTCCAACCGTAATGTTATGTTGCTACAAGAATACTTTCTGTACGCAAAGAAAACAAAAATAATGACTTTATTCAGCAATCTCTTCTGTGTCAGTCGACGCACATTCACAAGAGTACCACGACACGTGTGTGCATTCCTCTTCCGCAAAAGAGGAGAAGTTGTTATTTTTGTTTTCTTTGTGCACAAAAAGTATTTTCATAGCTTCATAAAATTGCGGTTTAACCAGTTAATCATATGGACTATTTTAACAATGTCCTTACTACATTTCTGGGCCTCGAACGTGTCAGTTGTGTTGCCATCTATGCAGGGTCAGAAAGTTCTAGGATTTTTATCAAAAATGTTTTAATTTGTGTTCCGAAGATGAACGAAGGTCTTACAGGTTTGGAATGACATGAGGGTGAATAATTAATGACAGAATTTTCATTTTTGGTGAACTGTCCCTTTAAAGAAGGTATTTTGAAAAATGTATTTTTCCATCTAATGGAATCCAGTGGGTTCCAGTATTGTTTGGTTCCCAACACTGCAAAATATCTTCTTTTTTGTTCCACAAAAGAAAGAAAGTCATATAGGTTTGGAACCACATGAAGGTGAGAAAAGGATGACAGAATTTTGCTTAAGGGTGGAGTATCCCTTTAAAATTCCAGGCATACAACCTCACAGAATACAGATTTAATTCAGACTTGCCTATATTCACTATCTTTCTATCCCCCTTTTTTGCAAACAAAGAGGTAAGCTATTTCCTGTGAATGTGTGAGACTTCCGATTCATTAGCCACTGTAGGTAAATGACTAGAAGAATAACAAACTGCAATAAACTGTAAAACTATTTGTGCTACAAAGTGTGTCATTTAATATTCCTTCTACAAGATTTTTTTCCAACATGACTTACAATAGATGACCATTAGCAGTTTGTCACAGTGCTAACAATATTCATAATATACAATGCTAGGTTGTTTACAAAAGCAAATTTTTAAACAAGTGGTGTGAAACCCTTATGAAAATTAACCATAATTTTATTTAGTAAAATTGTTTTTTTTTTTTTTTTTTGCCGTATTGACTACCATTTGTATAACCACAGTTTTACTAGTGTAGCAAAGACATGGGTATTTTGTAGTTTACCATGGTCTTCTGATACTTTTTGAGATTGGCAGCTGATTCTGACCAGTGTGGAACAGCAGGTTTTGGAGAGTGCCTTTGTGCCTCATTGTGAAAGACCAACAAGGCGTGGCTTGCTCAGTGACCATAGCTGGCAGGAGATTAGGCTATTTATAATTTCCATTATATATTAAAATAATATGATAACACACAGGCCACTAGTTTGCACTATCGAGCAGCACAATGGACTGTTTTTGTGTAGCTAAACTCAAAGCGGCTGACGACGGAAACCTTGCACATTCCAGTTAAAAATGGCTATGCTATACTCACTCTTAGGGTGTGTTCACACTTGCCAGGTTTGGTTTAATTAGTGCGATTCATTTGAAGAAGTGTGAACACTGCCTTCTGAACCTTGGTCCTCACCAAACAAGCAGACAGAGACCGCTGACGAACGAGTCCAAACAAACTCTGGTGTGGCTTGACTGATATGTAAACGCAACATGAACCAAAGATAATAAAATGAACCAAAAACAGGACATAATGTCACAAGCATACCTGGTTCTTCTAATTTTGTTACCCATTACAGTTTGGCACAGGCGTTGGAACTGTCGTCTCCCTACGGCAGATCTCCATGTGTGCAACAAAGGAAGCCCTTTCTCTGCTTTGACTCTTTTACACATTTTATAAGCTCTTTGTGAGTTATAAACTGGTTAAGATACCACCATATGTACACACACACAACAACAACACATACATTTTTAGTAAAAGTGGGGAAAGCTTGTGTTACAAGAAGATTTGTGGGATGTTTTTGCTATGGTGCCTAGCAAAATCATTCTGAGCTGGTGGGAGCCACACCCTGCCAGCCCAGCAGGAGGTCTCTGCTCACAGGAGGAGAAAGAGAGAGAGAAAGAGAGCGAGACAGTGGGGGATGTTTGCCCTGACACCTAGAGAAAACACATCATAGTAACCCAGGGAGGTGACAAACAAAAAGGACATAAAAAAGGTGCATATAAAACATGCATAAAATACAGATAATGAATCTCCCCAACCTACATACACAAACAAGGTGCAATACTGCACCATTAGTTTTAGTGTGTAGCACAAAAAAAAAAAAAAAGTAGGCTGTTCTTAACATCATCATAGTTCCGTTTAATACAAATACTTTCAGATTTGCTTACATTAGAACCCTTATTATATTTCCACAGTATTTGATTCTAAAACAAGATGCAGAGGGCAGTTTGAAATATTGCAAGGGAGAGATGAACTGATCACAGGTCAGCAGTAAACAAAAGGCAAATGGAAGATGCAGCAGTAATGATTGCAGACTGCCAATAGCTGTCTCTTCGTTTTAATTGCAATTGATCAAAAAGCAAAACGTAGCAATTGATCCAAAATCAATAACCTAAGGTCTAGTGTGAAACTCAAACCCATGCACAGGTCCAAAGGTCTAAGACCTGTTTTCACTAGTAAAAATAATTCTATTTTACATTTATCTATTAATGCAAATAAAAATTTGAATTGCATTTATAAAATTGTTAGAAGCACAGCTGAGTGAAAAATTGCTTATCTGAAATAGTGAAGCATCCAGAATATATCTAGTATATTATCTGATATATATTTTATATTGATCAACAGTGGAATGTCCATTTTAAAGGAAACAGATGAGAGTATTGACGAACACCCACTGTGTGGTAAAATCCATGTATGACCACACCCTGATGTCAGACTGCAACGTTTGCCTGCTATTTCTCTCTCACACTCAGCACTGCAGTTATTATGTAACACACCGCCATCGAGTGACTCTCTAACACATATCTCATATGTGACTTTCATCATTCAACTCTTGCACCCTTCACTGTTCACAGTCAGCCAACTGTTCTGCCATCATCTCCTCAAACTCACATCCCTAAATCAAGCACTGCAGCTGACTATAACAGATTTGGGTTGATCAGTGTGTCTGTGAGAGATGATCAGAATGATGGTGTGAACTGCTTAAGTCACACTCAATCTGAATAGCACAGACTTTGACGAACATATTTGGCCACTGGATGTCCTTTACATAAACATACTCTAAAGAATACTAAAGAATGAGTCATTCACTTATCTGATGTACTCAAAATATACTGATAATATATATTTACAGATTTATTTATTTATTTCCATAGCTTATGTAGACATAATGAGAAACTGGTAAACTGACCAATATAATTTTCAAAACGATTGATTAGATTAAACAGTTGGAGTTATTTGGAGATTTAAACATTTGCTACAGCCAATATACAGGCTATGTTTCCCTAATAATTGCAACTTTTACAAATACACAATATAATTCCAAACTTTGTCGCTTTAGTATTTAACGGCAATGACTGATCTGCTACGCCATCTGTTGGTCAGTTACAACAGTTACAAAATAGATAAACGATGTTATTTTGGGATGGGCTTCGGATGAAACTCCAGACAATGTCATGGATCTAAATACAAAAGGTTGGTGGGTCTTGCAAAGCTATCAGGTGCAGCAGTAAACAGAAATGAACCATAAATGTGAATTATTATTGAGCTCAATCCCAGCTCTGCTATTACTGTGCCCTAAAGCTCTTAACCCCTTAATGGATAAAAAGAGGTTAGGCGTGGAGGACAGATAGTATGTTATTCTAGTCCAACCCAGTCATTTACCCGCCTGGATTCATTCAAATAAATTATAATTAAAACAAAAGAACGGAACGAGTCAACTGCCACAAGCTAATGCAAACAGGGTCTGTTCTAGCCAATTTAGACTGGTGAATATTGAGGCTGTTTTTATCATGGTATCTATAATTGCATGCTTGTTAGAGAATGAGAAACTGCCAGTCAGTAGGTGACAAACAGGATGCAATATAAGGTCAAAAGTTTACATACACCATGCAGAATCTGCTAAATGTTATTTTACCAAAATAATGGTACTGACCTGAATAAGATATTTCACATAAAATATGTTTAAAAATAGTCCACCTGAGAAAAAAATAGTTGAATTTATAAAAATGACCCTGTTCAAAAGTTTACATACGCTTGATTCTTAATGCTATGTTGTTACCTGTTTTTTTTTTTTTTTTTTTTTTTTTAATTCAGTGATAGTTGTTCATGAGTCCTTTGTTTGTCCTGAACAGTTAAATTGCCAGCTGTTCTTCATAAAAATTCTTCAGGTCCCACAAATTCTTTGGTTTTTCAGCATTTTTGTGTTTGAACCCTTTCCAACAATGACTGTATGATTTTGAGGTCCATCTTTTGACAACTGAAGGACTCATATGCAGCTATTACAGAAGTTTTAAACGCTCACTGATGCTTCAGAAGAAAAAAAAAATACTTTAAGAGCCGGGGGGTGAAAACTTTTGAATTTGAAGATCAGGGTAAATTTAACTTATTTTGTCTTCTGGGAAACATGTAAGCATCTTCTGTAGCTTCTGAAGGGCAGTACTAAATGAAAAAAAAAAAAGATATTTGGGCAAAATAAGAAAAATGTACACATCTTCATTCTGTTCAAAAGTTTACACCCCTGGCTCTTAATGCATCGTTTTTCCTTCTGAAGCATCAGTGAGCATTTGAACCTTTTTTAATAGCTGCATATGAGTCCCTCAGTTGTCCTCAGTGTCAAAAGATGGATCTTAAAATCATACAGTCATCTTTGGAAAGGGTTCAAATACACAAAAATACTGAAAAAAACAAAGAATTTGTTGGACCTGAAGCATTATTCTGAGGAACAGCAGGCAGTTCAACTGTTCAGGACAAACAAGTGACTCATGAACAACTAAAAAAAACACACACACAGCTGCGGATAATTCAGGTAACAACACAGTAATAAGAATCAAGTGTATGCAAACTTTTGAAAAGGGTCATTTTTATAAATTCAGCTGTTATTTTCTGTTGTGGACTACATGTAAATGTCTTTTATGTGAAATATCTGATTCAGGTCAGTACTAAATAAAAAATAACACACATTTTGTATGATCCCTTTTATTTTGGTAAAATAATTAACATTTTGCAGATTCTGTAAGGAGTATGTAAACTTTTGACCTCAACTGTTTGTGATATTTAGGCACAGTGAAATACTGAGATTATTGGAGTTTATGGGTTCTGCTTGGATTTACCACAGTACCACACTTTGGTCAGCCTAGTACAGATTTAATGGACAAAAAAATCATTCTTTTGCAGTTTTATCATTATGCTTATAGTTTGTACTTTCCCTTCAGTATTAGCATAGTGAAAATAAAATCATTTTATTTTATTTTATTCTGCGCAGATGATTGTATTTCACATAACTAGATAATACTTAGCATATGTGCATTCACTGTAATGACAGAGGAAGACAAGCTCCTCCAGCTGAATCTGCTTCAAGGTTTTTTCCTTCCACTACCTAAACATCTTGTGGAGTTTTTTCCTTGCCACAGTTGACTTTGGTTTGCTCTTTGGCTTTAAGGCTTTAGACGTCAATTTATGAATGCTGTTTAGCTGCATTAAAAGAAAGCGCATGGCTTGTGAAAAGTGTTATACAAATAAAATGACTTGAGTTTGATAAGAACAGTCACATGAATGAATAAAACATGAGCATAACATAACAAGAACACTGTAATGACATTTTATCAACATATAAAGACCAAATATGAAGAGACCAATATTAATATTCGTCTGTGATGCAATGCATATTAATCACTTTGTCAAGGACATTTGAATTTAATGAACTAGAATGATTTCTTTACAAAAATAAAATAATGAAATTAAATAAAATATTATTATTCTTTAAAAATATATAAATACAGATAAAATATCAAGAAATAATCACAGACAAAAAAATATCATGGTTCTAAATATATCAGCATGACAGTGAATTTTCCTGTGTTTAGAAATGTCTTTGGAGTCAACTGTTGCCATCAAATCTATAAACATTTCCATGAATTGATTAATAGATCATCAGGAGGTTAAAAAAGCTGAACAGATGCAAGGCATGTGGTAAAGTTAATATATAAAGTGCTTCTCCCTGACTCCGATGAAGATATTGCTATTTTGAATAAATATTAGAGACATGGAGCCAAATCATGAAGATCCGTGTCTATGGTGACTGGAGCCTAGAAGTCAGTTTTTATGTGTGTTCTAACTAGAAAATTTTATATCACAGTCAATTCAGTTACATGTATTTCTATTTCCTTTCACAATATTGTCACAGAATAACAGCCTAAGGTGTTTATTATGGTGCCATGGTAACTGATTTAAATAAATGTAATAAAGTTATTTTCTTTTTGCATTGTATTTTAGTTAAATTATATATAATCACTAATTTCCAAATGTCTTAAACTGTTATTGTAATACAACAAAACTGAAAGTTGATTTGGCAAAACTAGGCTGGAAGTTTGTACAAAGGAGATATAGTTCCACATATTCAAAATGGAGATCTTCCCATCTCTCCAGTGATTTTAAATACTTTGTTGTGTGTTTCTGACAGCAATGTTTTCAAATGAAGTCTAGTTCTAAATGAAGTCCAGGCTTCACTGTGTCAATGATCTGCAGACTTTATGATCTAAGATGACTTGGGTAAAGGAAACCTCAGGCATTATGGTTAATATTGCATCCATTAGTGAGTGTATCAGAGTGCACTGAGGATTTCACTTTCATTTAACTGATCTGACAGTAACTGGTCCTCAAGAAAAGACAGAATATACATCTGTAATGGCTTTAATGCCCAGCAGATGTCAGCAGAGTTATTAAACAAAGACGGCAAGGATTCACTGTCAGGCCTAATAACCCTTTTTGAGCTGACAGACCTCAAAATGTCTCAATTTAACACAAAAATGAGCTTCCTTGTGCCACTGCCAATATTCCATTTATATTTGATTGGAAAATAAATAAATCATAGTGTCTGTGATGAAATCTCTCCCTACTTCCCCTCATTTATTCCGTTTTGATTTTATCCTAGTTTTCACTTGGTTTCTCCTGCCAGATACTGACTAGTTTAATCATTCTGATCAGTTTAAGAAGAAAAACAGTTCATTTTCATAATTTACTGAGGATCAGTGTTGGTTAATTCTACACAGATTATTTGCTCTGGTAAATGTGACTCATTTGTAGACTGACATCAACATGTGTTCATTCAGTTTTCCCAAAATAACACAATAAAAAAAGTGATTAAGGCGTATTAGCAGGTCGTTTCCTAACGCTGAGGAAAAAAAAAGGGAAATGACAAAATCAACCTACCTCATGCTCCCCTACTAAGCCTAAATAAACTGTAAGGATCTCCCTGCACTGCATATTTACGAGCTGGGCTCCCCAACGGCCAAGGCATTTCCCTAGAAACAGAAGGGGGGTATGGGAAATACCATTCAGTAAGGCTGCAGGAGAAAAGAGGACCCCACACCAACACTGCTTTTCATAGGTGTGTGTACACACACACACACCAACTGCCAATGCTACACACTATCCTGCTGAAGTACACACACTTGTATACACATAGAAACTCACAGCTGTAAGGAAACCGCAAAGACGTCACAGACTGCTATTTTTATGTGCTTGGACTGATGCATAAAGACATTTTTAGGAGTGACACCTCACCTCCTAAATGTTATGGTGTGTGGTTCGCTCACCAGGAGCACCAACCTGGCCAAATGAATTATTTCTTCCATTCGGAGAATACTTGAATGTAAGTACGGCGTTACTGGCTGTATCTAAATATGCATACTTCCCTACTATATAGTGGGCAAAAAATGAGGAAAGAGTAATGTTTGAATTCATAGTATTCCAACCTGGTTTCAAGATTTGATAGGGTGGCTAATTTGTCTGACATTACTCATACTAATTCATACGATTTGTGAAAAAACATACATATTTTAAAGGGTGGAATAGAGGGTTTGCACTTACATCATGGTTTGGTCAGGTACCCGGATACGCGGCCATATTGGAGATACTCAGATGTAAACAACAGCATGGATTGCATAGTTACTGTACTGAATACAGTACGTTGTTCTGCCAATTTATGCTGTCTAAAAGATGGAAAAAACATGTGGAAGCTGCTAAATCATATAGAGAAGGACTTAGTAAGCAGGAAAGGGCACAATATTTTGACAAACTAAAGTTATTAAGTGGTAAAGATGCGTACGAGCAGTATTAATTAAGATATTAGCCTAATATTTCACCTATCTGACTGAAAATGGTAAGAACAAACAAACAATGAATGTTGTCCTGATTCTTGTCCTGGAAATCCTGGTTCAGTTTGGCCAACCACAAATGTTTTCTTTCCTCAGACAGTCTTTTGCACTCTTCTCCTTCATTTGTTATACCTTTTAGCAGTCTATAGCACTCCAAATGTTTTTCCTGGTCCGACCGATTAGTACAGCCCAAAATATGACAATAACTGACCATTTTCGGCAACAATAATCAGCTAAATTTGCAAGTTCTATTCGGCTCAGTGGCATTGTTTACGCTCTGTGCTGCCAATATGGCCGACTGATGATGCTTCGTGAAAACATTCTATTTGTACGAACGACCACACCTAACCCTACATCTAAAGTTAATCATCACAGAAATCGTACAAAATCGTAAAAGTGTGGTCGTACGAATTCATATAAATTAGCCACCTCATAAAATATGTACAAATTGAGATAGCCGTGAGATAGCGTTGACTATTAATTAAACAGTAGGCAAAAAGTCCCGGGATGACATATTCGTTTCTTATGTTGAACAAAAAATACGTTTGAAGAACCAAGCTGTTGGTCGCCACTGACTTCCATAGTAGGGATGGGAAAGAAATACTATGGAAGTCAATATTTGATTACCAGCATTCTTTAATAGCACTCTTCTTTTATGTTCAACATAAGAAAGAAGCTCATTCAGGTTTGGAATGACATGAGGGTGAGTAAATGAGTGAACTATCCCTTTCAGCCCAGATTCTATCCTATGAGGCCATATAAGAGGATTGTGGGGCCTGTCCCAGTACCCCCAGTGCACTGCGTCCAGATTCGCATACTGCTTAGTAAGTACTATATTTGGTCTGAAATTGACTTTGAAAGCGTTAAAAAGTATGCGCTATGAATGTGTGTAATATGATTGAAAATCATACTACATCTACCATGTTGTCACTGTCATGTGACCTATGGCATCAGATGCAGTGCTTCACTGTTATTCTCGAATCCTGTGCTGTTGTCTTATTTGATAGAAAAGTATCTACTGGTTGGTGCCAATAGCCTGGCTGGCAGCATTCTGACATATAGTGCTGTTGCGCTTCAGGCGTTCCGAGTTTGAGTCCAAGTTTGCGAACCTATCTGCACCCCGCACCCCACACCCCTCTCTCTCTCTCCTACTTCGCTCTCTGTGTAAATACTGTCTTATCGTAATAAGGCCAAAAACGCCAAAAGAAATGTGACCCTGAACCACAAAAGCAGTCTTAAGTCGCACGGGTCGTAGTTGTATGGGTCAAAATTATCAATTTTTCTTTATGCCAAAAATCATTAGAATATTAAGTAAAGATCATGGTCTATGAAGATATTTTGTACATGTCTTACTGTAAATATATAAAAACTTAATTTTTGATTAGTAATATGCATTGCTAAGGACTTCGTTTGGACAACTTTAAAGGCAATTTTCTCAATATGTAGTTTTTTTGCACCCTCAGATTCCAGATATTTAAATAGTTGTCTCTCGGCCAAATATCGTCCTATCTTCAGCTTTCAGATTATGTATAAATCTCAATTGTTTTAAAAAAATCACCCATATGACTGTTTTTTTGGTCAAGGCTCACAAATAAATCTGTGTCCACTGGATGCACACTTCAGAATCTCGTTGGAAGTAGTAAGTCACCTGGGTACTTTTTGCCTACTGTTTTATGAATACTATAAATTCAGGCATACTACTTGGCTCATATAGACTACTATTTTCCACCTACTTTATAGTATGTATAAATGTATATATATTTGGACGTAGGCTTGCATGCATATTTAGGCCACTTGAGAGCATGTGCGTGACAGGAAGTAAGGTCTGAAAAACGTCAAAGCTCCAAAAATGTCACCGTTCATCATTTTCAGTAACTCACATGGCCTGAAATCACAAGATTTCAAGGAATACATTTGTGTAAGTTGAATTAATTAGATTTGACATATTATTAGGTAGTAAAAAACAAAATGTTGCACAACTGCTTTTTAACATTTAATTAGTAGCACTGCTTCTATTAAATTCAGTCATCTGTTAAATAGGGACTACTAAACAGACATTTATAAGTTTATTGTAAAGTGCAAAGTATTGAAAAATCTAAATGTGTAAATAAAGCACTGTTTATTTGCATTTTTACAACAAAGCGCGTCCCATCGGGTAATCAACAAAGTGTGTTGTAAGTGCGTCCCATCGGGTAAACGAACGTATACACACACTTGAACACTTGAGCCAAGGACGTGTCATGTAAGTTGACAAGTCCTCAAAGACTGCAAGTGTGGGTATTGGGACAGAGCCAAAGTTTAGTGAGTCAGGGTCCAAATTCATGTACAGTACACAGTGCACTGCTACCTAGGGAGCTATAGAGTTGATTGAGACACACCCACAGTCTTATACAGCGTGAGAGCAGTAATCAGCTGTTGATAATTACCGCTTACTTGATGTCAGCTCAGTCTGCTAAAGCAGTACATTGTGATTCACCTGTAAAAAAAAAAAAAGTCCTCCAAACTGCTGACAGCACAGCTGCCACAACACCAGGAAGCTTCGCTACTTCATAAAACCCAGTAGGGAGGAGGACGGGCGTCTCGTTAACACCCTGGGATCTCCCTTGTGAAGCCGAGTTCATTACAGCAGCTCGCATGACAGAGTAAAAAAAGGCACATCATTTTGTTCAATATTTCCAACACGTCATATTTTCTCCATTCCTTGGGCAAGGGAGCAGTGCCAGAATGTTTCGAGATACCTTGTGGTATACGTTAGTGGTCGTTTTAAACGCTCCGCATATAAAACTGTTGTTGTTCTCCGCTACCAGTGAAACCTTTTAATAGTTGTGGGGTTCCCTGGATGCTTCCTGCTCCCCTCCAGATGCATGGGCTCAGGGTTTGGCCCATGATGCTGTGGGGTTTCTAGCGGACACACACGTGCACAGCTGCATTTCAACAACGCAGATGAGACCGAATGGAAAATGTGTGCACTGCATGGCATGTTGGCTGAGATTGTAAAAGCCCTAGTAAAAATGAACATAGTACTTTGGCTGAGAAAACACGTAAAGGGCAAACAATCTTTCATTCATGATAAAATAAATATATCATGTGGGCCATCATATTTCTGTCTCAAAGCAAGCATCATTTCCATGTGACGTTTTGTGGTCTGCTTGTAATCTGTCACCAAAAGATGGCAGCAGTGCCAAATGTCTAATTAATGCTTATTAGTTTGAGACGGAGAAATCCACATTTGGATAGATAGATAGATAGATAGATAGATAGATAGATAGATAGATAGATAGATAGATAGATTTCATTATGTTTTTTTATGTATTTTTTATTTTATTTTTTAAGTATACTAATTGGCTACTCTCAATTGTAAACGTTAAATGTCACATCCAAACAGTTGTGTTGTGTTCAGCCATGAAGTGAGCAATCCACAGAGAGCATCGAGCTGTGTACAGTATCTTCTCCACTGAACAGCTGCTGTGCGCTGTCGGTGCACCTGATCCCGCGCGTCTCACGGGCGCATTCTTTGGCCAATAGCAGGGCGCGTCTGTCCGCAAGCCCCGCCCAGACGCGCTCATTGAACTTTCATTATTTGCATCAAGCGCCCGCACATCCACTTTTACTTTCACGCTCTTCGGCAGACGGTTCAGCAGAGCACTTTGTGTTGGTCAAGATGCGCGACACGCTCACCGGTTTGTGCATTGGGATTATACTGTTATTAAACAGCGGGTTTGTGGTTATGAGGAGGCAGGACTCGTCTTCAGCTCTCGGCAGTATTTTCCGTACGAGGTGCGCCGCCAGGTGCCTGAGCCTTCACAGTACGCGCATCGCTCTCTCTCCAAGGCATTTCCAGGTAAGGAAGAAAAAAAGTTGAAAAAAGTGAATGTTGTTGAGTGTTGTATTCAAACGTACCAAGTAAGACAACCAGGTGTAAATGAATAAGTGCCTTACACTGCCTTATTTATTCATTATGCTTTATTATTACTAATAATCAACTTATATTGTTTAGTTCCATATATGTTTAGCTTTAAACAGCTGATAATACTAATAGAATTGATCATACTACTTGATATTAATAACAAATTATATATATATATATATATATATATATATATATATATATATATATATATATATATATATATATATTGTTTTTATTGTATTAAATTATTGTTTTACTCCTGCTTTTGACACAATCATGAAACCAGCTTTACTAAACGTATTAAAATGATAATATGTTGATATGTTGAATATGTTGTATATAAAATGCAAAAATGGTCTAAATTCATGGTCTTAGAATGGTCAGAGAGAGCTAAGATTGAATGATTGTAAAAGTACCAAAATTATACGGATAATATATTAAATGAGTTACTTGAATTCATATGTAAAAAAATTCAAAACAAAAACAAAACACTAAATACGTACATAAATGTCTGTTACTCTGATAATACTAATTATTAATTGTAATATTTAAACTCTATAAAGACGATTTAGTGACATGTTATCTCATCTCTTAGATAAAGAAATCTGTGTAAATGTACTATCATTCTACACCTCAGATCTTTCGCTTTTGTTAGTTAAATGATAGTTATTTTCAGAGTTATACCCTTTACCAGTGAACACAAGCAAACTCACTCACCAGCTCATCCATTTGAATTCCTAACCATTCACCCAGAGGACTTCTGTCTATAAACAAACAGATGCATAGGGTTGGAAAACTGGAGGCACAACTGTACAAATCTCTGCCAGCCCCAGTCTCAACACTGCGGTTGGGGTTTTCATTAGAAGTTTAAAGTTACTTGCTTCTCTGTTTATGTTGGTTATGACAGACCGTGGGAGGGTTTGGGTGGGAGTGCAGAAGAGGAGTGTGTTTTAGAGGCTTCCTGTGTGTATGTGTGTGCGCATGCCTCATATGTTTATGTGTGTGCACATAGGCATGTGGAGGGGGATCTTTGTGCGTGTGTCTGCACTTTTTGTCTGCTGTCAACAAACTCCCTTGTTACTGTGATTATATTCATCCCCATGTCCTGCCTGATCTTTATCATGAGCACCGAAGTCCGACCCAGTAACAGACTAGCTAGTTATACAAAAACATTTACAATTCTTCAATGCAGAAATTCTGTAACATAGCACCTATTTTATTCAGTGTTTGAGCAAGTGTTAAACATTATTCAGTGTCAGTAGTACTATTCCCTTTATTATTATTCCATGCATAGGCTAATTTGTTTCACAATAATAACTTCAAGGTGTTTTTGACATGCTAAACCTTTAAACATGGACTAAACCAAAGCCTGCAATTAGACTGACCTTTGAAAGACATCCAACAGATCATCCAGATCTATATATCCATTGCAAATGAAATCATTTCCTATCTTCAAATGCCCTGTCTGCTCATCACACTGACGGTCTTGTTGTTATCTAGGCCAGACATCAGCGCAGAAGGAAGCTATGCACATCAGTCTCTGTTATCAAATGCTTTATTCTACAGCAAGCTGTCCATCTGGAGATGCTATCAAATTAGACACTGGTCTAGAAGCTCCTCATTGTCTTCGCTGATTCCACAATGCTTTCAAAGCGTTCCAGAACTCGAACAGCAGCTAGTGTTCTTGAACAGCTGCCTTCATTCTGCTGTCCGAGCAGGGACTAAACCAGAATGAATTCTTTTCATATCTGCTGATCATTGTCTTCGTGTCCACGTCCCTAAAGCCCACTTACGCTGTCTCCCGAGGGGGGAAGCCATTTTGGCAATTACCCCCCTTCCTCAAGTATCAAATGGAGACCGGGGTCATGGGTTAATTTGAACGGGCTGAGCTGAATGTCAAGTTATGCTGTAACATCGAGCTATGAGGAGCTTTCACTGATGATTAATGATTATGGGAAATTAGAGAGTATTTGATGTGGTTCGGAGAACGTCTGATCTGTCAGCATTACGCAGATAGTTACGTGGAAATACATAAATCTGTCAGCTGTCTCAATATCCTGTTTGACTGCCATTGTTTTGTTATTTAATCATCAGTCTTTGCTTCACTACCTCTTTTCCAGAAGCCGGAAGGAGTACAGAATTATAATGTAAAAAAATTAGACCAATGGCGTGACATTAATTTTTTCTGTTCTAATTAGTTAGTTCACCCAAAAATTCTGTCATTAATTACTGTTGTTCCAGAACTGTAAGACCTTTGTTCATCTTCACAGCACAAATTAAGATATTTTTGATGAAATCCGAGCACTTTCTAACTCTCCACAGACAGCAACACAACTATCACGTTTATGCCCCAGAAAGGTAGTAAGGGCATTGTTAAAATAGCCCATGTGAGTTCAATCAGTGGTTCAACCGTAATGTTATGAAGCTATGAGAATACTTTTTATGCGCAAAGAAAACAAAAATAACTTTATTCAACAATTTCCTGTCTCCCGTGTCAGTCTTCAACACACATTCACAAGAGTACCACGCCGCATGAGTGTGGTGCTGATGACGAAGGAGTAGGCATTCTGCTGTAGAACCCGGATTCGCTGTGCATAAAGCAGTCTCTGTAAACATGTCTGAAGATTTCAACTGAGAGGATGACTTGCAATTTTTTGCCCAGACTTACTTATTTGAACCAGAAGATACAGACGATAAACTAAAAGAGATATTAAGAGCCAGCTCCAGCGTTAACGTCGACACGCAACATTGTAAATGCGCATCGAAGACTGACACAGAAGAGAAGAATTTGTTGAATAAAGTTGTTGTTTTTGTTTTCTTTACACACAAAAAGTATTCTCATAGCTTCATAAAATTACAGTTGAACCAATGATGTCACATGGACTATTTTAACGATGTCCTTACTACCTTTCTAGGCCTTGAATGTGGTAGTTGTGTTGCTGTCTCTATGCAGGCTCAGAATATCTCGGATTTTATCAAAAATATCTTAATTTGTGTCTTATGGGTTTGCAACGACATGAGGGTGAGTAATTAATGACAGAATTTTCATTTTTGGGTTAAGGATGATCATGTTTTTTATTTTTTGTATTACAATTTTTTTTTTTTTTTTTTTTAGGATAGCATGAAGTCGAACATGTCAGGGTGATACAATTTTCCTGATGAAGAAGAACAGTTTTTATTAAGGACATTTCAGAATCATATGGAGTGACCAACAAAGTTTGTGACCCAACCAACATGAAGAAAATTAAGAAAAAATAAACACAGTAAATTTTATCATAGAGAGGACCCTTATAACCGTGTTTAATGTCAATATGTCTCTTAAAATATCAGATAATTTTATGTTTTTATAATGATTATTTCAGGTTGTAAAATGTCATGTGGTGTGACTTCTCAAAAATGTAAAGATATTTATAAATTGGTAATTTCTGATTTGTTTCAAATACTTTTTTACCTTAAATAGATATTTTTTTCATGTTTCAGTTCATGTGTTCCTATATTTAATGTGTTAGGAAAATATATTACTTTTTTATTTGATGGTTGCACCACATGATATTAAATACAGACGCTTCTTAAAAATGTTACAAATAAATATAAACAAAAAATATGAATGCAAATTTCTAAGAGAGAGAGAAAAAATGTATGCTCTAATACGTCACTGACCCAGTAGTTTTATGTTTATGCAGTTCAGATGTGAGCACATGCATAATATGCATGTGAACAAACCATGCTAATGCTGCCCACTTAGTCCACTGATCCCACCACAGGCCAAAATGGATTTGTATAGCTCTGTTCCCCACAGTGGCGTAGTCGTGAGATCTGGCAACGATAATATTGTGGTTACTTTAGAGTCCCCACCATGTGCAATAAAATATACAGTGCATTCTAAAGGTTTTATCCTTTTTTGTTATTGCGCTATAGTACCCATTATTCAGAGCCTGACGAGACTGGCCAGAGGCGTTTTCCTGCGCTCTGCCAATCAAAAATGCTGCATATAAGCTAGTGTTATTCAGATAAGCGAAACGCTTTGACAGTTCCTGACACGCTACGGAACATTCCGAGATCTGCTATGCAAACAAGTTTGTGATTCCAGGTGCTGATGAGTGATTTCTGATGTTTCTGTGCTCGGGTGCCCTGGCTAGGCTTCTTAATAAGGGAGGGGATCCGTTCTGGTTTATGAGCAATTTTACATCGCCGTCGTCAGGGCGGTGTTTTTAAATAAGAGTAATGCCTTCATAATAGGAAATTTCCTTTTTAAAGCCTCTCTGCTCAGCAGGGGCACATTAAAATAACGCGATTCAAATGAGGCTGTCTGATGTGACTGGTGATTACAGCTTTCTGACACGCAATTCCATCTGTCTTTTCTGTCCGCAGAGTAATGGATCCCTTGGATGGTGTCAGAGCCATAAACAGTGTGCAAAGGTAATTTCTGTCAAAATTACACAGCATTTCACAGCAGCTTGACATAAAAGCCAACACAGATCTGTCACTGTAAAACATTGGTATGCCTGCGCACCTCCTGTAATGACATCATACATCATCGTAAAAGCTACTGTATTTGTCAGCTATCGCCTTGGACTATTATATCTGCGCTAGCTGGTTGTCGTACAGAAATGAGATTATGATTCACTAGCAAAGCTAGAGGTCACGTCTGTAATGAGACTGATACAAATGGAGTTGAAAGGCTATGTGTTTTGATTCACATTATATTATACAGCCGGTGTTATTTTCCCCTTTCACTTCAAGGCGAAATGCTAATTTCAGTAAAGAACTCAACCCACTTTTCTTAATGAGGACATTAACATGCTCTAGCAGCCTAGTCATTAAATAACAATAATACGCCGGTAGCACGGGGGGAATAGAGCTGACATGTTGCCAATGCAGATTTTCCACACATTTCACTGTGGTATTATGTAAAGCTCCCTTTGATGTATTGTTCAAGACGAGGGCTGCTTTCCTTTCAATGCTTGCATTCCTTTACATATCAACCAGCTATTGCAGTCCGCACAATGCCGCGCAGAAAACCTTCTTGAATGTACATCTGGACGTTTTCGAATTTTTCGAAACAGTTCATGATTGTGCATGTTACGGTTAAGTGCCTAAGCAGACTTTTCGTGGCTTTAAGGATTTGAGATCTTTAATGCATTGATGTATGTGTGCATATGGTTGGAAAGAGTGCAGCACGTGTTTTCATATCACCCTCGGGGTAAGTTCACTGGAACAGCCAGGGTTCTGACCTCTCTTCTACGATCCATGAAAACATTTGGCCAACTGGTTCATGGAGTTTTACTGCATTCTCCAGAGAGTTTCCTCCGTTGGATTCAAACAAGGACAATGCCTTTTAAACTCTTTCTGCTCATTATACAGGATCCACAGTCAGTTAGAAGCCCAAATGCTTCACGACAGCGTGCTTTTAAAACATTCTCTCATGATGCAGTTGGTTTTGTCATTCCGAGTGGAGATGTGCAAAACTACATATTTTCTCATTTTATGGGTTGCCTGACTGCACAGTGTTTCAGTAGAATAACTTACAGATTTTGAACAAATAAATTTATCAGTTATTAATAATGGTTCTTATTCGTGTAAATGTTTAAAACCTGCTTAATATTTTTGTGAAAACCATATTTTTTTCAAGATTGGCTGATGAATATAAAGTAGGGCTGTCAAACGATTAATCACGATTAATCGCATACAAAATAAAAGTTTGAGTTTGCCTAATATATCTGTGAGAAATTATTATGAATATATGAATACAAACACATTCATGTATATATTTAAGAAATATTTACAAGTATATATATATATATATTTATTATAATTGTTATATAATTTATATTATATATAAATACAAATATTTTGTACATAAATAACATATTTCTCTTAAATATATACACTCATTTGTGTGTATTTATATATATGCATAATAATTACACACAGTACACACACATATATTAGGCAAACTCAAACTTTTATTTTGTATGCGATTGATCACGATTAATTGTTTGACAGGCCTAATATAAAGTTATTAAAATGTTTTTTAGCATCAAATTAGCATATTGGAATGATTTCTAAAGGTTCATGTGACACTGAAGACTAGCATAATAGATGCTGAAAATTTAGCTTTGCATTGCAGGAATAAATTCCATTTTGAAATATATTTCAATACAGTAGAAAACAATGATTTTAAAATGTAATAATATTTTACAGTTTCACTTAAATGAATACAGCCTTGGTGTGGAGTGTAAAAAAAGTACAATCAAAAGTGTGTTGTGTGTAATCTCCCATTAAAATATGGCCTATGGGATTCATGGTTTTAAAGAATTAGTTCACTTTCAGAACAAAAATTTACAGATAATTTACTCACGTACTTGTCATCCAAGATGTTCATGTCTTTCTTTTTTTCTTCAGTCGTAAAGAAATTATGTTTTTTGAGGAAAACATTACAGGAATTTTCTCCTTCTAGTGGACTTCTATGGTGCCTGTGAATTTGAACTTTCAAAATCCAGTTTAAATGCAGCTTCAGAGGGCTCTAAATGATCCCAGCCGAGGAAGAAAAGTCTTATCTAGTGGAACAATCGGTTATTTTCTAAAAAAAAAAAAAAAGGTTGGAGGAGAAAATGAGATACCCTAACTGTACTGAACCGGAGTGCACAGAGTATGCATGTGCATCGCAGAACTATGCAAGATGAGCATTTGAGCTTAAAAAGTATATAATTTGTAAATTTTTTTAGAAAATAACTAATTGTTTTGCTAGATAAGACTTTCTCAGCTGGGATTGTTTAGAGCCCTTTGAAGCTGGATTTAAACAGCATTTTGGAAGTTCAAACTCACGAGCACCATAGAAGTCCGCTATATGGAGAAAATTCCTGAAATGTTTTCCTCAAAAACAATTTCTTTTCGACTGAAGAAAGAAAGGCATGAACATCTCGGATGACAGAGGGGTGAGTAAATTATCTGTAAATTTTTGTTTTGGAAGTGAACTAATCCTTTAATATAAACTTTTTGCATAACATTACTGGTTTGCACTGGAATTACAGACCTCGTTTACTTCAACTGGCTTTTATGTCACATTTAGGTAAACAGGCCTCTAAAAGTGTTTAATTCTCACAACAAAGTGTGCGCCTCTGATTAAAGAGCTGTATCATATCACGCACAAAGCAGACTGCAGCTTTTGTTTTCCTGACCTTGTTTACCAGCATTTGCATTCAGCATGTGTACACAAACAAGCATTAATACTCCTAATAGAGTGTTTACAAACTAGACTTGTGCTTGAAAATGCAGTCTCAGACATTAAACTGTCTTAGATGTTCCTGCTCAGAAGCTAGTGAGCTTCCAGGATGGCCAGTTAACTTGCTTCTCGTAGAATTGACAGCTAACCTAGTGGTCTCCTCTCATCAGCTTTCAAATTTTAATAGCTATACTCAGACAGCACTTCGCTAGCTCTTCACTGAAGCACTCTTCAGAGCGATTAGCATGCTATAACTACATACAGCAATTCCTCTATTATAAATGACAAATGTTAAAGTACATAGACGGCTCTCAAATCGAAGATCTGTTCTTGAAAGTTATTATGCTTCCACAGCTAGTGGCCTTGAGGCTTTTGATATTCAAATGCCACCGAAATAATTAGTGTGCCTTGACAATTCTCTTACCCTCCAGTTTAATCACTGGCTCAAGTATTAATGCTGCAGCTTCAATGCAATTGCAAAACCGAGAGTGCAAACAATTTTCATGACATGGGCAAGATTTCAATTACAGTTGCTCCACATGATTTGCTGAGGCTGGCAAAGTGAGTATCTCAGTGGTAGATTAAACAAGGCCTAGAACCTTCTTTTGTAACTGCAATTTTACCGAACGTTTGCCATATACGTGGGTGGGATTCATGCATTACCTCCTAGCATTAAACACCCAAAGCAAGCATCGTCCAAAACTCACTTATGGAGGGCGCTGTGTCAGATTTTAGCATTTTATTCAAAAGAGACAGGTCTTATTTTTCACGCAATGCTAAATAGTACAAAACTTGTTTTGATTTGTTCAAGGGCAATGCATCTTAGCTGAACTGGAACTCACCCAAGGCTTCTCCTCGGCTCAATCTCCGTGTCCGCAGCTCTTAAATAACCTTTATTTTGCACGGTAGAAGGGAATGCTTGATTTCAGACTGAAATGGGGCGGAAAACTAACTGGCGCTGGGGTACAATAAAGACACTGGGAGCGAATGCTTTCTTGGAGATTACAGGTGCCTCACGGACAAAAGCGGAGTGGGTTTGGCACAAGCCAAAAGGTGGCTTTAGAAAGGTGAAAGCGATTTAAAGCCTGCATTGCAGGATTGGAATACTTTAAGTGATTTATAGCTAAGATCTATGCTGTGCCTTTTTCACCAACATGCAATGCATCATAAAGGGCCGCTACACAAAGGGAATGAGCCATTGAGTGCTGTATTTGAGAGTCTGATAAATGAGACTAGAGTTGTGAATGTGGCGTTCCTCAGAACAAGCTATTGTTTACAAAGGTTTAGGTTTAGGGGTGAGGGTAAATGAGATTGTAGTCTATAAAGAGGCCAATGAATCTACTTGTCATATGAGGTATGAATTATATCTGATCAATTATAAAGTATGTGGGTAGGAGGTAATTCTCCTGCATTGACATCAACATTGCACAAAAACACATCACCTGCAGAGTATTGAGTGAGGAGACACAGATGTTTATCAAAGACTGCCTTACTGTAAATATAGCATATAATTCTGTAAAATCAATGTAATGAATAAGACTCCACAGTTTTTAATGGGATAGTACACCCAGAAAAGAAAATGACCCCATGATTTATTCACCCTCAATCTGTCCTAGGTGTATATGACTTTCTTCTTTCAGATGAATACAATCTAAGTTGTATGAAAAAGTGTCCTGGCTCTTCCAAGGTCGTTGAGATTTTGAAGCCCAAAAAAGTGCATCCATCCATCATAAAAAATGCTCCATATGGCTCCAGAGGGTTAATAAAGGCCTTAAGTGAATATAAAGTAAAAATAAAGTGAATCGATGCCTTTGTGTAAGAAAAATTTTCTTATTTAAAACTTTATAAACTATAATCTCTAGCTTCCACTAACTGGCGTACATGTGTTTACGAGAGTGGCATTCCAGTTGATGGCGTACGATGTAGGCACAGCGTAAGCTCTAATGAGGATATGCTAGTCTTGCAAGAACCAAGTTTTGTTTACAGCAAAGGCTTATCTTCTTGGCTTATATCAAAATCCTCCAACATTTTTTTTTTTACAAATCCTCACTTTGTACTTTGTATGATTCGTAACTGGTGTTTTGTTTTGCTCTCTCCTCTGTGCTTCTGCATTCATCACTTTTAGGGTTGCCAGGTTTTAACAACAAAATCTCACACAATTGCCCAGTAAAAATCACATTCCGGGTGTAAAATACACGTTTTTTGGCCAGGTTCCCCTGGTAAAATTTGCATTCCAGGGGCTAAATATCACATTATTAGAGTCATTTCAACCCACAGACATGAAAAACAACAACAGTGTTAAAGTAGCCCAATTCTGGGGGAAAACTGCAGACTTGGCAACACTGGTCACTTCTCATGGGAGCTTACGATGCGCCTACATCCTACGTCATCCACTGGAATGCCAGTCTCTCGTAAATGCGAGTACGACAGTTAGTGTTTTTAGTTTTTTTTTTTTAAATAAAACATTTGTAACAAAAGTTTTTTTCATGTGGTGCAAGGTAATAACAATGAACTGAACATACACATCCTAATAAAATATTATTTAAAAAATACCATTATGTTTTTGGGGAGCCATACTGCATGAAAGTTTATTGCCTTGACTAACCTTGCCTTGCTATAAAAAGGTCAGACTATTTGATTGTTCATGAGTCCCTTGTTTGTCCTGAACAGTGAAACTGCCTGCTGTTCTTCAGAAAAATCCTTCAGGTCCCACAAATTCTTTGGTTTTTCAGCATTTTTGTGTATTTGAACCCTTTCCAACAATGACTGTATAATTTTAATATCCTTCTTTTCACACTGAGGTCAACTGAAGGACTCATATGCAACTATTACAGAAGGTTCAAACTACACTGATGCTCCAGAAGGAAACACAATGCATTAAGAGCCAGGGGGTGAAAACTTTTGAACAGACTGGAGATGTGTACATTTTTCTTATTTTGCTTAAATATCATATTTTTTTTCATTTAGTACTGCCCTTCTGGGGCTACAGAACATAGTTACATGTTTCCCAGAAGACAAAATCAGTTAAATTTTCCCTGATCTTCAAATTCAAAAGTTTTCACCCCTGACTCTTAATGCATGGTTTTTCCATCTGAAGCATCAGTGTAGTTTGAACCTTCTGTAATAATTGCATATGAGTCCCTCAGTTGTCATCAGTGTGAAAAGATGGATCTCAAAATCATACAGTCATTTTTGGAAAGGGTTCAAATACACAAAAATGTTGGAAAACCAAGAATTTGTGGGACCTGAAGGATTTCAAGAAGAACAGCGGGCAGTTTAACTGTCCTCTTATTTTGGTAAAACAATTAACATTTTGCAGATTCTGAATGGGGGATGTAAACTTTTGACCTCAACTATTTTAAAGAGACTCACTGACCTTTACACACAGTTATGAGGATCTGTTCTCTTTCTTTCTTTTTCTTTTTTTCTTTCTTTCTTTCTTTCTTTCTTTCTATCTTTCTTGCATGTTGGCTGCTCCGCATGGCCTTGAATTGGCAGTCTTTCAAAAATTAATAAGCAATGAAGCAGCTTGTTCAAGTTTTTTTTTTCTTGTGAGTAATAAAATATTATGATAAACTACTCAATAAGGTTTTCTTTTCAGTAATTACATTTTTTATTAAGACATTTTTCTTTATTATTTTTATATTTATTCTTCATTATTATGTTTGGAAAACAAATTGGTTGTAGTTGCAACATCAGTATCAAGTATAAAACAGCTTTACAGGAGACAATATAGTGTCATTATTTTAGCTCAGTTTAATTCACTTGTTTTGTGTTCTCATTCAATAGTATCAAGAACAGCTAAATAAACATGTTTTACTGAGTATTCATTAATTAAATAAAAGTAAAAGTATTAAACCGGAAATGAAAATAAGGGGCATGTCATTGATCTCTGTAAATCCAGTCATTTCATACACATTTACTTGTGTATTACACTTATTGCAAATGATAAACATGCGGTAAACATTAGTACGGCACTATGTCTAGACTGTGAATTAAACTTTAATTATGCAGTGCTTGAAATGTCATTGTTTTATTTAATGTGGCATATTGTGGTGTGCATGATAAATTGATATTTGCACGCATGGGAAACAGAAGCAGGCTGAATTCTCTCAGCTGCACAGGCGACTCTGAGACAGCGTTTCGTGTGTTCGAGCACACAAGCTCCAGGCCATCTCAGCAGGGCTCTGGCCGCTCTGAGCTCCATAAAACTGCCTCCTCTGCCGCCTCTAACTGCCCCTGTGCCTCTCCCATTATTCATAGTTTCCGACGACTGCACCACCCGAGCCCGAGCCGTCTTTAAAAGGTGTGCATTTTTACTGCCCTCCCAGATAAATGTGTTTCCCACTTTCATTCTCACTCAGAAACATGGCCCCAGGATAACATCGGTTCCCCCCGACACAAACACACATATATTAGCAATTTACACAGGCACACACACACCAACGGACACACGCCTTATCGTTTCCTCCTGATACTAAATCCCTGGATTAACAAGAATTTTAATGTGCACCTCTCTAACTGACGTCTGCAGAATCTTTCCTTCGGAAGGAAGTGTACGTTTTCCCAAGGTGGTGGTAAAGGGCCATTCATGCTGTTCTGAAAATGTGACCATTGGAGTAAAGACGACTACTAGATCAGCATAATGTGTAATGTTCACATCTCTTTCCCAGCATGCTCCTGCAGAGCAATGTTTAGCCCCAGCACCACAGTGACCGCTGTGTCTCATCGTGGCATGAAATTGGAAATGTGAATTCCCCAGAGGCAGCCACGCTCACTCATGCAGGAA
Source organism: Cirrhinus mrigala (assembly GCA_036247105.1). Taxonomy (NCBI): domain Eukaryota; kingdom Metazoa; phylum Chordata; class Actinopteri; order Cypriniformes; family Cyprinidae; genus Cirrhinus; species Cirrhinus mrigala. The sequence goes on along the minus strand of CM070007.1, from coordinate 23,330,927 downwards.
GTGAAGTGTCAATTTTAAGGAAAGGCGAATAGAAGATGAGAGAGGGAGTGAAAGGGAAGGAGAAAGAGCCAGGGAGCGAGGCAGGTGTAGACATTGAAATGAAAGAATTTTGGCATGTCATTTAAATGCTGAATGCAAATGTCAGTGAACGGAAAACGTTCAGGGATCTCTCGGCTGACACTTCCAAGTTACTGAGAAGGTAATGACAGACTTCAAACACCTACGAGTAATGTATGATCAAAAAATGATAAAAGAACCTTTGTCTGAACAGTTTGCGAAATAGAAAAATGCTGACTGCAAATCGCTGTAGCTCTTCAGATCAGCAAACTTTCACTACACGATTATCATGGACAAAAGAATTCACATTTGATGTTATTGCAATATCTGTTATACTTTTCAGAAAAATATCTATTATACTATTTGCAAAATTCATCTTTAACTTCACTAACAGGATTTTGTGTGGCACATTGCATCTACGTCATATTTCCTTTTTTATGATGGGTACCAACCGGCGTTAAAGGGGTCATTGGATGCAAAACTCCCTTTTACATGTTGTTTAAACATAAATGTGTGTTGGCAGTGTGTACACAACCACCCTATTATGATAAAAATCCACCCAGTGGTAGTTTTGTAATCTTTATAAGAAATATCCCCTTTTTCAGATCAAGCCATTCTCAGCTTCTTGTCAGTGTGACGTCACACCGACAAAGCCCGCTCCCACGATAGTTGATTGACATGACCGTCTTACCTTAGACGGTTCGACTCCGACCGCCATTGTTTCGACTCCGGTGCAGGGGAACACAAGAATGTCTCCATTTGAATAATTGAGGCGTTCTGTTGTTGGATGTAACAATGATCATAGCAGTCATCATTTATGCCCGACATCTGAGCCACTGAAGATGCAGAGGATTAACGTTACTTCGTTTTAGAAGGAAATGCGTCTATGTTTGCGCGAATCATTTGCGCGAATCATTTGTGATGCAGCCTCACCTACAGCAGGAGTGAGTATAAGGGTTTTTATCAGTGGTGTCAATCGGAAAAAATTGCACATTTTTCTGAAATTAATCGCGATTAATTCTATCTGACATTAAAGTTTTACATTATACTTTTATATTGCTATCATTTCACATTCAATCTTCAAATTAATGTAGAAACAACAAAATGTATATTTTTCATATTTGTTTAATGTCATCTCATTAAATTTCTTATTATTTAACCATTGACTATAGCCTTCAACATTACAGTATAATTGAGAGCTATGAATTTAACATTAATTAGACTTCTAATTTAAGTGAACTCAAAACAATCTTCACATAAACCCCATGATAATAAATGTCATATATCTACCTGTGCCTTTCAGCAAGAAACTATAGCCTAATTTTATAAAGTTAAATTCTAAATTAAATAGAGATAAAGCTTAAAATTACAGAAGTTATTGTTTTCCTCTTTTTAATCTTGTTCTTTGATTAACAGACATCACAGCAGCTGGTAATTAGGATATTTTGGCTGCTGTTACTTTAAAAGCTGCTGCTGCTGAACTTGATGTGGATGTGACTTATAAATAATAAATACTTACATGCATAGTTTAAGGCAGCTTTAATTGCCGTTTTTGTAACTTCTTGACTAGTAGTCTCACTTGGGTTTGAATGTGATGCAGCACTTTTAGTAGGCTATAGCCTAAAATTAATTGGCTGCGTTAGCGTGCTAATTTTGACACCACTAAATTTTTATGCATCTTTGCAAATCGCCTTTCTTAATAATGTGCTAGTTAGCAAGTTTCGTGGCTAAACGCAACTAAATGCGTCTAAAGTAAACAGACCGGCTCATCACCCCACAGTAGAAAGGGGCGGGGTGAGCAGAGCTCATTAGCATTTAAAGGAACATGCAGTAGAATGGCTCTGAACAGGGCTGATTTTGACAAGGTAAAAAGGGTGTTTTTTACACTACCACTGAGAAATTTTAACCAAAGTATGTTATAGACTTTTCATTAAGACCCTAAAGAATCATATCAGCTTGTGAAAAATGGGCATCCGGTGACCCCTTTAAGGAGTGCCGACATACTATGTTGGAGTGTCAACCAGTTACAAGGGATGGTTTATTTATGAGATTATATGTATGTGTAACATTTACGTGATATCAATATTTCATTCTTGAAATATCACGGTTATCGTCACAATCTGTATATTGTGAATCCTTTTGACTTTAACATATTTGACTGTGATTGTATGAAAAAGAGTAATACCGGAGTCATTCAAAGCTGCTTTCTTATACTCAAACCTCTGCTGTCTGTTCACAGTGCCTGGAGCCATGCAAAGACTCCTGGGAGTTGAAAGACGGACCTTGTCGAGATTTATGCGAGGTACAGACCGCAGCATTCTTAACAGATCTAGTAGTTTCTGGGATGTGCTCTCAACAAGAAAAAATGATTCAAAATGGCCGACCTCTGTGTTCTGGTTTTCCAAATATTAATCCTCTATTGTTTTTCCTGACAGACTTGGCTACCGTTTAAGTGGTCTCCCATTGTTCAACATGATAATGTTTTGCTCTGATCTTCTATTTAAACAGTCTGAGAATTTCTTTGATCATTTCTCTATGGTCTTCTTGAGTCCTGTTATTGTGCCGTTTCTCTACAATTTAAAACTCTTGGCTTAGCAACATCTAGCTTTTCCTGTTTCTTTGGCTATAACTGCACTGTTGAGGGCAACAGGGACTTAAAACAATGAATATTAGTTCTTTCATTTGCCAGCATTGATCAGGACCTTCATCCATCATTTTAGACTTGTACAATATTAAGCAACATGAAATCCACTCATTCACAACACATGTAAATCTTGTAATCATCTTGTGTTGATCTTAGTGCCAAAAACAAGAAAATTCGTTCTCAAAGCCAGCTAAAAAACAATACACCTTTCATGTAGATTTAAACTGCATGTGAAAGTCTACATTTTTTTGTGTAGAACGTATCCTGGACCATACTTTTCTCTGAATTCAATTTTCAATAATATAATTTTTAATAATTACATTTCTAATATAAGCTGGGAAAGGTTCCATAATCCCCAAGACCATACATAGGACAAGGAGTTTGAAAAATGAATGTATGAATATTATTTATATAATATATAATGTAAATTGTAAGTACAAAGGTTATGTGTCAAATACATGCATACATATGGTGAATGAGATTCAAAGTCCAAAATCCATAGACAAATGAATGTCACATAAATGAATTGCTAGAATGTGTCTTGATATACAGGTGTTAAAGTTCTGTCCTTAACACTATGACATCTCCCCAGCATGCGTTTCCCAAGCGTCATGGCGAGTGTGTGACGAGCTGTGAGTTCCTGCGATCAGTGATGGTGGTGAAACAGGGTGACTGTCCGGCACCAGAAAGAGCCAGCGGGTTTGCAGCTGCCTGCGTGGAGGGTTGTGAGGAAGACGGAGAGTGTTCTGCCCAGAAGAAATGCTGCCCAAATGGCTGTGGACACACATGCCAGTCCCCTAAGAACCTCTACAGGGGTAAGACCTGCTACTGAACCTGATGGTAAACAGCTGGCTCAACTCAGTTACCAGATAGTTTTTAACCCCAGCTGTGGACAGTGCCAATAACTTGTATCTTTTTGCATGTTATTTGGAGCGGATTGCTATTAAAGGAATAGTTCACCCAAAAATTTAAAGGGATAGTTCACCCAAAAATGAAAATTCTGTCATTAATTACTGACCCTCTTGTTGTTCCAAAACCATAGACCTTCGCTCATCTTTGGAAATCAAATTAAGATATTTTTCATTACATTTTTTTTACTATATAGATTATTTGATTTTGAAGCACAGATGTAACATGGACTATTTTAACAATGTTCTTACTACCTTTCTGGGCCTTGAACATTGGTAGTTGCATTGCTGTCTGTGCAGGGCCAGAAAGCTCTCGGATTTCATCAAAAATATCTTAATTTGTGTTCTGAAGATGAACGAAGGTCTTACAGGTTTGGGACCACATGAGGGTGAGTAATTAATGACAGAATTTTCATTTTTGGGTGAACTATCCCTTTAAGGATTATCATGTCTTTTATTTTTTGTATTAAAATTATTTTTTAGTTTGTTTTTTTTTAGGAAGCATAAAGTCGAAAATGTCAGGGTGATACAATTTTCCTGATAAAGAAGAACAGTTTTTATTAAGGACGTTTCAGAATCATATGGAGTGACCAACAAAGTTTGCGACCCAACCAACATGAAAAAAAAAAAAAAAAAAAATTAGAAAATCAGAATTTTCATTTTTGGGTGAGCTATCTCTTTAAATTTGCTGAAAATTTTATTTACTCTTGGGCCATTCAAGATGTAGATAACCGTAATAGGATATGGGAAAAACATTGTGTAGATTGGGTTATCATGTGTCATATATCCTTTGAAAGGTCACAGCAAAAAGAAACCATCAAGCATATTTGTTGTGCAAACTAAAGCAAATATGAATACATTGCTCTTGATAGATTGCTGGATGGAATAAAGGCCTATGTAGACATGTTCTTTCTCAGGCTGAGATTTGCTGTTTTCTCTTGATCTTCAGGTGCTCCTCTGAAGCCCAGGAAGGAGCTGGTCTTTGAGGAGCTGGATTCTGGCGTGTTGGAAGTGCGCTGGTCCTCCAAGTTCAATGTATCAGCAGAGCCGGTGCTGAACGTTCTGCAGAGGAGGTGGAACTACGGCATCCACCCCAGCGAGGATGGAGCAACTGAGTGGCAAGTGGTGGCTAGAGTAAGTGTATGTGTATGTGTGTAATACTGCGGGACATTAGAAAATTATGATCTCAAGCACATTTTTGTAAAATAACTTCCCTTGGGATCCTTGAACTCTTATATGTGACCCTGGACCACAAAACCATTCATAAGTAGCACGGGTACATTTGTAGCAATAGCCAACAATACATTGTATGCATCAAAATGATCAATTTTTCTTTTATGCCAAAAATCAATAGGATATAAAGTAAAGATCATGTTTCATGAAGATATTTTGTAAAATTCCTACTGCAAATATATCAAAACTTAACAACTTTAAAGGCAATTTTCTCAATATTTAGATTTTTTGGCACCCTCAGATTCCAGATTTTCAAATAGGTCTCGACCAAATATTGTCCTATCCTAACAAACCATACATCAATGGGAAAATGGAAATTTATTTATCTTTCAGGTGTATAAATCTCAATTAAAAAAAAAAAAGAAAAGGACCCCTATGACTGGTTTTGTGCTCCCTTCTAAACTCATTCATTTGTGTTTCTGTACTGTAGACATCAGAAGAGCGTGTGTGGCTGACAGATATTCGGCCCGGTCGCTGGTACCAGTTTAGAGTGGCAGCGGTCAATGTTCATGGAACCAGAGGATACACCACACCCAGCAGACACTTCAGATCATCTAAAGGTGAGATCAAGAAACTATAGTCTAATGGGATTGTTTGAAAATATTATATAAAATGTCTGCACTGTAAGCTTTTGCTACATTTTATTTTCTTATTTCACCTTCTCTCAGATCCTGCCCCTCCCCCGGCACCGTCTGAACTTCATGTCAGTGACATGACCTTTGGCGCAGATCGCTCTGTGTCTGTCCGCCTCAGCTGGGGCATGTCTGCAGATTTAGACATCCCCGTTAACCACTACAAACTGTCCTGGAGCTGTTCTGACCATACTATGCCATCCAAACTCAAGAGGAGACAGACTACAAATGGGGTAATTCATATGGTCTACCCACACAACTCCCTGTCTGCCCATTTGCTTTTTCTCTCAGACTTTAACGCTTTAATTTTCCTATATATTGGATCGTTCCCAAACCCCCTCGAGGGTTAAGCTTCCCAGCCCCTTCTTTCAGCAAGCCACAACAAATTAGAAATCTTAGTGCAAATAAGTGCAAGATAAACAACTGAGAATTGGGCCTTTGATCACACCAAGCCCTATTTTTTCAAGGGCTTCAGACACCAAACTAGGGTGGTACAGCATTGCATCACCACTCTTGGCAAACGCAAACATTTCTGGGCGCCATTTGATATGCAGCCAAAAACAGCATATCAATTCTAGTTGTGCTTGAGAAAAGGAAATCTCTCAATAACAGCTGAATTGTTTTTCTTTCAATGAGATCATGTTGAAGAGTTTATTTTTTCCTCCTTTAGGAATCCAAGAGATGGCAGTTGATTCATATTTGCATGTTTTATTTTTGAGGGCTCTGTCAGTCGAGGGACATGGAAATTTCCTCCGAAAACGACATTTTTTAAATAGCTGCTGAGTGAATGCGGACAAAATGTAAACCACATTGCTTTTACTGTTTGGCTCTGCAAGATGATAGGAAAAAAATATGATGAAAATTGATTTTAAACTGATTACTCTAGCGCACAATGGTTATAAGATTACAAGATCTGCAAAAATCCTGATAACTTTGCAGTTCTTTGTTGGCTTACTTTTTTGCTGTGTTTTACAGTATGTGATTAACTGTAGTATTAATATTAATATGTAACTCAGCTACAGAATTATAGCTCATGTTATTGAATTAAAGTCTAATCTGGCATGTGGGATGATTTTGGAGGGGAAAAAAAAAATAAAATATGCTGAAAATTTATTTTATTCTTTCTTTCTTTCTTTCTTTCTTTCTTTCTTTCTTTCTTTCTTTCTTTCTTTCTTTCTTTCTTTCCTTCTTTTTAAATTGGTATGATGCATTTTTAGATCTATCTACAACATTAAAGTATATTTGGGTCGGCACATTTCTTAATGTTCTTGAAAGGAGATTTTTGTAATAACTGTATAATAATTATTCTTTCTACCAAATATATTTTTATGTAAATGTGATTGATGCATTAATGGTTATTTAATGCTGTCCGAATTATTTTATTTTATTTTATTTTATTTTATTTTATTATTTTATTTTATTTTATTTTTATAACATCCCTTTTGGCACCTTCATTTTTATGCAGTTTTCTTTTTTATTTTATTTGGTCAGTTATACTTCCAAATATTGTTTTAAATCTTGTTAAGTTATCCAGGCAGACTGATAAGCGACAAGTGGTTTTCTCTTTCTTTTCTTGTCAGTATTTTATTTGATTAATATTCCTTAATTACTTATTTCATTTGCAAATGTAGTCCAAAGGTCTCTGTTGACTAAAATCAGTACATTTATCCCAATGTTGGCCAGCTGATTCTGGATTTGCTCCAGAAGAACATATTTTTTACTGTTTTTGTGATTAGGCTTCGCCAAGGATTAACAAATAATTTTTTTTGCTTGCATGCATGCATAAGGTGCTGTTTTGTATGGCCCTAAACCAAAAAATGAGATTATTGGGTAGTTAAAAATCCTACATTGGATTACCTTCCATTTCCATTTGTTCTCTCTTTCTTTTTTTGGATTTGGATTGCCGTGACTATTCTAATCCTTGCCTGTGGGTTTTGTGTCTGTGTGTGTGTGTTTTTGTGCAGGACTCTACCTATGCTGAGCTGGACGACTTGAGAGAGAACAGGAGTTACACTGCGGAGTTGCAAGCGGTTTCATACTGGGGTCAGGTCCCTCTCAAGAGCTCCAAGGCCATTTTTCAGTTTACTACAAGCCAAAGACAATCTGGTACAAAACTATTTAATTGCTGTACATTTTTTGCTTGATACATAACAGCGCTCATTCGGGTGTTGTGAAATACAGTGAAAACAGCTGTAAATGTTTTCCATTTGTAACGTTATACTGTTCCCTCATATTTGATGTCATTCAGATTTGGAACCCACAGACAGCCCGGTCTTTATAAAACCCCAGTCAGATCTATTAGACGTAGGCACTCCGTTCTATCAAGATGGACAGCTTCAGGTCCGCGTCTACTGGAAAAAGAAAGGTATGACATATGCAATAGACCACATCTTTCATCTGTAAAACAGTCCTGTTCCTGTTACTGTTCCTGTTGCTGTCTTCCTTCCTTCCTCAAAGCTATGCTATGTAATTATGTAAACATAGTGCTTATTAAAGAGTTAAGATTTAGAATTATATGTAATTAAATGAAGAACAATAGCTCTTTGTTTGGGAAGTGATAAGGACCGCTCTTGAAGTAAATGTGGAGCTGTTTGTGTGCTAACATGAACTGATGAGGCATGTCTCAGCCTAACTTCGCATGCAACAAATTACATTTAAACAGTTCGTTCTGTCAAAGAGTGATGAGATAATCCCACAAATGAAAACCGTCATAGAAATGAAAACATTTTAGTCATACCAAGCCATGTAAAATGGTGCTTGAAATCTTGTCATTGACCTCTGTTTTGAATTTCAATAACTTGAGAGTCACACTGGCCACATGTCAAATCCCTTAATCTCTCTAATGGATGTCCAGCAGATTTATCTCATACTGATCTGTCAGGCACATTATCAAGATTGCTTTGCTTTGCATAGTTTGCATTGTTTCACATATTTTCTGGATGAATGAAAAGCATGGATTTCTACAGGGCGTATTACTGAGCACTGATTACTTGTAAGGTCACAGTGTCACTTTGGTCTAGTTTATTTGTGGTTTCGTGACAGAGCCCTGACACTCCCTTCTTGTCTTGGTTTCTTGTGAGTGTGCTCAAGCCGTGCACTCTCTTGTCTGCTTGCATTGTTTCACGTTGGAGCGTGGTGTTGAGATCCCGGGACTCATGTCTTGTTCAAGTTTCGGTTTCATCCCACACACCCGAACCCTGACACTCAACGGATCGTTACTGATGATTATCAGTGAATCATAAACCGTTCGTTTAGTGATTAAAGATTCTCAAAGTGTTTAATAATATAATGAAAGGCTTATCAGTCAAGTTTTCCAATTTTTGTCAAAAAGGTTCAGTTGTGTTGAAAGGGATAGTTCATCCAAAAATGAACATTCTGTCATCATTTTCTCACCCTCATGTTGTTCCAAACCAAAACTTTCTTTCTTCTGTGGAGCACAAAAGAAGATATTTTGGATATTTTTCACTGTTTTCACTCATACATTGAAACCCAGTGGGGTCTGACTTTCATCACTGACTTCTATTCACTGTCAGAAAAAAAGGTACAGTTCTGTCGCTGGGGCGGTACCCTAAGGTACAAAGTGAAAAGGTACAAATATGTACTTTTAAAGTACTAATATGCACCTTTAAGGTACCAATGTGTATCTTTAAGGTACCAATATGTACTTTCCAAGTACTAAAATGTACCTTTAAGGTACTAATATGTACTGTTTTGGGGTAGGTAAGGTACAAAGATGTACCTTTTCACTTTTGTACCTTAGGGTACCGCCCCAGCGACAGAACTGTACCTTTTTTTCTGAGAGTGTTGTATGGACAAAAAAAGGGACATTGTTATTTTATTTTATTTTTTTTGAATTTTAATTTTGGAGTACATTACAATTTCAAGTAGTCAGTGTATAATATAAAACATTGACGTTATAAATAAACTGTGTTATTTTTTTTTCATTAATGAGTAATCAAACAAATTACTGTTTCCTAAGTTGCAACACGGTTACCGTTACTGACAACAAAATGCGGCGTTACTATAATTTATAATGTTACCTGTATTTGACGAACCGTAAACTCTAGTGTGAAGGCATATGAGCCGAAAGAAACAGAGCGAGAGAGTCTTACATACCATGCAGAATTGATGCGCACCATGTAAACAATATTCTTTGTTGTATTTTCCTGTCAAAATAACAGAGTTCCTGTGGAATTCTTCAGCTTTTAAGAACTGCCGGTTTCTCCGGTAGTAGGCGGAACTAATGCACAAACGGCAATCTCATTGGCTGGTGCTCACCTATTATCGTCCCTGTTTTGATTTCAGCAAATCAGTTCGAGCGAATGCAGACAATGTGATTAATATTCATGAACCCAACAGCTCATTAATCCTTAATGCGTTTTATATTGTTATTAGTAGTAGAATTCATAGTAGTTTTGTTATCTTATCAGTATTATTTTTAGTTTTTTTCCCCCTTTTTTATAGAAACATTAAATTACAAACAATATCTTTAGCACCACCACTAGTCTTAAGTTCAGTCAAGTTCAAATACGCATTCATAAAAGGTTATTCTAATTAATGAAATTCTAATTACTAAAGATTAATGCTAAATTATCATAATGGCATATTATAATGCTTGAGTGACTGATGCTAAATGTACTTTCAGATATTTAAAAAACTGTGCCAAACCCGTTACACCTTAGTTCATCTTCAGAACACAAATTAAGATACTTTTGATGAATTCTGAGAACTTTTGGACCCTGCATAGACAGCAAAGGAACTGACACGTTCAAGGCCCAGAAAAATAGTAAAAACATTGTTAAAATTATTGAAGACTTACTGAGAAATTGTTGAATAAAGTTGTTATTTTTGCTTTTCTCCTACCAGAAAAAGTATACTCGTAGCTTCATAAAATTAAATTGATGTCACATGGACTATTTTAACAATCCTTGCTACCTTTTTGGGCCTTGAACGTAGTAGTGTCTATGCAGGGTCTGAAAGCTCTTGGATTTCATCAAAAATAACTTCATTTGTGTTCCGAAGATGAACGAAGGTCTTACAGGTTTGGAACGACATGAGGGTGAGTAATTAATGACAGAATTTTCATTTCCTTGTGAACTATCCCTTTAAATAAATTTAAAGGTATGGAACAGCATACTGTATTTGAGTGGAGTGAAACAAAAGAAACATCCCGTCCCCCACTCAGAGCTCTCCATAATCACATTCAGAATCTAGCATTTCATATTTTACCATCTCTCCTTTTCAGATCCCACCGTGAATCGTTACCGTGTGCAGTGGTCTCCGGAATTCTGCAGTCACAATGGATCCAGAACACAGGAGAAGCTCATCACTCAGGTAACCAGTCAGGAATGTGTCTTCTATCCTCTCTACAGGTGTGAGGCCACATTCTGACAGCTCATACACAAGATGAATTACCAGGGAGAGTGTTCGTGTGGTGTCCTTTGATCATTCATGGTGCATAACTCCCAGTCCCAATTCTAGACAGATTTCTTTATTAAACTGCATTAAATTTAGATTATTTGTTAGATAGGTTCCTTTGGTTTAGATTTTCATCAGCGTAATTATGTAATTTACAATGGGAGAGATTGTGTTAAAATCTTTGAAACTGAAAAAGGGGAGAATATCTTTATCAGCATGGAAATAAATCTTTCTTGACATATGCAAAACATGAACTATAGATTTTCCCATTGTGGCCCACAGCTATGCTGGATGTGGTGATAGGTGATCAGTCATCATATTTCTACCGGAATTCTTCTCAGTGGAGTGGGAATAAAGTCTCACTTTTGCTCTCTTTTCATATCACTGTGCAGGAGAATTTCGCCAGCCTTCCTGGCCTTCAGTTCTCTTGCAAGTATATGGTGGTCATCCAGCCCGTAGGATCGAAGGGTAGAATCCAGGCAGAAAGCACAACCTTCTACACTCCGTCCTGTGCTACCATACAGAGCAAGAGTCCCAAACCCATTCCCTGTTCAACAGTCTCAGGTAATTTAATTCAAATTTTAAAATGAATTTAAATTCAGAAAATTCAGCATAACTCTGTTTTTAGAGTGTTATGCACTTAAGCCCTATATTTATACTGGAGTATGGTTTTATGTGTCTTTGATTCTTAATGTTCTCTCAATCAGCAGTGGTTCCTCCAAAGGTCCTGGTTAAGGCAGAGAACCTGACGGCAGCGTTCTCGGTCTACATGGGTAATGTGACAGGCCTGTTCTCATGGGTGGTGGCCATGCCTCAACCGCCACAGCAGGTCACGGGATATCAGGTCACATGGGCAGAGGTCATCACAGAGAGCCGCAGAAATAATCTGCCCAACAGCCTCATATCCCAGTCTCAAATCCTGCCTCCAGTAAGTCCCATTAATAATAATTGCTGGTCACAAGCATACATGTTGTGTTTTGCACACTGTTCACCAGCAAACCAACCTAGAATTCATACAGTTATGAATTGAATTCATACCATTCCAAACTCAGTTTATGCTGTTCTATTATGGTTTCCATATATGTCATAAGGGTAGTCATAAGGGTAATTTACATTACCGGAGAGCTGGGTAAATACGCTTTCCATTGATGTATGGTTTGTTAGGATAGGACAATATTTGGCCGAGATACAACTTATTTGAAAATATGGAATCTGAGGGTGCAAACAAAAAAAAAAAATCAAAATATTGAGAAAATCAAGAAAGTTCTTAGCAATTCATATATATTTTTATATATTTATGGTAGGAAATTTACAAAATATCTTAATGGAACATGTTCTTTACGTAATATTCTAATGATTTTTGGCATAACATTTTTTTTTTTGACCCATGCAATACAGTATTTTTGGCTATTGCTACAAATATACCTGTGCTACTTATGACTGGTTTTGTGGTCCAGGGTCACATATTATCTTAAAAACTACTCAGTTTCAAAACTAAGCCATAAATCGATTGTATTCATTATATTAATATTGAAAGTTTTTCTACAATGTAGACTACCATTCAAAAGTTTGGGGTAGTTTTTTTTAAATAAATAAATGAATAAAAAAATACATTTCTGTTTCAAATAAAACTGTTCTTTTGGACTTTCAATTCGTCAAAGAATCCTGAAAATGTATCAGTGTCTATAAAAAAATATGAAGCAGCACAACTTTTGATAGTAATTAGTGCTGTCAATCGATTAAAAAAATGAACTAATTAATATGCATTTTTTTCTGAAATGAATCACGATTAATCATACATAACATTAAGGTTTTTAAATGTTCTTTTATATTGCAATAATTTTACATTCAATCTTCAAATTAATGTAGAAACAACATAAGATGGTATATTTTTAATATTCGTTTAACTGCACCTTTTTTTATGACTGAAGGCAAGTATCAGTGATTCCATTATTAATCATGTCTCTAGGAAACTGCTCTTTTTTCCTAACAGTTAACCATTGAATTTAGCCATTCAACATTACAGTAAAATTTAGAGCAATCAAGTATAACATTAATTAGACTTTAAAAAACAACAGCTTCTAATTTAAGTGAGCTTAAAACAATCTTCACGTAAACCCATTATTTACCGGTGACCTTCAGCAAGTAGGGAGTATACAGAAATTGAATAAAGTTATTAAACACAAAATAATAAATGAAATATAGATGAATCCTTAAAATGACAAAAGTTATTGACTACACTTATAACACTTTTTTCTTCTGTTCTTTGATTAATAGACATCACAGGAGCTGGGTTATTAGGTTATTTGGCTGCTATTACTTTAAGAGCTTCCGCTGCTAAAAGTGACGCGGATCTGACACGCACCCTTGTAGTTTCATTTTACTTTAATATGAAATGACACAGGCTGCATTTGTGCATGCAATTGAAGAACATGTGCTACGAGCACAGCATAATGGCTGACAGGACAGGAAAATGGGTTTTTACTGACCTATGGTCTGACAACATCTCATCTGTCCATAGTTCACTGTCGCTTTACTGAAGCAAAGTTCAGTTCACATCTGAAAAGTCTCCAGTCTGATGTGGTCGTAAAGATGTTCTGTAACTAAATAAACGCAATTCTTGTCAAGAAAAAAGAGACAGAAGCAGCAGTTGTAAGTAGGGTGGCCTACCTTACCCCCGCCCCTGCGTTAACTGTGTTAAATATTTTTAACACGGTTAAACTGAAAAAAATGAATTGCCTGCATTGACACGCTAGTTTTGACAGCACTAATAGTAATAATAAAGCTTTGCATCACAGGAATAAATCACATTTTAAAATCTATTTAAATGGAAAACAGTTATTTTGAATTGTATTAATATTTCACAATATTACTGTTTTTACTGTATGTTTGATCAAATAAATGCCACCTTGGTAAGCATAAGAGGTGAGCAGCAAAGCTAGTGTATTTGTATTTTAATTCTTTCTCATACTCGAGTTTGAATGAGCTAAAAATCTTCTTTTTTTCACAAACAGGAGCGTAATATCTTGGTAGTTTCTGGTCTTCAGTTGGCATCTCTCTACAGACTTGAGGTGCAGGTGATCACTGCAGGAGGACAAGGCCCAGCAACCTCCAGAACCTTCCAGACACCGGCTCACAGCAAGCCAGTCTTGCACTATAGTAAGTTATTTAAAATTAAGAGATGACATTTGTGTGCCACCACAGCACATATTATTTTATAATAGCATCATCGCTCTTACTTATTTCACAATTTATTATTGAACATCTTTTGCGGTTTCTGTATGTCACTGACCTCTCCAGTGCAAAGAACCGCAGCCCAGTACTTAAATCTTAATAAGGGAGAGCTGAAAAGTCATTCTTGTTGATCGGAAGGAAAAGGTCAGGGGGTATATAAGAGGTCAAATGTCATGTGCAAGTGGCCCCGGCTCTTGATGTGCAGGTCAACCAATAAATCATGTAATTGAGATGAATTGCTTTTCCTCTCTTGACTCTAGTGTATATTTAACTTCGCAGAACCCAGGATTAAGAAACACCATCTAAGGTCGGTGATAGAACGGCACTGAAGACCACACTGCAATGAATCATCCTGGACCAGAACTGACTCCTCAGGAACACAGAAAACCAGACGAACCAAAGAACAGTTAATTGCGAATCGCGTTTCAGCCTGAGCCAGTCAGCTGCCTCATTACTCAAGATGGGGAACTGCTGTAATCTGATGATCAAATTTTGATTGACGTTACAATATTTAAAGCCCCAGTAATTTCCTGTGGGGGATCAGCTTTCACAAACTAATTAGAATTGAGTATGCAACAAAGACTAGGGCATCAAAAGCAAAAGCCATAGGATAAAAACAAAACAAGTGCAAGTACATTAAAAAGGATTTGAAATTGTAACTTTGTGGTTATATGCCTACAAGACATGTTTTGAATTGCACCGTCCCTTAAAAAAAATGGTTACCCACACCCTAAGCGCTGCAAATGGAGCCTCTTTAATCCAATATTGCATGTGATGACTAATTTGGATTGACTTGTAAATAAGCCTGACTCAATACAACTGTTTGTGGTTTTGCATGTGTTCGTTAAGCATGGAATTTTACTGTTTGTATCCCCATTGTGTCAATAGCAACAAATGAGGAATCAATGAAAAAATATTGCAGCTCTTTAAAAACAAAATGTCATTTAAGTTTATGAGGGTTTTGTGTGGTGTGTGCTCAATATGCTGTAGAGATATTTGTTTGCAGTCATGTAATTCCTGTATATACTGTATGTTTTTTATTTATTTATGTATGCAATACAAATGTGTTACGTGGATCTGTAACTGTGTGAGTGCATGAATGTGTGTGTATGTGCGTGCGTGCGTGTTCCCCCAGCATCATTCACAAACTGACAAACCCTTGCAAGGAGATTTTGTATAAATATATTTGTAAATTCCCATAGATAATGAATATTAATGTACATATTTTATATGAATAAAGCTGTTAAACCTTGTTTCCCTTTACCAAGCTGGTTGTGTGTTTCGTAATTAGAAGGATGAATATCATGAAATAGGAGTAAACTGTGCGTTATCTAAATGCTACTGATATCAAGGATTAGTTCATTCCCGAATTAACCCTTGTGCATCAATAAAAAAAAAAAAGTTAAACATAAGTTCTTAGTAGACAAAAATGTCCATAAAAATTAAAAATTAGTCATAAAAAAATTGAAGCTATGGAGCGCAGACTGAAGTTCGGTCTCATTTTAAAGAAGACCCATGGCAGATTATTGCTGAAGTAGAAAAAGTTTAAAAAGTGAAACAAACAAACAAACAAAAAAATTATAAACGTTTAAGTCCATGAAAATGCTATATTTTATATAAAATATATATTTTATGAAACATGTTGAACTCTAAACTTGCTAGAAAATCAAAGACATAAATCTAAACAAGTTGTGTTCCAAATTTGAGGTTGATATCTCAAAAAATGAGCTTTCAGTAAGATTTGGTTTGGGCGCATTACCAGATTTTCTTCATTAGGTGCAAGCAAAACTGCGATTTGCAGTAGAGTTTTTCTCTCTCAAATGTTACAAGCACACACACAATTCTTTTTTTTTATAACACGCATACAAACCACACTCTGACATCCGTACAAACACCCTCACACAATTATAGCTGCATTATTTATCCAATTGGCTCTATAAAATGCAGAAGCAGAAAACAGAAATAAAGTATTTGCTTTATTGGTCAGATCTAAAAAAAAAAAAAAAAAAAAAAAAAATGTAATTTTTTTTAATTTTGAAGCCTTCCCAACAGAATGAAAGTCCATTCACAAAATGTGCATAGTTTTAGAGTTAAATGCCACTGTGATTAAAAATAGCAGTTTTAATGGGTTTCAATGGGGACATTTTTGCCCTTAAGGTCCTGAGAGGAACAATTTTTTGTACCTAGTGCAAAATAGATTTATTAAAGGAAATGTATAGTAAAATTCCAATGAAAATACACACCTGTGACAAAACGTATGCAGCTGGCAATAACACAGGCAAAATTATAAAAACAAAACAAAACAAAACTGAAATGGACAAAAATGTCCAAAAGGTCGCACAAGGGTTAAAATTTCCTGCTAATTTCTTCACCCTCATGTCATCCAAGATGTTCAGTCAAAAAAAGAAATTAAGTTTTTTTGAGGAAAATATTCCAGGATATTACTCCATATAGACTTTAATAAGGATCAATCGATTGAAGGTCCAGATTGCAGTTTCAATGCAGCTTCAAAGGGCTGTACAGAACAGTGTTGCCAAGCCTGCGGTTTTCCCAAGGATTTGGGCTTGCTGCAGGTTGTTGTTGTTGTTTTTTTTCGCCAAAAACGTGTATTTTACCCCCAGAACACGATTTTTACTGGTGAACCCCCCTTGAAATGTGATAGGGCTAGTTTTGAGTAGCAACTGGGTGGGTTTTGTTGTGAAAACCTGGCAACCCTGCTACAAAATCCCAGCCTAGGAATAAGGGTCTTATCTAGCTAAATGATCTGTCATTTTCTAAAACAAAATAAAAATTTATATACTTTTTAACCACAAATGCTCGCCTTGCACTAGCTCTGAGATGCCCGTCTATGAGTTCACACATTATGAAATCACATTGGAAAGTTCATGCGTGGTTTATTCTTTGTTTGTGTACTTCGGTTCAAAAATGTAGGGTAGGGCGAAAAACTCCATCTCATTTTTTCTTCCAACTTCAAAATCATCCAAAATTGTTGTTTTACTATTTTTTTTTTTGTAAAGGGTGTTTGACTTTCTTCTGCCTACGTTACGCGTGACCTTTCCAACGTGACTATGCAATGCTTGAAGTTGTGGATGCAGAGCTATTGCAAGATGAGCAATTTTTTTATCTTTTTTAGAAAATAACAAATCATTTTGCTAGATAAGACCCTTATTCCTTGGCTGGGATCATGTAGAGCATTTTAAAGCTACATTAAAACTGCAGTTTGGACCTTCAACCCACTGATCCCCGTTCAAGTCCACTATGTGGAGAACATAACTGTGCATTATCTAATTCTATCATGTGACACAAAGCAATATTCAATCGTGTATATGTAAAATAAACAAAATCTATACATATAAATGCCACCAGTGTTCATTTCACTACTAAAACAATTTCATACAAAACAATCAAGCCCAGGAACTTTTCCAGTCCTTGACAATAATAATATACAGTATACATACTGTATATAATCTTGTTTATTTTTCATTTCAATGCAAATATACACATTACTTTGGAGCAAAAAAAAAGCATCCAGGTTGAGAGTAATGAGACGTTCTGTTGATGCAGCTACATTGTGTTCTGCTTCTGTTTCTGTTGTGGTTCAGTGTGTGTGTGCGCAAACAAAGCATTCATAAAGCCCTAAGCTCAAGGGACAAGTGTGTGGTTACTCAAACATACACATATGCACGCAGGCAACTCTACCCTTGTAGCTCTGTAGTCACTTTCATTAGAATTCAACTCCACATCTGGCCCTCATGTCACAACGGAAGTGTGTGTGTGTGTGTGTGTGTGTGTGTGTGTGTGTGTGTGTGTGTGTTACTTGTTATATGGAATACTGATGTGCCCTGCTGTCATTAGCCTTCGGATAATGTCAAAACAAGAACAAGACAGAAGACAACGGGGACGTTCGTATACAATATTTATTTGTGGAGATCCTCAGTGAGATTATATGATATATTGTACATTCACTACCATATACTGCAGATGTCACACAATACAATGGACTATCACCAGCCTGTTATAGCAATATCACTTTAGTAGGAGGTCTGCTATTGCCCTGATATTCCGACCAAAAGCTTGTAGCACGATTGCGAGTGTGATATTGCCCGTTACTTTCTCTGTGTTTGTTCCACCAGCTAAAAGAGGTTCAGAAAAAGCCACAGCAGAATCAATCATAGCTCATCCTCGAACAACACACAGTTATATGGAAGCCCGTTTCTGCAATTTAATAATAATAATGAAAAAGGTTATTGCAACTTATCTCGTAATTCTGATTTTTTTTCAGAATTGTGAGATAAACTAGCAATTCTGAGAAATAAAGTCAGAACTGCGTGATATAAACTTGCAATTCTGAGAAATAAAGTCGCAATTGCATGATATAAACTTGTAACTGTGAGTTATAAAGTCAGAATTCCGAGATATAAAGTCGCAATTTTGAGAAATAAAGTCAGAATTGTTGAATATAAACTCACAATTCTGTGAACGTATCAGTCTTTTTTTTTTTCTCCTCAGAACTGAACTTTATAACTTAAGTTCCTATCTCACAATTCTGAGAAAAAAAAGTCAGAATTGTGAGATACAAACTCGCAATTACAAGAAAAATAAGTTCAAGAATCATGAGTTACAAAGTCGCAATTGCGAGAAAAAAATTGCAGTTGTGAGTTTATATCCCGCAATTCTGACTTTATAACTCGCAATTGTGCATTTATATTTCACAGTTCTAAGAAAAAAAGTCAGACTTGCGAGATGTAAGCTCGAAATTGCGAGAAAAAAAGTCAGAATTGTGAGATGAAAAAAGTCGCAATTACCTTTTTTATTTTTTATTCAGTGGTGGAAACAGGCTTCCATACAGTTGCTATTTCATTCTTCAGTGAATTTGTTTTCGATAAATCATATGAGTGAGTGATTAAAAGTCTCACTCAGAAAAGAAAATGAATTAGGGTTTTTGAATAAATCGGTTGAGTGAATAATTCAGTGACCCTGCCACAAATGACCCCCTAAAGTCTTATGGGAAAAATAAGGTGGATACAAACCCTGAAGGAGTGTCTTTGTCATACATTCAACTCATTTTTGTTGAGACTTATTGTCAGAATGCATGAAATAACATTAGACATCCCCTTTAAAGGCTGCTTGTTCCTGTATAAATTAGTGTTTTTAACAAACCAGTTGAGTTACTGTGAATTTGAAGAAAAAGTCACTGAAAATCCCCACAAGTTATCCAGCTAAAGGCTGGAATACACTACACCCCTTTTAAAAACTGAACAGATCTTAAAATACTAGATATCATACACTAACCAACTCTGTAATAGTCACAGAGAAAAAACTAGTCATCATACACTAAACTGGTCATGGTACACTAAAGTTGTTCCGATCACAACAAACCCACACAGAAACGTGCCCTGTTGCTTGGAGATGCATAACAAATGAAAACAATGTGTTCTATGGACTGAATCATAGTCTGAAGCTAGCTAAAATCGGAGTCTGTGACCATCATACACTATACAATTTTTTATGAAATCTGTCAACTCAAATCCGCAGACTGCCTCTGACTTTCAGCAACTAGTGTCAACTTCTCCATACTGTAAATCGGTGGAAAATCAGGGCAAAAATTGTGTAGTGTATTTCAGCCTTAACAAAAATATTCTCTAAGAATGTATTGCTGACATTACCATTAAGTTTTGAGAATGTTATTAGAGGTTCAAGTGTGTAGCGCAGAAACTCTATTGTAATTGCTAGAATGGTTACGGATCAGTGATCTCCACATAAAACTAATCATGTAGACCAAACTGTAAGTCGTAGAGACTTGAAACTTTGAGGGATGGTAGTACTCACACCACCTACAACCTGACCAAGGTTCACCCCAATCGGCCTGACGGGGGCGCTACAGCAAACAAAAGTACGAAATTGCTCAGTACTCCTAAACCGTCAGTTGCAGACTCAAGTGTCTTTTGTCGTTGGATCGTGAGGCTGGCAGAACATTTTTGGGTATTTCATATTTTTTGAAAAACCTACTTTTGCAAACTAGTCCTATAGGTTTTTCACCCAGTTGGAACCAAACCAGTGCAGAAAGATTCTCTGAAGTTTGAATATCAATAATTATCAAAAAAAGTTAAACTTTTGGTGCCAAAATGTCAGGAAGGGGGTGGGCCACTTTTAGTAAAATGCCTACAACTCCTGAACAGGATGAGATATCTCAGACAAACTCAGAACACTTATGTAAGAGCTCAATCTGAGGTCACAGGAAAAAAAAAAAACAGAGCTTGGAGGTGCTATAGGAGGGGGAAAAAAACATAAAATGGCTTTAAATGCGCAGATATCGTCCTATCAACATGAAAATCGGTGTGCATGGTCTTGGTCCGAAGTGCCACAAGTGTCTACAAGGACATTAGTGTATCTTGAAAAACATGGCCGCCACTGGCCGACGAAATTTGAGCACCTGTTAGACAAGGTTAACGGAGGCCGAACGGAATGAAACTCGGTGGGCCTGTTCAGCTCACAGGCCCAAAATTTGAAAGAAATCGGCCTCAGGGGAACGATATTGCATTTTTCAAGAGCGCAAACGATTGGGCGCGCATGTTTTTTTGCACGTACGCACATAATCCTATAAAGCCTAAAGAAAAACTCAAAACTTCACAAAACCTGCTGAGCACCTGCTGGCACTATGACAATATAAACAGTATAACAATCATACATGTAAAAAAAAAAAAAAAAAAAAAAACTATGGCAAATTACCTTGATTTGCTAAACATGCTTTTTTAAATCATAGATTTAGGTGGTTACAGGCTTGCTAAATAATGTTGTTTTTTTTCATATGTGCTTAAATGCCTTAAAGTGCTTGAACCCCAATAATCACAACTACATTTTTTGAATGTTTAAAAAAAAAAATAAAAAATTTCTTGGTTATGCAAACTTTAAGAAAACATTCCATTTTATAATTTTGCAGTCACTATGGGAATGTTACTTTTGAATGTACTCTGAAACAAGTTGTTGCATAAAAAAAGGGTAGACAAACATCCAACTAAAAAATAAATAAATAAATAAAAAAGAACATTCCATGAACAATGTATAAATTATGTTGTTTGAACTGACATTTTGAGAACTCAATTGAAGACGATATAACTTTGAACAAATGTTCTATTAATGTTGCTCAAAGAACATTCATAACTTTAAAAGAATCTTGCCAGACTGTTAACCAAAGTTCTAAAAATGTTCCTTGTTGACTGTTAGTCAAAGCACTGACTAACAGTCTGTCTGGAATGGGCAAAAAAGACAAGAAATGACTCAAACATCGGAAAGTCTTAGGAGTTGTTTACCATAAAAGTATATGGTATAACCAGCTTTACCAACATAATCCAGCATGAAAATTCATATTAGTCTAAGCTGATTTTTTCAGCAGGCATCTTTTCAGAGTCTGGCTTGGTGATGGTTATTACATGTGGCTTGTTTGGGTGATGGGGTATGACTTCCATATGTAGTACCTTGCATGTCACATGTGTGTGTGTGTGTGTGTGTGTGTGTGCCTGGGTTAAACTGACATTTTTATGACTAGACTTTAAATGGCTCTTTATTAGAAAATTAAATATGTATCTCATCTGTCTATCTGACAAGTTGTTGTTTTGTCACATTATCTGATAATGAGGCACATCAGTATCATCCTCATTGTTTAAAGCAATCATTCTCTTGTCAACGAGGCCTCAGTGGATTCAGTTAAGTAGAAAATATTGCTAGTTGTTTGAATCCAGGCCGAAAGTTATTAGTATGACTGATATAAAGGCTGTCTGAATAAATCGATGGAGCTCTGCATGTTGCATCTGGAGCGCAGTGAGAACATTAGAGAACGTAATGGCCTGGTTGGAAGTGTCTTCTTGCTTCCCTGCTGAAGTGTTGAACTGTGCCTCAGGATTTATGAGTGCTTCTGGACTCTGGTGACCCAGAGACAGGGATTTAGAAGAAACAGAGAGAAGGAAGGGTGGGGGTTAGAGAGTTTGGGAAGGCTCGATCCGCTTGCAACACATTTATGATGCTCCAGAGATTGGCCGGAGAATGGTATAGAGAGAGTGTGAGACGAAAAGGGAAGCAGCATCAGGAAGAAAGAAACCTAAAGGGAAGAGGAACCAAAGGAACCAAAGGGGAGAAGAGGCAAAAGAGGGACAGCGAGAGAAAGGGAGAATAGATGACTTCAGGGACCGAAAGTGTGAGCAGATGAAATATGTATCAAAATACTTCACACTTTTTAAGCCAGAGGGAGATATGATATTTCCTCCTCCCACTTTCCCATGAGCCTCCCAGACGAGTTGCCTCACAACTGGCCAATCCCATAAGAAACATTTTCAAAAATGATTGCACTTTGGCCTGTGTTCTTACTTACAGCATTACAGCGTCAATTCCTGCATAATTCCTGCATTCCATTTTGTTTTTAGAAAAATATTATTATTATTGACACATGACATTTTACAAGCTGAACCTTGAGAGTTATTGACATTGATCAAGTCCTAAGTCTCAAGGGTCTGCGAGTATTTTATTTTATTTTATTTTATTAATTTTATTTTCATAACTAACAAAACAAGGTCTTCTTTTCAAGAACCTTTTTTTATGATATAATTTTATTCAGAAATTACTCATGCTTGTTACGGAGGTGTATTCAAGCCACTGTACTATGTGTGAATTGCATATTTAATGTATTTTTGAATAAATTAACAGACGATGTCTGAGGCTTGAATCAGTATTGATATTGCACCATTGTTTCAACACCTTACTTTTCGCAGATCTTAACATTTCAAAGTCGATTTTTAACTATTTTGTTTAACTTTCAACAACCTTCAGCATTAAACATTGCTTTAACAATGTTTGAGTGTCTGTTCATCACTGCAACAACAACAAATGTCATGAAGATGAGAGAGATGTCATTAGCACACTTGTTTTTATTTAGCAGGTTGTCTCAAAGTCTACGTTTTCAGCCGGGGATGACAGACTTATTTGGTGTTTTATTCAACCCAGCTTTTCTATATTGATTTTAAAATCCCTCAGATGTGTTTCATAATCAGTTCGTGTGAAATCCACACTCAAATGAATCCATCGCATAGTGCAGAGGAGGGAGGCATTTTATAGCTTGTTTGTTTGCAAAGAGCTGCTTTGATTATTCAATATTTATTACATTTTGAGCTGAAAATCTGCGGGACCCACAAGTAGAAGAAACGCTCATGAACTTGAATGACAGTCATTTCTCAGGGCGAAAGCTATTTCGCATGCTGTACTGAAAAGAAGGCGCACACAGCTCATGGATTAATAGAGCGACTTCCCTCAAGGGTATTGAAAATTTTGGCGTTCATGAGCGTTAAAACCCCAAATGCGTGAGAAATGTGGCTGCGCATCACCACGGATGAAACAGAATTGCATTCGGGTTTGAACACTTGATGTTTTCTCTGTTTATTTGATTCATTTTGGCAACATTTCAAAGCAGTTTTTAAAGGTACAATGTGTTCCTCCAAACATCACAATAACGTCTTTGCGTATCCCAGACTGCTACAGAAGATTATAGGCCTACAGGTAAGGGCTGTCAGAATAAATCATTACTGAAATATGGGGTTCAAAGCATAATACTTCTTTCTCTTCTCAGCATTTGAGTCTTCTGCGTTCAGTATGCTTTTGTAATGACAGGACCTTTAGAATAGGACTTTTAAATAAGATTGAATAAAAATTGCTTGAACGATAATGAATTCAAAGTAATGCGATTGTCCAGTCTAATCTAATAGGATACGCTCTGGATTGTAAAATGGGTCTTGCCTTACTCCAGGGAAAGACCTTTTGGCCATTACTGCAATGTTGTTGTTATCTAGCATCGGGGACCAATGAGAAAGTGGGACATTGACAAATGAGAAAACAACTCATTTGTTTACTGTATGGATTTACTACATTGTACGCATATGTTTGCTACGGTAAGCCTCTATTGTGTGCGCGCACAAGTGCATGTGCTTTGTGTCCGTGAGAATAGTGAGCAGATGTGCAGTTATTACTCTGAGTTTTATGGCACATGGCTGATGCTGGTTTCTCCCATCAGCACCCAGTACGGGGAGCCATTACTTTAGCGCTGTATATTTGATACTATCCGATATCAGCCACAGAGGATTTTATTATGAAGAACTGTTCGCTCCATTAAATCAGATCCTACAAAAAGAGGGCGGCGATGTGGCGACGTTACAGGCGATGTTTAAGGGAAGCCTCCTGAGATAAAGAGATTATAGTCCCGTATGGACATCTGGAGGCCTTGATTTCTTCTTTTCCATGCGGATTAGTGTTTTGAAACTTTGTTTTTGAGGAGCGTATGGCTGCATCGTGGCTGCTTTTGTTTGTCGGGTTCCTTTGAGGCTTTTTCCCATCCAAATCCTGTTTAATATGGATTATGCATGTCGTCTGCACTGGGATTACTGGGGATGAGTTCCATAACAAAATAGCAGCAAAACAGGATATTTTTGTCTCCTGCATTATAGGCACTGCATGAAGTCTGTGTCAGTTAAATAGCTGATTTGTGATGTTAAAAATGTGGCTGACTGGACTAGTGCTAGTAGAGCTGACAGCAAAACACAGCACTGCATAATCTTTTTAACAATACAGTTTTACCCTTTTGATGGCCTGAAGCTAAAATTCAGCTGACTGGGTGAATTTGCACACTCATTTAAGAGATCCACTATGACAAAGTACCAGATTAGCGCTTGTGTTTTTCTACATCTTTTCGAGGATTATCTCATCACAGCAAATTAACTGGAATGTTTTCATTCACATTTTGAATTATTTATGTTCCCAAGACAGTTCCCATGGCAACATCTTGTTGTATTCCACTGGCGATACATTAATCACCAACCCAGGCTCATTGGAAATACGTGCCTGTGGCGACATTTCTGCAAAATGATATTACCTTGCTTTTCTCAATACACTTTTAAAGTGAAACGTCCAGAGAGTGGCACTAAAAACGGGTTCAGTTTTATTCGAAACAAATGAGCGTGGTCATCTCAATGTTTTATGCTGGTTGCTGTATGTGTTGTGGCAGTTCGGAAATGAAATGTCGGAAGAGTGGCGAATAAAAGATTAATAACAAAATAACATACCACCAGTGCTGGGTGGTAACTGATTACCTGCAATCTGGATGTACTTGTATGTACTTGCAATTAGATTTTAAAATACTCATAATCAGAATACAGTTACATTTTTACTAATTACACAATTACATATTATTACACTCTAAAAATGCTGGGTTAAAACAACCCAACTTGGGTTATTTGTGTTTATTCACGTTTCACTCATAGCTGTAAGCCCTTACAAAAAAGAAGTTTATTCAAGTGTGCTATTAGTATACTTCTTTTAAACTAAAAAATAGCAAAGTATACTTTCAGTCTACTTTCCTAGTACTTCTCAGAGATATACTTAAAATGACATTTAAGTATACTTGATTTATACTTAGAAAAAGTCTAAATATATTTAAGCTATACTATACTAAGCTCAGAGAATCCATGTTTTCATTGTTATACGGTAGGGGCACTATTACACATCTTTTCACAGAATTTCCAAAACACAAGTGAAGAAGAAACTGAAACAACAGATGCTTCCACATGTGCAAGTATTTAATTTGCAAACTATCAGTATACTTATAAGTTCACTTTTAGTATAGTTGCAGTACAAACTAAAAACTTAGATGTAAACTAGCTGTGTACTCAAAGTTTACTTCTGTTATACTTAAAGTATACTTAAAAGTATACTTTTGTATACTAGAAAGTGGGCCAATTTAGTCCCAAGGAGTATTGAAATTTAAGTACACTTAAAAGTATACTACTAGTACACTGATAATTGTATACTTACTACATAAAGTATACTTAAAATATACTTGAACTTTACTTAAGTATGCTTAATAAAATAAACTTGAAGTATACTACTTTTTGGTAAGGGAGATGCCGTGACTGACTCCAAAAATTGCCTATAAACAAACAGTACTGACATTAGAGAACATATTTTAACATCCAATTAAATTAAACTCAGTACTATAACGAACAAAATCCATTTATTTTAGGCAAGGCAAAAGGCGCTTCCAACATGCGAAGTGACCGCTGCTGACGCAGCTGACTGACATCTTATCTTTATGTTGCGTTGTGTAAAATAATACAATTTACAGCACAGTAAAGACTTTAGAAATGAAATAAAATGTATACAAACCTTTATTTCACTGAAATAAACTGCACCAAATCAGTGGCGCTGAGAACCGCTCTCCTCCTGTAGAGGACTCAAAAAGCCTGGGCTCTGACTGTAACTCAGCAGCTGTGTTTTCCCGTCAGAGACAGGCTTAACCCAGCAGTTGGGTAGAAAAAAAATAACCCAGTGTTAAAAATGACCCAGCAATTTAGTTACAGAAAAACTACCCAGCTTCGGGTAAAAAATATTAACCCAATAAAATGACCCAACATGTTTTTGGTTGTAAGCAAACAAGGATTTGGTTTTAAAAAAAATAACCCAGCACCTGGGTAAAAATATTAAAAACTCAATAAAATGACCCAACAGGTTGAACCCAGCATTTGGGTTAAAAAAAATTAAAAAATAACCCAGTGTTTTTTAGATTGTAGTAATAAATTTAATTTATTAATTCTTCTTTTTCGTCTTTTAAATTTATCCTTCTAAAATAGCCTACTGCTAAAACACATTCAGAGAGTCTTCTATGGAAATTCCCACAAAAACAAATCACTAGTAAGGTGGCTTTAATAACACAGGCCACACAGCCTTTGACCACTGCTCTTACTAAAAATAAAAAATAAATTCATATTTCTTGTTAATAACAGTGAATGGAATATATTTTCTTTTCTCTTTGTATTTTTATATCAATATGGTACAATATTATCATATTTAAATCAATGTGGTAAATGAGTTAGGTCAAAAGTAATCCAAAAGTAGTCTGATTATATTATCTAAAACGTACAATGAAATAGATTTACTAACGTAATAGACGTTACAAATCACAATTTTTAAATTGGAATTAGTAACGGACTACAAGTAATCTATCCAGCTCTGCATACCGCCTTCACTAAACCTAAGCAGTGTTAACAAAAGCAAACGTGTGACCAAAACATTTTATTTTATTTTATTTTATTTTTGGAATCAACCATGCCAAACTATTTTTGTTCATTTCTACAAATCTTTGAGCTCTTTTTTTTTTCTTTTTACAGGAGTCGCGTTTCACACTGCAAGTACAATACTGTACCAGGTGCGCTACGGAGCAAGTTTACTGCACAACAAAAGCCACACATATGGAACAGGTTATGTAATGCAAATGTCAAAATGTAATAGTTTACAAATATTGCACTGAGGCAAAAGAGTTCATAGAATAGTATTGTGTAAGGAACCGCATAAAAATCTGCACCTGTAATCATAATTTACATGAAAAGCAATAAAAGTTGGCATTTTACTACCACTAGTGTTCAATTCAGCTGGAAACTGCAATGAATTGTCTTTATAGGTACATATTTGGAGTTTTGCCGAAATGTAGGTAGAGGCGAATTTTCCCAATGAATCACAGCTGATGCTACTAACATGATTTTTGTTGATCAAATAAGTAACAGTATGACAGTAACCATGAAAGAATGTGGACAACCTCAAAGTTGTTTGGATTATTGAGTCGTTCAAACCGAAACGACACGTCGTGTTCCTAGATGAGACTTAGTTCTGTGCCAGACAGCCATGTCGACAACAATCAGCTCTTTCGGTGCGGCCTCGACTCTTTATCCAGACTCTCTCGAATGATTGCCGACCTCGCTCACGGCCAAGAGGGAGATATATTTCCTCCGTGGGCATATCTGTGTATGTGTGAGAGCAAAAGTGAACATGCTTGTTTGCGTGTGTGGGTGTTGCTGACAGCCGGAGAGATGGCTGTTCTGATAGTGCTGATGAGGCACACATCGGCGCTTAATCAAAAGCAGAGGCTGTGGAATCACACTCCGGAGATGGGAGTCATAAATTTACAGTGAAGCGCAGAGTGCAGCTTATAATGCAACTCATGGCACTGAAAGCACAGCGAAGGGCCCCTTACAACACCTTTAGAGCACTATGAGTACTTTGTGCACTGGAGTGTGGAGTGCACTTTGTAGAAGACTTCCTACTTAACTCAAGGAATTAATAAGTGCGGTGAAATAACGTACTGTAAATCAGAAGGCCATTAAAGTGAAATGTTTTATGCCTTGTTGGCAAGCTATTTAAGCTGCTTAAAATATGCCAAGGGCAAAATTCAGAACTGATAGTTCAAGATCTTGAACACCCTACACAACGTTTTACATGATAATGCAAATGATCAGCACACTGGTTTCATAAAAAGACATCTGTGCTCCGTATGAACAGGCACGATCGCATTCCTGAACTCCAAGGCTGAAGTTGTGTTTAAATCATACCAATAATGTTTAATATGACCCAGATTTAGAATCATTTTGTCAAATGGCACTAAACAGATTGACAGAAGCTTTGAAGAGCCATTGACGGGCACGGACCACGACTGTGATTGACAATCGAGATGAGTCTCATTAAAAAGAGCTTGATGTCTGCTGAAAAAAATCAATATTTAATCAAGGATTCTTTCCACAAGACCACAGACTCATATCTGATGTGTCTTATAAAGAAAGTCAGTCAATCAATCTTCTCTGTAACGTTTCAATGTCCACAATCAACTGGCTTTAAGCTGGTAAATATACAGCCACCTGGTTTTATTAATCAGAGATTTAATAATGCCTAAGGCATATTGTATCCTAGAAAGCACAGATGTGCGGTATGAATGAATGTGTGAAATGTGAGCGTTATATCAGCTGATGGGACATGGAGTTTGGGCCAACTTTGAAAGCATTGATCCATAGGCTAATTTATTTTACAACCAACCAACAAGGCTGCAAATCAATTTTCAAACCAAATGATATGAAGATGAGTATTGATCGGTGGAGGTGTTGGCAGACACAAAGCACAGTATGAGGCAGCACATTGTGTGTGTGTGTGTGTGTTTCCATGGTAATGGAAAAACTGATGGATATGTGGAGCTGGAGTGAGTTATTTTGCTCTGAGGAACTTGAAAAATAAACCTAGGTGCCAGTTATCATTAAGTCTTTGCCAGTGGGACACTGACATTTCATGGCTATATCATGATGTCATGAACATAATGACATGTTTGAATGTTGAATTGAGTTGAATGTTTTAAAATAATTTCAGGTTTCAGTAAGTTCTGTCAATAGAGTTTAGAGCATTTGGATTTAACAACGACTGTTTATAAATTCAAGTTTGATGTTATTTATCCTTAAGACACATCTCTAAAAATACATAAAAATAATTAATATGTTCAAATCTGTGATTGTCTAAGCAAAAAGTGGAACAAACTATTTCAAGTTCCAATAATTTATAGTTTTTTTTCTCTCATTCTCTGTCAAAAAGTACAGCTGTCCCACATTTGTGGAGTCATTTCCACCACAACAAACATTTTTCCACCAATAAATTTGTTTAAGAGTTAGTGTACTTGGTTTCTAAAGACAAATTATGTGTGTTTAATGTGACATTTGAGATATATAAAGAAATACAGTAAATAGCATATATTAAAGTTGTTTTTTACTATGTTTCATTTTCTAAGTATGCATTGTTACACCTATACACTACCTTTCACTGATACAAAGCTAAATTTTCAGCAGCCATTACTCCAGTCTTCAGTGTCACATGATCCTTCAGAAATTATTCCAATATGCTGATTTGATGCAAAAGAAATATTTCTGATAATTATGTTGAAAACTGTTGTGCTGCTTCATATTTTTGTGGAAACCTTGATAAATTTTTAAAGGAGAAGTTCACTACTAGAACAGAAATGTACAGATAATTTACTCACCCCCTGGTCACCCAAGATGTTCATGTCTTTCTTCATTTGTAAAGAAATTGTTTCTTGAGGAAAACCATATAGCGGACTTCAGTGGTGCTAATGAGTTTGATCTTCCAAAATGCAGTTTAAACGCAGCCTCAAAGGGCTCTAAAGGATCCCAGCTGAGGAAGAAGGGCCTTATCTAGTGAAAAAAATGGTTATTTTCTAGAAAAAAAAAAAAAAAAATTTCTTTTATTACATTCTTTTTAACCACAAATGCTCGTCTTGTCTAGCTCTGTGATGCACATGTGTACTCTGTGTAATCCGGGTCAATACAGTTAGGGTATGTTAAAAAAATTCCCATCTCATTTTCTCCTCCAACTTCAAAATAGTCCTACAGAAGTACTGACCCAGTGTTTACAAAGTGAATGTGCAAGGATGGTCACACACCCTTTACAAAAAATGATGCAGGACGATTTTGAAAATGGAGGAGAAATTGAGATGAGAGTTTTTCGAGTACTATACGTATGCACATTGCAGAGGAAGACAAGACGAGCATTTGAGGTTAATAAGTATATCAATTGTAATTTTTTTTTTTTAGAAAATAACCAAGAGTTTCACTAGATAAAACCCTTCTTCCCTGCCATTTGAAGCTGCATTTAAACTGCATTTTGGAAGTTCAAACTCACGGGCACCATAAAAGTCCACTATAAGGAGAACATTCCTGAAATGTTTTCTTTAAGAAACATAATTTCTTTACGACTGAAGAAAGAAAGACATGAACATCTTGAATGACAAGGGGGTGAGTAAATTATCTTAAATTTTTGTTCTCGAAGTGAACTTGTCCTTTAAGGATTCTTTTTTGGTTGAATAGAGGGTTAAATGAAATGTAAAATATAATTTTTTTTTTAACATTATAAATGTCTTTACTGTCACTTTTGATCAATTTAAAACACTTGCTAATGTTGAAAACAGTTGTACTACTTGATTTTTTGGAATGAAGTTTAAAAAAAAGAACAGTTCAAAAGAACAGTATTTATCTGAAATATAATCAATTGATTGTGTCCTTGCTAAATAAAAGTATTCATTTATATAGAACATTTTTTAACAGTAATATAAATCAGATCAGATCTACAGATCCTTTTATATAATTTTTGGACTGTTATTCAGTTGTCCTACAGGTATGGGGGTTTCACACACATGTTGTGTTTCCATGTTTTATGGGGACATTCCATAGACGTAATGGTTTTTATACTGTACAAACTGTATTTTCTATCTCCCTACACCTACCCTACACCTAAACCTAGCCCTCACAGGAGGCTGTGCACACTTTTACTTTCTCAAAAAAACTCATTCTGCATGATTTATAAGCATGTTTCCTCATGGGGACCTCACAAATGTCCCCACAAGGTCAAAATTTACTGGTATTACTATCCTTGTGGGGACATTCGGTCCGCATAACGTGATAAATACCAGGTACACACACACGTGCGCACGCACACACACAGAGAAAGAGAGATACACCATCTGACACTCAATCCATCTCCCCCATGATGCTCTGGATTTTATCAGGAACACTGCAGCAGATGGGCTGTGAACAAGAACAGAGTGATATGTGTTAAAGCGCAGACTGACGTGCATACACACACATTTCATGAATATTGCGTGCTTTGACTCATCGGAGACCACTGGCTTCTTTGAAATAAGTCTCTGACTTTGGCAATCATCTAGATAGTCATCCAGACTTCATGGCAAACCAACTGAAAGCACTCCTCTGGGGAGCTTCAGCTCCAGACTCAGAGAAACTTTGCACTGAGATACTCCCACTGCACATCTGCCCCCAAAGCCCGAGAAAATGAACAGCGCTAACACTAGCTTATGAGACAGCATGTGAGTGTCTCGATTTCACAACTGCAATTGACATCTGACACATTGGAAGGCTGACATCACTATGTTTTACATTTATTTTTAGAAAATGTGGAAAATATTGCATTTTGCCATTAAATATTTCAGAACTGCTCCTCAGGTTGACAACAAAATGAGAGATAAGAGGTATGGGCGAACACACTCTAGAAGGGCTTTTCAAACTTAAATACATAACCATTCTAAACCCTAAGTAAACAGAATCCTGGGTTATACTGCTCAGTAGGGCTTTTCACACTGCTCATAGGGTTAACAACAGTGGCGTAGCAAGTCAGACCCATATGCAAAAAAATTGTATGCCAATGTTATGGGCTCTAACTCGGTTAACTTAAATTACTGTTGATTTTTCTGAAGTAAATAACATTATGTGACTATTCACAAGCTGTTTTATTTACAGTATAAATGCTTAGAAAAAATATTTAATGTTTTCTAGTACATTCATTATTTGTAGCACCCAATAATCACAATAAGCTGTGTAGAAGGGGATATTTGAATTATTTATTAATAAACTGGTGTTTTCTGAGTCAGTGTCACAAAGAAGTAAAGTTGACAATCCTGACTCACCATCAACCTCATTGGATGTGCCTTTGGAGAGAAATGCATGTTTTTTATGGATTACGTATTGAAAGAGTTTTTGTTTTCGATTTGAATTATTTCATTTTAAAGTGATTTACAGCTTTCAATGGATATATTTATCATGTATGCTGCCACCACGTTCTGCAAAGTGTCCAATCTGACTCAGCCCATGTCTAGTTAGACTCGGGCCGAGAATTCTGACGTCATTGAATTTCAGTTCAGAGTTGTGCGACCCTTAATCGCTATTTACGGATACCATAGGAATGAATGGCAAGTGCTGTAAGCTGAATCTCACCTGTCGCAAAAAGTCAGTGACTTCTCTGGTCTTCTTTGTCGTGTACTGCTGGACCAAAAGCGTTAGCTTTAGCCGTTACGCTTTTTTTGGCTAATGGTTAGAACTTCGGGCCAGGCCCGGGCCCAAGCAGGGCTCTATCCGTTCCCTCCTTTCAATTAAAATCCCCCCTCAGCTCGGCGGGCACCCAATCTGCCTGGGCCCATATGCACCTGCATACCCTGCATACCCAGATGCTACGCCCCTGGATAACAATTAATCCTGGATATTCATATCAGATATTGGGAGATTTCGGGGTTCGTGGCTCTATTGGAGAAAGCGTAATTGTCAACTTGGATCACATGGGCCTTTGACAGTTTACATTAACCTCTGACTTCCATAATATGGAGAAAAAAAAAAAAAAAAAAAAAAAGACTATGGAAGTTAATGGTTACCAATTAACTGCTTGGTTACCAACATTCTTCAAAATATATTCGTTTGTATTCAACAAAAGAAAAACTCATACAGGTTTGGAACAAGTGGAGGATGAGTAAATGATGAAAGAATTTTCATTTTTGGGTGAACTATCCCTTTAAAGTTTTGCTCATACACTGACGTTCCTAAACCCCGGGTTAACGTTCTTATTTTAATATTTGCCGAGCTGTTCACATAACGGCTCTAGCACTACACATCCTCTACGCCTATATTACCGGCTGTACTATCAAGTTTACCTGAAAGGACGTTCCCCTGAACGCTTTTAATGAACGTGTTTTCCGTCATCATTTAACACTTTTCCCCTCAAATGCTGAAACGAAAGTTTATAGCCTACAATGCGGGTTGTTTCTGTGACTGTCCAGATCACGTACAACCGAATGTGAGTACACGTCTGTTGCTAAACATCGAACTGTAACATTTAAACACCGCGCCGTTTTACACTGTACAAGTTAGACAGCGCAATGCGGGTTTACACCGCAAATGCGCTACTGCTGGTTTCCCTCAGGAGCTTTCATAACCCTGGGTAAAATGCGGTGCTAATCCCGCTTCTAAGTTAACAAGTGTGAAACGTTCCTTTCTAACCGGCGTCAAAAGTGGGGTTTATAAGTATAAAAAGCCTTTCTTCTGTGTAAATGAATCTCAACCAAAACACCTTTAAAGGGTTTTAGTGCTAAAACTACAGGAAAATGAAGACAAAACATGTATGACAACTATATAAATTACATTTAAACACTTGTCGGTAAAGCATAATTTTCATTTAAGCTTATTTTTGCACTGGTGACTATAGCATCATTTATCTCCTCTGAGTCTGCATGGCTGTCAAAATATTGATGTTGTGTACTAAACAAATCATAGTTCACAAGTTTGTCATATCCAGACGGTGAAGTGAAAAGGGATCAAATTTATCTTGGCTCATCATCAATCATTCTGAACTGCTGCCGCTGTCAGACTCTTTATGATTAATGATTCTATGATTCTGCTCTTTATTTCTCTTTCCTGTATGTTAATGATGTGGTTTAATGTTCCAGTTCTATTCAAAGACTTTCTTCTTGACATCCATCCAAGTTGCCCTGATTCATCTTGAACTGAAAATGCTGGTTAAACGGGTTAATATTGCCAATCCAGACGAGTTGAAGATTTTTATTTTTTTTAAGGTTGACTGACGTTGATCATGGCCAAATGATTTATTTTGCAGTCAACTTTCATTACAGAGGTGGGTATAGATGGTATTTATGTATTTTTTTTTAACTTACATGAATTATTACATTAATTATGAATAAAATAAATGTAAATGATTATCATACATACAGTGACATGAATACACCATTTATATGATAAGCATGTTTTTCATTTCTAAATTAAAATTCATTGTTCATATTTTTGGAAAGCAAAAATACATCTATACATGATAAAACTGTCCTGACATCATAATGTAGATATACATCATTAAAAGAGTTTTTTTTTTTTTTTTTAAGGCAGTTTTTTACAAAACTGCCTTACTTATTAATACTTTGAAAAACCTTTGTCCGCCAAATCAAAGTCATGTGGTGCCGCCAACATGAAAAGAAAAATAAATATAAAACAGTATTAAATATCATAAAGAGGACCCTGCAGACCCTCCTAACTTCCTATCAGTCTCTTAAAATATCAGATAATTGGAGCTTTTTATGACAAAGGAAGGTCAGTTTTTTGAAACCATATGAAACCAACATGAAGAGCACATTTAACCTGGCGTTTAACACTTTATTTTGAAAAGATTTTTCCTTTTATTGTGAACACTGTTATTTGTCATTGACCCTCAAATTATCCCCTACAGATCAAGCATTATCATATCATATGAGGAGACCTGATGAATGAAGATCTCACTGTAGTCATGAGGTCAGTGAAGAACCTGCCCATCCTTGACTTGTCAGCAGCATAACAAGTCAAGGATGGGCACTATCACTTGGTGAAAAAGTGATTATTATCCCGATTTATATGAAGAGGAGACATGAAAACAACGCTTGCCCTAAAACAGTCAAACTTGGAAGACTCTAAGATGTTAAGATGCTTCTCTAGGGTGTGGTTTCTGTTCAAAATCCTCAGAAAACAACAGCCTTACGGTGATGATAGTACTGGGATTACTCTGAATCAACATTAAAATGAAAACAAGTCAAAGCTGCTGCCAAAGATAGCCTCACAACAAATAACACATCAGCTTCAACAGAGGAAGAGCTCTCCAAAGACATCAAAGCATATACAGTACACCTGATAGAATTGATGACATGTGCAAGATGTTTAGATGGGGAAGGGCACCTGGTCCTCACCACACCTGTATGATTGTTTATAGAATTGCTAAACCTGCGAGACAGAGGGTTGAGGTGATGAAAACTTAATGCTAGCACATCAACGAGTGCCAGTCATCACTCAAAACTGGCATTTTCTGTATACTGTCCCAGTTAGCATTGCTGAAGGCAAAAATGCGGTCGAAGTGAAAACCGAGAATTCAGCAACTACTTCTCAGGAGATTAGACAAGCCACCTTTAGGGAA
Source organism: Cirrhinus mrigala (assembly GCA_036247105.1). Classification (NCBI taxonomy): domain Eukaryota; kingdom Metazoa; phylum Chordata; class Actinopteri; order Cypriniformes; family Cyprinidae; genus Cirrhinus; species Cirrhinus mrigala. The sequence continues at coordinate 23,295,159 of CM070007.1, read as the reverse complement.
TGAATCCCAGCAAGAAGTAGAGCAGCGAGGGGGGAGACGTGAAATAAGACAATGTACTGTCAACATTACGGCATCGTAGAGAAAAGTTCATTTTACACAAACCGTAAATTGCAGACTTCAAAGGAATGATGTAGTGATGTAATCTTGAGTGAAATCATATTTTGGGCACTTAATCCCTTCAGACAGCATGTCACTACTTTTGTGAAATAAAGTTTTCTTTCTGCTCCTAAAATAAATAAATAAATAAATAACCTACTTGACAAGTTTCACACCTCAAGCAAAGCACGCTGACAATTATGGAGTATTTATGTAGAACTAACAAAGGGTCCATTGAGTTTAGCAGACCTTGATGGCAGTTTTTTTTGGATCAATTCGCATGTGTTTTTAAGAAACGATTAAGTTGTCAGTACCAGCTGTACAGTGCAGAGATCCTCTGATCACCCTTGGCTCTGTCACTGTTACAGCAACACCTCTGTTTCTCCTCAGAAAGATGGATGATGACCAGATATTCATATATATATATATATATATATATATATATATATATATATATGGCCCTTGAATCTGATTTTCTTGAACTCTAACCGTTTCACCATTTGTACCACTCTGCTTGTGGTATTTCCAGCGGGTGTCATGGCAGATACCCAAATCCACTATAACTGTGTCATGAAATGTAGTTTTAAGAGTTTTTTGGTGAGATTGTACTTGTTTACAGTTCACATATGCAGTTTATTAATAAACGTCTATTTAAAAATTTGCTTTGACGTTTTGGAGACGTGAACTCCAGGGCGTCAGCAGCCATTCAGCACTCATGAACCCACTGAGAGCAGGCTTACCTCAGCCAGATCTTCTGGAATATAATTTGTTTTACGTAAATCTAACGGACAGTGTTTTCATTATTTGTTAACAGAGCAGATCGTTTTGGATGAGGGAAATCTCAAAATTTAATGCTGTATATCAGAGCGCTGCCTTTGTACTTTTGCTGAATTGCCTAGCAACTTTAATAATGGCTGTTGTGATCAGTTTCATTGTTCCACCATTAGATACTGCTTGTGGGTCAGCAGTAAAAACTTTTATTTTGAAAGAGACTGATACAAGGTTGTAAACAAAGAAGTTATGTTTACTTTCAACAACACCTTGTAAGAGACGCAGCCAACAAATGCACTGAGCAGTGCTGTCAGTGACAATCACTCTTACCAGATGAAAGGATAGTATGACAAAGATATCACTTTCCTCAGCAGACATTCAAACTAATATTTTACTGGAATATGAGATTGAGCTGAGAATGAATGCTGTATCAGATGCAGGTAATCACACTCGCACAGTCCATCTTTCTCTCGTAATGAGCTTTTAATACAGTAATACAATAAGCTTTCAATGAAGCAACTCAAAGTTCCTTCTTTACTAGTTGTAAAGTGCGTTTTCGAATTATTAAGGGAGGCTTGGGTCCAGCTGATGAATTGTCAACTTGAAATTTGAATCCATTGCAGAAGGAAGTAGTTAGCACAAGTGGGTTTTTAAAGACACTGTTGTTGTTTCTTATGTATTTACAGCTATGTATCTACAGTTGAGGTCAAAAGTTTACATACACCTTGCAGAATCTGCAAAATGTTAATTATTTTACCAAAATAAGAATGATCATACAAAATGCATCTAATACTTTTTTTTATTCAAGCAAACATATTTTTTTTTTTAGTACTGGCCCAGATAAGATATTTTACATAAAAGATGTTTACACATAATCCACAAAAGAAAATAATAGTTGAATTTATAAAAATGACCTTGTTTAAAAGTTTATATACACTTGATTCTTAATACTGTGTTTTACCTGTATGATCCACGACTGTGTTTTTTTGTTAAGTGAATGTGGTTTATGAGTCCCTTGTTTGTCATGAACAGTTGACAAACGGCCCGCTGTCCTTCAGGAAAATCCTTCAGGTCCCACAAAATCTTTGGTTCTTCAGCATTTTTGTGTGTTTGAACCCTTTCCAACAATGACTGTATGATTTTGAAATCCATCTTTTCACACTGAGGACAACTGAGAGAAAAACGATGCACTGAGAGTCTTAATTTGCCTAAACATTTTTACATTTAGCACTACTCTTCAGAAGCTACAGAAGATACTTACATGTTTCCCAGAAGACAAAATAAGTTACATTTACCCTGATCTTCAAATTCAAAAAGTGTTCACCCCCCGGGTCTTAATGCATCGTGTTTCCTTTTGGAGCATAAGTGAGCGTTTGAACCTTGTGTAATAGTTTCATATGAGTCCCTCAGTCATCCTCAGAGTGAAAAGATGGTTCTCAAAATGATACAATCATTGTATGTATGAATCAAGTGTATGTAAACTTTTGAAAAGGGTAATTTCTATAAATTCAACTATTATTTTCTCTTGCGGACTATATGTACACACCTTTTATGTGAAATATCTTATTCAGGTCACTACTAAATAAATAGTACATGCATTTTGTATGATCCCTCTTATTTTGGTAAAATAATTAACATTTTGCAGATTCTGCCAGGTGTATGTAAACTTTTGACCTCAACTGTATATATGTATGTATTTTAGCATATGTTATTTACAACATATTTAGCCTATTATAATTTTTTTGGTCAGGAAAAAAAAAAAAAGTCTCACAGGGTGTTTTATACTGCATGAAAACATAGGCCAGCTTGATGACAAAAAACATACGCCACCATTTGAAGGGAGTGTGATTGCTTCCCCAGGCCACATTTTTCTCATAGTAAAAGAAATAATAGAGACTGTCACTGCCCGCTGTGTTAATGGTCTCCGTTTTCTCCAGACTACAGCGCTGAGATTGTGGCACGGCTCTGTGGAGAGGGATCAAACCACTTGTTTTCAAAAGGATGTGCAGGAAATGACTCTTGAAGTTAAGTGGCTCGTTTTGGTTGATGCTGGATGCGTGCAGGACACGGGGCCACATCGACCTTCAGACACGTGCTACGTTTCTAGAGCATTACTGGACTGTGGGGCACTGACACTCACAGAACACACACATGCAGACATAGCTCAAGGCCACCTCTTTTGTGTTGTGTCTAAACAATATTGTGGATTCTAGTGGGGGATGTGGAATCTGCTGTATACCACAATGATCTATTTCCTCAAGACCACACAAGAAGGTACAGTGACGTTTAGTTTATTATACCTGGACTAAACCTGATCCTGGACTAATTTGACTTGTTAATATAAAACATACATTTGTTTCCAATTTCATTTTTAACCTTTACATGTAGCCCTCAAACACAAAATATTTTTTTTTTTTTCAGGTCTTTAAATTTAATTGACTGATTTGTGTTCCAAGAGGGACTGGGACGGCTTGAATCATTCCATTTGCCTATGTTTGTGTTCCAGACATGCTGTCGTGAGTATTCATAAGAATTACGAGTTGGCGATTTTGTATTAGATGGTACTGTCTGACTTGTACTAAAACAGAGGCGTGAGCAACTAATTGGCAACTAAATCATAAAACCATAAAACTTGTCAACCAGTTTGTTCAAACACACTAATTCGTTCAAACAAAACATGTGATGCTCAGAATGGAGCTTTGCACATGGCTTGCCAACCTGATATAAGGTGTAAGCAGATTGTATGGAAACTTATGATTGAGACTGTAGTAGTTTATGCGAATTAGCCATTAATTTGCCGAAGCGTAAAATAGTTACAAATTGCTGAGGGTGTACTCATCCTAAAGACATCCAAGAAGTAGGTGAGTTTGTTTCTTCATCAAAACATATTTGGAGAACTTTAGCATAAGCTTTTAACATTAAACATCGTTTGCTCGCCAGTAAATCCTCTGCTGTGAATGGGTGCCGTCAGATGAGAGCCCAAAAAAGTGATAAAAACCACCAGTCAACCATAAATTAATATCTTTTGGAGTAAAAAAAAAGTTGCATGTCTGTAAGAAACAAAACAAATTAAGATGGTTTAACTTTAAAACATTGCTTTTGGCTGAAATATGAGCCCTTTATCCATTATATTGTTTATTGTTTGACAAAGTCATCTCCTCTGAATGAGGAGAGAACTATGCACAAATCAAGGACAATGTATAAGTCAAAACAGTTCTAAACAAATATGTTTGATGTGAGAGGACAACAAAGGATGAACTTTTCACTTCAAAAAGATATAAACTGAAGGACTGAAGTCGTGTAGATTACTTATGGATTGTTGTGATGTTTCGATCAACTGTTTGGACTCTCATTCTGACGGCACCCATGCATTCATGCAGAGGATCGACCGGTAAGCAAGTGACGTAATGCTAAATTTCCCATTAAAAAACCTGTTCCCATGAAGAAACTAACTCATCTAAATCTTGGATAGTCTGAGAGTGAGCAAATTTTCATTTTTGAATAAATTATTCCTTTAATAATAATAGAAAATAATAAAATGTGACCACAAATGAATAAGTAGGAATGGATTTTTAATTTGTGGATACAATAACTATATCATGTGCATAGCTCTGTAGCTCAGAGATGCACAACTGATAATATGCCTTGAAACACAACAATGGGTTAAAGAGAAATGACAGCTAAAACCCATTTTATAGTCAGAGTAGAGTCATAGAATATAATCTCAAGGTGACACATCACTACATGTAAACCATTTTACAACTGTAGGCCTGCCGTTTGCAATATATTTATACATATTCAGGTCTCAAAGGGATACAGTGGGGTAATAATATGTACAGAACAAGAAATGAAAAACAACAAGAGATGAAAAGAAAGCAGGAGGGAGAGTTCAGCCCAAGCAGAATAAACAAGAAGCGACAAGTGATGACATGACGTCTAATAGAGAGAGAAAGGCTGTTCTTGTCACGACCTTATTTTTTGTAGAACTGCAGATAGAAGAAAAATTGACTATGCTTGTTGAAAACTTTCTCTGTTATGTTTATAATTTACCTCTGACATCCAGTGATAGTTCTTCACAGAATTCAAAGTCTGATACCACTCTAGTTTGTTACACATAATCAAAAAAAATGACTGCTTGGGCAGTGTTCTGTGGGCCTGTACTTGAAGACATTATGAAGATTAGTCTTAACACGACTCCTTGACTGTCTGGTAATCATTTACAATTTATGTCTACATAATTTTAAGTTGTTGTGACTGGTTTAATAGATCCTCCTTGCAATAAACCAACGGTCATTTGCCTTTAATAGTCCATGCTTGCTCTCTTTTCTGAATCTAAGCAGAAAAGATTGTTGCATTTTGTCCTTCGTGAGATTTTTACAAAAACTATAAAAGCGTTTATTGTGGTTTTTGCACCAACAGAGAGGGTTTCTGAGTTAAAACAAACAAACAAATAAATAAATACATACATATATAAATAAATTACTAAATTACTAAGCTCATCAAGTGAATTGGCCATTTTGATATTGCATTTGTTATTTAAATTTAAAAAAGTGTGAAACCACTTATGAGTATGATTCCTGGTCACAGCAATGGGACATAGCAGTGGACACAAGCCAGTATTGTGTCTACCAATGACAAAGCCTCATACACAACAAACGGCCTTGTTTCCCACGAGAGCCCTTACGAGCCAGAAAGCCAATGCTTGTGCAATTTATTTTAATAGAACAAAATGATCATGCCGCAGAAATATGTCCGATGATTATATAGAAAACATGGGCCAATGTGAGCGTGCCAAAAAAAAAAAAAAAAAAAATCCCAAACTATCTTATTTATTTCAAAGTTGTCAAGCAGCATTCTGTTGGTACAAATTGTTTTACTGCTGTTTTTCCAGTTAACAGTTTGATGTCTCAAATTATATTTCCCAAAAGTGACATCAGATGAAACAGAAAAAAAAAAAAAAGTGGAAATCTGGAAGTTATCTACTCTTAAAAGCATTCTTCTCATAAAGCATTTCAGATTTCTATAAAGAGAACCACCCCACCTAATAAAAACTGTTTACATTCAAAATGGGATTTCCTGAGACCATCTTCATCTTTGTGAAGACACCAAAGCCATTAAGTTAAAAGAACAGAACTGAATCAAAAGAAAAATAAGGGCTGTTCACATAGAATATGTGTTTGAGTTTAAAAACGGAGAAGAAGCGCAGTAGAATGGAAAAGAAATGAAGCGTCACAAGGCCTTTTTTTGAACTTTACATTGGGTCTATTGCTGCCTGCAAGTGCATCTAGGAAACTCATACCTCAAACACAGTAGTAGCTTGAAGAAAAAAAAAAAAAAAAGAGAAAACCCAAATAACTCTATACAAACTAAAATGGATGAAAATTATTAATTTATATCATAATTTATACATGGTATCAACACTGAATGTTAGAGGAAGGAAAGTGTGAAAGGTCAGTGATTACACTTGTTAATAGTCTGTTAACCAATCATGCCCCCAAAAAAGTACATAAATTAACTGTAAGATCATTTATTAATTCACCACTGAATTAATTATTTGATTATTTTATACTGAATTAACTAATTCACATCTGATCTATAGATTACAGGCTGCTCTAAGGTAACTGAAACCCTATGACAGGAGGTTGTCCAAATAAAGGCCAAAGGGATGACCGTTTCAGCCATAGCAAGAGAAATTTGGTCTTTCCAAATCTGTGATTTCTTGAATATTGCAGGTTTACAATGACAATAATTCACTGAAGCTCAAAAAGGCTGGTCGTCCATGTAAGACAAATGCACAAAAAGACAGCATAATGCGAAGACTCTCGGGAATCGGTTCAACACTGCAGCTGGAATTGCTTGCCAGTTCAATGCTGAACAGGGTACGGATTTGTCTCAGCATGTTTAAGAAAAGTCGGACTGAAAGCACACCCTGCAGTGACAAAAGCCTCTCTTCAACAGAAAGAATCAGGGCTAAGCTCACCTTTGCTGAGAAGCATGTTGTGAGGAGAGAGGAGAACTGGTTTAAAGTTCACTTTAGTGATGAGAGCAAGTTTAATTTATGTGGGTCTGATGGGAAACATTTTGTTTGGCATCAAACTAAGAAAAGACTAATGTCCAAGCATGTAAAGAAGTCAGTGAAAGGTGGAGGAGGAAGTGTCATGGTTTGGGGGATGTTTTTTGCAGCGGGAGTTGGGCCTCTTATACAGATACATGGCAGGGTGAATGCAAATGTTTATCAGAACCTCCTTCAGCAACATGCAGTTCCTTCCCTGCAAGCATCTCCCAATCAGCCTGCAATTTTATCATGCAAGACAGTGCTCCCTGTCATGCTGCAAAATGGGTAAAGCAGGTCCTTGAAGCTAATAACACTGAAATAATGAAAAAGCCATGCCAGAGTCCTGATCTAAACCCAATTGAAAATCTCTGGAAAACCTTGGCAACAAAGCTATGGCTAAGAAACCCACTACAGTTATCAAACTATGGAAGAGACAGGAATAAGAATGGACCAAGGTCACACCAGCGCAGTGTGAGAAACTAGTGATGTCCTGCAGCCACAGATGTGCTGAAGTCATTCAAAGCAAAGGCCTCTACTCTTCCTACTAATTTCTGACAGCTGTAACCCTTCAAACTTTTAGTGGTTCTATAGTTTTGTTTACTGTGTTTTCCACAAAATCAAGTTTTGCTGAAATGCATTGGCTGTTTTAGAGCAGTGGTATACCTAAGGGCCATTTTTTTTAAACTGAGATTTATACGTGTGAAAGCTGAATAAATATGCTTTCCCTTGATGTATGGTTTGTTAAGATAGGACAATATTTGGCCATGATACAACTATCAAAATCCAAAAATCAAAATATTGAGAAAATCGCCTTTAAAGTTGTCCAAATGAAGCTCTTAACATTGCATATTACTAACCAAAAATTAAGTTTTGATATATTTATGGTAGAAAATTTACAAAACATCTTCATGGAACATGATCTTTACATCTTAATGATTTTTGGCATAAAAGAAAAATCCATAATTTTTACCCATACAATGCATTGTTGGCTATTGCTACAACTATATCTGTGCTACTTATGACTGGGTTTATGGTCCAGGGTCACGTATACACCAACTTTTTTTAAAACGTGTCTCAAGATATGGGGTTCTTATCTATTTCACTGCTCTATGCCTCACATTGTAAAAACGCAAGATCTACAGTATAGATCTAAAAGTCCCTAATAAAAAGCATAGAGACTTCAGATTTAAAAAAAAAAAAATAATAATAATAATAATAAAAAAAAGAAAAAAAAAAAAAAAAAAACGCTTTAGTTGAAAGAGAATGGGTGACATTTGGTTAAATTTAAGAGAATGATTTACACATATTTAGTCAGACAGTGCATGTTCAGCAGATGTAAATGTTAAAAAAATCTAATCGCATATTACTACTAATCCAATAAAATCTAATAACACATGTAATTACATGGGGGTCAATCTTATAATTATATTCTTGATATTGATATCCTTGTACCCTGAGGTTCTATGGACCATATTACTTTCAAAATAAGGACACGTTACTACAAGATCAGAGTAAACTATTTGGACACTTCTGAGGGGCCTTTTCTATGACGCATTGTATGGGCTTTTGTGAAGGAACTTTGTTAGATGCTCCTTTCTCTTTTATCTGCCTTAAGGCATTCACTCATGTTTGACAAATTGTCTTTATTCAGTCATTACAGGAGTTCGGGGACATGGGCCTCTAGCAATGCACCAGGCTCTGTTCAGACAGAGTCAAAAGAGAAAAGAAAGAGAGAAAAATAGAATTAACTGATTACTTCAACACAATCGAATTTTCTAAAATATAAGTGTTGATAAACCCTGTTTTAAATGTTTTCAAACACCCTGCTATGATTCAGAGCCCGGTGCAGGTGTGTTGTCTTTCAGAACCCCTTTATGATAAGATCGACCACCAAGCATGAAAGGTGGGTTCAGGACCCTAACATGATATACAATGGTCTGTTCCACCTGGGTGGGCCATCTGTGCTGGAACGCGCCAACACGAGCCAGAGGGGTCTACCTGCTGAGACAGGAGCCTTGGGCTCTTGCTGATAGGAGACCCCCATGTGTTGAGTGACAGTGGCATGACCCTGGTTGTAGAAGGTGGAGGAACTGCAAACAATTATCAGCAGATCTGGTCTTTTTGAAAGAGAGAATGGGTGGATCGTATTACTATAGAGTGCTATTTAATACGTATGCTGCACTGAGGACAAATTCAACAGAATTCCCAGGAATCAGTGTGCCACTGCGGTCTTAAAGAGTTTTTTATTTAGTCTGTTTGTGTAAAATTTCCTCAAGCTTAATGCACTGTGATGCCCAGCAGCTTCTTTAAATAAACTCTTGTGTTGTGCACCTTGCATCCGTGCACATTCTGTGTGATACTGCATTGCTTTCAGTTCTGTTCTATACATGGGGAAGAAAAGTGATTCTGATGGTCAACTCTTTGTTTGGTGATCCATAGCCAGCATGTGCTGAGCTTTTCAGTTTAATAAGTCAGGGACATGGCATACAGGTTTTATGTTTTACTGAAATATGCATATAGTAGCCTAGGTACTTTATACCTTCTATTTCAGTACAATAAATCTTAAAGATTGCAGGAAATGGCCAACAGTTACAAGACAAGACTGTGCAGTGATCAAAATTTCAGTCCATGTCAGAAAGCTGATACTGCCATCAACTGGTCAACATGTAACACTGACTAAATGATGCCTTTTATTGTGATTTTGTTCATGCATAAAACATAAACAGTTTTGGTTACTGAGACTTATTGAATTACCTGAGAGATACCCATTTATACAATTCGCCGCCTCAGAATTATTACATTCTATCTGCATTCTGAGTACTTTTGTGATACTGAGCTTCAAAGTTTTGCATTCCATAGACTTCTGTAAATAAAATCATTTTTGTTTTCTAAAAAAAGGGCCAAAATGTACACAGCTTACAAAAGAAACATCACATAATGTAAATAAGTTGTCACAAAATAAGAATAGGTGAATAACTCAATTTTGACAAAAACGTCAGATAGGACTTTATAATTCTAAGGTGACGAATTGTCTGTATATAATATCCAGTGCATACAATATCATACAATATAAATATATAAATGCTGAAATACTAACACATGTGCTAAGAAAGGTTGCATTTATTTGAACAAAAATGACATAAAATTAGTAATATTATGAAATATTAAAAACAATTTAAATGTAACATTTTATTTATTCCTGAAATTTTAGAAAAAAATAGGTACCAATATGTACATTTTAGGTAGTAATATGTACCTTTAAGGTACTAATAGTAGTACTAATATGTACTCTTTAGGGGCAAAAATGTAGAAAAGTGTGCCTTTTAAAAGGTACTGCCCCAGGGACAGCTTTTGTAACCTTTTTCTCTGAGAGTGTGTGAAGCACAGTTGAATTTTCAGGAGCATGAAGGAGCATCCTTCAGAAATCATTCTAATAAGCAGATTGTTTCTTAAAAACAATCTTACTGATCCTAAATGGCAGTGCATATATAAATTAAATGCATTCTTGCTGAATAATCTCTCTCTTTCTCTCTATTCAGTGCATTTCAGATAAAATACTAAAAATTAAATAAACGATTTTTAATGCAATTTAAAAAAAAAAAAATAATAATTGAAGAGTGAATTATATTATACTGTTCAGTATAAAAAATTGATTCATTTTTATATTTGCTAGATTACATTTTTACAGTGTTATTAAATTAATTAAACAATAACTTTATGTGAGCATTAGATAACCTCAAGGGTAATCTAAATGTAAAAACACGATATATACTACTGAAACTGAAACAACAACAAATGTGTTACAAATATACATCATGCATCTTCACTATAGTCCTTTGATCAAATAAGAACAGGAGGCTTGCTGTTGAAAGGTTCTCCAGTGACTTTGTAAAGTGACACTAGTGAGACGTAAGCTGACACTAGTGAGACTCATCTAATTCTTTCTTCCCGCAGTTTTCAAAAAGAGTATCCGTGTTTGATCAGTGTACTCTGCGTTGCAGCTGTCAATAACTCCCCATAAGCATTTTTACTTGAATGAGAGAATCCTTTAACTTTTGTTGCAGTTAGGATTTAATTTATTTATTTAGATTGCACTTCATATGGGAAAGCAATTGGCAGTATTTTTTTCCGAATGATACCTAAGAGTCAGTGCCTCAGAGTTGCAAGAGGCCTATGAAGGGAGCATTTAACTGTGAGACGCAGTGATGTTGTAAAACAGTGTAAAGTATAATGTCAACACAACTGCTTGTGCACTGATGTGCGGCAGCAAGCCGGGGGAATGGTGTTTTATTAGCCTACACAATTAATCAGGAAATCATGTTAGATGGTAAAGGCAGCTGGCACGTTTATGGCCAAGAGCCAGATTTGCATACAAGCAAAGCAGCGAAATGGCCTGGATGTGTTTAATGCTGTTTAGCATAGTTAGCTTTTCCATTTTTATGTACCTTAATGTGGAGTTCGTTCAGCACCAGCTGCTGGCTAGCAGCTCACAGCACAGTCTGAGCGCTTGAGCATGAATATTAGCAAATGACCCCCGGAAGCCCCAATGGCCTCAAAGTTTACCAGAAGAGTAATGCAGTTAATAAGGCTGGATGCATCCTGTGAAAATGCATGCTAGGCTGTGTCTGCAAACAGTGTGGGTGGGTGCGACTTGATGGATAAATACTATAAAGATGCTGCAGAAAGAGAATGGCTGAGAGCAAAATAACAGAAAAGAGGCAATGGTCTGCCAGATACGTTGTCCTAAACCTGCATCTCCTACTTTCTATTGCAGAACACAAAAGAAGGTATTTTGAAAAAATGCTGGTGACCAAACAGAAAAAAATAAATTAAATAAATACATATAAAATAAACAAACACATAAATAAATAATACATACATACCTGAGGCATCTCTCAAAATCCTATCTCCTATTCTCTTCTGATATGGTATAATGTTGATTTCTGCAACAAAAAGTATGCAGTATTAAAGTATGCAGTAAATATAAATAAATAAATAAAATAAAATAAAATAAAATAAAATAAAATAAATGAAAAGGACCAGAAATGTGATGCATATATTTTATATAAGAACATTTTTCTTTTTTCAAGTCATTGGATAATTTTTGGTAATCGTTATGCCTTAAGTGCTGTCGATTGCAGAACCTAGAATATAAGATAAACAGCGTGAGACTGCTGGTGTTTGTATAAAATAAATCTGTGGGATCTGTCGCATGCTTAGCCTAATATAAAAGAGAAGAAACCAAAACACACTTTCACTGAGGGAGTTCATTTTCCATCATCGCACACGATCCCAGCACAATGAGATAAACCTCAGAAGAGCTAATTTCAGAGCAATTTCTGTCAGGCTCTGATGTGGAGCTTTAAAAGTTAAAATTTAAATATTATGCTAATATGCAGCGGGATTATCGGTTGCAAACGGTGTTTTGACAAGCTTGTCATAGCATGATCTCTTGCCTGTCATGAAAACAGTAGACCACAGAAATCCTGAAACAGAGGGTGGAAGATTGGCTTCCTTACATATTAAAAATGAGCGAGAGGTGGCGCTGTTTTACTGAAAACCTATAATTATAATCTCTACGTATGTTGCGGCAGACAAACTCACATAACAAAAGTTAAAGCCTTCCAATAAGTTAGGAGTTGCAGAAGCTGGAACCAAAGACCTTTTCTTCGGAGAGAACAGTGTTCCTGAAAATTACTGCTGCTTCAGTGCGCTACACGACATTTCCGGGTTCTTCATAAACTTTATAGACTGCATTTTAGCGCTTTATTAAAATTCAAAGTGTCGAATATAAAAAGAAATTTCCGCTCTATCAGTTGACCAGTCATTCTAACATGCGTGAGGCACGTGACCTCATGTATTCAACTTCCTTATATCGTGAGCGTGTTTGTTTACACTAAACTAGAGCATGTTAGGCATTAACTGGCATCTGCAGCGACGTTTATCTTGTGTTTCTGGCAGCAGTCCGATTATTTCTCTCAATCGTCTTGGATGCAGCAGGTAGGCTACGGCAGACCGACCGTCTGAGGAGAAAATGTATTTAGTCTGAACTCAAAACGTATTGAATGGGCTATTTTAGCATTTGAAGAGGCTATGTAGGAATGCAAAAATTGGATTATAGCTTATAGGTTGCAGATAGGGTGCACGATCGGTCATTGCACTCAGCAACTAAATCATTTGATAGACTCTCAAAATGTTATTGACTAGCATTCAGTAACGTTAGCTAATATTAGGTTTTCTAAGCTTCCAGCAGTGATGTAATTGTTTATTGAAACTGGAAGTAACTGTTATATATATTTTAAACAAAACAAAAAACGATGTTGAGAATGATGTTGAAATAAGTTTGAAGTAAAATTAAAGGAAGAAAAACCCTAACAGAGTAGAACTTAAAAATAATAAAAGCTAATTTAAATTGCCATATATATATATATATATATATATAAATTAGCTTTTATTATTTTTAAATGATACTCTATTAGGGCTTTTTTCTTTCATTTTAGTTCATATATGGGCTCAAATACACAAACATTTGTTGGACCTGAAGGATTTTTTTAACTGTTTAACTGTTCAGGACAAACAAGGGACTCATGAACAACTATCACAAAAAAAAAAAAAAAAAAAAAAAAACAGCCGTGGATCATTCAAGTAACAACAAAACAACAGTAAAAATTTAACTATTATTTTCTCTTGTGAATTACATGTAAACGTCTTTTATGTGAAATATATTCTTCTGATCAGTACTAAATAAAAAATAACGCAAGTACACATTTTGTGTGATCCCTCTTATTTTGGTAAAAAAAAAAAAAACATTTTGCAGATTCTGCAAGGTGTATGAAAACTTTTGACTCCAACTGTATGTATATGATGTGAAACATTTTGATTTACACAGTATTGTTTGTTCATCTATTTTCAATCTGTTACCTACCTTCTCTTTCAGGGCGTACAATGAAATCCCTTCCATGGATCTGGTGCACCCTTGGCCTGCTGCTTCTCTGTACTGCTGATGCAGACAGTGGTAGAAAACCTAATTTTGTCTTTATGATGGTGGACGATTTAGGAATTGGAGACCTTGGATGCTACGGAAACACAACCCTCAGGTTTGTTCACATAATTGAGTTTATTGCTTTTATTCAGAGTTCTTCCAGGAAATCCATACTAACTAGCTGCTTATGTCGACCACATTTTACATTTTAGTTGTTACATGTATGTACTCTGGTTGTGAAATAATGTACAATTAGACCAGCAGTGTCAAAAGATGCTGTGTAAGAACGATTCAAGATCAGGAAATGTGATTTGCATGGTATTTTCCTTTTGATGGCTTTGTATACAGTATATTACACAGTTTAAAATATGAATAAAGTTCGTATGGAAGCTTGTTTCAGCCACAGGATAAAAAAATAAATAAATAAAAAAAGTAATTGCCTGCAGGACACCTAACATTGACAGACTGGCCCTGGAAGGGGTGAAACTCACCCAACACATAGCTGCTGCGCCGCTCTGCACTCCCAGCAGGGCGGCCTTCCTCACGGGCAGATACCCTATCCGGTCAGGTCAGTGCAGGAGTTACTGCAAATGGAGTTCTGCTGAAATAAGTGATATGTGCTGTTTTGGAAGCATTGTTGAGACTTTGTGTTTAAATGTTCAAACCCCTATTCTGTGTATGAGAAATGTCTGATAATTAGCAGGGCAAGTATTATTAATACTATTATTGTAATTACAATAAAAATGATAATAATGCAATTATATTAGTAGTAGTAGTAGTGGTAATGGGGGCACATGGAGGTTTGAATGAATATTTATACACTTCGGTAGATTCACTGTTTATTCCTTTAATCACATTTATGCAGCACGTTCATAAAAAATGGTCAGTTTTAACATTGGTTTAGGTTTCTCAGCTTATGTGCACATTTGTTTTTTTGTCTTTTTTTTTTGGATGCCATAGGTTTGGCAGCAAGTGGGCGTCTGGGAGTTTTTCTCTTTTCTGCATCGTCAGGAGGCCTTCCACAAGAAGAAATCACCTTTGCCAAGGCTGTCAAAGGGCAAGGCTATTCTACTGCTGTAATTGGTATGTAACTTGCATAACTCACTAACAGGGTCCTGTAAAGTATGTCACTGTGGGAAATGCCTCTGGCGTGACCACTGACAATACATGTGGTGGCTGAACGACACATGTCATTGGGTCACATGTCATTGTGCAATTCTTAACATATCTCTTCTTTGTTCTCACTGCAAGGAGGGAAGGGTGTTGAGATCACTATCAGCAGAGGATTAGAGTTACGCAGTTAACCTTAAAATCGTTTGGTATCTCATTAGGTATATAAACAGCTTCACATTTCAAACCTCTCATAGTTATTCCAGATATTCCAGTGTTGTTAATGACAAATTAGGGTATTATCTTTGCATAGCTTGTCTAAATCAATATGAATAAATTCTATATAAACTTATTTTTAAACATTGGACTTACTTAGAGAAATGTGGTATTATTCAACCTATAAAATCTAATGACTGAGTGCAGTGATGTCCAAGCTAACATGGTGCTTATGTCTTTGGAGAGATATACACTTAAATAGCATCTTTAATGTGGATTGATTGCTTAAGATGTCCTGGGGTTGCAATCTTATGCTATTATATTGCTATCACTGATTCTTGAGACATGGGACAAAAGTTATACATCAACTTTACTTGTCATTAGATTTGAAAACAGCAACATTTTGGCTTTAAAAATAATCCAGGATTATTAATAGTATGCGCTTAACACACATGCACCATTTTATTGTGTTATTTTATTTGTCCATTTATTACCAAAAAAACACTGCTCTCAGAACATAATTTATAATTGACAAGATTGATAGAAATATAGAGATGCATATTTAAAAGATGTGTTCCTAAATGTAAATATTTATGAAACAAATATCGTCGATCACAGGAAGCTGTATCTGCCAATCCGATTACTGATACCGATCTTTTTAAAGCCTCCTATTAATCATGTAGAATTATTTATAGATGTACTCAAATCAGGTTTTTTTTTTTTTTTTTGGGAGAGAGGGGAGTTTTTTAATTTGAGGGGAGCATTTTTTAGACTTTTAAAAAAATATATATATATTTATCTCATGTAGTGCATTTTTGTTTTTAGAATTGTGCAATTATTTCACAATAGCTTACATACAGCACAAGTCTGATTTCCACAAACACATTTATCCATTATTTTGATTTCAAATCCAAACATTGTTACTAAAAATACTTATTCAGCATATTTACCACAAACAATGCGCTGCCACTTTATTTCTGCACGTGCAGCACAGACTCCGTGCGAAACGATCTCTACACTGCCGCAGATACAGCGCTCCTGGAACGCACTACTAGACCGCAACCGTGTACAGCTTGAACGCTTTAATTCGTTAGCATGAGCGTGCAAACGTGAACGTGGCATTATGTGTTTACACTTGAAGTATTCATGAGCGCCCAGTCTCCAGGAGAGCACGCGTGTGATGAATGCTTAAACACTAGGAAGAATTAAAAAGAAATGCAGTTTACAATCTTTAGCGACGATGCGACACTGATTCTATTGTGCAAGTAACAGTTCCTGTGTCAACAGTGCAGCTCGCTTATAGTCAGATGCGATGTGGTGATTGGAAGCCATTTGCGCACTTTTGAGTGAAAGAGAGAGAGCGTGCGGTCATTCACTCGCACCGTTTGTGAAATTATGGCTTATGTAAGGTTTTCAAATTATTAAATGAAGAAAAACGAATTGCACCTCACCTTCAGCATTATAATTGTTTTACCCGTGCCGAAAAGAGTGCCGCTGCTTGCCGTAACAAACGGCAGGTGCGTCATCAGATTTAGATCGGTTTATGAGATCGGCCTTTTTAGAGATCACCGATCGAACATCCCCAAGGGATTATCGGCTGATAATGATCGGTACCCGATCAATCGGAGCACCCCTACTATACGCTTATTAAATACAGTCTGTTATGTCTTATCACCAAGACTGCATTTACTTGATCCAAACTACAGTAAAAATAGTAATATTGTGAAATATATTTGCAATTTTAAATGTTTTCTATTTAAAAATATATTTCAAAATGTAATTTAATTCCTGTGATGCAAAGCTGAATTTTCAGCATCCATTACTTCAGTCTTCAGTGTCACACAATCCTTCAAAAATAATTCTAATATGTGACCATGGACCATAAAACTGAACTTTTTTGAAATTGAGTGTTATGCATCATCTGAAAGCTGAATAAACAAGCTTTCCTTGATGTATGGTTTGTTAGGATAATATTTGGCTGAGATACGACTATTTAAATATATGGAATCTGAGGGTGCAAAAAAATCTAAATATTGAGAAAATCGCCTTTAAAGTTGTCCATATTAAGCTCTTACTAATACACATTATTAATCAAAAATTAAGTTTTGATATATTTGCAGTTATTTATTTATTTATTTGGTAACTTCTTATTTGTCACTTTTGCTTAGTTTAATGTCTTGATAGGTAAAAGGATTAAGTTCATAACTAATCATTCTCTCATTTATATGCTACTTTTTTCAGTATTTATAATAAATGTTACATATGGCATTCATGTCTGATAGTACATGCTGATAGATTTTTAAAAATGGCAAAAAAAGCACAAAATGAGGTTTTACCAAAACCTCTGAACATCTTTGACTGATTAATCAAAAAAAAAAAAATAAATAAAGAAATCTGAATAATAATGATTTATTGATTTGTTAGTTTGTTTATTTATTCACTTTTTTGTTCAATGTAGTTTGCGTTGTCCCATGTCTCAGAAATCGGTGACATTGCGAGATATACCACTGGATGAAGAGCTAACATATCTACAGATGACAAAATATAAAATGACTGGCTCACCTCAGGGACCAAAGTGTATTCGGCTTAAGACACTTTAAAAAGTACAAAATGCATGCAACTGGCTAGAGAGACAGAGTATACAGCTTGCTGACTCTCTTTGCAGGAAACACGAAACAGTATATGCTTTTCATCTTTTGTAGGAAATCACTGTTTGAATCAAAAGGGGGTGAAAGAGTGCGTTTAGGATCACAGTTAGATCCGAGAATGGGTTTAGTGGTTTTTAGATGATTTGCGCCCTTCATAAAATGACATATCCGTATCTCTCGCTCACTTAATTCACCAGTTGATTAGAGTCGCATATAATAAATGGGAACGTGCACTCCTCCACTCAGCTGCCAAACTGTGCAGCTGTGACGAGTGGCTACCCTCCTGCTGATTTATGCATGCCACCGCTGTGGTGTTGTCTGATCTGACCAAAATGCAGTGTTTTCAGAGAAAGTATGTAGAGATTCAAAACCAGAAACAAGAAGAATAATTCACGAACATTTTTGTGTCTTTCGAAATTGGGGCTGTATGCCATTCACTGCTCTGCCCTCAAACACAGCCCCTCAGCAAATTAGTGTTCATGTTTATCATTTTTTCTCGTAAATCAAGACCTTAAGTTACAAATATTAGAAATAAAGGGTCTTGCATGCAAGTCGAAGAATCAACTGACAGTTGAGGTGTGGGTAGGCAATGCTGTGTTGCTGTCTAAAGTAACCCAGGTTACGCAAAAAACCCAGCAGAATAACAGCCTATGTCAAAACCATTAGGTCTAACAGACGAATGCACATCCTAGAGATATCAGCTTGTCCCTTCCTCGTTCTGAGAGGGAGTGCAGAGAAACAGATTGTCTAAATAAGGAGACACTGTGAAACTGACATTTCTTAAAGACGCCGTAACACGCAAGGGGCAAGTGACAGCCCGAAAGGTATTGTTTGATATTTGCGAGTACCGTGTCTCAGGCAAACCTAGGAAATTTGTTGTTAGCAGGTAAATGTCCGTGTGAAAAAATGTGAACCAATTTGATTTTAAAATATACTCACCTCTTTTTAGTTGTGATAATGTTTTAGTCTTTATTAAATTCACAATTGTATTTCATCGTATTTCATATTGTATTATAACACGGTGAGTGAACTTCACGAGAAAAAGAGCAAGAATGTTGCTCATGGCTGAGCCATTTTCCATGGTGAGATGTCAAACAAATGGTAAAATTCAGTTTTAAATCCTTTCCCTTTTTGGCTTTAATGTAATGTTTTGCCTGTCATCAGTTGCTGATTTTTATAAACTCATTTTTTAGGGAAATGGCACTTGGGTCTCAACTGTGAAGACAGTGCCGACCACTGCCACCATCCTAACTCTCATGGCTTTGACTACTTCTACGGCACCATTATGACGCACCTTCGGGACTGTCAGCCTGGACATGGCTCAGTCCTACTTTTTGTCCGTGGTTACATCCCATATAGTGCCCTTAGTATTGGGCTACTTTCCGTGGCATTACTCCATATTGCAGGGATGATAACTGTAAGCAGGAGGGTAGTTTTTGGTTTTCTGGTTCTGGTGGGGGTAGTGGTGAGTCTCTTTGGTTTGTTGGTGTACACATTCCCCAATCTAAATTGCTTTGTCATGCGAGGGGCGGAGATTGTGGAGCAGCCATATTCATCAGAAAACTTCACACAAAGGATGACCAGTGAAGCCACAGAGTTTCTGGAAAGGTATGTCTCAACTTCTAACATTTCTAGTTGTTAAGTTGCAAAAAGCTTTTTTAGGGATTCGCTTTGAGCTTAACAAATGCAGTGATTGAATTAATATCAAGGGAAATTGTCAATCCATTTGAAAGGTCTGTATTAAAAATGAAGGTCTTGCTTAAGCCTCTGCATTATTAATTTGATTAACCCTCAAAAGGTAGAGTACACCTAAAAATAAAATTGTTATTCTGTTCTCCTTTTCATTCCAAACTTTTATTACATTATTTATTCAGTGTAAAAGGAGAATTTTTGAAGAATGTACAGGTTGTTCGACTAAATGCTGGAATTCTACAAAACTAAATTCGTAATAGATTTTAAAACACTTGAAAGTGGTTATAGAGAAACTGGGCATGATATACTAACCGACTGAGGATCACACCCTACACTCTTAAAAATAAAGGTTCTTTATTGGCATTGATGGTTCTATGAAGAACCTCGAACATCCATAGAACCTTTTAATTGCAGAAACGTTTCTTTATAGTGAAAAAAAGGTTCTTTAGATCTTTTAAAATGTTCTTCAAAATGGTTCTTTTAATGGTTCACTGAAAAGTTCTTCTATGGCATAACCACAAAAACACCCCTTTGGAGCCTTTATTTTTAAGAGTGTAGCAGAATTTTATGTTGTTTCAAACAAACTCATGCAGAAACTTGCACCTTATTGCTGGATGCATGACAAATGAAAACAATATTTGTTTTAATTTGTATTTGTAATATCAAAATATCAAACGTGTTTGAAATTCTCTGACTGGGTGTAATCATAGTCTGCAGCTAAAAAAAAAAAAAACTCTGTGCGCATCATATACGATTTTCTGTGAAGTCTGTCAACTATCAAGGCTAAGCTAAGGCTTTCAAGTTTCAAAATGGACAAAAAAACGTCATAAACATATCTTTTTTTTTTTTTCAGAATAATGACCACAGTTTATTGCATGGCTTCAGAAGATTTGAAATGGATTTCATATAGACCACTTTTATGATACTATTATGGTGCTTTTTGAAGTTTGAACCAAATTCATTGTGTGGAAAAGAATGACTAGTACAGTTCTTTAAAATTTGTCATTTTATGTTCCTCGGAAGAAAGTAAGTCATACGGGGTTGAATGACACAAGGGCAAGTAAATAATGACATAAAATGTTAATTTTCAGTCAACTATTGTTTTAATTAAAAAACAGTATATCTCAGTCTCAACTCTTAGCTATATCACAGAGAAGCCACAGAACTGATCAAAGATTAATATAGTAATGATCAAGTTTAAATTCTCTCTAAGCAGTATTGTATGCACTGTAAGACATTGCCTTGATGTAAAACAAAGCCTTGTGAAAACTCACATTACAGCAAATCCCTTTTTAGCCAGGCTTTAATCCCTGATCTGATGGCATGACCCAACCCTGAAATGATGTGCTTTGTGTTTGTCTAATGGTAATGTAAAGATTGAAAATTGAATGTTTTTTTCTTTACATAACAGGAATTCAGAGAGGCCTTTCTTGCTCTTCTTCTCATTCCTTCAAGTCCACACTGGACTTTTTGCCTCTCATCCCTTCAAGGGAAGGAGTCAGCATGGCCTCTATGGTGATGCTGTCATGGAGGTAGACTGGAGCGTAGGTACTGAATGACTTTTGACTTCTGATGTGAATAATATAAATATACTGATAGTTTAATCTAAGTACAATAAATGGTCTTTTGGTTTTACAGAGAAAGTTCTGGTTATAACTATTATCACAAACTACTAGTATATGCTGTTTTTTACTTTCAATTAAGGTATCCTTATCGCATTTGCTAAATTTATCTTCTGAGGCAGCAGAGCCAAGAACGAATTCATCATAAACCAATGAGCGTGTCCCTTAAAAGGGCACAATGAATGGTTTCTAAAAATATCTGTGAAAAAATCTAATAATAAATCGGTATAGTTACCATATACAGTAAATGCAAAAAGGACATTGTTTATAGCACAGAATGGATGCTGTCATCACTGTTGCCTGAGAGTGATAATTTTAAAGCGAAGGACAGTTCTCTTAGTCATACCTGAGTGTTCTGGAAAATAAGCAGAAGGAATGAATTGATTTTTCTCTCTGTTGCAAACTACAAGCTGGTAACCAGATAATTGGATTGTGCATTTTAAGTTTTGGAGGTGTAAGATATTTTAAAGAAATTCGTGTCTAGGCATAATTTATTTGCCTTTATTCAAGCACTGAGGCATAAGCTTTTAGAGATTAGATTTTTTATTTTTTTTTTGACTAAAATTCAGCTAAGTGTGTTAAAACTGGTAAATGGTGTTTATTGACAAGTAAATTGCAGAAACAAATTAGTGTAACATCATAAACTACTGTAGATTTGCATTACCTAAAGGAAATAAAATAATAGTTCATCCAAAAATTACAGTTCTGTCATCATTTACTCATCCTCATGTCATTCCAAACCTGCATGACTTTCTATCTTCTGTGGAAAATAAAAGGAGATATTATGAGAAATTTAGTCATACAGTTTGGAATGACGCAAGGGTAAATTATGACAGATTTTTCATTTTGGGTAAACTATCCCTTTAAATCAGAGGTGCCCAAACTTAGTCCTGGAGGGCTGGTGTCCTGCACAGTTTAGATCTAACTTGCCTCAACACACCTGTTGGGAAGTTTCTGGTATGCCTAGTAAGACCTTGATTAGCTGGTTCAGGTGTGTCTAATTGGGGTTGGAGCTGAACTCTGCTGGACGCCGGCCCTCCAGGACAGAGTTTGGGCACCCCTACTTTAAATACTGTAGATGCATGAAAAAAGCCAATTACAATTAAATAATAGAATAACCAGATCACTAGATCTGCAGACAGACACAACTAAAGACACCTCTTCCGTCATCACTTAAAGGGCACATATCATAAAAATCTGACTTTTTCTGTATTTAAGTGTTATAAACGGGTCCCTGGTGCAACTACAAACCCAGAAAACGTGAAAAAGGACAACCAAGTAACTTTGTTTCAGCAAGTCTTTCTCTGCAACCAATGAGAAGCTGGTATTTTCCAAATGAATGCTAATTATTAAATGATAATTATAATAAACATAAGGTTTCACTATAACATCATATATTTACTTTTAATATATTTCTATTTAAATATATTTTTTTAATTTTCCCTTTTCCTGTAGGAGCATACCATAAGCTTGTCAAAATGATGATGCGTCAGTTTCAGTTAGTCCCACCTACAATTATGTTTACGATGTAAGGACGTAAAAGTAAAACGCGCACGTTTGAAAATAGTGAAAACAAACCTCAGTCAGTCTGTAAAAAATATTGTCTATCCCAAATGAAACTTAAAAGTTCTGAAAACTGAAGTTCTGAAACCACCAAGTGATGGATTTTGGAAACTTCTGAGCATGTGAAAATCATATTAGCAAAGGTACTGTGTTGAACCGCTAAATAAATGCGTCCTTTTGTAGAAAGAAACACATAAACGTTGTGCTAGATACTGTTCTCCACAACAAACGAAGTTCCGTTGTAAATAAACTGTAAACGTTTCTACCTCAGTGTTATGGATTTAAACAAACCCCAAATGAGAATTTTAAGAAAAATCAAACCACTACTGCATTGCGCTGGAAGATGCAGCTTTTCCAGTAGTTACATCTAATGGTTGCACCAGGTTGGTTTTAGTATTTTAATACGGATCTAATTGTCAGTCTGACTTTTCACAATGTTGTTGCTGTTCTTAGGTCAGATCATGCAGACCTTGGAGCGCTTAAACTTGAAGGAAAACACACTGGTGTACATGACTTCAGATCAGGGGCCTCATCTGGAAGAAATTTCCATCCACGGAGAGATGCATGGGGGATATAGCGGCATATACAAAGGTATTCTGTTTAAGGGTTTGTCCTTAGAATTGCCCTGAGAGGCAGTTTACCGACAAAGCATCGTATTTCAACATTATTTTCAGTTTTACGTTTGAAGTGAACAGCAACTGCAATTTTTCTATTTTTCCACCATTTGTTTCTCTCTGCCGTCTCGAGCAGCTGGCAAGTCAACCAACTGGGAAGGTGGGATTCGGATACCAGGGATACTTCGTTGGCCAGGTGTCTTACCTGCCGGGAAGGTCATTGATGAGCCCACAAGCAACATGGATATTTTCCCCACGGTGCTGAATTTAGCTGGTGCTTCCATACCCAGCGACAGGTGAGAATCTGTCGCCTAGCAACAAGATCTGCCAGTCAAGGATTTGGTTACTGAGACAACAGATGCAGATGCAATAGATGTTACTAATCTGGAGGTAGATTGAAATATTGGGATATACAGAAGTCAAAAGATTAGGATTTGTTTTCAGTCACTTTGTAAGATGAACATATCCCCAGTAGCTCATTAGTATAGAATAATGATGTTTTGTTTCATGGCTACCCAATAACTAGGCTAGTAATTGCAGTGCATCACCACTTGTTTCCATTACAGAGCCATTGATGGTCATGATCTCTTGCCTCTGCTGCGAGGGCAAGTGGAGCGTTCTGAACATGAATTTATGTTTCATTACTGCAATGCAGAACTGAATGCTGTCAGATGGCACCCATCTAACAGTGAGTTCTAACTTCAATACAATTTTGTGATGGGTTGTACCTAGTAACTATTTGGTAACACTTTACAATAAACTTCCTTAGTTAACCATGGAGAAGTACATTAGTTGACGTGAACTAACGCTGTAATATAAGTTATATTGGTAACCCTTGTACAATAAGGTGTCATTTGTTAACATTAGGTAATGTATTAACTAACATTAACAATGAACATTAGATTAATTACACTATTTGTTAATCTTTGTTATTGTTAGTTAATAAAAATGCAGTCGTTCATTGTTAGTTCACAGGGAATTAACTATTGTTAACAAACACAATTTGTGATTTTAATAATGCATTAGTAAATGCTGAAATTAACATTAACTAAGATTAATAAATGCTGTAGAAGTATTGTTCATTCTTAGTTCATGTTAACTAATGTTAAAGGAGAAGTCCACTTCCAGAACAAAATATTACAGATAATGTACTCACCCCCTTGTCATCCAAGATGTTCATGTCTTTCTTTCTTCAGTTGTAAAGAAATTATGTTTTTTGAGGAAAACATTTCAGGATTTTTCTCCATATAGTAGACTTCTGAGCAGCATTGCCAAGTCTTTCCCATGGAATTGGGCTACTTTAACACTGTTGCCGCGGGTTGTTTTTGATATCCGCGGGTTGAAGCGACCCCAATAACCTCATATCTAGCCCCTGAAATACGAATTGACCAGGGGAACCCCGACAAAAATAAACAAAACGTGATTGGGCTAGTTTAGTGCAACAGTTGGGTGGGTTTTGTTGGGGAAAACCTGGCAACCCTGCTTCTATGGTGCCCCGAGTTTGAACTTCCAAAATGTAGTTTAAATGTGGCTTCAAACGATCCCGAATGCGGTTGTAAACGGTCCCAGCCGAGAAAGAAGTGTTTTATCTAGTGAAACGATTGGTTATTTTCATAAAAATAATACAGTTTATATACTTTTTAATGTCAAATGCTCATCTTGTCTTGCTCTGCCTGAACTTTGTTTTTTCCGGTTCAAGACAGTTAGGGTATGTCGAAAAACTCCCATATTATGTTCTCCCTCAACTTCAATGAAAATAACCGATCGTTTCGCTAGATAAGACTCTTCTTCCTCAGCTGGAATCGTTTACTACCGCATTTGGGATTGTTTGAAGCCATCTTTAAACTGCGTCTTAGAAGTTCAAACTCAGGGCACCATAGCAGTCCATTATATAGAGAAAAATCCTGAAATGTTTTCCTCAAAAAAACATAATTTCTTTACGACTGAAGAAAGAAAGACATGAACATCTTGAATGACAAGGGGGTAAGTACATTATCTGTAACTTTTAGTTCTGGAAGTGGACTTCTCCTTTAACTAATGAACCTTATTGTAAAGTGTTATATTTTCTGTCAAATATTTTAATGGGTTGATATGATTAGATAAGATTTGAGAAATGAATAGATACAGGTGATGACTGATTCCTTAAATTTTGAAAGCTGGCTTTCCTGTTTTTCCAGGTAATGCAATCTGGAAGGCCTTTTTCTTTACCCCTGACTTCCACCCAGAGAATAGCTCTACCTGCTTCCACACTCATCTCTGCCTTTGCATCAAGCCATTTGTCACGTTCCATGACCCTCCGCTGCTTTATGACCTGTCGAAAGACCCGACAGAAAGCACCCCCCTGAGTCCCGACACCGAGCCCCAGTTCTACTCGGTTCTTGAGGTCATAAGGGCAGCAGTAAGCCGTCATGCACAGAGCCTGAAGCCTGTTCCAATACAAGTTTCTCCTCGACAAATAATATGGAAGCCCTGGCTCCAGCCCTGCTGCTCTTCTTTTAGTCAGCTGTGCACGTGTGAACGAGATCATCAGATAGAGAAGATACGAAATAAGCTTCAAAAAGAATAGAATGGTACTCAAAGTCCTATGGTTTTAGTGCCCAAGAAGGGCATGTAATTCTTATAAGGATAGTCCCAATCCTGTATGACTTAATTTCTCTGCAGAACACAAACACACACACACACAAAGCTATTTTGGTTCATAAAAGAAGAAAATTGGTAACCAAACAGTTTTGGTGACCATTGACTTATTTATCTTCTGTGTCTTCTTTTGTGATCTTTTATTACAAAAAAGAAAGTCATACAGGTTCGGATCTAAATGAGGGTGAGTAAAGATGACAGTTTTGGGTGGTCTCTATAATATTAGTTTAAATAGGTAAATTAAAATTGTGGTTAGATTTAATGTTGTTCAGAGAATTTTGTGGACGAAATGCACAAATTTTAAAAGGAATTCACATTATTGAGAATTTTGCAAGGGCAAAACTTTCCACCACGCAGATTTCGCAACGGGTTCATTATGTTCGGATTCGCCACATTTACCACAGAAAGTTGCTTGGTTTAAAAGTGACTTCTGTGTGAGCCGTGCTTCATACATTGCTAATCTGTTGACAACAGACAATGGACAATTTATGCCTGCAATTGGCTGATTTTAATGAAACGTAATGGGTTAAATGTGCAGTTTCACTGTAAACATTGTAAAGAACAATAATATTCTATACAGGTTTGAAAGAGAGAAGACATGGAAAGGAAACCCAATATTGCACATATTTTCTAGCCAAATGTTTATTAAGATAGTATGGAACCCCATTTCCGCCACTGAATTAAAAAAAAAAAAAAAAAAACTTTTTCATCTCACAATTCTGACTTTTTTCTTAGAATTGCATGATAAAAACTCGCAATTCTGACTTTTTTTTCAGAATTATGTAATAAACTTGCAATTGCGAGTTATAAAGTCAGAATTGTGAAATACTTTTGTTCTCAGAATTGCGTGATATAAACTCAATTGCAAGAAATAAAGACAGAGTTGCGAGTTAAATTGTGACTTTTTTTCCTCACAAATGCAAGTCTGTATCTTGCCTTTTTTTCTCCTCGCAATTGCAAGTTTATATCTCCCAGTTCTGTCTTTTTTTTTTTTTTTTTTCATGTGATTCTGACTTTTTTTTTTTTGGTCCAGAATTGTATAAATTCACAATTGTTAGTTATAAGGTCCAGGTTGATGGAAAAAAAAATAATAAAAAAATACGAGACTGTTCTCAGAATTTATCTTAAAGTTTATCTCTTATCTTAAGAGTTTATCTTAAAATTCTGATTTAACAACTCAAAGTTGTGTTATAAAGTCAAAATTGTGAGATATAAACTTATATTCTATTAGTTTATATACTTATAAACTAATATTCTGAGATAAAAAGTCAGAATTGTGTTTTATATCTCCCATTTCTGACTTTATTTCTCACAACTGCATAATACAAACTCACAATTCCAAGAAATACATGATACAAACTCACAATACGACTTTTTTTTTCCTCAGAAATGCATGATAAAAACTCACAATGCTGACTTTTTTCTCAGAACTTCATGATACAAACTCGCAATTCTGACTTTTTTTCCCCTCAGAATTGCATGATACAAACTCAGTGCTGACTTTTTTCTCCAAACTGCATGATACAAACGCACAATTTTGACTTTTTCCCAAGAATTACATGATACAAACTCACAATTCATGCAATTCTGACTTCATTTCTCAGAACTGCAAGCTTATATCTCACAATTCTGACTTTATTACTCACAATTGCAGTTTGCATCTCACAATTCTGAGAACAAAAGTCAGAAATACGAGTTTGTGTCCTGCAATTCTGAGAAAAAAAAGTCAGAATTGTGAGAAGTAAAAAATTGCGAAGCAAAGTCATAATTACCTTTTTTTAAAATTATTATTCAGTGGTGGAAACAGGCTACCATAAGATAGCACATCATTTATTGCACCATTGTTTGCGGTCACAGCCAGGTTCTCTGCTCTGAGTTCTGTATTCCTCCTAGTCTGGAGATGCATCATCCTGATTGAACATCGTAAGGTCAGGGATTTTGTGAAGCAGTAATTACTACCTTTATGCTCGTAAGCTTTGATCTAGCCTGCAACTGTTAACAACTCAATACCCGTAATGCCTCTTACAGGCTTTGGTGCTCTAACGTTTTTTTGTGTGTGTGTGTGTGTGGTATTTTTGGTATCCAATCTGTTTTGCTTATTTTTGTGACTAATCAGGCTGCACTGAATGGTTTACAATTTTTGCCAGCCATAAGAGGCTCTCCACGCTCTCAACATCATGTTCATTACGCTAATCTCATCACATTAAAAATGGTCTGAATCAGGAAATAAAAAAGATGTTTTGCCTAATTTTTTAAGAGCCAGATGTGATATTTATTGGTATTATGCTGTACATTATGGCTTGATGTATTTATCACTGTTTCTGGAATATTTAACGTATTTGCAAATAAGATATTGATAGTCATTTGTATGAGGTAAATTTCCTATTTAAGAGTGCCAACTCTGTGAGCTTTTCATCCTTAACTAATGTTTACCATTTGATAGTTTCATAATTTCCTCAAGATTGCATGATTATCCACAGTCCTGAAAAAAAAAAAAAAAAGAAAAAATAGTGCAGCTTCTTTAAATTATTTCAAGTGGGTGTTACTTGACATATGATCAAGTATCTCTTACTAACATCTTTCTGAATCATATTTGAAAATATTTTGACCACTTTTACAGCATATCTACTAAACTGCATCTCTTTTATGTGAACAGATACAGACTTTTAAAGATACAGCTAAAAGAGCAGATGGCAGTGTCCAGGGGAGCCTTGAAAGCGATTGAACCATGGGGCTCCTCAAACCGGAAAAGATCTAGGCCTATGTCAAAATAGACAAGTTCAATCATTCTGATTTTCCGGGTGCTTTTGCAGAGAGGAGAGATCAATCAATTGCATTATGGGAGGTCCGTCTGGCTTAAATGATCAAAGGCACCAAAAGGGAACATGAGCTCTGCTTAAGGATAGGTTTCTTAAACCAATAGAAACTTTATTTATAATGACTTCTGAGAAGTTAGAAAGTATAAATACATGTAAAGCTTTGGCTTTGCATTATGAAAAAGCATTGTGAAAAAGAAATACACTTAAGAATACTTTGGAAATAATATACTTTAATAGAATATACTTAAATGCGAACTGAATGTAATGTTTTCAAAAACGTAATTATTTAAAATTAAATAAATGCAATTTAAATTTATATGAAAT
Organism: Cirrhinus mrigala; assembly: GCA_036247105.1. Lineage (NCBI taxonomy): Eukaryota > Metazoa > Chordata > Actinopteri > Cypriniformes > Cyprinidae > Cirrhinus > Cirrhinus mrigala. The sequence goes on along the minus strand of CM070007.1, from coordinate 23,266,010 downwards.
GTAATTAGTGTTTTTTAGACCCACGTAAGAAGGACTTAAGTACATCTTTCTGTTATTTCATAATTACTTATATTGTCTTTAAAATACTGTATGGTTAAAGTGTAGCATTTATGGTAAACTAAAATACACTTTAATGTAATTTCTGTTGAAACGAGCATGTTGTGTATTTAAATGCAATTGCACATTTAAATGATAAAGTTGCTTTTTAGTGCATTTAAAATATATTAACTTTAAATGCGATAAAACAGTTATACAGTTTCCATGTGCTTTAGTAAAACAGGTCTACTTCTCAAAAACATGACAAAAGATTATTAAAACAATGATTTCAAATATTTTGAAAGTTTCTTGTTTAATACACTTTTAATATTTGAAGTAAACCACAAGTGCAGTTTTAATACACCTAAGCACACTTCTTTTTCACAAGGGTAAAGAAGCATCTCTCTACAGCTTTTGACCTGTGATTCCTCTCTGACGTTTTTTCAGCGTTGCACTGCCAACGTGTGTGACTCAGACAGTCAGATTCACTGTTTATATGAGCGATGAAGCAGATATAGTCAGCTCTGTCCCCTGCTTTGACGTTAACTGCTGTTAATTTCAGACGGGCTTTGGCGAGGCTCCTGTGTTTTTATGTGTTTTTCCTGTAACCACTTTCAGCCTCTGGCAGTTTAGCCCAAAATTATCATTAACGCCACGCTGTCTGACAAGGCCAGTGCCCACGTGGACCATAAAGAATCGCCTTATTCACTGCGCCTGGCACCACACAACCTTTACCGCTCATCCAAGGTATGTTGCTGTCGCACGGGACCACTGATATTCACACACTAGAGGAATATGAATGAGGAGAAACAGGTACAACTATGCTTGTAAGTGACAGATGTAACACAAGACTTGGTTTGACATTCTCTGTAGCCACATTTGAATATTGCGAGTCCATAAGTTAAGCAAGTAGGTAGGTATTAATAGAGAGATGATGAGAGGCGAGGGTGTCTATGTACTCAAAAGCTCGTTTTAACAATAGAATCTTATGGCAGTTGGCAGTTAAGCTGTTTTTGCCTCTCTGTCCAGCTGTCTGACTCACTCTGATCGTTTCCTCCAGCAGATGTGACTCAAAGCGTATTTGAGCATAAACTTTGAGCTCATTCGCTATCTAGGAACGTATTCTCTTTTGCATCCATAAAGTGCCGTCTGTTTCTGTACTGAAAACCGCTCCTTCCGTAAACTAATTGAGATCGGAGATTCTCATATTTCTTTCTTTATTTCTTTCTTTTTTATTAACTTCTGAATGACATTACGATCTTTTGGAATGGCTTATTTTGACAAGCACTACATAATTGAGCTGCATTTTTTTTTTCTCTCTGTAATTAACAATTAAGGGTTGTTTTGTTTGATTGCTGCAGATTTGTTTTACCTGCGGCTGAATGCTGTGGCATTGCAATTAACCTATATGAATGCAGGTTTCACTTGTGCTTAAAATTTGCGCAATAGATAAAGACAGAAGACAGAAGTATTTAAAGGGGTCATCGGATGCAAAGTTCACTTTTACATGTTGTTTGAACATTAATGTGTGTTGGCAGTGTATGTACAAATCTACCTTATAATGATAAAAATTCATGCAGTGGTTTTTAATTATCTGTAAAAATAATATCCCCTTTTTCAAATCGAGCCATTCTCAGATGCCTGTCGGTGTGGCGTCACACCAACAGAGGTCGCTCCCACGATAGTTGACTTACATGAGCTCTTACCTCAGATCAGCTGTAACAGTCCGACCTTCATTGTTTCGATGCCGCAGGGATGAAAGTTAGACAAGAATATCTCCGACTCAGTGATTGAGGTGTTGTGTTTCTTGATGTAATAATGAACATAGTGGTCGTCATTTTCTCCCGACATTTGAGCCGCTGAAGATGCAGTGGATTACATTTGTTTGTGAAGGGAATGCGCCTCCCGATCTACATAAATGCGTCTATGTTCGTGCAAATCATTCCTGATCCAGCTTCACCTACAGCAGAAGTGAGTATAAGGTTTTTTTGTTTTTTGTTTTAATGAATCCCCCTGCAATCACCTTTCCTAATAATAGGCTAGTTAGCAAGTTTCGCGGCTAAACGCGCTAAATGCGGCTAAAGTAAACAATGGGAGTTTCTCAATACCAAGTATGCAAAGTTCGGACTTGCGTCCTTGGTAGTTTGGACTTCACAAGTTTGACACGACAGCATTGGCTCTTTTCTGTTTCATTTAAACATAATATTTAATACTTAAACATTTCATTTAATAGCGGCAAAAAACATGGTTCATGCAACGCGTGCACGCATTACAATAAAACGAAATTATATCAAACACCACTGCCTCTTTTTGTATTCTTCAAAATATAAACCACAACCCTCTTTTCGTATTCATTTAAAAAAAATAAAATATATTAATATGTGATTTAGGTAATATGTGCACTGTGTATAATACATCTTTACACTATGTATAATAAAATGAAACATCACAAGCACAACTCTGCCTTTTTTGTTAAATGTCAGTTTTAAGTATAAAGTATAAGAGACTTATGTAATCGCAATGAAAGACAAAAGCAAACAATTCAGTCAAATGCATGCTACAAAGTGAGCGGTGAATTAGGATTGATAAATAAATCATTTATGAAGCATGACTTTGTCCTCAGTCAAAACGATATGACCTGGAATAAATAATAGATTCATAAGACCAAAAATTAGCTGTTAGATTTACCCAAAACAAATTATACCTCTTGTTTAACCACTACAGAGACATCAGAACCAACGGCAAACATCAGAAGGACTAGACGTGGTGAGGACATAAGCACTGATCACCCGGTGTTCATCTGGAGCTCACATCTCCGAAATCGGCGAAACAAATTTTCAAATAGGCGCTGTCTTTATAAATAAACTGCAGATTTGAGTTTTAAACAAGTACATTCTCGCCTGAAATACTCTTAAAACTACATTTAGACAATAACAGTACAGTACAGTACACATACACAATAACAGTAAAATTTTGAGAATTATGCAGGTTTTCTCCTCCGCCATTAACGCTCACTGATTGGTGCGAAATGCATTCTGGGATAAATGGCTGCCTCAAGTTTGCACAAGTCTCCTCTTGATGCATACTTGATAAAAGGCATATTGCATATTGAGAAACGGCTAATCTCTCAGAGCAGCTCGTCACTCCACAGAGAGAAGAGAGGGGCGGGGCGAGCAGAGCTCATTTGCATTTAAAGGAACAATCCCTCAGAATGAGATGATTTTTGCGGAGCTCATTTCGACAAGGTAAAAAGGGTGTTGTTTTACACAACCATTGAGAATTTTTAACTAAAGTATATTATAGACTTCTCATTAAGACCCTAAAGAATCATATCAACTTGTGGAAAATGGGCATCCGATGACCCCTTTAAAGGGACCATGAAATTGGCTGTATTTGCAGTACAGAATATTGTTTTATTTATTATAAACTATTTCAATACATCGGTGTCCTTGTAATTTTTAATAAAAACATTTTTCCTTCACTCACTGCCAAGTATAGGTCTGTTCTTTAATGAGGTTGCGTGCATCTGTGCCAAGGGATTGGCAGTATTCCCTTCCCTCCAGCAACCTGTCACTAACATATGATTGCAGTAATTAACAAACAACACCAATTCAACCATCTTATCAATTTCAGATTAAAGGGATAGTTCACTCAAAAATTTTAATTCTATCATGAATTACTCACCCTCATGATGTTCAAAACCTGTGAGACCTTTGTTCATTTTTGGAACACTAATTAAGATATTTTTGATGAAATATGAGAGTTTTCTGACTCTACGCAACTACGAACACTCAATGCCCAGAAAGGTAGTAAGGACATTGTTAAAATAGTCCATGTGGCAATAGTGGTTCAACCTTAACTTTAAGAAGCTACCAAAATACTTTGTATGAGCAAAGAAAACAAAACTCACAACTTTATTCAACAATTTCTTCTCTTCCGTATCATTCTTTGACGCTCGTTCATGATTCTTCTGCTTGTAAACAAGGCACAGGTACATGCTTGGTACTCTTGTGGACACACATCAAAGACTGACTCAGAAGAGAAGAAATTGTTGAATTGAGTTATTTTTGTTTTCTTTGTATCTAAATTTGTGTTCTGAATATGAACATGTCTTACGGGGTTGGAACCACATAAGGGTGAGTAATGACATCCTTTTTTTTTTCATTTGAGAAGCCATTGCACTAGTAGGATATACATCACAATCTGTTTGTTAAGTCTTGATGTAAGAAAACACTGTGTCTGGGTCCAAGCTCTACTTGTTTCAAGCAACACATTCTCACTCCCAACTCGTCACATATTGACGCTTGGTCAGGACCCCTTGGCATCACTTTTTGATGCATAGTACCCCTTTTGGCTCTTTTTTCTATGTGCTTCCATTGCTTTAAATAGAAAACATTTGGCATCAATATGCTGAAACAAAAGGCATTGGGAATTCTACTGTCATGATTAAATTACATATTGGATAATAATTATCCCATTATTGCATATATGCTGGGGTGTGTGTGTTTATGTAAACCATCAAAACAACTTTTTTCTTTTACATTACACTATTTACACATTTATGAGCATGTAACCCTGCCCCTAAACCTTACCATTTGCAATATAAAACAAAGAGTCAAATACAACTACAACTAACGTTACAGTCACAATTTTTTTAAGTATTAATATCCTAAATCTTCTGATGCAAAACAATTGATTTCTGTGAGGAATAGACGCGATCGCCCTCTCTATCCACCAAAGCTCATCCTGTGTGCAATCTGTTAGTGATGGGTCGTTCTTGAACGATTAGTTCATTTTGAATGAATCTTTAATGTGACTCGGGACGAATGAGTCGTCTCGGGGAGTGATCCGTTCAGTCGCGCATGCGCAACATCCTATTAGGTTCTGTACTGGAATTAGTTCACCAGTTTCGAGTCTTCGGGTTTTCGAGTCGTTCGTTCACCTTAAGGGGCTGTCACGTGATGAACGAACCACTCGAACCCGAAGACTCGAGAAATTAACTAAGCAATTCTCTTTCCGGCTCAGGCTGCATAGGTTAAGCTTATTGGGCTGTCACGTTATGAACAAACGACTCAAACCCGAAAACTTGTCAGATAAGAGGTGAGGTGAGCTAATCATAGACTAAAGACCCAGGTAAACAATGAATTAATTTTTTCTGTTTCTTATAGCATTATAGTTTTGTCTTGTTTGTAGTGTGATCAACGTTTGTCTAAGCAGCAGATGTGTTAGGGAGGTAACACGTAACATTTTAATTATATTTTGCTAAAATGAACGAAATGACTCGAAAAAAGATTCGTTCATTTTGCTGAACGAGAACCAAAGGTCCGAGTCGGTAAAATGATCCGAACCTCCCATCACTACAATCTGTGCACAAATTTAAAAATTGCCGCCAGAAGAAATGTTACGTCAGCTTTGGTTGTGAAATGCCATTGGCTATTGTGTCTTGTGACCAACTGCGTCATGCTACAGAAGTTCAGGAGTATTTTTTTGGATGTTATATGTGCGGGAGAGAGATCATCTTCAATGATTAAAACCTTATGATTTACTTTATTCTTTGCATAAAGATATCGGAGGACATGGAATTCAACTTGTTTGTAATACTTTTATTCTGCTTTTTATGGCCAGTTTTTGTAATATATGTCTGTCACTGTACTTTTATTTGTCTGTTGCATGTTTTTAATTGTTCAGAAGTGGGTAGGTTTAGGGTAAGGGTGGGGTTAGGAGCTCCAGAATATCTGTGAAAGTATAAATTTATATGAAATTATTTCTGTTTTTGCAAATGCATGCAAACCATTAAATGTGACGCATAATGCAAACAACTAAAAGCAATCTAAAAGCAATTTTCAGACCTGCACTCTCAGACAACTGCACTTCCGCAAGTGACATCTCTTGCAGTCTATTTTTATTTTATTTTATTTTATTTTATTTTATTTTATTTTATTTTATTTTATTTTATTATTTTTTTTAGTCGAATCTCTCAACAATTTACAACAGTAGCCAGGTCGTGAAGACAAGAAAAAAGAACCCAAATTACAATGTCATTTGCAATTGCCACTTGCCCTCTCTGCTACCTGCGACTTCACTTGCAATCCACACAAATCGTGTGTGTTGCCAATGGAGACGACACTCTGTGGTAATTAAACAATGAAAACTATTTTAATAGCATAACGTACAGGGTCGTGCAAGTCATCTGTAGGAGATAAAGACAGGACCTGCAAATCTGTGGTCACAGAACTGCAGAATATGGACGCAATGCACAAAGTCTCTCGTTAAGTGTTTTCCTCCCGTAGAAAACCATTAACACTTAAGATACATTAGGTGCCAATAATAGATCCAATTTTTTATATAGCTTATTCATTTAATGTACTTCAAGGCAAGCATATGGCCATGAATACAATGTGCAAACTTTCACTTTTATACTTGCCCAGCAAATGCATAATGTGTCAAAACGGACTAAGATGATAAAGATCACATTCAGTATAAACCTTATTGTTGACAAACTATATACCAGCAGATATGAACACGCAATAAGAAATGCATTAAGTGATATTAAAAGGACCAACTCTGTATAGGCAAGCAGACGTGCCCTGAAAGCAATGAGCTAAATAGATGTTTTCCTCTAGTAGAAAATCAATATAAATAAAACACAATGATATAAAAGGACTGTAGAGATTATTCTATATATAATATATATGGCGTTACGTTTATTCTGGGCTCACCTGCTTGTCTGTAGTTGTTTTAATAATGAATAGGAGCATATTGAGTTTAGTCTTTATCATCTTAATCCATTATGCCACATTATGCCATGTTTTGCAGAGGAAAACACTACATATTTATATATATATATATATATATATATATATATATATATATATATTAATAAACTGTACATCGAATTTGATCTTGATCTTAATACATGAATCCATATTAAGTGTTAATGGTTTTCTACGGGAGGAATACACTTAACGAGAGACTTTGTGCATTGCGTCCATATTCTGCAGTTCTGTGGCCACAGATTTGCGGGTCTTGTCTTTATCTTCTACAGATGACTTGCACGACCCTGTACATTATGCTATTAAATTAGTTTTAATCGTTTAACCACCACAGCGTCTTGTCTCCATTGGCAACACGCACGATTTATGTGGATCGGGAGTGATACTAATTTAGTTTCTTTTTTCTTGTCTTCACCACCTGGCTACTGTTGTAAATTGTTGAGATTAAATTAAAAAAAAATAATTAAATTTTGCAAGTCAGAAAAAAATGCAAACGGATGTCTGCAGCCAGACCCTATTGAAAAGCAATGGAGGACCGTACACGTCCAAAAGTGACGCTAAAGGGGTACCATGAGTGTCAAAAAGTGACACCAAGGGGTCCTGACCAAGCGTCAATATGTGACGAGTTGGGAGTGAGAACATGTTGCCTTAATTGGTTTCTAAAATCTGTTTATTCATATCACACATTTAAACTAAGCTTTTAAAAATGCATGGCGTACGGGCTCACAGTGTCCTAGACACCAGTATTTTAAGTTCATAACAGATGAATTACTGTCTGGTCTTCTGAGATTTCAGTATAGATTAGGATCATAATTTTTTGGTATTACCACATACTGTGAGTGTAGTAGCATTGGTTGTTGTTTGCTTTTGACATCCAATAGCGAGTTTAGAGCTGGAAATGTTGACCAAGGGATTGGGAAGAAGTCGATCACAATTTTCGATTCATGCCTACTTTAATGCATCATAAGCACCACACTGCTTACCTTTACCTCAGCAGTGAGAGTTGACTATGATCCAAATGATGTGGAAAAATATCCAGCCATGTTTCAAAATAATTTATGATTTTTACCAAATAGGTTGGTGGTATATGTTGAAGAAATGTGTGAGAATTTTAGTGTAGAATGTGGGATGTTTTATTTTCATCCAGAAAACATTCTGATTAATCAACCAAAATAGCGCATGCAGTTTTAACATTGAAAACTGATTAATGGTTAATACTGACTTTTACATGGTTGAATCAGTGTCTCTATCTGGGTACTCTGCTCTCCAGAAAGCACTTTTATATTCTATGTCATGTTTTACTGCTTTAATATTTAAGGTTTGTCCAGCATTTTTACTATTTCCTGTTTGATGTCATCAGAAGTTTTTTTGTTAAAAAAGTCAGCTACTCTACTAAAATTAATATTTTAATGTTTCAAGTATGTGTCATTTAAGTCAATCATAAAACCATATTTTAAATAAATGTATTAAAAATTACAATAAGAAAAAAAGAAGGAAATCAGAGCTTAATTCAGACTTGATTTATCAAAAGTAAATAATGCAAATCCCAGAGTCATGAGTTTCTCCGTAGAGGGTGAATCTAAGACAGAATCTGATTACATTATTAAAGCAGCCATTTAAAGACATGTCCCACCAGAGCTGAATTGCACAAAATGAATTTACACACTTACAAAGTGGATTGCCATGGTGTATTTTTATATAACACAACTTTGTTATATAACTTTATTATATCAAATAACTTTCATTATACATTAATTTAAACAATCAGTCCTTCAATTGATTTTCAAAAATGCTGATTCAGCACTATGAGCCTTTATGGACTTAAAGGGATAGCTCACCCAAAAATGAAAATTGTGTTAACTATTACTCACCCTCATGTTGTTCCAAACCCATAAGACTTTTGTTCATCTTCTGAACACAAATGAAGATACTTCTGATGAAATCAGAGAGCTTTCTGATCCTCCATAGACAGCAGTGTAACTGAAATGTTCCCAGGCCCAGATACACAATAAGAACATTGGTAAAAGAGTCCATTTGACATCAGTGGTTCAACCGTAATTTTACGGAGCTATGAGAATACTTCTTGTGCACAAGGAAAACAAAAAGTAATGACTTTATTCAACAATTTCTTTCTGGAGTGAGAAAGCTCTCAGATAGCACACGTCTGCAAGATGTCTGTTAAAGATCGCTTGATCTGGAAAGCATCTGCTCAGTACAAACATCTTAAAGACATCTAATAGACATCTATTTGACATCTGATAGGAAACGTCCAATAAACATATTGCAGATGAGCAAACACTGTAAAAAATACGTCTTCCCGATGTTAATGCATACATCAAATAGATGTCTCCGTGATATATGTGTGTTATCAGGGCTCTTGGATTTCATCAAAAATATCTTAATTTGTGTTCTGAAGATGAATGAAGGTCTTACGGGTTTGGGACAACATGAGGGTGAGTAATTAATGACACATTTTTCATTTTTTGGGTGAACTAACCATTTATTGTGTTTATTTATGTACATCTAGCTCCATTCTTACTGTATATGTGTTTAGACAGAAAAAAAATCATTCCATGCACACTGCTGAACAGCACAAAAAAAAAAAAAAAAAAAATGCAGCATATCTGAAAATGTACATTCACGAAAATGAGGTATGAGAAAACCATCTCTGTGATAACTTCCATTAGATTTGCCTGCTGTTCATAGATCAACCCAGCACATATAAACATGTGCATCATACATTTAAAGACTGATGTAAATGTCCCATGCTGCCATAGAGCGACGTGCTGAACTATCCATCTTTATCAAGCTAATGGTGCTCAGTTTATGCCATTCCTCTTGCTTCTAATGAAGACCAATTACAATTGATGTATTTTCACATAAGCAGTTCTTATCTTTTTAATCTTTTGACAACTGTAACTGCTCTAATTTATTCTATATGATTGGATAACTCACAGTTGATGCAGTAGGGTATGTGCGTCAGCTCTCACTGTTTCTCTCTACACCGCCACATCACAAATACCCACAAGCCTTTGCTAATCCTCAAAACTTCCCCAGGGAGAAGTTATTCTCCCAGACAGAAAAATGATCATAACTCTCTCGCGAAATCAAGTGCAGGTAAAGCGATTGTTCTGTGAGGTGAGGAGATTCATGGAGTTCAAACGGCCTCTCCTGTGGCTTTACTTCAAAGGCTTATTCTCCATGGTTGTCCTCAAGGACCTACAGAAACGTTGCATTGATATGTGCAGCAAGTGTTAGCAAAAGGTGAGTTGTTGTTCTTGGAACTGACTGAGGTTTAAAGGTCATTATAAACAGAATCCAATAAAAGGAGTTTCAGAAATATTTAAACACTTGATTTAGCCATTCTTAAGCAAAACTGAGAACGGGAGTTATTTCAAAGCTGTGCAATAGAAAATGACTGTTTATGACAATGATCATTCCGTCTCCCAAAATACATGATGCATTTTACTGTGCTTTTTTATCTGGAGAATAAAAGTAGACGGAGAATAAAAGTAGACACCGGATCAAAGTATTATTATACACTAAAAAAGAAAATATTGCACATCAGGAAAGTGGTGTCAATGTGCCATATTTTAGACATTCAAGGTGTTGAAAGAGCTATAAATGAGAAAATCTATTGTATCCATCTTTCTTTCTTTAAAAAGTGAATTGCATCCTGGTACCCCTCCTGTTCCAGTGCTTTGAGTCTGGGTAATGAGGGAGGAAACAGAGCCTGGTTCAGCCGTATGATGTTGTCTTTTGAGAACTGAGGGTGGAAAACAGTTGAAATTTCAAAACATGTCAGGTTATGACATATCAGCAGTTTGGAAGGAGAGCAGGGTGAGTTAAGCCAGTTTTTACTTACGGTGTGTTTAAAGCGAGCATATGAAGGTAATGGGTCCAACTTAAATATGTACATAAATTTTAGTATGTGGTGCTTCCTTGAAAATAAGCACTTTTGGATCTAAAATGAACTGCCTTCAAAATACGGCTTTCCAAAAAAAAGTGAGGGGTGAGTTGAGCCACATGGAGTTAAACTGTGTCACTTATTATGATAAGTAAAACAGAACATTTTCACCTGCTATATCAAAGGAAGAAAATAAAAATCAATAAAAATGACTTAATAATATCAATAAATCTATGTGAGCCTTATTATGGCCTGGAGTCTTGTGAGCCTGGTGATGGCTAAGACTCCAGCTTCCTGCAACCCAAATAAGGACATAGGATAAAGAGGTGTGGATTATAGAATGAATGGATGGATGGTTTCTTAAAAGTTTTATTTAAAGATACAGTTCACAACTTTGAAGCCATTTTTTTAAATGATTTAAGAATTTCAGAACAAAAAGTTCAAAGTGAAGAATTAAAAATGAATTAATGAATACTGTAACTGACATTGAAGAACTGGGCTAATAGTACTCAACATGCCACTTAACGCAGGGAAATAGAATTTTCATAAAAACTTTAATGGCCAGTTTTCATAAACAAGGTCTATTTAAAATTCTCAGAACAAAATTAAGTTCAAAACAAAATCAAAGAACAAATAAGAAAGGGTAAGCGACTGGCTCAATTTACCCCAGAACTTTAGGCTCAAATTACCCCAACTCCTAACATTTTAACAAACTTGCATCATCCTGCAGTTTAAAGCTAGCATAATGAGCAAAATGGATAATTCTTCATATATTTGTGGTCACATTACCAATTTTAGCACATTTAAACTGCATTTTGGAAGTTCAAACTTGGGGCACCATAGAAGTCCATTATATGGAGAAAAACTTTGAAATGTTTTCCTCAAAAAACATAATTTCTTTACGACTGAAAAAGGAAAGACATGAACATCTTTGATGACAAAGGGGTGAGTACATTATCTATAAATCTTTGTTCTGGAAGTGGACTTCTCCTTTAAAGAAGTCGTTCACTTCTAGAACAAACATTTAAATATAATGTACTCACCCCATTGTCATCCAAGATGTTCATGCCTTTTTTTCGTCAGTCATAAAGAAATTATATTTTTTGAAGAAAACATTTCAGGAAATTTTTCATATAGTGGTGTTCAATGGTGCCCACAAGTTTGAACGTCCAAAATGCAGTTTCAACGCAGCTTCAAAGTAATCTAAATGATCCCAGCCGAGGAATATATACACGTATATAATTTTTTTTGATGCTGTATTGAAATTGCATGTTGGACGTTTAAACTCGCAGGCATTACTGAAGTCCGTTATATGGAGATCATTTCTGAAATATTTTCCTCAAAAAATTTACTTCTTAATGACTGAAGAAAGAAAGGCCAGACAAATATCTAGCATGCTAAATATCTGGACCAGTTGGCCGACTCGACATCACATTTTGTCAGGTGTCCCAACGAGCTACCGCCAATGAGAGAGCAAGGCATGGGTTAAGGTCAGCAGAAGAAAAGCGGCAGCAGCAACATGGCTTTAAGAAAAGTGTCAAAGAGGAAAAATTGAGAAATGGAGCAACATTTTTCGGGACAGATCATTGCGCAAACATCTTGCAGCGCTAATTTCCTCGCAACATATGTTTTTTTAATAAATTACTCCTGTTTCATGTGTGTTTTCATGAAAAAAAGTGTTTGGGGACCAGATAGAGTCATTGGGTGACAGTTGTTGTCAGCTCGTGTAGCCCCCTCTGTTGCGGATCATTTACGTAGTGTTATGTAGTATGAACACCACAACGACTTCAAGATAGACAGCAAGTCATGTAGTCTGAACATGACAGCGATCTGCTGACATTAAAAGTCGTGTAGTGTGAACTTAGTTTAAGGCTGTATAGAAACAAGGGACGGCTCAACTTCCCCACAAGGTCTAATCACCCCGCTAGGGTGATTCAAATTTTATCAATTAAATTGAATTGAATGTTTTGCCTAGATTTTTTATTTTTTTTTAGAAATTGAGCAATCACAGTTTTTAATAGAAATATAATAGAATGTTAGAATTAGACACTTTGACAGTATGCCAATGATAACAGTAAAGAGAAAAGAACGATCCAACCACATGTCGGCACATCATTAGGTGCCATTTACACAGAATGTGTAAACTTGAGCAAAACGTTTTCATAATGCTGTTTCATGCACGAGACACTGCAAGAGACGTGAGCACAACAGTCAAAGGCATCCATGTTTACATTAAAAAAAAAAAAAAAACAATGAAAAAGCATTGCAATCAAATAAACCTGTAAAGAACTACTACTGTATGTCGAATATTTTATGTCTGTATTATGGTGACAGGCTGAAAGCGACTGTTCACTGTTTTTACAGAACATTCATAGTTAATAATAGTCTACAGGTGTTATACCGTCATTTAGAATTTGAATTACCTTGACTTTCAGACTTTTTAAAAGCATTTTCCTCATATTATTTCTTAACATATAGTATGTATAAAACAAGTTTGTCAAAGATGTAGTTGTAGTTCATGCATCTTTTCTGCAAAAATATTAAACAAGCAGTTTGTTTAACATTTACATCATGGTGCACTTGGAATAGAATTTTCTTTAACTAAAGGGTTAATAAAGAAAAAGTTACTTGAACCATGTTGTAGTTACATTTTCAAGTTGACTAGTTTTAAACCATAAAAAAATCAAGAATCGGTCAAACCTTCTGAAAAAATTGAGATTTGAATTTTTTACCATATCGCCCAGCCCTACACCCCGCTCTCCTGTATACATTTTAAATGTTTAATTGTTTAGATATTAGGAATAAACAAAGAAGGCCTGTTATGCTAAAAACTTACCACAACGCTCATGTTGGCCAGTCTGAGGTGAAGCTTACTTATGCCTTTATGAGCCGGGGAAATATCCTGAGGGCCGCTAAATGGTGACACTGTGATTGTGCGTCCCACAGGAAGTATAGGAAGACTGTCTGTGAATCCCCCGTCTATCCATTTCTGAGGAAAATGACATTTTTAAATACACTTTCATTAAAAGGTTTGAGGTTGGTAAGATTTTTAATTTTTGAAAGATGTCTCATCATTCTGTTATGCTCACCAAAACTGCATATTATTTGATCAAACATACAGTAAAATGAAACATATTATTACAATTTAAAATAGCCCATTTTTGTTTAAATATATTGTAAAGTGTAATTTATTCCTGTGATGCAAAGCTGAATTTTCAGCAGCCATTAATCCAGTCTTCAATATCACATGATCCTCCAGAAATCATTCTAATATGCTGATTTGCCACTTGAGAAACATTTATTATTATCAGTGTTGAAACAGCTATTCTGCTTTATATACAGCGGGTAAAATAAGTATTGAACATATCACAATTTTTCCCGGTAAAAATATTTCTAAAGGCGCCGCTGACATGAAATTTTCACCAGATGTCGATATGAAACCAAGCAAACCATACATACAAATAAAACAAAACAAATAATTTCAGAAATTAAGTTTTGTGTAATAAAATGGAATGACACAGGGAAAAAGTATTGAACTACTGAAATTTATTTAATACTTTCTACAAAAGCCTTTGTTGGTAATGACAGCTTCAAGACGCCTCCTGTATTTAGAAACTAGTCTGATACATTGCTCAGGTGTGATTTTGGCCCATTCTTCCACAGAGTCTTTAAATCTTGAGAGTTCTGTGAGCCTCTTTTATAAACTCTGATCTTTAGTTCCTATTTTCTGTTGGATTCAAGTCAGGTGATTGGCTGAGCCATTCTAGCAGCTTTGTTTTCTTTTTCTGAAACCAATTGAGAGATTCCTTGGCTGTGTTTGGAATCATTGTCTTGCGGAAATGTCCACCCTTGTTTCATCTTCATCATCCTGGTACTGTAGCTGTTGGGACTGAACCAGCTAATATTAATTTCCACTGACAAGGGGCAGGATTGCTTTCTAATTACTGACAGATTTCAGCTGGCGTCTTGGCTTTCCATGCCTTTTTGCACCTCCCTTTCTTCATGTGTTCAATACTTTCTCCCTGTGTCATTCCATTTTATTACACATAACTTAATTTATGAACGTATTTGTTTTGTTTTCTTTGTATATATGGATTACTTGGGTTGTTACCAACATCTGGTAAAAATTTAAATTCAACAGCACCTTTAGAAATATATTAAACCAGGAAAAATTGTGATGTGATCAATACTTATTTTACTCGCTGTATTTGATAAATAGAAATTTCAAAAGAACAGGATTTATTTCAAATAGAATTTTTTGGTAGGATCATACAGTGCCCTCGACAAATATTGGCACCCTTGGTAAATATGAGCAAAGGCAGCTGTGGAAATAAATCTGCATTGTTTATCCTTTTACTCTTTCATTCAAAATTCTAATCTTTCATTTAAGTAAAAAGATAAAAAGTAGGGGGAAAATCTCATTATGAAATAAATGTTTTTCTCTAGTTCACATTGGTCATAATTATTGGCACCCAATTATTGCAAAGTCCTTTTCCCAAGATAACAGCTCTGAGTTTTCTCCTATAATCCCTGATGAGTTTGGAGAACACCTAACAAAAGATCAGAGACCATTCCTTCATACAAAATCTCTCCAAATCCTTCAGATTCCCAGTTCCACATTGGTGCTTCTCCTCTTCAGTTCACCCAACTCATGTTTTAAAGGGTTCAGGTCAGGGAACTGGGACGGCCATGGCAGAAGCTTCATTTTCTCCTCAGTGACACATTTTTGTGTTTGTACTGGATCATTTCCTGATGGAATATCTAAAAACGTCCCATTATAAGATTTCTAACAGTGGCAGTCAGGTTTAGATTTTTTTTTTTTTTTTTCTATCTCTTAGTATTTGCTAGAATCCATGATGCCACGCATCTAAACAAGATGTCCAGGATCTCTGGCAGAAAAATAGGCCCAGAACATTAAAGATCCAGCAGTTTATTTAAATGTGGGCATGGGGCATTTTTTATCCCTGTTTGCACCAAACCCATCTTGAGTGTTTGCTGCCAAAAAGCTCTTTTTTTTTTTTTTGTTTCATCTGACCATAGAAGCCAGTCCCATTTGAAGTTCTAGTCGTATCTGACAATTAAATATGCTGGAGTTTGTTTTTGGATGAGCGAGCAGGATTTCTCTGGAAACCCTCCTAAACCACATGTGGTGATGTAGGGGCTATTTGAATTTTTTTTTAGGCTTTCTGGCCCCAAGACTCAACTAATCTCTGCAATTCTCCAGCTGTGATCCTTGGAGAGTCTTTGGCCACTCACCGTCCATTATGACAATATAGACACACGTCCTCTTCTAGGCAGATTTGTAACTTCTTTAGTTGATTGGAACTTCTTAATTATTGCCCTGATGGTCGAAATGGGAATTTTCAATGCTTTAGCTCTTAAGGGAATTTGGCCTTTGTGTTCCTCATATTTAAAATCCTGTGCAACAGGAAGTTATGGCTGGACAGTTTCATGCTCCTAGTTCCACC
The DNA here is from genome assembly GCA_036247105.1 of Cirrhinus mrigala. NCBI lineage: Eukaryota > Metazoa > Chordata > Actinopteri > Cypriniformes > Cyprinidae > Cirrhinus > Cirrhinus mrigala. The sequence goes on along the minus strand of CM070007.1, from coordinate 23,249,826 downwards.
CTGGTGTGCTAAAAAAATGCAAATATGAATGGGAATCTATTTCAGAGATATTTTAGTCATAAGAATTTCTAGGGGTGCCAATAATTGTGACCAACGTGAACTAGAGAAAAACATTTATTTCATGAGATTTTTCCCCCCAATTTCCATTGTTTTATCAAGGGTGCCAATATTTGTGGAGGGCACTGTTTACATGTTTTTACTATCAATTTAATGTGTTCTTGCTGAATAAAAGTATTCATTAAAAAAACTTAAATCTTACTGACCCCAAATTTTTAAATAGTAGCTTATTTGTCAAAACATTAGCAATTACAATTCATCAAACATTTTATTCATATTAACCGCAGATGCAGAATAATAACATACTGTATATCGATAATTGCTGAGAAAAGCCCACAAAAATAAGGATAATATTATTTTCATATTACATATTTGCTGTTTGAGTAAATCACTGGATATATATTGCAAACAGTGGCTTTACTAGTCAATATATGTGACCCTGGATCACAAAACCAGTCGTAAGGGTCAATTTTTCAAAATTGAGATTTATACATCATCTGAAAGCTGAATAAATAAGCTTTCCATTGATGTGTGGTTTGTTAGGAAACCTGGAATCTGAGGGTGCAAAATATTGTAAAAATCAAAATGTTGAGAAAATTGCCTTTAAAGATGTCCAAATAAAGTTCTTAACAATGTATATTACTAATCAAAAATTAAGTTTTCATATATTTACAGTAGCAATCTTTACTTTATTTCCTAATGATTTTTGCCATAAAAGAAAAATCAATAATTTTGACCCATACAATGCATTTTTGGCTATTGCTACAAATATACCCCAGTGACTCAAGACTGGTTTTGTGGTCCAGGGTCACATATTGTTTTATTGGTCCTCAAATCCTCAGCGATCTGTTTTTACAATAAAGTTGCCAATTTGTCTCAGATAAATTTAGAATCCAGTCAAAATGCACACTATGTATTTTGTAGATATAAAGCAAAACATTCTTTCCACTTGGGAAGAAACCATGTATGTCAGTATTTAATTTTATACATTCATAACAATTGTTGTAGGTGAATGGGTTTTAAAGGGCATATTCTCTGTTTATCTATAGATTACCACTAAAAGGAAAAAAAAAAAATCTAGTTTTTGTTGTTGTTGTTGTTGTTTGTTTAACACATTTTAAAGCATTGCTAATTTTTTAACTAAATTAATGTTAAACAGAGCATTACAAAACATCAAATTTATAACCGCCAAGAATTTCTGTTTGGACTCTACAAGTCTTCATCATGTTAAAAGAATAGAACAACTTGATGTTTTCCCACGAGTGCACACTTGATTTACGCCAAATTGCTTTGGCGGAAAATACCACAGCATTTGGCTGCTAATGTAGTTTTATCAGACCTCTGTCAGTGGAGAGAACAAGCAGAACCAGAGAGTTGGTCTGCTCATTCATCTAAATAAATCCAAACAGTTCAAATCTAAACAGGAGCTCTCAGCAGAGCCACATAAAGTACTGGAGCCAAGAGAGTTGGTCGCAAGATACCATTACCTGCCCTTGGAACTCCACTGGCTTCACTCCAGCATAGACAGGCACGAAGCAGCTGGCCAAGAGCACCTTTAAAAACAATACAGTCATAATACATCAGGAGAATGGACAGACGGAGGACTAGTAGGTTATAAGGGTACATGATTTATAAAAGTGTCTGTGATAAAGGAGAAAAAAAAAAAAAAACGAAGTGGAAACTTGTGCAAACATTACCGTAAAAATATTTTCCTTACAACCATTTTTTATACAGACGTAAAAAGGTTTTATATACTCTACTGTCTAAAAGCATGAGGTCTATAATATTTTTAAAATGTCTATTATGCTCACCAATTTGAAAAAGTAAAAAAAAAAAAAAATTGGGGGAAAAAAGTAAAAACTAATATTAAATAAATAATATGAAATATTATGAAATATTATGATATAAAATGTATAGAAAAATAATTTCTATATTTTATATAACAGTAACATTTTAAATTATACTTTATTACTGTGATATTAAAGCTGAATTTTCAGAACCATTCTACACCGCAGACTTCAGTGTCATATGATGCTTCAGAAAAACAAAAAAGCAAAAATACTTCATATTTGTACATTTTCTTTGATTAATACAAAGTTATTATTTAAACATTTTTCAAAACGCATGCATTTTTAAATGCTTTTTTTTTGCATAATGGTAAGATGATTTTCTTGGTCACACTTGCAGTTCTTCAAATATGAACTAGCAGTAAAAAATGTTTTGTTAAATTATTTTTTGCTCTAATAAATAATAATAACAATAAAATACTGCTTTAATATATCATCCATTTAAAAAAATAAATAAATCTGTGGAAGCCCATTTCTGCCACAGAATTAAAAATAAAAAAGGTATTTGCGACTTTTTATCTCAGCATTCTGACTTTTTTTTTCTCAGAATTGCATCATACAAAGTCGCAAGTCTGAGAAATAATCAGCAGTGGGCTTTATAACTCGCAATTTTCAGTTTAAATCTTACAATTCTGAGAAAAAAAAAAATCTGAATTGCGAGAAAAAAGCCAGAATTATGAGTTTATATTAGCATTGGGCAACGATTAATCACGATTAATCGCATCCAAAATAAAAGTTTCTGTGTACATAATATATCTATGTGTACTGTGTATATTTATTATGTATATATAAAGACACACACATACAGTATATATTTTGAAAATATTTGTATATATTTATATTCATATAATTTATATTATATATGAACATATTTAATATATAAACAACATATATGTCTTAAATATACAGATAATAAATATACACAGCACACACATATATAATGTACACAAAAACGTTTATTTTGGATGCGATTAATTGAGCAATAGTTCAAATATCACAATTCTAACTTTATAACTTACAACTGCGAGTTTTTATGTGACATTTCTGAGAAAGAAAGTCAGATTTACGAGTTTATATAATGCAGTTATGAGAAAAAAATAAAGAATTATGAGATAAAAAGTCGCAATTACCATAAAAATCTAAGTGACTTTTATTTAAGAAATGTTAAAAATAAATATATTTAAGTAATTGTACCTATAGATAGCATTTTAATGTATTTTTAAATAAAGACACATCTTTTACACATAAAGAAAAAGAGGGCCAAAAAGACCGTTTGTATCATTACGTTAGATGGACTACTGCAGCACCAGTGCAATTTGTTCGTTATTTCAGATGGGAATGAATTAATGAACTCAGCAGCAATTTTCCACAGCAGTAACTCGGTCCAGTGACGGCACTTATGATGTGTCTAATTGAATAGGCAAGTTCCCTTTGGGTTGCGGGCATTGCTCTGCAAGCTGCAAGATAAATCATTGTCTATTGACCTCAGGCTTGAATACCTTAATGAGATGTTCCCTTGAGGTGAAGCTGGACACCATGCTGTTCTTGCGTGTCTTTGAGTGCGTTATTGAAACATGGAGCCGTTCATTGGCTAACTGGTGGGCATTGGGCGGGAGAATCTCTTCGATACCCTCCCTAGGGGAAAACCAAAGGACAGATGCTCGTTTGTTGTGTTTGCATAATTAACAACCTCAGTGAAAACCATTTTTCCCTCAACATCATATCGTAATTACACAATCTGTTGGCCGAACCACTGAGGTAACAGAGGAGAAATAAGGAAAGAAAAATCCACTCAATGTTCCATTCCAAGGATATTTCATCAAAATGGATGAAGTCTGCTATCCGCTCCAAGCGGTGCGTCAAGATTATCAGAAGCCCTCAGAGGTTTGTGCACATCACAGATATTATTTCCTTCAACAGAAAGAGAGAAAAAAACTCTACCGTTTCATATCATGCCAGCAGTATCAGCGATTTCACAAGTAGCACTGAGGAGGTGACACATTATAGTATCAGAATGGCACTATCTTCAGACCATTCAGACCTCAATCTACTGGAGCCAGTTCTTTCCTATAGCTCTCCACAGCTGTGCGAGGCCGAGTATGAAAAAAAAAAAATCGATTTCATGTACGTGTGAAACGAATGAGTTCTGCAAAGCACGCATGAAGTTACTTCTTGTTTCTTTCGCTTTGTGTGTGTCTCTCACATCAATTTACACCTCCACACACATGCTCTCTCTTTAAAGAACATTTTCAAGTTAATGTTAAAAAGAGTGCTTAATACTCACGGAGGCCAATTAAACAAGAATGCAACATTGCCTAATCAACTCTCTTACAAAAATGACTGCAATAAAGAAGGAAATTATCATTTGAGTTTGTGCTTCATTGCACTTATTTGTTATAAAGAGATTTTGTTCCTATTTTGGCCCCGGAACGTTTTTACATATGTTTGGCATCATCCTTTCATCTCAGTTTTCTAAATGTCAATTTCTAATTGTATGACCTAATTAAAATGGTCTGTTGTACCCTGTTCATGACTGCACCTTTTAAATGGTAATTCCACTTTTCTTTAAATCAACACTGGATGCCATTTACTGCAGTGTTCATTTCGTCAACGAAGGCGATGAAAAATATTCGTTCGTTTTTCTGTGACTAAGACGAGACGTTGATGAGCTAAAACTTATATCTGATGATAAAAACTACGACGGAATTTATGCCGCGTCTTCGTTAACAAGACGAGAAGGGACTACAATGTTATTTGAGGACTATGGGACATTCAAAATACATCCTATAGGCTAAGTTAACTGTCTTGTCTTTCAAAATGTGCGTCCCTGTCATTGGATCATAAGGGACGTTTGGATATCTAGTCTTAGTATGACAGCCGCAGTGGCCAGTCTAATGTCTAAATGTCTTATCGTGTTGAGTATCTCACGTAAGTACAGTCAGTTATGGATTAAGTGAATGTAAACAGGTGGGTGAAAACTGAATGTGTCAGTATTACATGCATGTCTTCCGTCTTAAAGGGACAGCATTCTTAATGAAATACCTATCTGTGTCATTAATGTTAACCAAAAAGATGTTAAATAAATGTACACATGTTAAGTAAATCTTCTGTATCTGAAAAAGGAGTTTAATTTGTATCTCTACCCAGAAATGAAAATTGTCAGAATTTATTCCAGTTTTTCCAAATTCAATCCTTGATTCAAATTTCTCATAAGCTTAATTGAGAGAAGAATTAATGACTATTTTTGTTTGAAGACTATAAAATAGCTAGCAAAATATATGCTGGTAGCTGCAGTTTGGCTAAAAGTAATGACTAAAAGTTGACAAAAATGTAATGACTTTTTGTCGACTAAAATTAGACTATGAAAGACTAAAGTGTGACTAAGACTATTAAGCATTTTCTTCTCGAGATAAAGACTAAAACTAAATCAAAAATGCCTGTCAAAATTAACACTGATTTGCTGGTTGTCAGAAGCTTTCAAATGACACGAGACCTAGATCGGTGGATCTGTAAAGGAACTGTTAATAAATAAATATATGTGGTTATTTTCTCAATCTCACATTGTTCCAAAGTCTTCACATTTTTTTCTGTGGAAAACGAAAAAATTTTAAATTATGCACTGTTTTTTCTCCTTTTTGTAATTACAAATAATGGAAGACAGGAGGCATGTTCCATTCAGTTGAAAGAGCCCTGCGAACCAGACTTTACAAGGTATTCTGCTATCTTAATCAAAAGTATATGATCAGTTTAAAGTGCACTATGAACAGTATAGGGAACATCGATACAGCACAGGAAGTGGTGAGGGAAATGGGTACCTGTAATTGCACATCAACCCATTATTGCAATATGTTTGACTAAAACGCAGTGAAAGTATGCTCCATTGTTTTTATTGAGTTTAATTAGTCACAAATGTGGTTTGTGTGCTGTTGTTTACAGGTATAAAGTGCATGGCACACGCTGTTCATTATTACAGTTACATTTATTTTCATATTAAACATCACAACTGATAATTATCATGTATAATTCATATATATGAACTCATATACCATATATAAATTTATAATTCCTAAATATGTTATAAACACATACAGCATTACATACAGATATTTACGAATGTAAAAAAAAAGAAAATCTAGATTACGAGATTAAAGTCATACCATTTTAAAAATGAAGTAAAAATTTCGAGAAAGAAGTTGAAATATTTTGACAATAAAGTCTAAATATTTTGACAAAAAGTAAAAATTATGAGAATAATTATGAGAATTATGAGATAATAAAAAATATTTTTAGAATAGTCAAAATTATGAGAATTAATTCATAGCAATTATGAGATTACAGGACAATAATGTGTTTTTCACAGTCTTTAATGTGGCGTGACAGATCGCTGTATTCGCTTCAGTTTAAGCGGCATGTGAATCAGTCATTTTTCCGATTGCAATGAGACATTTGTTTCATTAAATTAGGCTATACTGTTTTATTTTAAATTCTTTCTGATGTTCCTTCACGTTTATACCATGCTATAAACTTGAATTAAAGATGAAAAACAGATTTATATATTTTGTGATAAAACTGACAGAAATTGAAAGCTGAGCTGTGTTATAATAAAAGTAACAACGCACAAAATTATTGTGATTACTGGGTGGCTGGCGCAGTACAAATAATGAATAGAAGACGTTAAATATTATTTCCGATCATTTACTGCATTACACTGTGAATAAAACAGCTTGTGAATAGTCACTTATATACCTCAGAAAAGACAAAAATATAACTTGTATATTTTTATGTTAAAGAGTTGGAGTTCACTTCAACCTTTAAAACGTTTTACTGTTGTTTTTAGTTAAATACATGTGAGGAATTAAAGATTGGATGCCACAGACATTTTTTTACGGAGTAGGTGGTGGAATTTTCACAAAGAAATCAGTATAATTTAATGAAACGAATGTCTCATTGTAATCGAAAAGACAACTGATTCACATGAATACAGCGATCTGTCCTGCCACATTAAAGACCGTGAAACACATTATTGTATTTTGCTGCAACTAACGGATTTTGAAAGCTGAGACTTTGTTTTATATCAAAAGTACCAAAAGCACAATGTGTATTGCTATTATTGGGTGGCTGGCACACTACAAATAGGCCTAATGAATGCAATCAAAGATATGAAATATTATTTCCAAGCATACTTTACCTGCGAGTATAACAACATCTCCTGGTGCTCATTTGTATGTGCAGACTATATCAAAATATTACTTTAATTGCTACAATTTAATTCTGGTATTTTCAACTTTATTCTCTGAACATTTCGATTTTATTCTCATAATTTTAGATTTTTTTTTTTTTAAGATGTATTGGAGTATCATATCTCAAACTCCTCTAAAAAGAGCAACTCAAGTGACTAGTGGATGTTTGCAGGTTGTTCCAAATGAATGTATTTTGTCAAGTGAACAGATATCCTGTGCTCAGGAAATAGGAAGCACTAAATACTGCATGAGGCCTCTAATTGCAACAAAGCTTGGAGCTTTCAAGCTTCAAAAAGTTGTTAAACAGAAGTAAAAATATAAGTCCATCATAAAATGACTTAAGGTCTGTAATCCAAGTCCTAATATAATTATTTAAGTTTATTTAACAACCAAATCAGTGTGGTTTGTTAACGAATTATTTAAGCTGATTTTGTGTTCTAAATAAACAGATTCACTGAAAGGGAAAGACTCAAGCAAACAATCTGTTAATGAATTCGACATTGTTACTAATGTGAGTGCAGTTTGTGAAAAATAGAGCTTTGTATAAAAAAAATTTAATTTACACCTTTTGATACTTTATTGTGCATTTACATATTTTTAAAGTCCCCATTAATCATAATTCTGTTGAAAAAAAGTGACCAGTACATTATTATAAAATTCTCCTTTGATGTTCCACAGAATAAAGCAAGTCATATAATGTTAAATGACAGAATTATTTATTTTTTATTATATTTTATTATTTGTTATTTTTTAATAAACTGTTTTTTTTATTATTTTTATTTTCAACTTGTTAGTTTATATGGCTTGTTTATATGTTAAATATCTGGGATTACATCATTTTTTATAATAATAGCAGGACAAAAGAACACCCACTCTCTTCAGCAATAAAGGCCCTTGACATCTGCTTCCACTATAAAAACTAAATGATACTTAAGACTGATGTTTTACAGCAATTACAAAAGCCTCTACAACGTCAATTTGAAGAAATAGGACAAAGAGCTTTAATTATTTTACAAATGCATTTTATTTAAAACTTGCATTTGGCAACAGGGCAAAAACATGAAAGCATGACAACAGTAGCGTAAAAATGTTTTAAGCCATTTGCAATTAACTTGAAGGACTTGAAAAAACACTGAAATTTCTTTAAGTGTGTGACAAGGAGTTTCAGTGCAGGATCATTTTGATCCAGCCCCGGTACTATCACAATATTCTAACACCATTTTGAAATTTAATTTGATTTGAAATGAGGTGAATATCAGTAGTGTGAAAGAAACAGCTGAGTAGGATATCTTACCTAGACAGCCTTTCTGATTAAAATTCTGCATTGCAGGAAAGAAAAAAAAAAAAAAGGTTTCAAAAAGCCCTCTGGGGTTAATTTCAACACCCTACTGAATTGTGTTTCGTTCGATCAAAAAATTATGTCTGAGAGCTGCATTTACCTCAGTTCAAGCATAAAGTCATATCCTGGCGTCACAGCTCCAAACCTCTGACTCCTTACATTGCTGGCAAACCTGTAGGTGAATTCCTTACAATTCTGTGTGAAAACACAAATCCAGAACATACAGGTAAAGAACTCAGTCAGTTTATGTGCATGAGCATTGGTGATGCAACTGTGAGAAATCGTTATTTTCTATAGATCTGTTGGCTTGGCACATCAATCTGTTTCAAGTCTAAACAGGTCAGTCTGTTTCTGAAGCACTATGAGGGTCCATGCTGTTATGAAGTAACTTTTAAGCTCTGTTTTTCATATTTGGAATTCCACCAAGAACATGGCAAAAAAAATAAATAAATAAAAAAATGCATTAGTAAAATGTTAAAATTCAATGCCAAGATTAGTTTTTTACTCTTTTTTTTACTTACATTTTACTTATTACTTATACTCTCTCTCTCTCTCTCTCTCTCTCTCTCTATATATGGCATCCTATATATTTTATGTAGTTTTGTTGTTGTTTCTTCAAATATTCTAGGGTGCAACTGACTGTCTTTACCTGTAGTTTATCAGGAGCAGTGATCATTACAGTGGCCACTAAAGCACCAGCTGAGGCTCCAGCACAGGCTTTTAAAGAGGACAGCAGTTTATCTCCATGTCTCAGAAACGCCTCTGTTACTCCCAGATGATATGCTCCTAAAAACCCAGCCGCAGCAAAAGATAGATTCACCGCCGTCATACCTGTAAACTGATAGATAGATATTTTAACTTCAAGTTTAAAGATTAAAACTGGAATCTGTGTGTTGCTTGGCTTGGAGAGTTCTCGAGAGACATACAGGTCAGACCATGATTTCATATGTGCCCTTGATATAGTCTGTACGGTCAAATAGTGTAGCCTACGTCTGCAGTTTACAAATCTTCATTACGTGTTAGATTTGATAAACTAAAGCCATTTAGTAAGGTGTCAGAATGTGGACGTAATTATTTTTATCTGCCCAATTAAATTGTTTAACGTTACTTACTTTACATACGGGACATCATTAGTTTGTGCTTTCAGGGCACTAGTTTTGTTTGACAACACAGCAAAGCACGTGTGTATCCAACTTCCTTGTTTAGACGTTTCAAAATAAAAGTCATTTTAAAAGTACCGTAATGTATAGTCAGCCGGAGTGCACTGCCCCTTTGTAATATCTCACTTACATTATGAAGTTTAACACAGGAGCTTAGTAACTAATTAATTATCTGTAATAAACTGTCTATTTATATTTACATGTGTTAAAAAAAAAACCAAAAAAAAAAAAAAATCATTTAGGGGTATGGCTAGTATATATATATATATATACATACGTGTGTGTGTGTGTGTGTGTGTGCGTGTGCATGTAGCTCAAAAAAAAATGTAATATCATGAAAAAGTTTATGCACTCTTAGCACAAATTACAGCATCAGTGAGGTGTGGCATGGAAGCGATCAACCTCTGGCACTACTGAGACACTTTTCAGTTCCTCTGTATATTTGGATCGACTGCTTCTCATCTTTCTCTTGAAAATATCCCATAAATTCCATATAGGGTTTAGGTCAGGCATGTTGGCTGGCCAGTCAAGCAAAGTAATATCATGGTCAGCAAACCACTAGGAAGTGGTTTTGGCACTGTGGGCAGGTGCTAAAGTCCTGCTGAAAAACTCAACAGTCTTCCCCATTACTGTGGTTTCAAAGAACAAGAGATACCTGGAATTTATATTGTAGGGATGGTCATTTAATGAAATTCAAATGTAAAAATTCTTATACTGTACTTTGAGATACTAGATTTTTGACTTTCATGAGCTGTAAGCTCTAATCATCAAAGTTAAAACAAACAAACAAACAAAAAAACATTTGAAATCTTTTAATAAATCTAGAATATATGAAAGTTTCACTTTTTGAAATAAATTACAAAAAAAATTTCTTTTTCACGATATTAAAATTTTTTGAGATTAACATATACATAGTACATCAGGGATGCTTCTTCCGAGAAGGCAAGACAGTGTCTATATTAATATATCATATAACATTATATAATCAAAATATAACATTAAAAAGTGTAAACACTGTCAAACAGGGACACCAACAGGTAAAGTCTGTGTCTCTCGCCTCCCCTGAGCCCACTGAGTTTTAACAGAGCACCTAAATTGTGCTGTGAGTTTGATGGGTGGTAATTGAGAATAAAATTGGGTGAAAGTCATGTGAGAGAGGCAATGCCTCTATGATTGGATATGACTGGTTATGTTTGACTGTGATTGGTTCATGTGAAAAATCCCGCCTCTTGTGTTTATGTGTTCCTCATTCGTGAATCAGTCTGAATGAACAATATAATGGCATAAATGGGAAGACTAATTAAAAAAAAAGTAAACAACTCACACACTTAGATATAACCAATTTGTTACATCAAATAATGCTTAAAAGGCCCTGAAAACATGATCTGTGGGTGTTTTTAGTGAGTAAATCTCTGTGACCAATACCCAGCTTTGATGACTGATGACCTGAAAAAAAAAAAAAGAAAAAAAAAGAAAGTTAAATTAAAAAGCATAGATGAACATAAGTTCACAATTAAAATATATTGTTTAAATTGTTACTGTTACTGAGTTATTATTTTAATAAACGTAAAATGCTTAAAAAGACCAACTTGATGATATTCATACATGGCTTTAATAAACAGAATGTTGACTGCATTATATATATATATATATATATAAAGAATTCTTTCTTTTTCTGAGAGTGTAAGAAATGTTTATTTAACCAAGAAAATGTGACAGGGACATTATTTATTTATTTTTATTTATATTGTTATGTGTCAGTTGACAACTGTTTTTAAAAAGATATTGAATGTTTACTCATGTACAGTAACATGTCAACCTCATGACATATCACAAATAATGGATAAAATGTCATGTAGACAAAAGTGAGATCTAAACAGCCTTCACCAACATTCGAGCACAGTACATTTAGACTGAGTGACTAAATGTGCTGAGCATTAATTCATGATTTCAAATGACTTTAGTGTCTCTCCTAGCCTTGCAATAAACAGATGCAGTAATGCATTATATAGTGAAGCCCCTGAGATAAAGACTTCTCATTAGTTATTAAGAAGCATAACCTTGGCTAAGATTGAGAGGGCCTTTGTGGTTTAATTGTTCTTGCCCTGTCTAGATCACCTCTTCATTGCTCAAAATCACTTCACAAGCATGTAAGGTGCTAGAGGTTGTGTGTGTGGGTACACTCATTGTCTGCCCATGAAATATCTTAGGACTTGTCCCAGTTGCCGCACTTAATGTGGACTTTAGGTCCCATGGCCTTTGACGCATGTGTTCCTGAAGTCCACAAGGCTGCAGGGTGTCCCATTTGTCATTTTAGATTTCAGAATAGTGCTTGTGAGCTGTGTTGAGGAAGCTGCTTTGAAATGGTACCTTGGAAAGCTACTGTTTCGAAGATATAGCTAGCTACAGACTACAAGGTCAGAACAAACTAGTAGCTAAAAGCACTGACGTTACTTAAGGGCGCAATATTTAACCATCCAGTAATGTAAATTATAATGTAAAGGGATAGTTAGTTAAATTAAATTCTATTATTTACTCATTGCACCAAAAACTGTCAGACTCTCTTTCTTTTGTGGAACACAAAGAATACATTCCGAGAAATGTGGTATTGTTTTATTTCTTCATACAGTTATCTTCAAACAGCATTCTTCAGAATATCTTCTTTTATGTCACACAGAAGAGTCATACAGGTGTGGAACAACCTGAGGGTGAGTATATGATGACAGCATTTATTTATTTATTTATTTTGGGGTGAACTATCCCTTTAATTAAAACCATATTTGAAGTAAAATGAATGAATGAATGAATCCAACTTTCCAACGCAACATATAAAGATAAAGGACCATTTGGATGAATATCGGTTCAAACTTTACAATAAGTGAGTGGACTATTTGAACTGATTTACTAGAGTTAATCACATTCACCAATTTTAAGAGACCAGTAGAGATTTTGACTAGTAGTGACTCACTAAAATATCGAGTGAGTGTTATAGCATTGCAACTTTTAATGAATTACTAATCTTGTACAACTGGAAGAAGATTGCGAGGGCTGAGGGTACGATTTGCGATGTTTTAGCAATCTACTGTTTAGAGGTTACTGTTACAATTCAAATATATTGCTAAATATAGGCACTACAATTAGCTATTTCCAGGTCTGTCTGTAATGATGTCTTTTCATGCCTTTTGTTTTTTTTGGATAAATGCTTATGGGCATTCCCCCATATCTAGTCAGATTGCTTTTTGTCTTTTATCTTGAGTCCCCGGAGTATAATTCCTCCAGTAGATTCTTAAGTCAGCACTTATTTCTCACAGACCCAAAACAATGCTTATTCTGCCATCGCTGTGGCTGCTTATTGAGGTGTCAGCATAAATTTCTTGCTCCTTTACTTCTGTTTACGGTTACATGTAATGTGCTGAAGATAAGTTATGGCTCAGGAGAGAATAATAAAACTGGCAAGTGTGTGTGCCTGTTAGCACATCTCTATGGATGTTTTCCAGGTTTAAAACACAGATGAGCATGAATGTGTAAGTAGGAACAGAAAAGGGACTGCAAACACTTCTTGATTTTGTCATTTACATGACAATCACATTTCAAGCTCTTGCATGAGGCTTTGAAATCTCAACAGCATGTGTTTGAAAAGCTTTTCATAGTAACAATAGCATGTGTAAGATTGCATTTAATGCAAACATTCCATTCCATTCAATTCCATTCCTTGAGTTTGATTGGTCAGTCTGCGTATGAAGAATACTAATATACAGCCCAACAGCAATAGGGGTTTACATTGTTGTATCACACTGCTTGTCTTGTTTTTATTCCAGACAGGCTGTTTGTTTGTGCACCATTGTGGAAAGGATTTTTCTTTTTCAGCAGTTTGTATCATTACACCAGTAGGTGGTAACAAATGGTATGCATCTTAGTAAGGCTGTATATCTTGGCTGCCATGTCTTCAAGCTCCTTCAAAGGCCGACTAAGTCTCAAGGATCCTTGGATGGCAGCCTTCATTTTGGATCCTTAATTTGGAGTATTGTGAAGGATGCATCAAGTGTATCCATTGCATCATCTAATCACCCACAATCCTTGGCGCACACATTTCAATTCACAAAAACTGATGGAAAATGAGTCGCCACTGAGTTTGTCCAATGTTCATTATGAAATGCAATACAAAATTGATTTTGGAGATGAAGGCATATTTTCTTTTGTCATAAATTAATCACATAATGCTTCATTTCTGGCAATATTTTCAGCTTGTTTGCACAGACACTATTGGAAGAGAGCTGAACTGAATGATGACTGAATCAGCTGAGTTTAACTGAAAATTTGACTGTTTGTTGTTGTCCTCTTGCAATATTTACAAACTATTTTCCTCTTTGACACTGTAAAGCTGCTTTTACTTGACTTAAACTGACCATAATGTGAGACCACAGATGGTTGTTATTCACCATTTTACATGATTAGAAAGTCAGATTTTTTAAGATAAAGTATTTTTCACAAATTAATTTTATAATTAATTGTGCCATGAGCAAGGGTGCAGAAACATCCTCGTTGCCATGTCAAGTTCCTAGACCAGGGACAGGCAACTTTGGTCTTGGAGTGCCGATGCCCTGCAGAGTTTAGCTCTAACCCTAAAAAAACAAAAACAAAAAAAAAAACAACACCTTCCTGTAGCTCTAGTAATTCTAAAGACCTTGGACCTTGATTAGCTTGTTCAGGTGTGTTTGTTCAACTCTGCAGGACAGCAGCACTCCACATGTCGTTCTAGCATTTAATGCTGAGAACTCTAGCCTAGAAACATCAGTAGCTCAGACCGATGCAGCTTTTCAGATTGAGAAACACTAACTGAATTATTTACTCAGCTGATTATAGACTTAGACCTTTCTGAAAATGGAAATCAACAAACTTGAGGTCTTTCAAATGAGATGCCTCAGGCAAATCTTGGGCGTATCTCGGCTTGACCGACTCTATAGCGAAACTATTCATTGAGAATGCTGTGACCAGAAACAGAAAAGACGTTTGCGATGGTTGTGTGCCGAATGGACAGCGCCTGACTTTCAAACTACTATGGCAGCTGGCCATAGTATGTGCTGGTATGTGCCAAAAAAGACCTGGGTGAAGAAGGTTGAAGACAGCCTCAAGAATTGTCATCTCACTCTTGCGGATACCAAGACCCTAACCAACGATCGTTCAGCATGGAGACAAATTGTGTAAGAGAGAGGATCAGAGAGAGAGACTCAGCTGATTTGTGTTTTCCATCAGCTATATAGTGTGGAAGTATGCACAGACTATCTGATACATCCACTTTCTTTAATTCAGTTCAATTCAGGTTTATTTGTATAGCGCTTTTAACGATACAAAACGTTGCAAAGCAGCTTCACAGAAAATTAAAGTTCTTACAAGTATAGTTAACAGTAGCTTACTAGTGGCGACTATGTTAAGTTGACATACATATGGCACTTTGAACGGTAACAGTAGTGCTGTATATTGTTGCTGTATATTGTTTCCGGGTTGGCATCATCTGAGGTCCTCTGAGGGGTTGGCATCATCTCCTCTTAGGTGTTCTGGATCCAGACTGAAGCTTGTGTAATTCCTAGTTACCACGGCAGAAACAGAACAACAAATGGGGACATAATTAGCGGAGCTGCTGTTCAACCAAGCAAAAATGATTTGTTTAACCCAAGCTAAAGAATAATAATGTGCATTTGATCAGATATAACTGCAGTACAAGATTATGAGGTGCATTTTTGAATGCTTGGTTAAAGAGATGTGTCTAATCTTAATCTAAATTTAAACAGAGGGAGGGTGTCCGAACTTCGAACATTATCCGGAAGGCTGTTCCAGAGTTTGGGAGCCAAATGCGAAAAAGCTCTACCTTCTTTAGTGGACTTTGTTATCCTAAGTATTACCAAAAGTCCAGAGTTTTGCGACCTTAGGCAGCGTGATGGATTGGTCAATGATAAGGTCTCAAAATAGCAACACCCCAACAATACACCTGAACACACCTTGTTTTCAGACCAGCACGGCCATGGGTGCACAAATGGGCACAAATGCATTTGCTTTTTAAACAATGTGGCGCAGGATGTAAAATTGACAACTACGTCAGGCTGAAACTAGGAATAAACACTTCAGTCGTGCCTGGCGCCACATAGTGCCGGGTGCATGATGGGGCCCTTAAGCTGGCCGCACACTAGATGATTTTAAGGCTGATTTTAAACCCAATTTGCACCTCCACATCCCCCCCCCCCAACGATTGGGGAGCATTGCCCATTTCGAGGCTTGTCGTAAACATTTTTTTTTGTCCAAAAAGTCCTCTGTTGTGTGGTGTCATTATGATTACTTAATTGCTAACAATCTAGACGAAGTGTCCCAAACTCAAATCGTAAATATCAAAAATGTTTGATATTTACGATTCTTGATCGGGCTTCCTCTACGTGATACCCGCGATAGCCAATGAGAGTGAGCAAGCATCACTTACCGGACATTGTGTGCTTTTATAGCTGAAACTTGGCAGCCAAAAAAATGCCACGAAAGCAGAATACATCACCCATATTCTTTCTTATACTCTCCCAACACGTGCTGGGAGAGCCAGATGACAATGCCAGTTGTCTTCCATTTGTTTTTCTTCTCTTGTCATGTTTGATCTTGCTAGTCTCTGTGAGATCACGTGTCACTGTGAAATCGTTCCTACCATTAACAAGTGTGTGGCGAGACTGGTGAAGGAGCTTGGTCTGGTGAAATCACCTAGTGTGCATGTTCAGAGGATTATAAGGCTAAAAATCGCTCCCATGGTTTTAAAATCTAGAGTGCGGCCAGCCTGACTTCTCTTTGATAGCAAAAGCACTCTTTGATAATCAAAACAAAGTGTCCATGTACACAAAGTGCAAATAGCTTGCTTTGTTGGCAGAGGCTATTTACACTAACCCCGCTCTCGAGCATCTGGTAGAGTTAGATGACTTTGCAAAAGACAATAGTTAAACAGCAGCTCCATTGGTGTAGGTAGTAAAGTGCTTAGCACTTACCTTTTGACGCAACAGACCCGAGTGCGAATCCGCCTTTTGCCGAACTCGTTCTTCTCCCTTTTCACATCACATATCATATTGAAAAGGCATTTAGTTTTAATAAAAAAATGAAGGAAATAATTGAAAAGTGGAAAATAATGTGCCTCATGGGTGGTTATTTTTTAGGTTTAGGTGTAGGGAGGGCTTTAATGTCCCAAAGAGGCATCCATTTAATAATTTTAATAAAACATATAATTTACACTCAATAAATTATTAGTGAATACTGTCTGCCACTAAGTAGTATAAATATAAATGTAACTACTCTTTTTGCAAAGAAAATACATAGTGTACATAGTCTATTTTTACATAGTGTAAATAGTCAATCGCTATTTGCACTTAGTGTAAACAGCATTTTGCTAAAAAATATTATTTTCACTTAGTGTGACTAGAATCCATTGCTCTTCACACTTCACACTTCACAGTGTAAATAGCATCTATCGCTATATACATAGTACTAATAGTCATTGCCTAATCAAAATGAAATATTCATGCTTTAAACACCCTTATCTCATTTAGTATACATTTAGTATTCCATTACAAACCATGTTCCAGATTACTATCTCAGACAGCTAATGATATAAAAAGCCCAACTCTTCAAGTTGATGGGATTAGTTACTTGTTTGTGATGGTGGGAAACAGGGGCTGTTTCAAAACACATTTTAAGACAGTCTTTGCACTGCAGTTTTAAGGAGAAAATGAATTTGCACATGGTTTGTCTTTAAGCATATTAAAAACACCAGGTATCAAATAACTTTCACCACAGGGGTTCTTTAAATGTTTCTTTTTTAAGGCTATTTAAGGTGATTTAAGGCTATAAGAATGATACATGTGACAATCGATTTCACTTTGAGGTGATTTGAATGAACAGAGTCCCTAACGTAAAAGTTTTTTCTCTGTGATCTTCCTGTATCTTCCTCAAGAGGCAATATACATTTTTGGCAGCATCAAGTTAATAAGGACAAATTCTTAATCATAAAAAGCTTCTCAGAGATATATGTCTGCCGAAAATAAGCTGTCTCTGCCTGTGCCTCAATAAAAATTATACTTTTTTAATACTCCATGTCGTGCTTAATCACAGCTAATTAAACTTTCCTAGCTAATACCTATCATAGGGGGATTAATTCTCATCCAGCAGATGGATAAACTGAGCTTTAAGGTGCTTGTTTTCACACAGTCGCTGACAAAGTCGGGGCAAGGTCACATACTGTAGATAGTGAAAATCTGCCCCTAAGATCAAATGGGCCCTTTAGATAGAACCGAAAGCCTACTCAAGGGGCAGCGAGGATGAAAGGAAATATGGAGGAGTGGGAATAGAGAGAGAGAGAGAAAGGACACAATAGAAGGGTGATGGGCCTATGCGAAGAAGAAAAAAGAAGAGATGATAGTGTGTGACAGGAACATGATGATGAGAAGGTGATGCATAGAGTGTAATATTTCAAAAGTGTAAGAATAGGGCTGATATACACTGATCTGTTCACAGTGAGCAGCAGACAAGATATGAATGGGAGTCCCTTTTTAATTTCATGCATTTTGACACATTTTGGAAAAAGCGGTGCTGCACTTAACAGACTGTTTCAACTTTACTAAGCAGATTCAAAAGTTTTGTAGCATAATTGTATTTCTACTTCTCACAAAGAACACCTTTTGTGAATAACAACCTTGGTATTTTATTAAATAGAATGTATATCTATACATTTACATTACACATGTATGCACTGAGAACCCTTGGGAACTGTCTCTTAAAAAATCTCTTTGACTCTTAATACTGTGTTGTTACCAGCTCTTTTTTTTTTTTTTTAGTGATATTTGTTCATGAGTCCTTTGTTTGTCCTGAACAGTAAAACTGCTCACTGTTCAGGTCAAAAATCCTTCAGGTCTCAGGTTGTTTTTCAGCATTTTTGTGTATTTGAACCCTTTCTAACAATGACTGTATGATATTGAGATCCATCTTTTCACACTGAGTACTATTGAGGGACTCATATGCAACTATTACAGAGGGTTCAAATACTTACTGATGCTCCAGAAGGAAAAACGATGGATTAAGAGAGAGGGGGTGAAAACTTTTTGAATTTGGAGATTAGGGTAAATTTGACAAATTTAGTCTTCTGGTAAACATGTGAGTATCTTCTGTAGTGCAGTACTACATAATAATAATAATAATAATAATAATAATAATAAAAAAGAAAGATATTTAGACAAAATAAGAAAACTCATTCAAAAAACTTTCAAACTTCAGAAAACTTTCATTCTCTTCAAAAGTTTACACCCCTGGCTTTTAATAGTTTTTCCTTCTGGAGCATCAGTGAGCATTTGTACCTTCTGTAATTGTTGCATACACTGTAAACAACAACAACAACAACAAAGTTGTTGTCAACTTAAAAGTAACATTTTAAGTTCACTCAACTCAAATAACCACGTTTTTATGTAGTGCAACTTAACGTGTCATGTTGACTAAACGTAATTTTTTTTTTTTTTTTTACACAGCGTATGAGTCCCTCAGTTGTCCTCACTGTGAAAAGATGGATCTCAAAATCATACAGTTACTGTTGGAGCATCATTATTTTCTCTTGTGGACAATATGTAAAAGTCTTTTTTTGTGAAATAGCTTACTCAGGTCAGTACTAAATAAAAAATAGCATGTGTTTTGTATGATCCCTCCTATTTTGGTAAAATAATTTACATTTGGCAGATTCTGAAAGGTATGTGTAAACTTTTGACCTCAACTGTAAGTGCATAGTAGTTAAGTGGGACTGAAAATTGTATTTAGTTTACATATTTCATCATATTTCACAAATTCATTTAAGTGGGGGCTTTTTGCACCTGTGTCTAAATATATATATATATATATATATATATATATATATATATATTATATATATATTTTTTTTTTTTTTCTTTGCACTAAGTGTAAATAATTCTATTTAAATGCTAAATGCTATGTAAAGTAAATAATGATGAGGCTAATTACAATATTCTTAGTGAAAAAAAGTTGCAAATACTGTATGGTGTGTTGTGATACATTGTAAAACATGCAATAGTATCATATTCAGTGTATATTATCATATTTATTAAAAGCAAGCACGTTGTCACCTGGACAAGATGGTCTTCGCCAATAGAAGACATGTCTAGGTTCAGTAATTTCACTTTAATGGCAATGAAAAGGATATTAGTCAGTTACTGAATGCCTTATTTTCAGAAATGTTTTATTATATTGTTTTATTATGAGTCTGATAAAAATGCTTGTTATTTGTTGGCCAGAATAAAAGAACACTTTCCCATAATGTATTACCTATGTTGAATCTCTTTATAATAATTTTGAATTACAATGAAGTACACTGAATTCAGTAATTTTCTTCTCCAATTCCAATTCTAAATTAAATGCAATCCTGGCTACCAGAACCCCCCCTCTCTACCATTTGAGCTACATGAACATATATCCTGTACATTAGAAATTGGAAGAAAAAAGCAACATTTCTTACAGATGGTATCCCACCAAAAACTAGGAAATGTAATATATAACGGCATCATCGAGATTACAGGCGCAAGGTATTGTTCAATGTGTCATCTCAAGCATCAGCCATAGAAGTATTGCAGGCCTCCAACAATCTGTGAGATCTCTGGGTGTCCCAGAAGATAAAGCGAGGAAGGGCCATTAAGAGGAGGAAAATTGGATATCTCCGAGAAGTGGGAATGAAAGAAAGAGGAAGGGAGAGATTGTAATTGGGATTCTCATAGCGGATGCTGTGGATTGTGTAGAGAAATCAGTATCAAATTTAAGCCTGGGTCAAGGCTAAACTCAATCTTTGTGTGGCAAGGGATAAACCAAAGAAAAATTGGGTCTGCATTACAACAAATGTAGAGGAGTGTCGACTTTCAAAACCAAATTTATATAGCAAGATTTAAAGAGAAAAATGTATCTGCCAACATCAAAAAGGAACATTTAAGCCAGGTAACCAAGAATATGCAGGCCGTAGCCAATTTAGAGCAGCACCGGGCACTTATCTATCACACATTCACGTTTACGTTTATAATTCTGACTGCCTCCTCATTGAAAATTTCTTTACATGTAAGTTTTCCAAATAGATACCTGTGTTGTACGTCCTCACTGCTTTAAGTTGTTATGTCTTAATGTGCAACTGTACCTTTAGACCATATATTTCAAATAAGTGAATATTAGAATAATCCTGTATTTAATTTAGTCAGCTGAAATTCAAAGATACTTACGTATGCTATTTAGTAATAAATAATCAATTCCAAGGAACTATTTGCACCCAGGAGAAAACAGATTATTTGAACCTTATTAGATGCTTTTCCATGGTAATTACACATTTACAATGTAATATACACATTTATACAGTGTTGGAGAGTAACTAGTTACATGTAACGGAATTATGTAATTTAATTACAAAATAAATGTAACTGTAATTCATTACAATTACTGAGAAAAAAAAGTGTAATTAAATTACAGTTACTTTTGAAAATGTTAATGATTACAAATGGGGCTACATCTGAATTTTTTTTTCACACACCCACACATGCTCATTCGATAACCGTTTTATTTCCTATTTGGGTTTATGCATATACTTTATATTTTAAGATTAACTGTTGCATAACTATGCAAACATCATAGGTATTAAACTATTTCTTGTTACGATTTTAAATCTGTATTTAACCTCAGAATGATCTCAAAGTAAATAAGAGGTGTTAAGTCTTAATTTGTGGTGGCTGTGCTTTAAATTTAATCATTACACGGCTCTGTGGAATGCTTAATTCTGATTGGTCAGTCATGACATTCCAAGGTATGTTATTCCCTGATAACATACTGGTAAAAGCTAATAACACTGACTCATCCGGACAACTTAAGTCTGCGCTATACGCTTGTTAGTTTTTTTTGGTGGAAGCTTTGTGTTTGGTTAGCTAATAATATATTACACAATTCAATATTACGTCTACGATTTCTTAATTTTCACACAATTTAAGCTGCTGTCATTTTGTTTTGTACACTGTAATGGATTATAAGAGAACTAACAAACTAGTACTGTAAGTAGCTACTAGTACTTAATTTTGTATGTGGTGAAATGTTGTGTAATAAAAGTGGTATGTCTAGTTTGAACTTGCCGCTTGCTATCAACAGATTTATTCATGGAAGCTTTGCGTTCAAATATTTAAATTCAGATCAGTGGTTCGTGTTCTGATTATTTACTTTTGTGGTAAGCAGCTGTGTAAAATGCGGGATAATGTACATCCAGCCAGTTGTTATGGAAAAATAAAGATGTATATTATCCCTTACTTATTATAATCTTAATTCAAGTGATAAAGGATTTTGAAAGTCTGACAGTAATCAGTGTTGAGTGCTGCTGTAAGGTTAACTCTACCTGGTTTAAATGTTTCAAAAGAATTAACATTTGAAAATATTAGAAATTTAGAAAAGCAATCAAAAAGTAATCAGATGTAATAAGTTACATTACTTTTAAAAAGTAACTGAAAAGTTACACTACTTATTACATTTTAAATAGAGTAACTTGTTATCTGTAACCTATTACATTTTCAAAATAACCTTCCCAACACTGCATTTATACAACAGTTCTTTCTGGCTCTTGAATCTGATTGAATGATAAGAATGTTGATATTAAAGTCCAGCAGAACTCCAACAGCCATTTCACCATTTGTATCACTCCGCTTGCCGAAGTTGCCGTATTTCGCACAGTAAATGTCATGGCGGATACTCAAATCTACTATAATTTTAAAAATAATATTGTTTGTGTCACAGAATTTTAAGAGCTTTTTAGGCAAGAAAACTAAAGTTTATAATGATAATGACAAAAAAAAAAAAAAAAAAAGCACCACAAAGTTATTAGCTAGCCATTAATAGCTAGTAATGAATATACAAACTAAACCTAATACAAAATACACTGAAAAATAAATCAGTGGTGGAAGGAAGTAGTTCTGCACAAAAGAAGGCTTTCAAAGTACCTCCATTGTTATTTTATGTATTTACACACTCGTGCCTTTTGAACTGTTGTTTAAATGGAATATTACACTTGTAGACGTGAGATATGGCTGTATATCGGCATGCTGTGATTACCTACGGCACTCGGCATTCTCACGTCTACTCGTTCGAAATTGCTCATTTATAACACTACACTTTTTGTTTTATGCCATTCAATTTCTAAAAACTAGTAACTGCCACTGCATGAGTGTTTCTAATTCAGCATAGGGCATGATGGGAAATATTAGTTTTGGTCTGAAGAGAGAAAGAAGATTCCCACATTTGGAAAGTTATAGAAGTGCTGTTTTTTCTTTCCCCTTTGCTATTAGGGGAAATGAGAACACACAAAAAAAATATGATATTTATTGTAGTTCACCTCCAAGTTTACCCAACTGTCATGACTTCCACTTCTGAGTACCTGAAAATGCAAAAAGGATCCATATAGTCTGGCGGAGCCAGAAAAGGAAATGCAAATCGGATGTTGTGACTTAGAGAGTAGTACACGTGTTTCCATATTTTGTGCAGTGGCACATTTATGGGAGTCTCAAGTTTGAATCTGTAATGGATTTTACACTGTGACTTGCGATAGTCCATAAATAGGTTCCTTAAACTTGAACGGCTGATGTGAATATGAGCCATAGATATCCAGCTACAGTACTTTAAATAGTACATACAAAAATTAGGATCACATTGAAAGTGTCTTTTAAAACAAAAGCTCCTGATTTGTTATCAGTAAAGGTCCACTGAAAAAGCCAGAAATGAATGAGCCTGACGACTGTTTTTATGTACCATGCATCGAGGACTATAACGCTGGACGCAAATGATGACATTCATCTGTGGCACTGTTTGAATTACTCATTCATTCAGTTTATCAGTGACGATTCAGCCAGGCTTTCTGAATATGCAAATGAACATGAAGTTGGAACAGAACAGCTGGAAATCCATTCCTAATGCACAATAGAAGCAAAAAAGTTTTACTCCCCACGTGTCCATTCTCTTTCAGCGCTGCTATCGAGCAGCTATTATTGAACTTGCATGTCTCGCATGTGCAGCACGATCACAAGGTCGGCCACAAGGCCACACAAAACAATTATGTGCTATTGTTCCAGCTTTTCTTTTATTATTTATTCAGTAAAGGTCCCCATTCTTCCCACTCTGTTTTCAGGTCAGGTCAGGAGCTGGGCAGCATTCTCAGCCATGGGGCTGAACAGTAAATGGACATTTATTGCTCGCAGCTGTGCGTTATTTTTTTTCACCCTCTGACCTCGTCTTCTGTGCTGTGCAATGTGAAGAAATAACTGCTTAGACCGACTCTGGCTGTGTGTTACATTCAGAAGCAATCATGCTAATGCCCTATTCATTTGAAGGGTATTTAGTTTTATTTAAATAACAATTGATTAATTAATCATTTGTCATTAATTCAGTTAATCAAATGGAGGGAGATAGGAAAGATGTTTAATGTGTGTTATTAAATAAATAAATCCAAATAAAAATGCTGTATGTGCTTCTTTAATACAGTGGTTTTCTCCTTCTTTATTGGAATAACAGATCGAACAGATTTACAGCATAATAACAACAGCTATAAAAGTTACAAAAACATAAAAGTCAGGTGTTTAAGGTTTTTATAAGTTCATAATAATGAACAAGGCTTTTATAAAACCACAGATGAAGGTTTTTTTTTTACCATTTTTGTTTACAGAACCAGAGTTTGTTTGCAGTAGCAGTTCATTTGTTACACTAGGTAAACATATGCAGATTTATGAGTTTGATTGCATGAAACATGGGTGTATCACAACTGAGTTGCCCTTGAGCAAGGCACCGAACCTCCAGTTGCTCCCTGGGCGCTGGATCAAATGTGTGTTCTGTGTGTTCACAGTGTGTGTGCATTCACTACTCACTGCTGTGTGTGTGCACAGATTCTGAGTATGGGTTACCATAATTGGCAACATGACAGAACACAGATCCATCTTTTCACACTGAGGACGAATGAGGGATTCATATGCAACTGTTACAGAAGGTTCAAATGCTCACGATGCATTAAGATCAGGGTAAATTTAACTTATTTTGTCTTCTGGGAAACATGTAACTATCCTCTGTAGCCTCTGAAGGGCAGTACTAAATGAAAAAAAAAAAAGATATTTAAGCAAAATAAGAAAAACTTTATTCTGTTCAAAAGTTTTCACCCCCTGGCTCTAAAAGCATTGTGTTTCCCTCTGAAGCATCAGTAAGCGTCTGAACCTTCTGTAATAGTTGCATATGAGTCCCTCAGCAGTGTTGGGCAAGTTACTCTGAAAATGTAATTAAATTACTGATTACTGATTACTCCTTTTAAAAGTAATCAAATTACTGTTCTGATTACTTTATTTCAAAAGTAATTAGTTACATTACTATTTTTTCTGTACATCCACGAAATTTACGTGAAATAGTAAGTTTGTGTTGTCTAACATCCCAGCCATAAGTGCTCCCGATAAAATATTTGTTATTAAAGCATCAACCTTCACAAACCACTATTATTTTTACCAAAAGCAATAGGCTGCTGCGTGCGTGTTGCAGAATGGCCGGCATTTCGAGTGGTGAGTGGATTCTCTGATTGTCCATTGCAATCCAGAAATCAACATTGTTTATCGCTGCAAACACGTGTTATAAATACAAACTCTGCCTATGCTTCCGCATGTTAATCGTTTTTGTTTTATATTAGTTGTTCTTGTTGCTTTTCTGCAATACATGAATAGAAATTCATTTGTTTTAGATATTTTATGTTTAGATATTTCTATTTTGCAGCAGTCCCGCAAATCATTTTATTATATCCCGCACACACGAGTTTTTGCCCGCCCGCACTTGCCCATCGTCGAGTCCAGTGCTAGTGGATTAGAGACCTGCATTCCCGCTGGACTCAACTCAACAGAGAGCGGCGCGGGACAAGACTTGATGGGCGAGTGCAGGATATTAGAAATATCTAAGCAGTGGGTGGGCAGAGACTCATGTGAAGACAATAGAAGTTGATGCATTGCTCTCCGCGCACGGTACGTTCTCAAGAAGTTTTAATGTGCCGGGCTGCCCTTTCAGGTGTTTTAAATTGGATATGGAGGTTGAAAGGTTTTCTTCCCCTCTAACTGACAACGCACAATAATGTTCTTGCCTTTTACAGAAATAAACTCAAAATAATGATTGTATTTCCAGCTACAGAACACGTACTTTTCTCTCTCCATGCTGACTTTGTTTCATTGGTAGTATCCGCCTCACAGGTGCTTACCAGTCAAAGTAGGTCAGGTAGAGGACGTCGCGTGTGCTAGCCAACACCCTTTTTACAATTTAGGTGATAAAACACATTCTGTTGGCATTGATTTAACGCATGCTTGTAACTATACTCTAATTACTAATTTGAAAATTATAACACGTTAAATTACTCTGTTACTAAAAAAATAATCAAATTACAGTAACGCGTTACAAAGTAATGCGTTACTGCCCAACACTGTCCCTCAGTTATCCTCAGTGTGAAAATACTGATCTCAAAATCATACAGTCATTGTTGGAAAGGGTTCAAATACACAAAGATGCTGGAAAACCCAAAAAAATTGTGGGACCTGAAGGATTTTTCCGAAGAACAGCGGGTGTCTGAAGAACACAGTATTAAAAATCAAGAGGATGTAAACTTTTGAACCAGGTCATTTTTATAAATTCAAATCTTATTTTCTCTTGTGGACTACATGTAAACATCTTTTATGTGAAATATCTTATTCAGGTCAGTACTAAATAAACAATAACATGCATTTTGCATGATCCCACTTATTCTGAAAGGGGGATGCAAACTTTTGACATCAACTGTCTTTAGTGGTGACTATAAGAACTTTTAAAACACCGCAAAGAACACTGTGTGCAAACTGTCCACATGAACTTGTGAGAAACATTTTTTAAGAAGTTTGTTTTGAATGACCTTTAATGTGGTTATTTTTGATTCAACATTTAATCATAGCTGCTACTTTCTCTTAAGTGCTCTGCGTAATTTATGGCATTTGAAACACACTGTTTTTCTACAGTCTTAAAAATACTCTGTTCTCAGACTGTAAACATACTGTAGGAAAGAGGGCCTCAAGGCATGTCTCATTGTGGTGTTTACGTAAAATCCTGTTTACTAAGATGACCTTTTTATCTATTGAAGTAGATGTATATTTTGCTGCTTACAATATACCACAAGTTTATGTTACCAAAATAAGAGGGATCATAAAAAATGCATGTTTTTTTTTTTTTTTAGTACTGACCTTAGTAAGATATTTCACGTAAAATTTACATATAGTCCACAAGAGAAAATAATAGTCGAAGTTATAAAAAATGACCTTGTTTAAGAGACTCATTTGCAACTATTACAGAAGGTTCAAACGCCCACTGATGCTTCAGAAGGAAACACAATGCATTAAGAGCCAGGGTTGATCTTCAGTAGCTTTTGAAGGGCAGTACTAAAAAAAAAATATATATATATATATATATATATATATAGGCAAAATAAGAAAAATGTACACACCTTCATTCTGTTCAAAAGTTTTCACCCCTGGCTCTTAATGCATAATTTTTCCTTCTGGAGCATCAGTGAGCTTTGGACCTTCTGTAATAGTTGCATACGAGTCCCTGAGTTGTCCTTAAGTGTGAAAAGATGGATCTTAAAATCATACAGTCATTGTTGGAAAGGGTTCCAATATACAAAAAAAAAAAAAAAAAAAAAAAAACGGCTCAAAAACCAAAGAATTTGTGGAACCTGAAGGATGAAGAACAGCGGGCAGGTTAAATGTTAAGGACAAATAAGGGACTCATGAACATCTATCACTAAACAAACAAACAAACAAAAAACAGCTGTGAATCATTCAGGTAACAACACAGTATTAAGAATCAAGCGTATTTAAACTTTTGAACGGGGTCATTTTTATAAATTCAAGTATTATTGTCTCTTTTGGACTATATGTAAAGTTCTTCTATGTGAAATATCTTATTCAGGTCAGTACTAAATAAAAAAACAACATGCATTTTGTATGATTGCTCTTATTTTGGTAAAATAATTAACATTTTTCAGATTCTGCAAGGTGTATGTAAACTTTTGACCTCAACTGTATATTACACTTATTGTGGTGCCTTAGAATGAACTGAGTCTAACTAAATTTTTGCAATTCTCTCTGTTTAAAATATCTGATGACTCTGCCTGTATGAAACGTCACACAGGGTAAGTACATTTGTACTTGAGGCCAAGGTGTCCAGTCAATTCATTATTTCACAATTAATGTTGGCTCTGGGTCAGGCACAAAAGCAATAATGCAAAATGATCACATTAGGCTTTACTTTAAAACAATGCACTATATGGTGCATCTAGTAATTCTGCATGCAGTAAGGAAATATCTGTGAAAGACTTGTTAAATAGTCAGGGATAGTTAGTCCCGACTAGCTACCAAATATTTACCCTAGTTTTAATTCATTTCATGAGACAGAACACACACCACATCATTTGAACATCTCTGTTTATTTTCCACCCTTCCTGTTCTGCCATGCCTTCATAAATGAGAGCTGAAAATAATGAATTATGCATAACCCAAACACTGAGATCCATTGCATATTTCTGTTGTCTTGTCTGAAGTATTTGACCTGATCAAATATTAATCTTTGATTCCAAAAATAAACCGAATGCATTTCCGAAATTCAGATGATCTGTTTTCAGCTGTGCTTGTCAGACAGAGCCCATCTGGTGAGAAGGGTGGGTAAAGCGTTGTCTCGCTCATCCCTGCAAATTAGACCTGATAAATAAACATGCATAAAAGCAGCCACAATTTCTAGAAGACCTTTTGCACATTATTTCCATTATGCAGGTTTTATCTGTTAAATGACTTCAAATGCAGTAAATATTTTTTGCAGTGCACTTTATAAACTCTAAGCGCTCTTAAAAAATAAATAAATAAAAAAGTCATTTGGATTGATTGTATCTCCGTTCAGAAAACGTAGGAAGACAAATAAATCTATTTCTACATTAAAATGTAGCTTTGAAACACGAGGGAATGTTCATTGAATTTCAGATAAGCACAAGACAGTGTGTAATAAGACTGCGTAATATTTTCTTCAACACAGACCAATTGCACCGGTTTAGAAATTATGGGAAAGACCATAAAGATCCAAACCGTTAATATTCCTCAGCGTTTGCAGCTCTCCACCTTTAGAGCTTAGTGTCATCACACCTCGTTCTGGCTCTAATGAGCTACATTAGTCAAATCCATTTTCAGCCATATTTGGAACTGAACAAAACCTTCTTTGGTTTTGATGTGTTTCATTTGCTGGTGCTCTGCAGAGATTCATCGAGACATTGTGTGACGCAGGTTTCATCAAGCTTAAGCATATTTATATCTTTAAATGTCTGTCTGCTGCCAGTGAGTTTATCCTTTCTCTTTCTGTCTGAATTACCCATTCATCCTTCTCACCCCTTTTGATGAGCCTCTGTTTACATCTAATGAGTCTTACCAGAGTTTTCTCTGTACATCTGTCAAATCCCACAGTTCATTTCCAGAGCGCTTTAGTTTTCCATATTGTTTACATACAGGATTATTTCCAGTGGGTTAGGCACAAAACAGCTTGCATGTTTGATGGATTTTAGAAGATTTGGATTTGGGATTAAGCAACTGATTCATTATATAGAAACATCAGTGTCGAGGACAGGTCAGAGGAAAATCACTCAGCCAATACAGTTTGGGAATAGGGTTATTTGGTTTTACTCTCCTGTTGGTAATTGACCTTTGTCTCATTACGCAGAACAAAACTTTTAATACGCTTACAAACGGGTGTTCATGTCACACATGCAAATAAAAAAAAAAAAAAAAACAACAACGCTGTATAATGAATTAATGAAGCAAGCTGACAATATACGACACTGAAGATTCTTAAAGGGTTAGAAAATTAGCCTATGATATACTCAAGGTATCCTAGGTGAATATGACTTTATTCTTTCAGACGTATCCAACTGGAGTTACATTAGAAATTATTTTGACTCTTCCAAGCTTTATAATGGCGGGTGTTTCTGTTCAACAGTCCAAAAGAAGTCCAATAAAGCGCATCCATCCATAATAAAAAGTGCTCCACATGGCTCCAGGGGGTGAATAAAGGCCTCCTGTAGCCAACTGATGCGCTTTTGTAAGAAAAATATCTACATTTAAAACCTAATAATCACTTTTCTCTAGCTAGTGGCAACTAGGGCTGTAGCTATCGATTATTTTAGTGATTGAGTATTCTACCGATTATTCTATCAATTAATCGAGTAGTCGGATAAGAAGTCATTTTTATTCATTAAAGAACAATACTAAATATACAAGAGAAAATAAGATAGGCTTTTTAAAATAAACAACTAATTTGTTTCCATTTTAGAAAAAGTTATATTTTTATTGCTGAAATTGCATACATTTATAACCATGAAAACTAAACCCATTTAATGCATTTTTTTTGCCAAATTACCTTCAAAATGCAAATACAAATATACATATATATCTAAAGTATAAGTCTTTTTCTAAAGTAATGTGAAATTGATTTTTGTATTTTTATTCATTTATATATATATATATATATATATATATATATATATATATGAAAATACAAAAATCTATTTCACATTACTTTAGAAAAAGGTAAACATTACAACTCAGATGCATTTAACTTGCAGTTACAAATGCATAAATAATCGTTTGTTATTTTAAACAAAACACTGAATACTGATATTTAGATGTATTTTTTTAAATGAAGATACTTTAAATGTGAAATCAATACCGCCAATAGGTGGCAGCAAGTCACTGTTAAGTAAGTGAGTCATTGCGATTGAACTGAATCATTTAACGGGTGATTCATTCAAGAACGAAACACCGTCATGTTGCTCAAAGACGCAAAACAGTGCTGTGGCTGTGTTTGGAATGGTTATTTGTTGGCGAAATAGAGCAAAAAGAGGCAACATGCCGTCTAAAATGTAAGTCTCTTAATATTAACTTCTTGTTTATTGATGAACTGTTGCATAAAATCAGCATCACATTTGTAATCATGCTAAGGCACTCTTCGTTTGATATTGACTAACTTTCTGTGTGTCACACAGAGAGAATGAGACAATCAACATAAATGGCACTTAGTCTTTAACAAAACATAGCTAACTTCCCTAAGTTCATAACTAACCACCATTAATTTACGGTCTCAAATATGTCCAGCGTTTATCGGTTTGTGCGTCAGTAATAATGGTCCGTGGGGAAACACAGTGTTCCATGTGTAGTTACAGTAAATGGACTAAACGAACCCTAAACGATGATTTTTTTTTTTTTGTATTCAAGATACTCGAGGAATCGCTTCAGCCCTTTTCTTTAAGACGATGCACGCTACAGCGGGTTCGGCTGCAGTCAAGGTGAACCTGTATAAAGGTCTTCTGTATGTACTTTCATAAAGTGTAGCAGCAGTATCCATAGAAATACAGATTAGGTTATTAGCAAGTATTAATAGCTGCATGCATAGCAATTAAATGTTTTATTAGTAGCAGCAGTAGGTAGACTATAGTTGCTGAAGTTTCAATGGCTAAACATGGATGATACGTGAACTCTTCAAGTGAATAAGAATTATGTGCATTTTCTTTATTATAAAGGTGCTATAGCGATTATAAGTACTTGTACAGCTGTAGCAGCAGTATGCATAGCTATTCAGATGCAATGTTAGAAATAATATTAGCAGCAGCATGCTTGGCAAGTCAAATTATTATTGATAATATACCAGGGGCAGCAAGAAGTACTTTAGTGCATAAAATTTTCAGTTTAACGTATGGGGTAAGTAACTCTTTAATGTGAAATAGGCATTTTATTACTTTTCCTTATTTAATTGTGTGAACACTTAGGCGAAATAGGCATTATTTTGATTGTGTTTGCTGTTTAGTAAAGAGACATATAGCAATTCTAAGTACTTTGTGCTGCTGTAGCAGCAGCATGCATAGCTATTCAGATGCAGTGTAAATATGCATGATGCATATGCATCAGCATTAATAATATTAACAGTAGCATGCTTAGCAAACAAATTATTATTTTGCTAATATAGCAGCAGTAGTTAAAAGTACTTATTCAGATTAAATTTCAGTGATTTCGCATGGATGGTCAGTGAACTCTCTAAGCAAAATAAGCATTTTATTACTTGTTTATCCAATAGGGTTTACTGCTTAGCAAGTTAGATTATCATGGTTTCTAATATAGCATTGACAGCATATAGTACTTTTAGTTGCATGAAATTCCAGTGAATCGCATGGGGTAAGTAAAGTGAAATAGGTATTTTATTACTTTTGCTATTTAACAGGGCTACAATACTTTTTGCAAACTCTTCAATGTGAAATAGGCATTATTTGATTGTGCTTGCTTGTTTAATAATGAGGCTTATATCAATTCTAAGTACTTCTGTGCAGTTGTATCAGCAGTATGTTTAGCTATTTAGATTGCGTTTAGTGAATTTTAATAGCAGCAGCATGTATAGCAAATTCAGATGCGATGTAAGAAATAATATTAGCAGCATCTGCATAGCAAACCGATTACTATGTTGCCAATTTAGCAGTGGCAGCAGGAAATAAATTAATTGATTAGATAAGGCATAGATGGTAAGTGAACTCTCAGGTGAGTAAGCATTTTATTACTTTTGCTTATTTAACAAGGCTTACAGCAGATTTGTGAACTCTCCAAAGTGAAATAAGTATTATTTGATTGCGTTGTTTATTTAATAAAGGGGCTATAGCAATTTTAAGTACTTTGTGCAGCTGTAGTAGTGTGCAGCTGTAGTAGCAGTATGCATAGCTATTCGGATTGCAGTGTCTGCGAACTTTATAGCATGCTATACATAGCAAATTCATAAGTCAAGGTTAGAAATAATCCTTTTAGCAGCAGCATGCATAGCAAGTTAAACTGTTATCGCTAATATACGATAGCGATGGCAGCAGAAAACGCTGTAGTGATAACTCATGGATGGTAAATTAACTCAAGTGCAGTAGGCATTTTATTACTTTTGATTATTCAACAGGGTTTACAGCAGATTTCGTGCAGCAGATTATGCTTAGCAGATTCTGATAATCATACTACAACATTGTGAATATCATTAACAGCTTACGTTGGCGTCAACACTGTACTAGTGTAAAATAGACTTTGCATAGCTACCTGTATGCCTAATTAATGGAGTTTACATCAGTTTAGTTTTTATTTGTGCAGTAGCCGTAGACTGCATAGGCATTCAGTCATCGAGAATAATAATTTTCTCAGCAGCAGCATTTATAGCATTTCAAGGTCTCAAATTTTATTTGGTCACAATTAATATAAATAGCAGCAGTATGTATAATTAAATGAGATGGCTATATAGCAATAATATTACAGCATAGTCACTGTAATGGCAGACACTGCATTAAAATAAAGTCTTAAAAGACTAATTTAAAACTATTTGCTCAGGCCAGTCTGAGTCAGGTGGTTGCTGGGGGTTACTTCATCTATCAGCCTACAGCATGATTCCTGTTTGTTAAAGACACACAGTGCGCGTTTCAACCTAGGTAAGTTTGAGCTATTGGCTCAGACACACATAGTTATTTAGGTCATTAGTTAAATAAACCTAAGGGTACAGCACTCAGGTTCACATTGCTAAGCCACTAGTTAATTTATCTGGGCTTCACTAGCCCAGAAACACATTAACTCAGGTCACTAGTAAAATGAACAGGTCACTAGTTTAAGCTATCTGGTCAAATGATCAGGTAGACACAGCAATAGTCCACTAGTGTTAAGCCAATTGGCAAAGCTGGCCCAGGCTCACATAGATAGCAAACACACGGTCTCATGGCTCTTTGAAGCAGCAGCAGTACATATGTCTTGGCAATAGATCTGCTTATTTTGGGGGGATTGTCTCTCTATTTTGCCTTTATAGGGATGATTATAAGCATTTTATTGTATAGCAGCAGTATGCTTTCATGCTTACAGAAGCATGCATATTTTAGCTGTTCTGTTATCTCCTTCCAGCTTTGTTGGGGGGTTATTTTGTATGCTATTTGTGCAGCAGCAGTATGTCTTAAATACTCACAGCACCGCATTGCCATATGCTTTGGCAGTAGCAAGTTACTGTACTTGCTTGCAGCAGCAGCAGCAGCAGCAGCAATAACCTACAACTACAGCAATAACCAACAGCAGCAACAGTGTAGCAGATCTATTCCGCCAAGACCAAATACATTAAAGGAGAAGTCCACTTCCAGAACAACAATTCACAAATAATTTACTTACCTCCTTGTCATCCAAGATGTTCATGTCTTTCTGTCTTCAGTCGTGAAGAAATTATGGTTTTTGAGGAAAGCATTTCAGGATTTTTCTCCATATAATGGACTTCGTTGGTCCCCCGATTTTGAACTTCCAAAATGTAGTTTAAATGCAGCTTCAAAGGGCTCTAAACGATCCCAGCCAAGGAAGAAGGGTCTTATCTAGCGAAACGATTTGTCATTTTTTGAAAATAAAAATTTGTATACGTTTAAAGCACAAAAGCTTGTGTAGCACAGGCTTTGGGTTGCGCGTCCATGACGCTACTTACTATTGAATCACGTCGAAAGGTCACGTGGAACGTAGGCGGAACTACAGACCCAGTGTTTACAAAATGAACGCACAAAGACTAAAAAAGGTACAACGATATCGGACGATTATAAAGTTGTAGGAGAAAATAAGATGGAGTTTTTCGTCATTCTCTACCTTTTTGAGCTGGAGTACACAGACGATGAACTTGATGGGAAGTTCGGATCATTTTTCCGACTCTGACCTTTGAGTCTCGTTCAGTAAAATGAACAAATCTTTTTTTTCCGAGTCATTTTGTTCATTTTAGCAAAATATAATTAAAATGTTACGGTTTACTTCCCTAACACATCTACTGCTTACACAAACTTTGATCACACTACAAACAAGACAAAACTATAATGCTGTAAGAAACAGAGAAGATTAATTAATTGTTTACCTGGGTCTTTAGTCTATGATTAGCTCACCTCACCTCTTACTCTGACAAGTTTTCAGGTTTGAGTCGTTCGTTCATCACGTGATGAACGAAGCTTAACCTTTTTATTATGGATGGATGCACTTCATTGGACTTCTTTTAGATTGTTGAAGAGAAACACCCACCCACTGCCATTATAAAGCTTGGAAGAGCCAGTATAATTTTTAATGTAACTCCAGTTGGACTCATCTGAAAGAAGAAAGCCATATACACCTAGTATGCCTTGAGGGTGAATAAATAATAGGCTAATTTTAATTTTTCGGGTGAACTAACCCTCTAATATAGGATAAGTAACGAATGATCTCTTACATTTATGATACTGACACTAAGTGGTACACGTTTTCCATGTTACTACACAAAAAATTAATGCATCGAACAGCAAGAAGTTTCAGGTAAATGTGCCAATTGTTTGAAAATAATAATTATATAGTAATAGGGTCAATAAAGTGCTTTTTTTTTTTTAAAGTCAGGGTCCAAAAATAGCATACAGGATAAAAGAATAACAAAATATAGATCTCAGTGTCAAGCCCAATATCTGAATCGCTCACATTACTTTATGTAATTATGAACACTGTAGGATTACCATTTTATTTTGTGTGTGAATTACTGCACACATACATAAATAATGACATAAAAAGATAAAATGAAAAATGAATGAAAGAAAACTTCTAAAAAATGAGGTGTTGACATTTTTCTGTCTACATATTTAAAAATTACTGAATGCAGCTTTTAGACATGCAAACAATGACACTGACTTTGGTTAAAAGCTGGTAACTTCATGTATTGCCCAAGGCTCTTTCACACAGCAAGTTTGATTACATTCATTGATCTTTGAATGGAGTGGAAAAATTCAACAGATCCGTTTAAAAGCACACCAACTCAAGGCCATGAATGGTTTTATGCTTAATTTATTTGCTATCTTTTATGCAAAAGACTTCATTCTTATACACATTCTTAAATTAAATTCATACCTCAGTCCTAACACATAATAGTATGTTTGAAGCTAAAGTATGCCTACAATAAATTCACATGTAAAGATAACCTGGCCTGTAATCAATCATACCGCAAACTTTAATCTGAAATTTCCATCCATGCATCTTTCCTGCCGTGAACTTACTATTCAAAGTCCATTTTTTTTATAGAACTAGTAACATTGGCCTGAACTGCATTTAAGAAAATGGCTTGAAGGGATTTGTTCTCTGAGTATTTAAGACATACTGCTGCTGCACAAATAGCATATAAAATAACCCATAGCAGATCAATGCTGGTGGAGCTGGGGAAGGTGGAGGGTCGATGTGATTTTGCCAAGAAAGATGTGTTCCTGGATCAACATCTTTTGTTGATCCTGGATCAACATTACTGACCAAAAATATAGACTTAGCCCATTCCCTACCCCTAAACTTAACCTTACCCATAATTTATTCCTAAAATCAGAGGGAAATAATAGCTGATTAGCAAGGGTGTAGAAGCACCTAAACCTGATCATAAGCCTAAAACTGACATTACCTTAAAAAGTTATCCCTTAATTCTGAATGCTAACCAGCCATTTATATGTAAAGCAGCAAGCTTATTGGCTGCGTATGCAACATGAGCCATGAATCAGCTTGTGGCAAGTAATTTAAAGACCCATCAGTCTGCACCATCTAGAGTTTCATGAACTTGTTTTGCAGAATGTTCATAACCAAATAGTTGTTGCACCCCATTGACCTCCATAGTATGGAAAGAATCTCTGAAACAATCTCTTGAGGGTGAGTAAATCATGTGAGTTCAGTTTTTGGGTAAACTATTTTTTTAAGCACCTCTGTTGGAGGCGACAAGCCAATATCTTCCATGTGCTTTATATGAACATGTCAATTTGCCATTTGTGCCTTCAACTGAAATATTTAAAAATGGCAAAGTCATTTCTCTCTGTCTAGATTTTTAGTGTAGCTTGTACATGAACATTCTTCCTAAAGGAGGAAAAGGAGAAGAGACAGAGAAAGAGAGAGAGAGAGAGCACAGCGAAGCATCCTAATGTTACACTTAGAGAACAGGAAGAGTAACTGTGTCACTCAAATCAATGCCCTCTAAGGTATCCATAAAGGTGGCTATCAGGATTCACACTCCAGATTTGGAGCCTCTTGAGACGGATTTTGTGAAATGATCTATTTAAAACAAAACTTCTTACTTGTGACCTTTATGCTTGGGAGACATTGCCCTCTAACTTTAAAACTTGGCTTTTCACACTTATAGTTGTTAACCTATAGGGTCATTCATAAACCTTGGTAAACATAAACTTGGGTTATCTTGTTTCAAATTTTACAGTTCACAGTATATACTGTAGTTTATCTGTGCCTTGGGTTACTAAGTAATCCTTGCGGTCAGGTGTAGAGATTTCACAAATTCTGGGTTAACATTTGTATTTGCATATTTATGAGGTTTGCGGCATGAGATCTCACAAGACCAGTTTTTTTTATTCAGTTTAAATGAATATATGTTTTTAAAAGACTTAAGCAATGAACATTTTGCAAGATCCACTAGTAAATTACATTATTTTATTTAGTTTTCTAATTTTTTTGCTCCAGAATTGTGAGAGAATCATGGTCTCCAATTTATTAAAAACAACTGGGATTCTCAATTTATCCAGAATCGTGAAGCTCTTGTTTGAATGTTGTTTATTACTGCATATAACTTATTAAAATGTAAGTTAAATTTCATAAAATTCAAAATGCACCTCAATTTTTTTGTGCATTTTGTCTTTTTCAGTTGAATAAAAGACTATTTTCCCTATATATTTCATCATTGAGGATTTCTTTAAAAAAGTTTATACAATCTCATCTTGTCTCGTTCTCGTGAACCCAGTCTCGTGTCTCGTCTCGTGGGATAAGTGTCTCGTCACACCCCTACAAAATCCCTACTTGACCATCTGTGGAAATGTTGCCTTGTATAGTACTGTAAACACACTTTGGATATCTTAAAGGAATAGTTGAAGTCATAATCATGTCATTATTTACCAGTGTTGTTATTGTTAAAGGGATAGTTTACCAACAGCAACAAAAAAAAAAAAATTATTATTTAAATTTGTTATTCAATTTACTTTATTTTCATGTCGCTCCAAACCCATAAGACTTTTGTTCATCTTCGGAACACACAGAACACAAAGATATTTAAAAAAATATATATATAAAAGCTTTCTGACCCTGCTTAGAAAGCAACACAACTACCACTTTCAAGGCCCAGAAATGTAGTAAGGATATTGATAAAATAGTCCATGTGACATTAGTGGTTCAACTGTAACATTATGAAGCTATGAGAATACTTTTTGTAAACAAAAATAACAAACAATTATTTAACAATTTCTTTAACAATGCACATTCACGACAGTACCATGTATGCGTTGAGGTAAATGAATAAATAATCACACATTACAGTATCCCCATTTGTTAACATTAAAATTAAAAATAAAAAAATGGGAGCAATACATTTCTTGAAGTATTTATTAATCTTTGTTAATGTTTAATAAAAAAAAAAAATACAACTGTTAGTTAATACTAGCTGAGGTCCATTAAATAATATTAACAGATGAACAACTTATATAATATATAAGTAAATGCCGAAATTAACATTAACTAGGATTAATAAATGCTGTATAATTATTTTTTTTTTACTGTTAGTTCATTTTAACTGATGTAGTTACTTTGTTAAAAATTCAATTTTTTCAATTCAATTCAATTAAAAAATGAAACCTTATTGTAACCTATTATAAAGTAAAGTTTACTAGAAGAAGAAAAAGAAGAAAATGAATAAACATGACAGAAGCACACAAGAAATTAAAACCTAAACTTAAAATAAAATTCTAAATAAAAATAAAAGGTAATTCAAAATAATATTACATAATACTACAATTAAAAATTACAGTAAAATTTACAATAAGGTTCATGAACGAACTAAGAATGAACAGTGCTTCTACAGCATTTATTAATCTTAATGTTAATTTCAACATCTACTGATGCATTATTAAAAAAAAAAAATTTTGATTTTTAACATTAGTTAATGCTCTGTGAATTAACACAAACTAACAATGAACGACTGTATTTTCATTAACCAACATTAACAAAAAAAATGATAAATAGTGTAATAAATGTAGTGTTCATTGTGTTTATGTTAGTTAAGACATTAACTAACATTATCTAATGGAACCTAATTGTAAAGTGTTACCAAAATTACGTTGTTATTTCTCACCCAAATCTATGTAACTTTAAGAGATGCTTTTGGTAAGTTAAATAGAGTAGCTTGGCATTATTGTGACTTTAATAGTTAATAAAACATCCAAGGTGGTCTGAAGAAAAGTACATGCTGATCATTTTTCAGATGCTCTGATCAGTAAACCTTTTTTAAAAACAACTGTACAGACAGCCTGTGTTGTTTCCCCAAAGAAAGTCCTATAATTCTGTCATTTTGGGATGAACTATGCCTTTAATAACCTTATTTAGTCTCTGCAATGCAAGTACACACATGATAAGTGCAAACCACAAACCGATCAGTGTAAAACTAGAAGTACAAATGAATTGTCAGTGTCAAGAGGCACATTCAGATCTCTGTTCACAAAGAACTAAACATACAGTGTTTTTTTTTGTCCAAGTTGCCCTGGTAACAAGTACATCATCAGCTCTCACAGCTTTGCCAAATGACATATCCCTTCTTTTCTCAATGAAAAACATTTTTATGTAACCGTACAGGACAGCGAGTGTGCCTGCAAGTGTATATGTGCTGTTTCAGTCTTTACACAAACAACATCACGCTCTCATTTGAACTCTAACCACACAATGATAGATTTGACAGCCATTGAATGCCAGTCTCTTTTTAACAGGGCTCAGGACATTTATCAAACTGATTCTGTCCATCTGTAGCTCAAAGACCAGCACCCTCGATGCTTTTGTACACCAGCCTGATTGTTATCATAGGGCTCGTAAGATAAATCCAACCGAGGGCAGCTTTTATTGAATCTTGCTATAAAAAGACAGGTGCGCCCGCACCCACGCGTACTCCGAGAGGCTTTATACCCCATATCATGTTGAAGGTCACATCTAAGGACTATGCTAATGAGGTTTTCAACTTGGTGTCATCAACATATTTTCGTGATTATCTTTGTACACGCTCGGCGTTGGTCATTATATTCGGGACCAAGGGTAAGGGAAGATCATCACCCTCATAAGCCTGAAAGGCTAATTGTCACCTACAGCAACAGTCTCTGTCTGCATATACCAAGCTGTAAAATGGGCTCAAAGTCAACAAAGTGGCAGTTATTGAGATTCATTCTAGTTTGTCCCTGCAGGTGTGCCATTTTGTGTAATTTTCACTCTTCTTTATAGTCTGTAAATGCCCCTGTGTACACCTGACTGATCTTTACCTCAATCACCTTCCTACCTGTCCACAGCTTCTGCATTTGACATTTGGCTTTTCAAAAGCATCCTGTCTGGAACGCCTCCGTAGTGCACACCAAAAGCCTGGTGATGAGGATCTTTTAACGTTTTGTGTGTATGTGTGGGTAAAAAAAAAAAAAAAAGGGAGAAGAGACTTGTCAATAGAGAGACTCCTCGCCTTCTCAAGGCTGAAAACATGGACTTGAGGAAGAAGTTACAAGTGATCGCCATGTGGGGGAGCAGTGGTTCTACACCAGCTTTCCTGGTTGGTGCATGGTTTTAAAAACACAGATCCTCTGCGATTTGTCTAAATCAGAGAATCTTGAGCTGAGAGTGACATGACTGGGTCCCTTCAGCTGGCATAACTGCGAAAGTGTATAACATCTTTTTGACAGGCTTTGCAATTGAAATGAACATTAAACCAACCATCAACGTTCTCTTATTTAAAGTTGTGTCTCAGCAAATCAGTATCTAAGACTATGAAGGCTTAGAATATGAGTCAATGACTTGATTTTTATTTATTTATTCATTTAATTTTTTTTTTTTTTTTTCAAAATTTATATAATCCTAGCCTATTCCACAATGTATAAAAGCTTACATCAAAATAATGAAAAATTTGGTAACACTTTAGTATAGGGAACAATTCTCACTATTAACTAGTTACTTATTAGCATCCCTATTATTAACATATTGGCTGTTTATTAGTACTTATAAAGCACCTACTTTGCATGACCATATTCTACATCCCTAATCCTACCCAATACCTGAACTTAACAACTGCCTTACTAACTACTAATAAGCAGCAAATTAGGAGTTTATTGAGGCAAAAGCCCATGGCCGTAGCAAGGTTTTGAAAATTAGTGGGGTCTGGGGGTACAAATACAAATACATTTAGCCTACATTAAAGGAGAAGTTCACTTCCAGAGCAAAGATTTACAGATAATGTACTCACCCCTTTGTCATCCAAGATGCTCATGTCTTTCTTTCGTCAGTCATAAAGAAATTGTGTTTTTTGAGGAATACATTTCAGCATTTTTCTCCATATAGTTGACTTCTATGGTGCCCTGAGTTTGAACTTCCAAAATGCAGTTTAAATGCGGCTTCAAATGATCCCAAATGCGGTTGTAAATGATCCCAGCTGAGGAAGAAGGGTCTTATCTAGTGAAACAATCAGTTATTTTCTTAAAAATAATACAATTTATATACTTTATAATGTCAAACGCTCATCTTGTCTTACTCTGCCTGAAGAGCTTTTTTTCCGGTTCATGACAGTTAGGGTATGTCGAAAAACTCCCATCTTATGTTCTCCCTCAACTTCAAAATCGTCCTATATCGCTGTTCTACCGTTTTTTGTTAAGGCTGTTTGATCTTCTTTGCATGTTCACTTTGCAAAGACTGGGTCGGTACTTCTGCAGCGATGTAGGATGATTTCGAAATCATTTTTGAAGTTTGAGGGAGAAAATACGATTGGAGTTTTTCGACATACCCTAACTGTCTTGAGCCAGAATACACAGAGTTCAGGGAGAGCAAAACGAGACAAACATTTGAGATTAAAAAGTACTTAAATGGTATTTTTTTTTAATTAAAATAACCAATCATTTCACTAGAAAAGACCCTTCTTCCTTGGCTAGGATCGTTTACAACCGCATTTGGGATCGTTTGAAGCTGCATTTAAACTGCATTTTGGAAGTTCAAACTCGGAGCACCATAGCAGTCATTATATGGAGAAAAACCCTGAAATGTTTTCCTCAAAAAAAACATAATTTCTTTACAACTGAAGAAAGAAAGACATGAACATCTTGGATGATGAGGGGGTGAGTACATTATCTGTAAATGTTTGTTCCGGGAAGTGGACTTCTCCTTTAAATACACTATAAACACTTTAAAAGAGACAGACATGTAGATGTTTGTGAAAGATGTTTTCTCTGTTTTTATTGCATCAACATGTGTTAATACTTTCCTATAGTTCGGCTAGGGCTGGATAAGTTTACCAGTTGTTTATTGTTCATGCAACAATACATATTATAGTTATAGTTTTTATTAATAGCTATTGCTATATAGCTTATAACTTAGTGCTCTTATGGTTGTTTATAGCCAGGGGCGTAGATTTAGGGTGGACGGAGGGGATGTGTCCCCACCAATATCCTCCGACCATTGAAATGTCCCCACCAATAATTTAATCCACTTAAAAAAAAAAAAAAAAATTGTGCTGTCAACATTAACCTAGACACGCAGAAAGGGATAAATCACGTTCTCTCCTTGAGTCCTCCCGCCCCCAAAACACATATGAACATTTTGATTGGCTGTGCCTTTCCCTGCTATCATGTGAGAGGCTATGGCTGCTTTCAGATACAAGCAGCGCCAAATGCAGTGGATTTTTTTTCCCGTGCAAGAAGGTGTGTTGGGTGACATACATGTGAGGATGGCGGCAGCAAAAAAAAGAATTCATAGGATCATAGGTCCCCACCAATGTCCAGAGCAGATCTACGCCCTTGTTTATAGCATGATTTGTGAAAATTTAACGACTATACAGACATAGACTTCTATTCCAATTTTGTAACCTACTTGTTCTACAAATCTGTGTACTGGTGTTAAATGCTACTGTTTTTGACAGCGTTGATAACATTTATGGCAAATAATGTCATGGTATTTTTTGCGTTTCTCTTACTGAATGTGGTATCCTGTCAGCAATAACCTCCGTGTGCTTTTTTGATTACTGTCAGTTTAAGTGCCGGTGATGCAGTGTTGCCAGATATTGCTATTAAAACAAACAAAAAACAACAACAACAAAAAAATAATAAAAATGAAGCGAAATTATTTAAAATCCTTTACAAATAAGATCAAATAAATATATCGCTGACCATAAACTGCAACTTTATACTTTTTTTTTTTTTTTTTTATTGCCAACAAATACACTATTTACAGGTGATAAATCAAATACAAAAGGTCAACAAAGCATACATGACAGCCAACATGATTTGTGTGGGTGTGTGTATGTGTGTGTAAGTGGTGTAACTGGGTGTCGAGGTTGGAAGTATATAAACAAAGGAATATGTAGAAAGGTACAACATACATAACAATAAATAGAAAACAATAATAATGATGATGACGACAATAATAATAATAATAATGGTGATAACAATAGTATTAATAGTGACAAATATTGGAAAATGGAGGGTGTGGATAGTAATCATAATAGAAATAGCAGAAGCCATAATGATAATGAACTCAGTTCACTGTAAATGAGTGGGTAGTTGGAGGGTGAGGAAGATGACAAATGGCAGTAATAATAATAATAATAATAATAATAATAGTAGCAATAATAACATTTAAAATAAACTCATTTAAACAGGAACGAGGGGAGGTTTGAGGATCAAGAAGAGGACGGCAATAATAATAATAATAATAATAATATTTTTCATTTTTATTAGTAGTATTAATAATGCAACTTTTTACTTTATTAACTTTCTGAAGTGTCAAATTAAGTGGAAAAGACAAGTCCAAAAACGCTTATAATAGCTGGATCTGGCAATACAGAGGCTGCGCCCACGCCCTCAACTCACAACTCCCTCTCTCAAACCTCGTTCACTCCGGCTGCGTCTCGCAGCGATCATTTTCATACCACAGACGCTAAACATTCTTGCAAACTGTCTATACTGAATTATACATGTCATGCAGACATCCATATGAGGAGTTTAGTAGCAAATTAGTAATTCAGGGAACAAATTTTATTTTTGAACATTACTGAGGTCCGGACCTCGGTGACCTCATAGCTGGCTACGAGCCTGCAAAAGCCATAGTTAATGGTTTGCTAATAGAATGAAAAAAATATTTTAATGAAACTAATGGCTATTTGAAAAATATTTGCCCAGCAAATTAAAGTCATGTGGTGCGACCAAGTTATATTTTCCATCTATAAAGTAGAAAAATAAGAAATGATATCACAGAGAAGTCCCCTGCAGACTCTCATAACTATGTCATGCTTGATA
Source organism: Cirrhinus mrigala (assembly GCA_036247105.1). NCBI lineage: Eukaryota > Metazoa > Chordata > Actinopteri > Cypriniformes > Cyprinidae > Cirrhinus > Cirrhinus mrigala. The sequence goes on along the minus strand of CM070007.1, from coordinate 23,205,727 downwards.
AATCTTTTAAAATATCAGACAATTTGACATGGCAATTTTATGTTGATAAGTTAATAAAATAATATAATGATATTTATGAATTAGTGTAAAATTTTATATTCTTTGCAAGAAATACTTTTCAACTTGGAAAAGATATTCAAAAACTTCAAGTTTTGAATTGATAAGTTAATATTTTAAGAATCCACCTTTCCAAGAATCTCCTATGTGAACCTGCTATGCAAACACAAATGTGTGTTTATGAAAAAAAGAAAAAAGAAGAAAAAAAAAAAACACTGGAGCTGTCTCTCCTGATAAATATTGTATTCCACACTCCCATCTCTTATTTCATACTGTCAAAGAGGAAAACCGCACTGCATTTCTCTCTCATAACCAGCTGTGAACCAGCCTTGCGTGAACACACACACCAATTCCAGTATGTTTATTTGCTGTGCGCTCTAGTGTGAAACAAGCTCTCACACCTGTCGAAACTTCAACCCCTCCCCCTTTCTCCTACCTCTCTTGATGGCATGAACCATGGTGATGCAGTTGCTAAAACTCTCCCTTATGTATATAGTCACTGAAGGAGATGTTTGGAACTCTTCTGAGCCGACTGTGGCAGATCGTTTCTCGACAGTTTTGTTCTTTATGTTCTTCTAAAAAAATGGGCAAAAAAAAGGAGAGGACTCCCCCCCCCCCCCCCCCCCCCTAAAATCATGTACAGTAAACAGATACATAAGAGAAAAAAAAAAAAAAAAGATTAATTACAATGATTAATTAATCACAAATGATTAATTAAATATAAATAAACTTGATTATGTTTTTGAGAAGTTGCACATGATGGTTTTGTCTTGAAGTTCTTGAAAATGTGTCTAAGAAGGTTCTTAAAAAATACTGGTTACACTTTATTTTAAGGACCAGTTCTCGCTATTAACAAATCATTATCTACGGATTTTGCCTTGAATAAACTCCTACTTTGCTGCTTATTATTAGTTAGTAAGGTAGTTGTTAAAGGAGAAGTCCACTTCCAAAACAAAGATTCACGTGTAATGTACTCACCCCCTTGTCATCCAAGATGTTCATGTCTTTCTTTCTTCAGTCATAAAGAAATTATGTTTTTTGAGGAAAAAATTTCAGCATTTTTCTCCATATAATGGACTGCTATGGTGCCCAGATTTTGAACTTCCAAAATGCAGTTTAAATGCGGCTTCCAACGATCCCAAATCCCAAAATTATAAATGATCCCAGCCGAGGAAGAAGGGTCTTATCCAGCGAAACGATTGGTTATTTCATTAAAAAAAAAAATACAATTTAAATCCTTTTTATTCTCAAACACTCGTCTTATCTTGCTCTCCCTGAACTCTGTGTATTCTGGCTCAAGACAGTTAGGGTATGTCGAAAAACTCCAAACGTATTTTCTCCCTCAACTTCAAAAATCTTTTCAAAATCATCCTGCATCGCTGCAGAAGTACCGACCCAGTCTTTGCAAAGTAAACATGCAAAGAAGATCAAACAACCCTTAACAAAAAAAAGGTAAAACAGTGATATAGGATGATTTTGAAGTTGAGGGAGAACATGAGATGGGAGTTTTTCAACATACCCTAACTGTCATGAACCAGAAAAAAACAGTCCAGGCAGAGTAAGAAAAGATGAGCATTCGACATTAAAAAGTATATAAATTGTATTATTTTTTTCATGTAAATAACCAATCGTTACACTAGATCGGCTGGGATCGGCTTTCTCGGCCGGATCGTTTACAAACCGCATTTGGGATCGTTTGAAGCCGCATTAAACTGCATTTTGGACATTCAAAATAGGGGCACCATAGCAGTCCATTATGTGGAGAAAAATGCTGAAATGTTTTCCTCAAAAAACATAATTTCTTTACGACTGAAGAAAGAAAGACATGAACATCTTGGATGACAAGGCGGTGAGTACATTATCTGTGAATCTTTGTTTTGGAAGTGGACTTCTCCTTTAAGTTCAGGTATTGGGTAGGATTAGGGATGTAGTACAGGGGTGGCGAACATCGGTCCTGGAGAGCCGCAGCCCTGCAGAGTTTTGCTTCAACCCTAATCAAACGCACCTGACCAAGCTATACAAGTTCTGAAGGGTTACTAGAAAGCTACAGGAAGGTGAGTTTTAATTAGGGTTGGAGCTGAACTCTGCAGGGCTGCGGCTCTCCAGGACCGGAGTTCGCCACCCCTGATGTAGTATATGGTATGTAAGTATTAATAAACAGCCAATATGTTATTAATTGTCATGCTAATAAGTAACTAGTTAATAGTGAAAATTAAACTTCTAGAATTTCTGCAGGCAATGGATACTGATTGCACAATTCGTTTTTGGTAATTGCACCACATATTTGAATATAGTATAAATATGTAAGTAGTGAAGCATTAATATTAATAAACATGATGGGGTGTATTTAAAAATGTATTTATTGCATTTTTGTTTTTTTGTTTGTTTTATTTAATTTATACATTATACATTGCATATCATATTTTATACATTTGGATTGACAAAAAAGTTCATAAATGTTAAATGAAGCATTAACATGAAGCAATGTAATGCACACATTTAAAACACAACAGCAGCATAAGAAAAATGTGCATACTTCACGCCTTGCTGAGTTCGCCAATCCATAGCTTCTCAAACAAATCCCAAAGGAGCATTCTCTTGCTCTAAGGCTCACAGTGGTTCTCCTCCTTGGTTTTCTGCCCCCCTCTCCCTTCCTTCTGCTCCTTCCATCCATCGCTCTTCCACAGTGCATGAGGAACAGGCTAGGCAAGTAATGAGGCACATTAACGCTCGCTCCAGATAAAAGCAGAACACTGGTGAAGTGTTTAAGATCCCTATCACACACCGAGAGAAAGGAGGGAGAATTCTAGAGGTCTGGACACAGACTGAGCCTCCATCAGCAGAGATCACAGATAGAATAAGAAGCTTTGATCACAGATCCAGGGTCAGTGAATGGTAATCTTCAGTTGCTGTGAAAGGGACTAGCTTAGAGCTGAAGGATGAGATCATTGAGAGATCAATGAGAACAAGTCCTTTAACTTCAGGCATTGGGTAAACATTGAAACAGGTGCTTGTTCAATGGCTGGAATATATTAAGGTATACCTAAACTGAATGCATGTGTGAAATCTCCTCAAACTAAGATTTCTATCCCATTTTCTAAAGGACTCAAGCGTGTGCTGACTTTCAAAAACCTTTTAGATCATTCCCATCCAACAAAACACTGGAGATTTATAGAAAGAAATCCTTGAAGCACATCCCTGGGTTAGAAAAACATCACATGTGATAGAAGTCAACCCACACAGAGGCTTTCAGAAACATAGGTTTGTACCAGCTGGGTTGGGAGACTGACTTCAATGAGAAATGAAGGTTAAAGGCATATGCAATTGAACCATCTTGGGACGGGTGACCTAGGCTGAAGAAAGTTTCTGCTGATACAGTTCATTTCCTTTCACAAACCCCCTGCAACATGACACAAGAAGTCACAAATGTGGCTCTGTACATGTTTTAAAATGAATTATTCAGGTGAGTTAAGTGCTCCTCAATGCTATTGCGGTCAGAAATGTGCTGTTTTTATTTCATATCCTTGAAGGTGAGAAAAATTCGGTTAAACTGCTGATTTATCTTAGATGACTGTGACCATTTTCCCTTTTTCTTTTTTTTTTTTTTTTTTTAAGTGTTTCCCTTACAACAGTGACACCCACTACTTTTCAAGGCGGGTACTCTGTGTCCATCAAAATGACATCGCGAGTCGACTCGCGACAGGAGATGAGAAAACAGTAAAACTACAAGAGGAAATAGCAACACTTTAGTTACATATTGACTGTTTATTAGTTCTTATAAAGCACATATTAATGCCTTATTCTGCATGACTATGTTTTAGATTCCTCAATCCTTTACCATACCTAAACTTACAAACTAATTTACTAAATAAGCAAATTAGGAGTTTACTGAAGCAAAAGTTAGTTAATAGTGAGAACTGGTCCCCAAAGAAGGTGAACTATCTACATCATAAATATTGAGATTTCTATCATAACAACCCTCAAAAGATTTTAGTGTGGTAATGGATATATAGATCTGCTATGCATATACTGCTGCTGCACAAGTAGCATATATAATTATCTGTAGCCAGAGCTGGGTAGATTCCAAATTACATGACAAAAATTGTCAGTAATGTAATCGATTGCATTACTCATTTTAGGTAATATAATCAGATTACTTTTTTGATTACTTTTAGATTACTATTGACCGAACTCATTTATCACATTGATTTAAACAGGATAATCTTGTACCATAATGATGTAAAAATACAAAGAGTGAGAAAATGTATTATACATATACAATTTCATTGTAATTAACAACATAAAGTGCTGTTAAAAATGAATGTGTTCATCAGTATGTTGAAACGCTTCTTAAACCTGTAATCATTTTTGTAAATCTATTGGTCAAATGTTGTCGCCACCTGACTAATGACTAGTCTATGCGTGAATGTCCACAAAACTGGACTTTCTGAGTCTATACAAGTGGTAGACTATTTTAGAAAGGAAAATTTTAAATGTAAAAAAGATGAATTAGAGAGAATCAATAAATTATTTATTTATTGCTATTGTGAGAATAATATGTAATCATGTAATCAATAAAAAAGTAACTGTAGTCCGAGTACAAGTATTTGAAACTGTAACTTACTCCAATTACAAGTACTTAATTTTTGGAATCTGATTAGGTAATCCAGATTACATGTAATCAGTTACTACCCAGCTCTGCCTGTAGCAGATCTATACAGGTGGAGCTGGGAAAGGTGGAGGGTTTCAGAGGAACTCTGCTCTAGTGAATGCTAACCAGTAAAGCAACATGAACCAATCAGTTTGTGCCAAGTAGTTTAACACTGTTAATATAATTTCCTGTGCCATACTTTCGTGAAAGAACTTGCCATTTAACACAAAGCAAAAAATACATATGTGTGTAATAGATGTTTTCTGCAGATGGAAACTGTATTTTGTTTTCTCACTGACTAATTTGATACAATTTACGTATAATGTTGGTGCAACATAATTAAATTAAATTAATACGTAAATGCCCAGTGTTTTGAAGATACTTTGCAAATGTAATAGGTTACGCATTACAAGTTAATGTAAAATGTAATAAGTAGTGTAACTATTTCAGTTACTTTATTAAAGTAATGTAACTGATTACATTTGATGACTTTTCTACAATGTTTTCAACTGTTAATCATTTTTTAACATTTAAACCAAGCAGGGTTAACCTTACAGTAATACTCTACACTAATTACTATCAGACTTTCAAAATCCTTCATCACTAGAGTTAATATTATAATAATTTGATTTTAAAGCACAGCACTAGAATGCATTTTTATCGCTCACCATGGTGGCAACTCCTAGACGGGTTGTAGCCTAAATCTTTCAACAGCAATATAGATTGATGTAATAGGCAGAAGTGGTGCACTGCAAAGAACCAATCAAATGCATCAGAACAGCATTGTTGTACTAAAGGACCTTTTTACAGAAAATATTCTGATGTAACCTCCTTTGTAGTCCTTTACATTTTCATAACAGCAATTTAATTACATTTTTTTTTAATAATTGTAACAGATTGCAGTTACATTCATTTTGTAATTAAATGATGTAATGCCATTGGTAACACTTTCTATGAAGCCCACATTTATAATACATTATAAGGGTATTGTCACAATACGTGAGGAGGAAGGCGCAACACGACGATGAAATGCAATGTAAAGTCTTTAATATAATCCACACAGGTAAATCCACATAAGGGTAACAGGAACACACATATTCATTGACGAGACCAGACACAAAGCATTGAACTCAAACAACTTATAAAGGGTGGCTAATGATACACAAAAGAGGTGATGGTGATTAACTAATAATGACTCCATGAGGACAGGAACAGGAACAACCATATATGGACGGAAGAGGGAAAAACAAATAAAAAAGTCCAAGGGTGCGACAGTACTCCCCCCTCTCCTGGAAGGCGCGACCTCGCTCCGTAGAGAAAAACAAAAAAAGGAACGGACGGAGGGGACTTAGGAGGTGGACAAAAGAGTGGACGTGGGATGGCAACAGGAAGTCAGTGTAGGAGGCGGCTCTGGCGGAGGATGGACTCCCAGGAGGAGAACAACGACAACAAAGAGCCCAGGGTGGTGACGACGGAGGGAGGAGCCAAGGAGGAGACAGTAGGGTCCAAGGTGGATCAGAAGGAGGGAGGAGCCAGGGTGGAGACAGAAGGGACTCGGAGCAGGAGGAGCCAGGTGAGACCCAGGCCACAGCCATGATGGTGGCGCATGGCGGAGCCGATGGAGGGAGGAGCCATGGTGGAGGAAAGGCTGACGACTCCAGGGGGGTGACCGACGGCGGAGGTGGAGCCTGAGACGGAGAGCCGTCGAGTCCAGGCGACACCGAGGATCCGGAGGGCCAAGGCGGAGTCCAAGGCTCAGGCGACCGAGACGGAGGTAAAGAACCAGAGGTCTGTGGCGGAGCCGGAGCAACAGAAGACTGAGGCAGAGCTGGAGGGAGGAGCCCAACGGAGCCGGTGGGACGGAGCGACGAGGCGCAGCTGGAGGAGTAGAGTCCTGAGGCGATGGCGGGGCGACGACCGACCAAGGCGGAGTCGGAGGGAGCTGGTGGGCCGACGGTGGAGACGAGGGAGCCAGGAGCCGGGGCGGAGCTGTTGGGTCGGAGGGCCGAGGCGGAGTGCAGGACTCGGAGGCTGGAGGTGGAGACGAGGGATCCTCCAGCCATGCCACCTCTGTCTCCTGACAGACCCGCGGCGAGCCCACTGTACAGAGTGCGAGCAGTGGGGCTGTTAGGAGACAGAGGTGGCATGGCTGAGGTAGGGATAAGTGGCAAGAGAGGGAGGGTGGGTGGGAAATCCAGGCAGGCAGACAGAGGGTTCAGGATCAATTGAAAGTTCTGATGATGTTGGGATAAGACGGGGCATGTCTGCATATATGTCTTCATTTAAATCGATCAAGTTCTGTTCAACTTCTGTTCTCTCGCACCTGGGGCGATCCTCAGCTCTGTCATTCTACTTGGCGATGGCTCATCTGTCACTGGACTTTGGCTCTTCATCCGCAGTGGGCTCAGACTCATGCTCCGCAAATCGGGGTGATGGTAGGCTGGGCTCTGGGTCTGGCTGCGAGACGTCTGCGAGGTGTGGCTGGACGCTGATGTTACGGTCTACATCCGCTTCGTCCACTGTGAGTGTGGATTCCACAGCGTAAAATTGATGTAGTCTTTAAGTGTCCAGTGCAGATCTCCCCTGGGCAGAATGAAGTGGATGTCGTCGTCCAGACCACACCAAAATCCTTCCTTCAAACAGACGTCGTCGCAGCTGGCACAGTGGCATAAGGGAGCCAGGAACAAATAACTCAAACAACTTATAAAGGGTGGCTAATGATACGCAAAACAGGTGATGGTGATTAACTAATAATGACTCAATGAGGACAGGAACAACCATATATGGACACATGAGGGAAAAACCAATACAAAAAGTCAAGGGGTGTGACAAGCATTCTTAATTAATATATAATGCATTATAAAAAAACCTTACAATATGTTATATCATCTTATGAATATTCATAAGAACAGTTTTAATGTATTGTAATATTTACTTATTTGTAGTTATAGCATAAGATGATGATTTATAACACACAATGGACATGTTGCATTCACTTAAATTACAATGGATTATATTATTATTATATAATATATATATATATATATATATATATATATATATATATATATATATATATATATATATATATATATATATATTTATTTATTTATTTTTCTCAAACAGCCATAAGATCAGATATTAGATCAGATGAATGTGTAATATGACACATTTGCTTTGAACTGTTTTTACTGTAATATTATTTTGATGGTACCCTTTAGTCACTTGATTAACTCTGCTACTACGTCAACTAGCAGTCATAGGAGTATTAGTAGTATGTCTGCTAAATATGTGCTAACACTTTATTTTGATGGTTCCTTAAAAGACAAACTGACTATAAATAACTTTGCAAGTACATCAACATTCTACCTACCCAAACCTTAACATAAGCCTACTAATACTCTGAGAGTTAATTGTAGTTGCAAAGTTGCTTATAGTCAACTATAGTCAGTAAACTAAGGGTAGCATCAAAATAAAATGTAACCTAACATATGTGACCCTGGACCACAAAACCATTGTCTTATGTTGCACAGGTATATTTGTAGCAATAGCCAAAAATACATTGGATGGGTCAAATTTATCGATTTTTCTTTTTTGCCAAAAATCATTAGGATATTAAATAAAGAACATGTTCCATGAGTATATTTTGTAAAATTTCCACCATAAATATTTCAAAACTTCATTTTTGATTAGTAATATGCGTTGCTATGAACTTCATTTGGACAACTTTTCTCAATATTTTGATTTTTTTTTTTTTTTTTTTTTGCACCCTCAGATTCCAGATTTTCAAATAGTTGTATCTCAGCCACAAATCCTTTCACATGTCCTTTCCTAACAAACCATATATCAACGGAAAGCTTATTTATTCAGCTTTCAGATGATGTATAAATCTCAATTTTGAGATATTTACACTTATGACTGGTTTTGTGGTCCAGGGTCACATATAAACATTGCAATTTTTTCAGCTAGCTCACCTCAAAATTAATATTAGCCTCACAGGGAACACTCAAATAACACTCCACACCTAACCACTTAAAAGATGTAGTAAGATACCGTGCAGATCTTAAATAAACAATGTCAAGATATAAAGCCCATTACAAATGTAAAATAAGATTTAATACGGTGTTCATTGTGTGTTATAAATAATCGTAATCTTAAGTTGACCTCAAACTGAACCCAAACCTTTACTGTAAAACCTAACCATACTTCTAACTCATTAGCAGTAAATGTGGGAATTTTCCAAACAACATATCGTCACACAGTAAATCAACAGTCTTTTAGATATTTGATGTTAGTACATATTAGGTGGCATTTAATACTATAAAGTGGAATCCTATATTCTACTATTTCCTTCTTTTAAGCAGACGTACATGTTTAGTTGTTTAGTTGTTGATGCGGTCTAGTGCAAATCTAGTCTAAACTAGTCAGTAATGATCAATCTCTTGCATTTTACGAGATTACCGACTAGTTTCGGAAGAGGAATGAGTGAAACTAGCATGTCTGGTTCCAATTTAGATGTATCATAAAAACTAAAAATTTTGGGTGGTTTGCATATCACATTAGTTTTATTAAGTTTGGCGGACAAAATGTTGGATAACAAGGTTTATCAGCACAGTAATTTATTTGCCTATTTGGGCTGTCAGTCATTTATTTTTGTAAGGTCAATTGAGTTCCCTTCTAAAATTAATAACCATACATTTTTAAGAAGAGGTTTTTGATGGCTATATTTTTCCTCCATAATGATGTCTCGTTTTGATTGTTGTCGTTAATAGATGTACATTATTAGTATAAACAAGTTCACTGCACTGCACCCACACACAATCTAATATACAAACAGAGAGATGTCATTGCTGGGAATAGGACAATAAATTAGATAATTTTCTTTAACATCATTGATGTTTAAAATCATTGTTCACATTTTGTTTCCATGCTTGTCGAAGTAAAGCATACAGCCAAAGATGATTTTTTTTTTTTTTTTTCTATCTACAAGCCTGTACAAGAGCAAGATGATCGAAGTGCTAATTAATGCTCGAGCAAATAACCCACCTTAATTACTCTTGATTGCACATGTTAGCAGCCCACCCTTAATTTTGTTTATTTTTCACTCCTACTTTAGCTTGTGATGAGTTTATCAAGGTCTGCTGAAAGGAAGCCATTTCACAGGATGGTGCTGTGAAAGAAGCCTGAACATTTTGTTCTGCATCTGCTTTGCTCCTCTAGATATGTAGGCTAAAACTGGTTCAGGTGGAGTGGTGTGTTGTTTTTCCTCTCCACAGCCCATGAATATTCTGATTATGCTTTACTGATGCACTTCACAAGGAGACTATTTAGTGATGTTAGCTGACCTTCCTGGTTTTTGGCTCAAATAATACCTCCACTTCAAAGAACATCTTGTTATGACCTGCACCCTTGTCTTTCTGGATGCAGGTCGCAAAAGAACAACACAAGAAGAAAAAAAATAACAAAACTCTAACATCACAATAACTTAAGAAGCTTAGGGTTTTTAAAGGCGCTATGCCCCTAGGGAGCTACATACATCTCAACAAACAACTTGTGCCAGTGAAGAGCGTGAACAGACAAGAAAGGAAAGCAAAACAAAGTAAACTGCAGTGCAGAGAAATACAGTGCTCAAAATAATATGCAATCAAGAAATATATTACATTGCATTCAACAATTATTATTATTATTATTATTATTATTTTTTTTTTGTATTGCATAATCAGTATATTACTATGATTTCCTTTCCTTTCACATTTTAAAATATCGCTGCCTTGGAATTATAAGGTTCTGTCTGCATTCTGAGCACTATTGTGAAATTGAGCTTCAAAGTTTTTGCGTTCCATAGACTTTTTGTTTTCCAAAAAAAAAAAAAAAGGGCTCAAAATGTACAGTACACAGCTTACAAAAGAAACATCAAATAATGTAAATAAGTTGTCACAGAATAAGAATATGTGAATGTCAAATAGAATCTTATAATTCCAATTTTAATAATATTTCATAATATTACTGCTTTTACCCTATACTGAATGGCTTCATTTAGGATACATTTTCAGTCATGTTACCCATTCTGGTACATTGCAGGAAAAAAAAAATTGTGGCGAAACTCAGAAATTGGTAGTAAATTTCACAAATATTTACAAAGAAACAACAGGAAACACACCAAATTAAACGTGAAAAATGTGAAACACTGAAATAGCATTTTCTTGTAAAACCTACTCTAATAAGCTTTATATATAACTTAAGGGGAAAAAATGGACATAACTGGTTCACAACTTATCTTCCAAAGTCAAAATTAAACTTGAAATCTAAACATATACAATTACAATTGTAACACTCAATATCCATCAGAAATTAACTTTGACTCACGCCTACGGTAAAATGTAAATAATGTGCTGAAGTATTGAATAATGAATAATATGCCAAAGGCTTATTGAGTTAGCAATATCATTTAGTTTTCTGTGTCACTTCTGACAGCAAGTCCATGCATAGCGGAAACTAATTTTGTTCCTTGACGCAAAATAACCGAATGATGTGGATCCCTGTCGTGCCTCACCACTGTTTTTATTTATTCTGACACCTACACACTTCTCTGAAGTGGCTTTGCTTCCTGCTGCAAGAAGCCTCCAAATAAACTACAGGAAGAGCGGTGACATTTTTGAAATCCAACAGTAGTGTCTAAAACGTAGACAGGTTTGCCATGGCTTAACAGGAAAACAAACTTGTAAGCTTCCTGGCATGTGTTTTGAAGCTTGGCAGGACACTCTGTAGTGGGCTATAAATAAAGAGAAAAATAGAGATTGAGCAGAAATGACAGTCACTCCAAGAGCCCAGTGCTATGAGACCAGGAAAGCATGACGGGCTCAAACCAGCCAAACACGGGGGTCAACCTTAGTTAATGTCGCCCATACTGCTCATGACAAGATCAACGTCTGCCTTTTTTACAGACGTTTTCATGTTCAGTACAACCAGGGAGGTTATTTATGGAGCATAATTAATTCATACATGAAACTAGATGTAAAAATGGTCTCTTGTGAGAGCAATGTTTTGTTTTCTAAGTGTCTCATTTGTATAAATTGCAATGTATTGTTTAGGGTATAATAATGAGAACATTGGCTGCTCATAAATATTTATCTTTATCCTTTAAATACTATTATTGAATGGTTTGCGGGTATTATTTTATTAAAAAATACACCATTTACGTCTGTGGTTTTCAGTCTTTTTAACTTTAAAGACACTATGTAAGATTTTTTTTTATTAAAATATCCAAAAACCACTAGAACAGTGTTGTATACAGCATTTTGCTGACTTATGTACTTACATTATCTCAAATTTTTCGAAGAATGTTTAAAAACAAAGAAATAAGCCATTTTAACTAGTGAAACGGACTTACGATACCTGCCAACACCTGACATCATACACCCTTGATTTTCCTATTTTATTTAGTAGAAAATATGGAAACACCAAACCCGCTTTAATATGTTCTGCATTTTATTAGACAGGTGACGAACACACAGAGTAGCATTATAACTGAACTTTTAACACACTTGTATGTAGATGTATCTAGTATGTAAAAATCAACGTGCAACTGTTTTACCTTACATATGCATGACCAGAAGAAGTGGAAGCAGTCGACTGTGGCATAATAAAAGCTCCGCTGCTTTCGAGCCGTGTATCGCGCTTGTCCTTCATTAGCAATTGCTCCAGTGGCGTCATTTAGCTTCCACAGCTTTTAGCTCCACCCTGCTTCATACTACAGTAACCTCAAAAAGTCTTTAATACATTAGCTCATCCATGAGCATAATTTCTGCCCGAGTCCCGACGGATTGCATCGGCTGTGGGGATGAAGACAACAACTCCCATGATTCCACACTCAATTACAGCGTCATCAAACTACGCCTTTGGTTCTCTGTTTGTTTTGAATATGCGCCCTCTAGCGGCCAAAACATACATATTGTGCCTTTAAGTTCCGTTTTTGTCCAAGACAATATTCAAAGGCCCTCTTATTTTAATGTTGTACATATTTATTCAAGTGTTTATTTTGCATTTTAATTAAGATCATGTTAATTTCACTAATTTTAAATCATTTTTTTTTAAGATTTAGGGCACTCTTGAAAGTTTGCAATGACCACCTACTGGGCCCCAGACACTTGGTTGAGAACCACTCCAAAACTGTTTCCAAAATGGGAAAACAGAGTGCCTTATTCACCTATTGTGCACAGAGGCCTTAAGGCGAAATTAATTTTAGTTTCAGCTGTACTCAAGAAGTATCCATTTTTTTTTGAAGGGACACCAGTGACCATCCAGCCTCACTTGGTGCCCTAGGCAACATAAGTTATGACCACAAAACAACAACAACAACAAAATCATTCATGTATTATTTGTATTAAATTAAATTAATTTTTTTTAGGGTAAAGAACAGCTTTGACTTGTTTCAACAGGGAAAAAAATAGAGGAACATGACAGTGGGTAGATGATGAAATGATAAATAAAGCTACCACGTTCTACCAAATTTTTAGTTAGTGTTTCAGACTAAATGTATAGGCTTTATTTCTCAGTCTTTAGTGTAAAGACCATATGGAGCTAATTATACAAATGGGAAACAAAAACTGAAGAACTTTGTGCCTGTATAACAATACTGTGTACAGTATAACAGTCCCTCTAGCTCTAATAGCATGGTGTTAGCAATGCCAACGTCATATGCTTTTTTTTAGAGAACTGATGTGTTCCCTAAATGCAATTAGATACAATTCTCTGGCAAATGCATAAATGTAAATGAAAGTACAAGATCATCTAAAGCAGTGGTTTTCAACTGCTGCAGATAGATGTATGATGCAGTTCTTATACAGTTGAGAGAAGCAGGGAAGAAAAATGCAAATGGTAATATGCAATGAACCACATAATTGCGGATAGTTAGGTTTATCAACTTTTAAACGGGAGGCAAAAATGCTTCCCATCTTTTGACTGTGTATCCAGTTCTGTCATTTTTGATCGTACAGATAAGAGCAATACATCAATCGAATCTCTAAGATATTGGTAGAAACAATAGTCTTCAACACCTCCTTTCCTTTCCTTTCCTTTCCTTTCCTTTCCTTTCCTTTCCTTTCCTTTCCTTTCCTTTCCTTTCCAAACCACAAACCATGAGCAAAACTAGAATAAAGCCAAAGAAAATCCATCATTAAATATGGGTTACAAGTTTATTGTGTTGGGTTGCAACTTGATTTCCTATGTAAAATCAGATAAAAGAATTTACCAAAAATGTATTGTATCTTAAGATATACCACTGAATTTAACAACACTGTATTGTGACTCAATGTATGTGTGCGTGAGAAAAGTAGGGAGTGAGAGGGGAGAGAGACATTGATATTAACATGTTAATGATGCCTCAAACCATCTGTTTGATGATGGAGGAATTCTCCGCGCTCATTCGTTCTCTCTCTCTAGTGGCTAAGGGCTTTAGGGAGAACACCGCACTGCTTGTGTGTATAAGTCCATATGGAGCTAATGTTGCGTGAGAAACTGGCATCTTAAGTGGTTTTTAATCACAATACTGACATCCAAATAGCTACAGGTTGCAAACGGAAGACTTGTAGAAAAAAGATGAGAAGAGAATTCATTTATAATGAAAAACCTGTCATCATTTACTTACCCTCATGCCATCAAACCTGTATGACTATTTTTTTTCTTACTGCACAAGGAGATGTTAGGCAGGTTGTTCACACTGATCTTTTCAATACAGTGAAAGTGAGTAGTGAATCAGGGCTGTTAATCTGTCACAAAAAGCACCATATAAACATCATAAAATAGCCAAACGAGCTAATTCATATATTCCAAGTCTTCTGAATCTGTATGATGAAAAATATCAAAATTTAAGTTAATACTGATAATCTTTTCCTCCAACAGCTCTCAAATCTCAAATATGATTTGTTTTGGAATGCCTTTTGGGAAATGCATCTAGAACGTTTTGTATGACCTTCAGAGAATGGAGCCTTTTTATCCTGCATTCAAACTCTAATTCACAGCTCTTTGTGACTTCTTGCACAAGTGCTAATTGAACTAGCAGCAGAGTGTCTTTCACCTCCCGCTACACAACTGCTCTTGAGATAAAAGCCAGCAGATATGAGAGAATAGATTTGCTTCATTCTTCCATGCACAGTTCTGATGAGAATTTGTTATTGTCATTTACACAGGAAGCAGGAGTCTCCTGTGAGATTATGGCCTCCCTAAATTGGAGCAACAGTAAGATGTCATATTTATTTGACATATCAAGGATAAAACATGGGCCTAACACATACAGTGCTTTCAGATCCACTATAAGACATGACAACTGAAATGAAGATCTCTCCTGGCAAAAGAACAACACAAACACTAATGCATTTCTCGCAACCCCATCTGAACAGAATCTAGCAAACAGAAAGAGAACCTATTCGTGATAAACAGAATGAAAAATAATTTAATTAGAATGCAATGAAAGCTGAAAGGAAACGGAATAGAACGACATCAAGCTTGAATTAAATGGAATAGGCCTTGACAGAAGGTGCCCTTTTTAAAATTCTGGTACAGTTGTCTGTTTTATGATATAGTTTTCAGTGGAGAAAACAGGCCAGGTGACTAAAGGGTGACTAAGGATGTCAGGAGTACTGAAGATGTTCTGTGAAATATTGTGAAAGTATAATATACACTATATGGACAAAAATATTGGGCCATCTGACCATTACAGTAACATAGAATTTAATGAAACTGCATTCTAAATACATACAGTCATGGCCAAAAATATTGGCACCCTTGACATTTTGTCAGAAAATGCAACACTCAGAAAATTGCATGTGCTTATTGTTTTTGTTTGCACTGCAACAACAACAGCAACACACACACACACACACACACACACACACACACACACACACACACACACACACACAAAAAACAGATTAGAAAAGTCAAACTTGATAAAATTTCACACAGAACTCAAAAATGGACTTGACAAAATTATTGCCACCTTGTCAAAATTGTAAGAAATAATTGCTTTTCAAGCATGTGATGCTTCTGTAAATTGTATTTAGACACACCTATGGCAAGTAACAGGTGTGGGCAATATAGTAATCACACTTGCAACCAGTTAAAATTAAGAAAAGTTGACTCAAACTTTGTGTTGTGTGTCACACTGAGCATGGAGAAAAGAGAGAAGTGTAAAGAGTTGTCTGTGGATTTGAGAGAAAAAATTGTGAAAAAACATGGACAATCTCAAGGCTACAAGTCCATCTCCAGAGATCTTAATGTTCCTGTGTCCACTGTGTGCAATATCATCAAGAGGTTTACAGCCTTCGGCACTGTAGCTAACCTCCCTGGACGTGTCCCTTTACAGTAGGTACAATGAAGTCAACATTCTCCTGGCATCTGCTAAACCCAGACTTGCCCAACAGACTTCTAAAAAGAGAAGCGTAATTTGTCACTTTATACAACAGGTTTCCACTGCTCCAGAGTCCAGTGTCAGAATGCTTTACACCATTCCATCTGACATTTGGCATTGTACTTGGTGATGTGAGGCATAGTTTTTGTGCTGATATTAATAGCAATGGAATCAGTAAAGCATCAGCAACTTTTACACACTATATGCCTAAGCACTCCGTAAACCACTTTGGTCTTTGGCTTCGTGGCTCAGTTGCTACTGTTGCTAAGCACTTCCACATTCCAGTTATAGCACAATAGCAATAATTACAGTTGATGAATATCTAGAATATCTAGCAGGGATAAAATTTTGTGACCTGACTTAATGCAAAGGTGGCATCCTATCACAGCACCATGCTTGAATTCACTAAGCTCTTCATGGCACCTTATTTATTTATTTATTTATTTGTTCGTTTTAGCCCAATGGTTGGTTAAGAAATTAGACACACCTTTATTGTTGTCAGGATGGATTTACTTGAATCACCATTTTCAATACAAAAATGTTAATGTGGTTTGAGGGCTGGATCGCTAAATTTAATTTAAATATGTATTTAACACTGCCCACTAGTGATCATATGAATATTAATACCATATACAAAAGGGGTATTTGTTACTTTAAATGGAGAAAAAAAAAGTTACATGGGAGGTTGGTTTTGTTATATATTCAAAAGTTGTCTTAATGTGGTCCGTTTTGCATCTCTGCACTATGGGATTGTTCTGAAGAAGAAACACAAATGATTACAAAAAACAAACAAAGGAAAAAAAAAAAAAAAAAAAAAAAAAAAACAATGAAACTTCACTGCTGGCTGCCACTCTGAAATCAACTATTTTTTTTTTTTAGAACTCAGCCCTCACACTGAGAAATCTAAAGGAGCAAGCAAGAGGTAGAGAAAAAGAAAAGAAGAGGGATGGAGTGGAGTGAGAAATAGGAACTAGAGGGGCAGCAGAGTCATAGCAACATGATGGTCACAAAAATGCTGGCTTTACCCACCAGAACTCTTCTTAGTTCAATTCTTATAGGATGGTAGCTGGACAGTTTTGAATTTTGAAAAGTATCTGTATCACTCGTTTGGGTCAGATTTTTTTTTTTTTTTTTTTTTTTTTTTTATTTCCTTATTAGGTTGGTTTGGTTAAGCCAAATTGTTAATTGGTATGTTAAAGGATATTATTATATACTGTAGACCTAATTCTATACGCATACCAATGTAGTAAACGTTTAACAAGCATAAATGCTTAAGAGGTCTGTCTTTAAATGCAATAAATAATGTGTTTTTCCTTTCCTTTCTTTTTTTTTTAACTTAATCATCGTGTTCTTGCCTCAAGTTTATTGAGTTGGGAGCTTACTTCTAGTTTTAACATGCAGTGTTTGTAGGGGGAATAATTTAGGCAGAGATTTGGGCAGGATCTTGTAATTTTTCTTCCATTATGTAAGAAATTCAGAAACTCGGGACATGGGGCTCTAGAGATAGAATTCAGCCTACAACAGCTGAAAAGAAAAGTGCATTTCTTTATTTTCTCTCTCTGACAAGGGCCCTAAATTCCCTGCAGTGCAATTTTGAATTCAAGCCATCCAGCACTTCAGCAAAAGCTTAAGTTTAAAATATTCCTTTTCATGATAGACTTTTTACAGGTTCTGTAGCTCCCACAGCTGGCAAGCTATACATTTAAGAGCGCGCTCTTTGCGCTTAAATGTATACAGTAATTGTTGTTGTCTGACACACATTACAGCTACTCCCACAGACACTTTACTGTCAGTAACATTGCTATGGTATGGGAAACAATTGTTTTGAAATAGCTCACATAAAATGTTCCAACTGCCTGACAGGTATCACTGAAGTAAGTGCTTTGAGGAATCACACTTGTTTCTGTGACAGCTCTATACACTGTAAAGAGCAACAAAAAGTATCTGACTGCAGCCTGAGCATGTAAGCCAATTAGAAAAAAAAACAAAAACAAAAAAAAACATACGTGTGTCCCTATCAAACATCATGATTCTGTTTATTATCTGTCATATGAACTTTTGGCTTGGCCAATGATGTGAATTTGTAATTAATAACAATACAGACTTAAAATAGGTTAATTGGCTGTTATATAATGACACAAATACCAAAAATATCGGCACCCTTGCAATTCTGTCAGAAAATGCAACACTTCTCTCAGAAAATTGCTCCAATTGCATTGTTTTGGTATTCACTTGCTTATTGTTTTTATTTACACTGCAACCACACAAAAAAACAGAGAAGAAAAGTCAAACTTGGTAAAATTTCACACAGAACTCAAAAATGGTCTGGGCAAAATTATTGGTACCTTGTCAAAACTGTAAGAAATAATTGCTTTTCAAGCATGTGATGCTCCTGTAATTTGTATTTAGACACACCTGTGGCGAGTAACATGTGTGGGCAATATAGTAATCACACTTGCAACCAGTTAAAATGGAGAAAAGTTAACTTAACCTTGTGTTGTGTGCCGCACTGAGCATGGAGAAAAGAAATAAGTGTAAAGAGTCGTCTGTGGATTTGAGAGAAATAATTGTGGAAAAACATGGACAATCTCAAATCTACAAGTCCATTTCCAGACATCTTAATGTTCCTGTGTCCACTGGGTGCAATATAATCAAGAGCTTTACAGCCCATGGCACTATAGCTAACTTCTAGCATCTCCACCAGAGGTCATGGGTCTTCCAGCAGGACAATGACTAAAAACACACTTCAAAAACCTCTCAGAAATGGTTACAGACAAAGCGCTGGAGAGTACTGAAATGCCCAGCAATGAGTTCAGATCTAAATCCCATAGAACACCTGTGGAGAGATTTTAAAACAGCAGTTGGGAGAAGGCATCCTTCAAATCTGAATGACCTGGAGCAGTTTGCAAAAGAAGAGTGGTCCAAAATTTCAGTAGAGAGGTGTAAGAAACTCATTCATGGTTACAGGAAGTGACTGATTTCAGTAATTTTCAAAAGGAGGTGCTACCAAATATTAAGTTAAGGGTGCCAATAATTTTGTCCAGTGCATTTTTTGGGTTCTGTGTGGAATTGTATCAGATTATTCTTCTCTGTTTTTTTTTTTTTTTTTTTTTTTTTGTGCGTGTTTTTCCAATGCAAACAAACAAAAAACATGTGAGTACCAAAACATTTGCAACTGCAACAATTTTCTGACAGAAGGGTTGCATTTTCTGACAAATATTTTTGGCCATGACTGTACCAGTTTTTTACCAGTAAATTGACTACTATCTTAGTAAACCACCTTGCATCATTTATTTAAAAAGGCCTACACTCCTCCCATAAATTTTCTGAATTGTCTGAATGGAAAACTCCTACAAATGAATAGGAAAGAAGCTGCCTTTTCAGCACTGATTTTTCACCACATGTCTTTAGTAAATCCGCTAACACTTTAGTATAGGGAAGAATTCTCAAAATTAAAATCTTACAAATTTATGACTGAACTGAATTTTTACCTCTACAATAAGTAAATCACTTAACAAGCTAATTACTCTTAAACAGTGATGTTATAGAAATAGAACTACTACAAAAACAAAAGTTCATAAACATAATTCTAAAGATGGCTGTGCACTTGTTTCTCTGATGCATAAGGTCTATGCTTACATGTTCTAATGTCTTTTTTTCACAACTGTCCACTCTACAGAAGTAGCAAGTGTTTATTATAGCCGTTTCGACAATTCAATTCCACAGTGGATCATCACTCCTCACAGCCCCCATGCAACTCTCCATTGGAAATGAATGAATCCAGACGATCAATTCTGTCATGTCATTTGTCATAAGGAGTGAAAATGCTGCTTTAGAAGTGTTAGCAGTTGACTTGAGACTTGACATGGAGTCCAAATGAAAGTCTTGTGAACACTGGGTCTTGTCTCTGAATATTGCAACAGTGTTTAGATAAAAGGGTCTCTTGTGCAATCTCTGTCACTCTTTTCTCCTGTGAGAATGTATGGTCATTTGCTCCTGTATTTCACAGCAGCACTCCAAACATAATGACAACAGCTGCTTTTAGTGCCATAGTGTCCTAAGGCAGACATTCACCAGTGAAGTTAGAAATACAAAATCGTTCATGATGTAAAATGTTAAATGTTGGAATGGATTTGGTATTTAAATATAATAAGCATGATTGCATGAATGAAGTGAAAACATACAAAATCTTTTAGAAATTAGAACAATTTCATATATTTACATACATATCTAGCCCATACAAATATGTATGTGTAATACATTTTTGGACATATACATGTCATAAACAAGTAAATATAAAAGATATACATGCATTAAAAAAAAAAAAAAAAAAAAAAAAAAAAGTATATAAACATATGCATGTAGATTGTTTGTTTATATGTTGTTTTAATAAAGTTGCATATATAAATAAAATGTATAATGTTGACTTATATGCCTGCTACATATAATACCGCATAAAATATCATTCAGATTTTTTAACGTATAAGCAGAGCAGTATATGTGTGTGACATTTTAACATCTGGATTGCTTTGGGTTTTTTATTGCCTATAATTTAGTGAATTAAAACTGCCTTTCTGATTTACAGCTGCAGACAAACAAGCTATTTGCAGTTCATATTGTAACAGTTATATACTGTACACTTTTTTTTTTTGCCAGACATAACATTTTTTATAACTATTTTTTGGATTTACTTTTTTTTTTATTAAGAAATTGGCCAGTATATTAAAAAATAAATAAATAAATGATAATAATAATAAAAAGACTTAATGGTAAGTTACCACAGAAGTAGGCTAATATTAGGCATCTAATCAGCATAGATGGAAGAAGTTTCTAAAAAGTTTATGTAGTACCACATTAATTGTAAGGTAATTTATAGTATTAAGATGAAATTCCAGCTAGGGGTATTTGATTGATTCAGTCATCAAAATCTCATTCCAGCAGCTGAGCAGGCAAAGTTGGCAACCCTGTTGTAAGCTAATTATAACGCTTTAATTTCCACTGTTATTCATGCAGCAAATAAAGTGCTTACAGAAAGTGAGCAAAGAGCATTTACATTATCAAAGAACAGCAGCGCGAGTTTAAGCACTCTCAAAAAACTACAGTTTTTAATCAGTGAAGCTGTCTATACGAATGAATCTTTTACTTACATCATTTGTACATTTGCACTTTGTTGTTTACGATGAAAGAATTTGGGGCAGAACTCATTCAGTGAGTGTGCACACCAAAAAAAACAAAACAAAAAAACGGGATTTCAATGATGACTCATCTGAATGCCTCTGATTGGCTATTGCATTCATAAACTCAGCGAAATTGTGTGTGATTGGTTTCATTTTATTTACGACACCCATAATGGATTTAGTTTAACTATGCAGGAGCATTTTAATTCCAAGACCCCTGTCAATTTCTGACCTTTGGCCAGCAGCCTTAAGGGGCGGTATTGTTGACTTATATGGTTGATACATATATATGTATAAGTTTTTTTTTTCTTTTCTTTTTTTTTTTTTTTTTTGATGATTAGAGCTTACAGCTCATGAAAGTCAAAAATCCAGTATCTCAAAATGTTTACATTTGAGTTTCATTAAATGTCTATCCCTACAGTATAAATCCTGTGTATCTCTTGTTCTTTGAAACCACAATAATGGGGAAGACTGCTGACATGGCAATGGTCCAGAAGACAATCACTGACACCCTCCACAAAGAGGATAAGTCACATAAGGTCATTACTGAAGGGGGTGGCTGTACAAAGTGCTGTATCAAAGCATATTAAATGCAAAGTTGACTGAAAAGAAGGAATGGGTAGGAAAAGGTGCACAAAGGTGTACTGCTGACCAAGTATTGAGAGCATAAATGAACATACTTTAAAGAACTTGAACTTTTCTGATTTGCATATCTGTTTTTTTGATAAATCTTAGGAAATAAAAAGGAACTCCTGGATTTTTGACTTTCATGACTGTAAGCTCTAATCATCAAAATTAAAAAAAAAAAAAAAAAAAAAACCTTTAGAAATGTTTTACTTTACATGTAAGGAATCTAGAATATATGAAAGTTTCAGTTTTTGAAATGTTACAAACAAAAAAATGCACTTTTTCACAATATTCTAAATTTTTGAGATGCACCTGTTTGTGTGTGTGAATATATATATATATATATATATATATATATATATATATATATATATATAAAATCAGATATTATAAAGATATAACAAACTATTAAGATATAAGACAAACAAGCTATTTGCAGTTTATATTGTAACATTTATACACACTTTTTGCCAGACATAAAATATTTGATATTTATTTTTACTTTTTAGATTTACTTTCTTAATACATCAAAAAAAAAAAAAAAAAAAAAAAAAAAATGAAATGAATGAAGGAAGAAAGAAAGAAAGAAAGAAAGAGAAAAAGAATGAAAAAAACAGGCTTGATGGTAAATTAGGCATCTAATTAGCAGATGTCAGTAAAGTTTCTAAAAAGTGTAATTTATAATATTGTGGTAATTGTGGTAATTTATAATATTAAGATGACATTAAAAATAAATTGTTGGATCCAGCTAGGGGTATTTGATTGATTCAGTCATCAAAATCTCAATCCAGCTGAGCAACCAAAGTTTGCAACCCTGTTTTACATTATCAAAGAACAGTTCAGTCTAGTGAGAGTTTAAGCACTCTCAAAAAATTTCCATTATAATCAGTGAAGCTGTCTACATTGTATGAAGAATGAATCTCTTACTTACATCATACCGTACATCTGCACTTTTTGTTTTTATGATTAGAGAATTTGTGGCAGAATTCAGTCAGCGAGCTTGCACACTGAACAGAACAATGTTTCAGACTCATCTGAATGCCAATTGCATTTATAAATTCAATGGAATTGTGTGTGATTGGTTATAATTCACTACGCTGAAAAAATGCGTAAGAAGAAATACGATGCAACATTATTTTATTTGTGACAGCCATAATAGATTCAGTTTAATTGTGTAGGGGCATTTTGTCTCAAGCCCCTGTTAATTTTCCAAACTTTGGCCAGCAGCCTTAAGGGGCGGTCACACTGCAGTTTTCATTCCATTGATTTCCATTAATTCGCATGCAAATTGGGTCAGACCGGAAACACACGCTTGCACAAATAGTTTTGCATTTCGCTGCAATCAAGCTCTGTGAACTCTAACTTCGAATTTGAATCACGTGAAACCGTGTGACCATCAGCAGATCCATATGTCACAGCATGACCTCATAGAAGAATTAAAAGAACATTAATTTAAAACTGCAGGAATATGGAGTAGATTGTATGTTTTTACATTTTAAATGTATTATTATTTGAATTTAAGTTTTTAAAAAAGACACTGCAGAGTTTGACGCTACACCTCTAGTCTTTTATTCGACAGAGAGTTGTTCACAAGCTGCACACACAATAAAGAGCTGCTTCGTCTTTGACAAATGATAGAACTTGCATAGACATTTGCAATTTTGTTTCCAACAATGGATTGTAGATAAATATCCACCTCATCCAGCACTCTTTTTTTGTTTCCATTCTCCGCTGCAAAGATCAAGTGCGTGAGTGAACCGTTCAAATGACTCAAACTGAATTGCGAATTGCGAACAATTTACGTCAATCCCACTGACACATAAGGTTTCATCAGTAACATTTTACTAGGGCTTGTGCCCTAACGATGCCCATGGTTAGATAGATTTTTGTTTAAATTTTAATAATGCTTTGGCAAAGCTTGTTTCTTCTATCTCTCTTATTCTTTTATTTCAGTCTCTCTTCGTCTCTCTTTCTCTCTCACACACACACACACACACACACACACACACAAAGCAGTCACAATTTGACCTGAAAAAGAGAAAGAAAAGAAAGAGTGGCATGGTGACGGTGGTCGATAAAATCACTTCTCTCTTGAGTCCTCAGTAAGTGAGTTGGCTCTTTCCCACTGCCCTGATGGCCAATCTCGGTGAAGCAGTACCCAAGCAGTGTGTGTGTGATTCTGGATGCTGTCCATGTCGGGACCTTTATTATGACCAGCAATGGACTCACACACACACACACCCACAAATATCTTTGCACATCAGCACCCATCCTATCCACAGCTGCCAGCATTTACAAGGAGCGATTTTATGCTGTGTTATCGACCTTTAAACTTCTTCCATTTACACCCCACTCTCTCTTCTCAGAGACCTTGTCTTTAGTTTGGTTGGTCTCCTCTGCACATTACATACAGATGCACTGCTAAGAGTACTTGTTTGTCAGTTCTGGCAATTGCTTCTGCCTTTTTTTTTCCATTAGGCTACTGGTTCAACTCTCTCTAACCCACGGTCCACAGTCTCTTTGAACCTTTTTGCGTAGTTCTGTTCAAATTGGAGCTGCAGGACTTCAGTTACCAGTGTCATGATTTGGAGGGAAAGCGAAGACTTAAGTCTCAAAGTCATTCATCAGAGAACTTAATGAAATCTGACTGTTCATTTTACATTCTTACAAAACGCTTTAATGCTTGATCAAGCTAAGGGCTTCAAGTACGGACTTTCAGAGCAGCCACACCACGTTGTAATGTTAATCTCGCCATATTAATATCTGTACCTCAGTTGCCCATGGAGACAAGAAAAAAAAAAAAAAAAAGCACTCTCATGAGGTGAACATAAAAATGAGTTGGAAAACAAGGCATTTTACCTGTGCATTAAGGTCTGTCAATTAAAAAAAAAAAAATGGTAGTCGATGCATAAGTGTAGTGGTGCAGCCATGCCCACAGTGAACAAGGTTTGAGTCTGAATTGGGTCAAAAAGAAAACTAATTAAAAAAGGCGTTAATCTACGTAATTGTGATGAGTAAAGGATACATTCTTGTGTTTGATCTTCTTCTGTTGATATTTTTAACTGGATTTATGTACATGATTGCTCAGTGTATCTCTACGTCTTCTGTTTTAGTGTGGTTTATTGTGGTTCTTACATCTTAGGAAACTCAAGTTAAGAATTAGCAGCCTGCACAATACTCATTGGGTTGTTTATAAGAAAACAAATGTAGCCTTTTCATTCAAGCAGCAGTCATGCGTAACTAATGTGCTTCCACAACCTGTTGCCTGCAATTAGTCTGTCAGTGAATGGTAGTGCAGTGTGGAGCCCTGAATGTTCAAAATGTTTATTTTATTTCGTTTTATTACGTTTTATTTTATTTTATTTTATTTTATTTTATTTTTTAATATTTGTTAAATATTTGAATGGTTTCTTTGTTAAATTATAACTAAATGTAGTCATTTAAAACGTTTTTCAACTTCTGTTGAAAAATATTGATTACATGAGATGTTGTCCTCCCAGGTGTTAGAATTCAAAAGGATAGTTTACAAAGAAATTTAAAGTCTGTCAACAATTAATCACACTTGTTCCAAGCCCTATAAGATTTTTCATTCATCTTCAAAAGAAGATATTTTTATTGAAACCTGAGAGATTTCTGTCCCTTCATTGAAAGTCCATGTAATCAGTTTTTTATGTATAAAAGTTCAACAAGCGATCCATATGAATTAAACAGTTTATATCAAGGGTTTTGAAAAGACATGACTGCTTTACATGATGAACAGGTTTCATTTAGGCTTTTATTTGCAAATAAACATTGATCAATGCACATACAGAGAACATCACAAATGGTCAATGGAATCTCGCAGGTTGTCAAGTCAAGCAAGTATGTTTGCTCTTCCTTTACTGTTACTAATGGTAAATCTGTTCATTGTATAGACGTTTTTCCTGAAGTCACGCCTGACTTTTAACCGGAAGGATGCTTTGCTTTTTTGGTCTCCAGTGTTTCTAGTCAAATTAGTGTATATTCCAAGCTGATAATCTAATGTTAAACCTATAAAAATGTTTTTAAAAAGCACATAGCTCCATAGCGCCATCACATTGAGGAGTGAGGCACTGACAAATGACGGTCATTGTGACACTGCAAAGTTTAATGAGTGTGTAGATGACACCAAGCTGCCGGCGTTAGCTACATTAAAAAGAGATCAGCGCTATTTGAATGGGTGGTAACAATTTATTTTGATAGTCCACTTTAGACATTCTACTAACAGTAACTTTGCAATTGCATGTCAGAGATGGCAAAAGTACACACATGCTTCACTTGAGTAGAAGTACAGATACTCATGTTTAAAAATACTGGTAAAAGTAGAAGTACTGACTACACTGTTTTACTCAAGTTAAAGTAAAGAAGTATGAGCTCTGACATGTACTTAAGTAAAAAGTACCCATTACTACTACCTGTTTTAGTGTCACGCTGGTAACTGGACCTCACGTCATATTGACACTTTAATACAAAATAACGTATATTTAAAATTTTGTTAGCTAATGAATGTATCAAGGCTGAACAACCACTATGTAGAACAGGGCAGGACTGGGACAAAATTTCCGTCTGGGAAATCTCACACTCATCTGGGCCATCCCATTCACCGACAACAAATTCTGAAACCACAGAAAACCCTATTTTTTTTGTATGGCCATCACATTTTAAAAAAGATTTCAAACCTTAGACTGGGGCCGTGCAAAATAATTAAAGGTTCTCTCTTGAACTGCACCTTCATTTCCATTTTCCTTTTCAGTCTCTTCATTTTCCATGATCTCTCTGCATCTCACTGTGTGTGTTTACTTTTTTTTTTTCAACACAAATTTTCTTGTACCTGTCCATTTTCCCATCAGCCATCTACTGCTATGAACACAAATGTCTCCACCTTCTTGCAAAACAACCACCTCATTGTATTTGGTTTGCAATAACATAAGTTTTTTTTTTAGGTCAATTTAAAGGATCACATTATGACCATGTGTTGTTTTATCTTAAAATTACTTAAATACTATAAATTTAATAAATCTATATTTTCTAAAGTAGGTAAATGTCAAAATGAGTACAATAATAATTACATCATGACAATATCTTTACAGAAAAAATACTGAACGTTATTGCATTATCATGAGTCATATTTTTCTCTTATCAAAATTTACCTTTTTTTTTTTTTGGAAGATTAATTTACAACCATAATTTTACTACAAAGTTCATGGTTAGTCTGTGGTTAGTGTAGCAAAACCATGGTTAATTTGTGGTTACCATGGCTTAACTCTAGTAACCATGGCTTTTGGTTTTAATTGTCATAAAGGTCGTGTAAATGTATTATAAAACGATATCTTATAACATTTGTTTACTAAATTACTACTGTAACTTTACAGTAGATAATAATGATGTCCTTTAGTATACAGTATTTTGAGTGATGATAGCAATTAATTTAGTTTAGTTTACAGTAGTTATTATTAATCCTCTGGCCACTGCTAAGAGTCGCGTTGCCTGTACAGACTAACCGATTCATGATTTAGAGATTTGTTATCGAATGGTGATCCACAAAATGCAGATTGAAACTAAAGTAATGAGCCTGGTTTGAAAATGTAAGAAGTAGAAAGTACGGATATTTGTGTAAAAATAAGTAAGCAGTATAAATAGAAATAGTCAGAAAAATAAATAGTAAAGTACTGATACCAGAAAAATCTACTTAAGTACAGTAACAAAGTATTTGTACTTGGTTACTTCCCATCTCTGCTGCATGTCAACTAGTCATTAGAGTATTAGACTGTCTGCTTAAAATCTTCTAACACTCTTCTAAAATTTGCAAGTATATGTCAACTTATTCTACTAACCCTAAACCTAACCGAACAGTCTGCTCTGAGAGTTAATAGACATGTAGTTGCAAATTAGTGAGATTTAGTTGACATGTTGCAAAGTTACTTATAGTTAACAGAATGTCTAAAGTGGACTATCAAAATAAAGTGTAACCGAATGGGTTCCTATGGAGACCCGGAGCAGAAGAGCATCCAATCGGAAGTTGAATTTGTAATGGCGGCACTCATTGTTTACACAGGAAAAAGGTTTATTATGTGTCTCTTTAGAAGAGATTTTATAAATTCTCTTTATAAAACTCTCAGTAGTCTCTCGTTTATAAATCTCTCAAGTTTCATTATCTTAATCTGTGTTTTGAAGATGAACGGTCTTATGGGTTTGGAACGGCATGAGTGTAAGTAAATGATGACATAATTTATATTTTTGGGTGAACTAACACTTTCGAACCATTTAAAAAGCCATGGAAATGCTTAATGTGTCCAATTTTATTTGCTGTGTTGAAAGTTCTGCTACTGAAACAGGAACTCTGGGTTGGACATCAAAAAAAGGGACACTGAAGGACCTTTCAATTTTTCCTTGAAAGGC
Organism: Cirrhinus mrigala; assembly: GCA_036247105.1. Lineage (NCBI taxonomy): Eukaryota > Metazoa > Chordata > Actinopteri > Cypriniformes > Cyprinidae > Cirrhinus > Cirrhinus mrigala. Next base: position 23,177,391 of record CM070007.1, on the reverse strand, counting down.
ACAATATATAAGTTTTCGCCGCTAGAGGGTGCATATTCAAAACAAAGAACCAAAGGTGTAGTTTGATGACGCCGTGATTGTGTGTGGAATCATGGGAGTTGTTGTCTTCATCCCCACAGTCGATGCAATCCGACGGGACTCGGTTCATGGATCATGTCCATGGATGAGCTACTGTAAGACTTATTAAGGTCACTGTAGTATGAAGCAGGGTGGGTCTGAAAGCCGCTGAAGCGAAACGGGGATGTTGAAATGATTGCTAATGAAGGACGATGAAGGAGTCAGCAAAATATATAACACTGTTCTAGTGGCTTTTGGAAATTTTAATAAAAAAAATCTTACATATTGTGCCTTTAAATCATCAACAGGCCATGATACGCTACTTTCTAGTGCATGTATTATACTAGAAAGCATTTGTGTAATCTGTGTAGTATGTCACGAGTGATCAATATTTTTCTCAGTTTTTCCAGAAAGTAAATTTTTAGGAGCATATACACAGCCTCAAAGCTAACACATGGAATTCCTGCCACAAATTCTTATTCTGACTTACACAGTGCTGTGATTCTGATGTATTAATATCCGCATGCAGCCTTCAGGTAATACAAAAGAATTCTGATGATGAAAAACAAACCAAATCAGGCGTGTACAGATGCATAAAGTAATCACTAGAAGTCATTGAGCAAATGAGGTTGTGATGGTTGAGTTGGTGTTAAACTCAGAATGCCTACTGAGAGTTGGGCTGTGAAGCAAGTGATCTGCACAGTCCAAGCTGTTATTTGTGATGCCTCAGAACACACACGAAAACACACACACAAAGGGAAACTGTAACACAAAAGCAGCACCTTAAGACATGACTGATGGGACGCTCTGAAGAGTGTATATTTACTTAGCAGACAGCTAACAGCCAATGTTTGATGACTGCCACCACACACACATCTTTAGCTGTCAATATGAGCTTCTGTGGTTGAGTGTAGACTGAAGTCTCATGCGAAGGAATACTGTGTGTGTGTGTGTGTGTGTGTGTGTGTGTGTTCATTTATCTGTATGAGAAGCCTCAGGGGACTAGTTGAGGGAAAGCAACACAAATCATTAGCATTCTCAGAGAGATATAAAGCTGAAAAATTCAGGATTAACTCCCCAAGTGCTGACATGCTCTACTTCTGTCAACATGTTATAAAGTCACAGCAGACATTACATAAATCACTGCTCCACCGGTACTTAGACCAATAAACGCATTTACATAAATTAGCTTATTCATAATTCACCTTCATGATGCACACTGTCATCGTATTAATGGTTGGTAGGTTCACTTACACAGAACTTGAACAGCTTTCACTCTAATTCATTCATGTTCTTTCTCGCTGGTTTATTCATCCATCCGTCCGTCCATTCATCCATCAACCCTACCACCCACCTTGATGGAAAAATTACCATCAGCATAACAGCTTTTGTGAAATCTTGCTGGTGAATCTTCATGTGGCCATAATCTTGGCTGGCCGGCAGTAAGTGAAGCAGAAAATCATATTTCAGAGCAATTTAAAGTTCCTCCCATGCATAGTTAATAAAACACTGCTTAGATATTTGATGACAGAGAATGCATGAGCCCGGATATAAGTGATGTAATCCACCAGCAGGCCTCCATCAAGAATTTAATTTCATCTGAAAGTCCCAAAATGAAATGTAATCTCTAACTCGAAATTAAAGATGTTATGCTTTAAATATGCAATAGAATAAGCTGTTTTGTGTAGAACAGGGGTCACCAGACTCGGTCCTAGAGAGCTGGTGTCCTACAAAGTTTAGCTCCAACCCTAAGACCAGACCAGATGCCCTTTTATTTTTAATGGATGTCAATGGAGAAGAGGCTTATATGTTGATTAAACAGCTTTTTTTTTTTTTTTTTTTTTTGTTTGTTAAGAAAAAAGCATATTATTCATTGAATCGACAGCATATGGACTAACCTCCAACATGTTTTATATAGGGCTGTCGGTTTAACGTGTTAACTTAATTAATTATTTATGAAAAAAAAAATAATGCGATTAAAATATTTTAGCGCAGTTAACGCACTAGCCCTGCCCCCAGACCTGTACATCATCTTATATTTCATATAGTTGACTGCTGACAAATATGATGCAGGGCAACAACTCCATAAATGCAATTATGCCCTAAAATTCAAGATATTGGTGCAAAAATGTCCCTATATGTGTTTTGTCCCATATTTACATATTTCACATATAACAGGCAGCAAGAGCAACATGAGACGAGTGCTGATTTTGTCCTGATCTATCACAAACTTAAATGTGATTTTATACAACAGTTCAGTAAATAAGAAGTTGATACTGTTACATTCTAAACACAATATTATGTGTTTTTGCTTAATTTTGCAGAGAACATATTACTTTTGAAGCCATAGCAGAATTGTTGCGCGCCTCTGAGCAACACAGCCGTGTTTAGTTTCTGAACAGGGTTGCCAGGTTTTCACAACAAAACCTGCCCAATTGCTCCTCAAGAGTAGCCCAAAACTAGCCCAATGCGTTTCGAGGGGGTTCCCCTGTTAAAAATCGCGTTCTGAGGGATAAAATACATGTTTTTTTTCGTCGGGGTTCCCCTGGTAAATTCGAATTTCAGGGGCTAAATATGACATTATTGAGGTCGTTTCAACCCGCGAACATCAAAAACAACCCGCGGCAACAGTGGTAATGTGGCCCAATTTCACGGGGAAAACCGCGGACTTGGCAACACTGTCTCTGAATAAACCCGCGTTTTAAACGAACCTTGTGAACCCATTGATTCAAAGAGCCATTTACTTCATTCCTGTATGAATCAGCCGTTTGAACGAATCAAAGACATTTACCACCACCTGCTGGCAGATAATAGTATAATTTCATTAAAAAGAAGAAAAAGAAAAATAAAAACATTATTTTTATTTAAAATAAATAAATAAATACAATTCCATTATCATTTACTCACCCTCATGTCGTTTCAAGGTATTTTGAAGACTGTTGGTAACAAAGTCATATGAACACATTACATCATATGAACACAAAATACTGATATGTTTCTCAAATTATCTTCTTTTCCATAGTTTATGTTTACGTGTAATAAATAATATTTTGAATAAAATAAAATACATTTTATTAAACAAATTATTTCTTGCTGAAGCTACTTCAGACTTTAAATTGTCTTTTGAGAGTAATTCCTCAGCCAAATTTGATGTGTGATTAATTTGCGATCAATTAGATTAATTAATCGAAACATCATGTAATTAATCAGATTAAAAATATGAATCGACTGACAGCCCTAGTTTTATACTCAACATTAATTTTGGATTGAACAGTTTTTTGTGTTTATACCAAAAAAAACATCTTGTTTTATAAAAGAAGTCACTGACTTTTTGCAACAGGTGGGATTCAGCTTACGGCACTTCTCATTCATTCCTATGGTATCCGTAAACTCTCATCTCTCAATATTAAGACAATCTGACTTGAAAATTCCAGGCAGGTGTGTTGAGGCAAGTTGGAGCTGAACTGTACAGGATCAAGTTTGGTGACCCCTGGTTCAGAATCTCATTCTTGGTAAAGAAAATGTTTCTCATATTTCACAGTGGTTTTAGGTAGAATGATCAACATTTATCTGTTACCATGCATTAGTTTAAGGAATATTTTACTCAAAAACAAACAAGTCACTGATAACTTCAGAGGGATGTTAAGCTCAATGACTGGATCAATGAAGGCATGGTTCACTAAAAAAGTAAATGCCTTTATTGTTTATGCACCCTTGTGTCATTCTAAACCCATTAGTTTTTCATCATTTTTCGAAACTCAAAGATATTTTATATATTGTCATATTTTTGTTTATTTATTGGAAGTCCATTTTACTAAAGTTCAAAGCTTAAACAAACAAACAAACAAAAAAACTTCAATAAAGACACTGTTAAAGGAAGCAGGCAGTTTAGTCAAAGCTTTCTAAAGAGGTGAACAGATTTAATTTAGGCTTTTATTGAGATTGATCAATTAACTAATCAATCATGATGTGTAAGAGCAAACCTCATTGGCTCTTGTCAAAGCTCAAAAGCTAATTTGTTCTCATGCATCAAGCATGCATATTTGAACAATTGACATGATTATAATTTTTGGGTTATCTAACTCCTTGAGTCAGTGAGTTAAACTCAAGAATCTGACATATTTTCTGGATGGACTGAAATGTTCCAACTCAGTTGATTCCTTCAGTGTCACTGCAGCTCTCATGAACACAAAGAGGATATCTAAAAGTGAATGTCAACATTTATTGTAAAAAAAAAAACAAACAAACAAGCTAAAATAAGGTCAATTTGTCACACATTTTTGGGTGTAGAAGATGGATTATGGTGTACAAGTCACATGGACCTCGTTTATGATGCTTTATGGTTTTGAGTGTTTTTTCCCATATGGTGTCATTCACATTCACTTGCTACAAATGTTGACAAATGGTCTATGATACTTGCTGCAAATGTCGGCATTACACCATAATGGCAAAGCGAAAAACAAGTTTTTAACATCTTTGCAAATTTATATATGTATATAAAAAAAACTTAAATGATTCCATTGCATAAGTATTCATACCCTTATCTGGGACAGTTGAAATTTAGCCCAGAAGCATTCATAATGCTTGTAGATGTTACTACACTTAGAGTGAAGTTAACCTGTGGCAAATTCATCTGAATGTGTATGATTTGGAAAGGCACACACATCTTAATAAATGTCTAACAGCTGAAAATGCGTATCAGAGCAAAAAACAAGCACTGAGGTCAAAACAGGACTGCAACACTTGAAAAAATTAAGACACTTCCATGTCAGTCTTCGCCGCGTGTTCATGAGAGTACCACAGCACATGCATGTAGCAGGACGCTGACGCAGGAGCCAGTTTTCTAATGTAGACCCTAATGTGCTGCACCTTGTTTACAAGCAAAAGACGACACACTGTACATAAAACAGTCTTTGTAAACATGTCTGAAGATTTTGACAGAGAGGATGACTTGCAATTTTTTACCCAGCCTTGCTTGTTTGAACCAAAATACTCAGACGATGAACTAAGAGAGATGGATGTTTTACATCAGAATGCTGTCATGCATCGTGCTACTCTTGTGCATGACAAAGACTGACACGGAAGAGAAGAAATTGTTGAATAAAGTCGTTGTTGTTTTCTTAATGCACAAAAAGTAGTTTTGTAGCTTCAGAAAATTACGGTTGAACCACTGATGTCACTTGGACTATTTTAATGATGTCCTTACTGCTGGGCTTTGAATGTGTCAGTTGTGTTGCTGTCTATGCAGGGTCAGAAAGCTCTCTGATTTAATCGAAAATATCTTAATTTGAGTTCAGAAGATGAAAAAAGGTCTTACAGGTTTGGAACGACACAAGGGTTAGTAATTAATGACATAATTTTCATTTCTGGGTGAATTATCCCTTTAAGAGTATAATGAGCATTGTTTTTTTTAATCTGGATAAGATCAATGATGGTCCTTTGGGTGTTTTTGTACAGTAGAACAAAAGCAACAGAAGCTGCTTACTGACCCTAACTTAAACACACACCCACATACACACACACTGGGATAGGTTAACTCAACAGCAAACTGCAGAAACAGAAGAAACACCCTCCTTCACCACTGAGGCCAAGGAGAGTCATGCATATCAGGGATGATGCAAAGGAAGCCAAACATCCAGAGTGCTTATTATGAGTTCGAAATTACTCTAATGAAGGGGAAAGTGTTTTCCAAATGATGCTGTCCTTTCTGCAAAGGTTAAACTGATGATGAGGTTCTTCCACTGCACATTATTATTAATTCCACTGTTACAGCATTGTGTTGATGTGTGAACGCATTTGGTTTTCCAACAATTGCACTAATACAGTGACTAATGTGTCACTTGGGGTCTTCTTAACACCAGTATATTAATAAACTCATGAACGATAACACACTACAGAATTCCTATTACTGTATGTAGGATCTTCATTAGGGATAATGTATTACACATGAAGCAAAGAAACAGGTAGGCTGTGACACTTGCTACAAATGTTGACAAATGGTTTATGATACTTGCTACAAATGTCGGCATTACACCATAATGGCAAAGCAAAAAACAAGTTTTTAACATCTTTGCAAATTTATAAAAAAAAACAAAAAAAACAAAAAACTTAAATGATTCCATTGCATAAGTATATATACCCTTATCTGGGAGTTGAAATTTAGCCCAGAAGCATTCATATTGCTTGTAGATGTTACTACACTTCGAGTAAAGTTAACCTGTGGCAAATTCATCTGAATGTGTATGATTTGGAAAGGCACACACATAAATAAATAAAAGGTCTAACAGCTGACAAGCCCTGAGGTCAAAACAGGACTGCAACAAGCCACATATCTGGGGAAGAGGCTTTGGTTAGAGTAGTGACCAAGAACCTGATGGTCACTCTAGTTGAGCTCCATGATCATATATAGAGATAGGAGAAACCTGAGGACAAATATCACTGAAACACTCCACCAATCTGGGCTTTATGGTGGTGTGGGCAAACTCAATCCTCTCCTTAGTGAAGACACATGAAAACACACTTGGAATTTGCAAAAAAAAAAAAAAAAAAAAAACACCTAAAGGACCCTCGGACTGTAAGAAACAAGATTCTCTGGTCTGATGAACCTCAATTCCAAGATTCATGCTTGAAGGACACCAAGCACTGCTTATCACCTGAAGAGTACCATCCCAAAAGTAAAGTGTGGTGGTAGCAGCCTCATGCTGTGGGGCTGTTTTTCAGTGGCAGGGACTGAGGGACTCATCAGAGTAGAAAAAAAGCTCAGTGCACCAAAGTATTGAGATAGCCTTAAAGAAAACCTAGTCCAGGGCAGTCAGAACCTCAGACTAGGCAGAAGGTTCACCTTCCAACAGGACAATGATCCTAAAAAACAGCAAGGCTGGCTTATAGATAACTCAGCGAATGTCCTTGAGTAGCCCAGTCACAGCCTGGACTTGAACCCAATCAAACATTTCTGGAGAAACCTGAAAATGTGTGTCTGCCCCATCCAGCCTGACAGAGCTTGAGAGGTGAAGAGGTGAGGACAAGAATGGCAGATAACTGCCAACTGCAGATGTGCAAAACTTGTCACATCATACCCAAAAAGACTTGAGCCTGAAAAGGTGCTTCAGCTAAGTACTTAAGTACTGAGTTAAGGGTATGAATACTTATGCAACATACTTTTTTCTTTTTTTTCTTTTTTTTTTTTTTTTAAATAAATCTACAGTTCTGTTTTTGCTTTGTCATTATGGTGTATGGAGTGTAGATTGATGTGGGAAAAAAGTCATTTAAAGCAATTAGGCAGCAACATAAAACGTTAACACACTTTCGCAAGGCACTGTATGATCTTATTAATTTGGACTTGTGTGTAAAATATTTGTGAAATATTATATATTTACAATTATTCTTTATGTCATAATTTTTAAATCACCCTTTAAATAATGCATAAAATAACTTAACCTTTCAGCCTGTACTTTGACTGGGATTCTGTTATTTGATTTGCCAATCATTATTCAATTATTCAACAAAATTGTCAAAATGCATTCTGTTTAATATTTTATTAGTATTTTTCGTAATAATGATTTATTAAAAAGGTATTAATTTATTAACAAATGATATCAGTGTTGTATATATTCAGAAAATTCTTGCCCCAGATAACTGTCATCCTTGCAAGATAGTTGACAAGTAACTAAAAAATGTAGCCCTCGTATAATTAGCATAAATCTAACACTAGTCAGTGCATACCATGCTAAGACTATGTTACATAACTCTCCCATTACCTCTAGCCTATGATCTATTTTCACCGAATTTCACTCTGAATGAGAAATTCCCTCAGTACCCTTTTCATGCTGATCATGCACTAGCATATCCAACCTTGATCATAACGTTGAAGAGAGATTCTGCGAAAATCAGATGAGCCTGAGAAAACAATGTCTATGGCCAGCACGAAGGGTAAATTTCCTTTCTTCACATTGCATTTAGGCTTAATTGAGCAATTGAACTGCTCTTTTGAACTAGCGCTACAAACTAATTAGACTGACCTTTGGAGGGAGCTACCTGATAAGTGTGAGGAAAGAGATGTTTTACAGAACTGGCCCATCAAAAAAAAAAAAAAAAAAAAAAAAAAAAACAACTCTCTACTAATCACTAATCACTACCTACATTACTCACATACTGACCAGTGAAGAGTAGACAGACTTGATGGTAATGTGCATCACATACAGTGGGGAAAAAAAAAGAATAAAATGATAAAAAAAAAAAAAATAATGGCATAACATAACAGCAGAACATAGCATTATTACATTGTTTCCTTTTCTTTTCACTGCAGCAGAGAAGGAGTATTAAGTTCAGCAAATCTTAAGGGGCACAGGAGCAATTTAAAAGGTGAGGTATTCAGAGAAGGATAATTATCTCCCATAAAGTAAAATTAAGTTTGAAATTTCATGTCCCCTCAGATCGGTATTGAGGAACTTTTAAAAGTGCATTGCATTATTTTGTTACTCTTATAAAAGTACCAAATTATGTTGCATCATTACATTTTATGTAAAACAATGTGTTACTTTTTATTTCATTTTAGTTAAAGAGCAGCAGTTTTTCCTCTCCCTCTTCCAGAATGGCAGGTTGCCTTGCAGGTATTTTGTGTGTTCATTTAAATTGAATGCAACAGCATACATTTGTACTACAAAATAGAGTGTTGATAGAGTGACACGTTGGGGGAAAAAAATGTACAATGGATCATTATATGATGCATTCTGTGGTATTGATATAGACATGCTCAAGGTCAAACTTTCAAGTGTTCTGATGCATGGTGGATTGCGGGATTGACATCAAAGTGGAGCAAGCGATGATGGTAGTGAAATATTGAGAAATGCGCAGCATGCCCAGAACCGTATATTTTAGTATGGCTTTTATGTGTCTTTACACAGAGACGTTTATATAACTAGATTGCTAGACTTTGCTGTATATCCACCTTTTCCTGAACGTGGAAGTCTCAACCAATTGTAACAACTGCTTTACATATTCGGTCACTGGTGTTTCTAGTAAAAGTAACATATTTTCATGTTAAACCAATGAAAATGGTTTTAAAAAGCACATGGCGCCATAGTTTCATCATTTTACAGTGTTGCAATGACCATCTTTTTGCAGTAACTCATAGTTAAGTGAGTGAGTAGATGACATGAACCAATGCGAGGTTAGCTTCACTGAAAACAGATTAGCTCATATATAAGCTCCCGATCGGGGTGAAGTTCGTGGGATTTTGTCCACAAAATGATAAGAGCACATTATTATAACACATTATTTTATTAATTCACACAGTATTTCACCCTAAAAGGGTCATCGGATGCCCATTTTCCACAAGCTGATATGATTCATTAGGGTCTTAATGAGAAGTCTATAACATACTTTGGTTAAAATTTCTAAGTGGCAGTGTAAAAAAACACCCTTTTTACCATATCAAAATCAGCCCTGTTCAGAGTGAGCCATTTTATTGCGTGTTGCTTTAAATGCTAATGAGCTCTGCTCACCCCGCCCCTCTCTTCTGTGGGGTGATGAGCCGGTCTGTTTACATTAGCTGCATTTTGCAGCGTTTAGCTGCTAAACTTGCTAACTAGCACATTATTAAGAAAGGCGATTTGCAAAGATGCATAAAAAACCCTTATACTCAATTCTGCTGTAGTTGAAGCTGCATCACGAATGATTTGCGCGAACATAGATGCATTTATGGAGGTCGCCAGGTGCATTTCCTTCTAAAACGAAAGTAATGTTAATCCTTTGCGTCTTCAGTGGCTCAGATGTTGGGAGTAAATGAGGACTGCTGTATTCATTATTACATCCAACTACAGAACACCTCAATCGCTCAATCGGAGACACTGTTGCCTTCCTTTGCGGTAGGAGTCGAACTGTTACAGCTCAGTCAGGGCATGTCTAAGGTAAGATGTCATGTCAATCAACTATCGTAGGAGTGGCCTCTGTCTGTGTGACCTCACACCGACAAGAAGCTGAGAATGGCTTGGTTTGAAAAAGGGGATATTTCTTATAAAGTCTACAAAAATACCACTGGGTGGATTTTAATCATAATAGGGTGTTTGTGTACACACACTGCCAACACACATTTATGTTCAAACAACATGTAAAAGTGAGTTTTGCATCCGATGACCCTTTTAAGTGCTGCTAGTTTTCTTTTGTAATAGTTTATGCAAGGCATAGAGCACCGAACACAGACACATTTGCTGGTAGTTCTTTACAGGAATTCCTTAAGCTTAATGCTGTTACTGTGACAGTCAACAACAATACAGCCTCTACAGGGGTCATGACATGGATTTTTTAAATTATTTTAATGTGTTCCTTGAGGTTTACTTATAATGTTAATAATGTTTTTTTGCACAATAAATAAATATGTGGAAAAATAATTATTTTTAACCCTCATTCTGACCCTCTGTCTAAAAAGGGGCGGGTCCTTTAAAGCTTATCAGGTATTGACTATATGATTGCCTAGTCAAGTCATTGCATAGGAAACAGTACACTCAATTGCTGGGTTGAGGCTGTTGGGTCATTATGTTGGGTTATTTTTCCAGTGTTGGGTAGTTTTTTGTGCAACCCAGCTGTTGGGTTAGTGGCTGGGTCAATAGAGGGTATGCATTGATGCCACTTTCCCGCCGGAACACGCCCTCAGCTGGACTGAGTGGCAAAAGAGGTGAAAGTGAAAGTCGTGGCATATTGTCAAGTATGGTGACCCATACTTGAAATTGGTGATCTGCATTAAACCCATCACAAGTGCACGCTCACAGCAGTAAGAAGTGAACAAACACACACACACACACTGAGAACACACACCTGGAGCAGTGGGCAGCCATTGCTCCAGTGCCTGGGGAGCAACTGGGGGTTCGGTGCCTTGCTCAAGGGCACCTCAGTCTTGGTATTGAAGGTGGAAAGAGCACTGTTCATTCACAATCCCCACCTTCAATTCCTGCCAGTGCAAGAATCGAACTGGCGACCTATAGTGAGTCAAACAAAATAATAAGCATTTTGCTGGACTCGGTATAATGTTCCTTACAACTTACCAAATATCCAGTGGTTCATGGATATTTATATGCAGCCAGGAATCATGTTTCCTTACATTTATATGTGCCTGATTTCAACACCGGAGAAATAAACAAAGCAGATTTGCCTGTGAATACAAAATAGGTGTAATAGCTGTAAATACAAAGTAGGCTGGCCTAAACCCTGGTGATCACTTTTATCACTGTTATATCACTGTTATATATATGGTCCAGCCCAAAATTTTAGATAGTTTTTGTCAGTGTTTATTTAAAAACATCCAGTTATGCAGAATTTAATATGGTAAATATTTAATTGATGAGTTGTCAATATGATATATGACAATACAATGTACATAGTGTGATTTTACTGCAATATTCAACATATTAACATGAAATGATTTGCTTCTTTGAATTGCAGCATCCATTTTCTTTTCTTTTTTTGTAGCTTTTGGCAACCTGTAAAAATATACCTCAGGTGTCTTGTTTTAATCTCTTTGTGCACTCAATCTAACTCGGTTTTTACATTTTTATTTCTAAAATGCTTGTTAAATGAGTTTAAATGTATGCAAAGTTGAAAAATATGCTGCATAATTAAATTTGTTTTATATTTTTGTCAATTGGTGTTTTCACTTGTTAATAAATGTTCACGTTTTGATTATTGCTGTTGCCTCTAGCAATTCTGTGTCTGCCTTTTAATTTCCAACCTATTTTTGGTTCATTTTAAGCCAGCAATAGTCATTTTCATTCAATATTTGAGTTAATAAAAACATCGCAGCATGTTGGGTCAAAGATTTAACCCAACTAGCTGGGTTAAAATAACCCAACGCTGAGTTTGTCCATATTTGACCCCACCAGTGGGCGGGGCCTATGGTGAGAAAATTCATCAATGCCTTGCTTTGGAGGCAGTGTTTATGCAAATGTTTGTGCCTGGGTGATGTCATCTTGCACCTCAGATCTAAACGAGCTGTTTTTGAAGCTTGATTAAATAAATGCTTTGTTTATAATGAAGAGGATGTTTTAAGCTAAGAAACTTGCAGGATGTTTTAATGGTACAAAGACTTCTTATATGCCAAAAGATCAAGGCAAATTTGATTTCTCTTGTTATGACCCCTTTAACCCTGCACACATTTTTGTATTTAGTTATACTGATAAAGATTCAGTCCAGTTAACCTTTTTATTTATTTATTTTTTTTTTTGCATGGATTTTTTTTATGGATACTTAAGATGCAAAGCTGAATTTTCAGTAGCCATTACTCCAGACTAGACTTCACTGTCACATGATACTTCAGAAATCATTCTAAAAAGGCTTTTGCTATACAAATGTTCTACTTACTGGCCAATCACACCCTTCTGACCGATATGAGAGTATATCTGGGAGTGCATGTATCTTTTATACCCTATGTTGATTGGTAATCAGACTGGCCTATCTCTTGTAAATTTCCACACCTCTGACAGACAGATTCTCTTTACACATGCATACACACTCCTAATCTCCCTTCCCAGAAGGCCAGATCACAGAGCATAAATACACATGTACGTCCTAGCAGGAGATTGATGATGAATTGATGGTATGTTGTTGTCTTCTTGCATATTGCATAAGATTTTTTCACCAAGTCCCCACCAACCCCCCCTTCTTGAGAGTCCCAGTTAGAAGCATATTAATCACCCTCCTCTCCTCTTCTCCTTCAGTGCTGCCTCTCAAATGCTATTAGCGCTGCCTGTCCTTCCTCACTAGACTCTGTGCTGCTGTGATTGTGTAATCTATACATGTCATTAATGGCAGCAGGAAATCTTGCCAAGTATGTGACGAGGTAGATGGAAGAAGATGATGGCTGACAAAAAGGGACATTTATATTGCATCCGTGTGTGTTAAAATAGCAGTCTTTAAATGTAGCTGTGCCTCAGACACATCCTGTGCATTCATTATTTTCAGAAAACCAGTTTTCTTTGTCCATGTTAAGATTAGTAAAGAGTCTGTTAAGAACAGTAATCAGACTGCAAAATTAACACTTGCCAAGCACTAAATGTGGTTAGAATTTGGCTTTGGTGAGTAAAGTAAATAAAGTGGTTTCACAATTAATATTATTTTATATCAGCTTTAATTTTAGTAAATTTAGTACATTAGTAGAATTTTGACTAGCAAGTAGCAGAAAAAAAGTGATTAAATGTGTTGTGTTATTTTATTTAAGTTAAAATGTATTTTATTTCAGTCATTGAAGGTTTTTTAATGTTTTCATAACCCTGGTAATGTTTCACTGAAAACGTATTTTAATAAGAATATGTATTTATAAATTATCAACATGGCATTTTTCACTATATAGAATCCTATAAAATTCTTTTTCTTTCTTTCTTTCTTTCTTTCTTTCTTTCTTTCTTTCTTTCTTTCTTTCTTTTTTCTTTCTTTCTTTCTTCCTTTTTTTCATTTTCTCTTATTTCCTTTCTTCCTTCTTTCTTTCGTTCTTACATTCTTTCTTTTGTTCTTTCTTTCATTTGTTCTTCCTTTCTTTCGTTCATTCTTCCTTCCTTCCTTCCATTCGTTTGTTGTTCCTTTATTTCATTCGTCCTTCCTTTTTTCCTTTCTTTCTTTCGTTTGTTCTTTCTTTCTTTCTTTTTCTTTTGTTCGCCATTGCTTCCTTCCTTCCTTCCTTCCTTTCTTTCGTTCATTCTTCCTTCCTTCCTTCCTTCCTTCCTTCCTTCCTTCTTCCATCCTTTCGTTTGTTCCTCCTGTCTTTTATTTGTTCTTCCTATCTTTCGTTTGTCCGTTCTTCCTTCCTTCCTTCCTTCCTTCCTTTCTTTTGTTCGTTGTTCCTTTCTTTTGTCCGTCCTTCCTTCCTTCCTTCCTTCCTTCCTTCCTTCCTTCTTTTATTCGTTCTTCCCTTCTTTTGTTCGTCCTTCCTTCCTTCCATCCTTCCTTCCTTCTTTTCTCCATTCTTCCTTCCTTCTTTTCTCCATTCTTCCTTTCTTTTGCTCGTCCTTCCTTCCTTCCTTCCTTTCTTTCGTTCATTCTTCCTTTCTTTGTTTGTCTGTCGTTCATTCTTTCTTTCCTTCCTTCTTTTAACTGTATTAAATCATTTTTCATCATTAAAACATTTATTAATATAATAGTTTGCCTTCAGATATAAATGAAAGATTTTCAGTTCAGCAACTGACAAAAAGTTAATAGCGTGTTTATGTATAAAGTCTGTACAACATAATCATCATACAATCCCAGATATGCATAGGAAATTATTTGTCCAATCTTCGGATTCCTTTACACAGCTTTAAAAGTCATTAATTTAATCTAACGGTTAAAACACTGCGTAGCGTCTGTGCTGACTGCACAATAATTAATGCGTTGTGTCTTCTCCCCATTCTCTGACATTTTCTTTTCTTGCGCTTCAAGTCAGCCAATTAAATTATTTACTCAAGACAAGACATTAATCTGACTGATGAAAGATGTGACACGCTAATTCCTAATTACAAGAGTGTAAATACATGAAATTCACAGTGAACAAATCAAGAAAGCACTGACAGTGTGTGGGGTGGGTTTAGGTGTCAATTGTATATTGATTTAAAACAATCAATGAGCAAACATTGTATTACTATGTTCAATTGTGCATTACACACTCATTGGATAGCATCCAGATCTTTACTCATTTCTGAGGCTTTTGCTGTCTGGTGTAATACTGACAAGCCCGTCCAAGCCTACCTTTTCTTCACAGAGTCTTTTGTTTAAAATGACACAAGCGTTTATAGCCCTAGGCTCTTTTTTTTTTTCTTCGCCACGCGCAATTAGAAGCGAGAATTTCTCCCCTCACCTCATGCAGTCCGATTTACACACATAATTACATTGTGTTAGCAGACCCTCGGGTATGGCAATCTTCCAGCTAAGCCACAGTCACTCCGGGCCACTGCTGTTGCTGGACCAAATCAAGACCTGTAATTTTTATTTGGGCATGAAACATTTACGGTAAATAAGAAACAGGAAAAGCTGGACTGGAGGAATAGATATAGGGACCTTGGGCGGTCTCCTCAGCAGTGGGATGAATATTTGATCAGGGTGGTGTCAGGCCAGAGCCTGGCATCCTTGGCACAGACTTATAAATCATAGGCAATCAGTGCAGTGGGGACGGTTCTGATGAATACTGATCGGCAGAGGTCACACTTACTGATTACGCTTTGTCAGATGTATAAATTCAAGAATGCTTTGTCTTGTAAATCTATATCCAGAGCCATGTATAAATAGTAATGCAGCCTTGTGCAGTCTTTCCTTTACAGTACAGTACCTATATCCACAGTACAACATAAAAGAAATTGATTCAGAACTTACGATCATGGGTTAATCAGAGCTTCAGCATAAATGTGCTGTGTCCATTTTATTTTGTTTTTTACTACTTATGTATAGTCATCTCTTCTTCATAATTTATTATGCAGACATCACATAAAAATAATATTAAGATAAAAAATATATAATGAATGTACAGCAATAAAAAAATAAGAATAAAAGAATAAGAATATGTTATTTATATTGTGCCTTTCTTATATTCAAAACACTACAAACATAATACATAAAAACAACAAGAATAATACACAATGCATGATACGTAAATGCTAACAATAATTACTATAATATATAAACAGATACATTGTATTTTATTTTCTTATCTTTCTTCTTTTCCTGAAACCATGGAGTAATTACAATTTTACAAAGACATCACAAAATCTGGTGAATATACATGTGAGATGAAAATGTGAGCAATATAATGTTTCAAAGTGTCATTCCTAATGTTTGTGTCAAAGTTTAAATATCATCCAAGTAACTGAAAAAAAAAAAAAAAAAAAAAAAAATCCATCACAAATGCATCAGAGTAATGCCACATTTTCAGTTAATCTTTAAGTAATTGTAGAAAACTTTTAATATGCACATTTTGTTAAGAATCTAGCCACTGCATAGTAATTTCTCAATATTTGAAATGTTCACCTGGGCAGTTCTTGCAAGAATAAATTATATATATATATATTTGCATATAAACTGAAATTAATATTTCAAATTAACTGATATAAAATGATTGTTTTAAACTTTTAAACTTTAATTGTTTTAAATGTTTATATCTCATGTTGTTTAATGCAAACCATGTATTAAAATCAAAATGCCCATGAACTGAGAAATCAAGTTTTGTGTAAAAAAATCACATGTGGAATGTCTCCACAAAACATGGAAACCAGTGTGTGTGTTTGTGCATTAAATAAAACTATAATGGATGTCTGATTAAAGTGAAATGTGAAAATGAATGAAGAGTGTCTATTCATGGCATAGATTTGATTCTGTACACACTGCATCAAGATTTCTGTTTACTTTTTTTTATGAATGTAGTAAATGCTAAAACGGCATACACAACTGATTCATTTTTTTTTTTTTGGGGGGGGGGGGGGAGTGTTAGCTTACTTATTTTGCCCAAGAGCATAATTTATTGAACCCATATGTCTTACTAACAAGAAACTATGCTTCTAACCACAGGTCGAGAGCTGTAGTTCCAACCATGTAAGTTTGTGATGCTGTCAGTGAATGTTCGTTTGAACTATGCTTTCGGGAAACACCGAATCGTTGAACTGTATTGGTAACAACGGAACATGTGACCATAGTTGGCTAACGATGCTTTTGGGAAACGCACCCCTGTATGATTTATAAGCTGTTTTCCTAGGGACTAACTAATTAACCAAATAAATAAATTAACAAATGTCCCCAAAATTTCAAAATTGGCATTACTATACTTGTGGGGGATAGTACCCATTTGGTCCCCATAATGCATTGAATAACAGGTACACACACACACACACACACATGTTGGGTTTCCATGTTTTATGGGGAGATTCTATTTTCTATCCTCTTAACCTAACCCTACACCTAGAGGACCCACAAGGACAAGGATTTTGGATATTGCCATCTTTGTGGGGACATTTCGTCCCCATAACGTAGGGTTTACTATATGGAATACTGGATTGGTTGACCGTGTCATTACCTGGTCAGGCTTCATGTAAAGGATAATGTGCAGTCAGCTGGTCATTACTACAAAAAAAAAAAAAAAAAAAAAAACCCTGACACTGGGGTTAAGATCCCACTCTAAAGCAGAGAGTGTAGTATCACCCTGGATAGGTTTATTTTACAACATAAATGAAATGCCTTCACTTATTCCACTTTTAAATTCAATCTAAATGTTTTTAGATAAACGTCACAGGGTATTTAACTCTGTAAAGCCTAACATACAGTATGAAATAATAGTCAGAAATGGAACAGCTTATTGAACATCGAGAAAAAAGTAAATCACGCACAAAGAAAGTCTGCATATGTGCTTTTTTTGTATAATATTTCATACGTCAGGCTTTTGTGTCCCATACAGTGTGCTATGATACTGTGAGTAGCCTATATTGATCTCACACTTGAGAAAAAATAAATAAAGAAAATCAGAGGCATAAAACTATTTATATAGCCAAAGAGTAAGATGAAATTCTGATTGTAAAATATAAATCAATAATATATTTATAACAGTATAGCAGACTACTTAAATACAGTAAATGGTATAAATATCAGGTGTCACTCTATATCGCTCAATAATGTGTCTTAGTAGGATGCTATTTAAATGCTTAGATTTTTTTTTTTTTTTAAAACTCTGTAGTTTCAAAACACATATTGCAATGCAATACACTGATGATTGAGAACTGAACAAATAAATGTTTTGTTGGTTTCTCCCTCTTGTGCCCATATATGGTTTTTCCTGTTCCTGTCCTTGTTAAGCCTTTATTAGTTAATCACCCTCACCTGTCTTTGTTTCATTAGCACCCCTTTATAAGTTGTATTCCGTTCAGTGGTTGTTGTCTGAGCTTAAAGTTATGTTGGTCTGTGTTTTCCTGCTGTTCCTGTCTGGATGTACCATTTTTGGATTTTATTAAAGTCCTTTTGTTATATTTCATTGTCCTACGTCTCCTTCTACACACAGCATGACACAAATTGCTTTAGTTTACACTGCACAAAAGGCAGTTTTGTTTCTAGTCAAAATATCCAAAAAAAAAAAAAAAATTTAAGTCACAATACATTTACTAGATAAGCAAAAATACATAAGATATATAATCTTGTTTTCTGGAGAAAATAAATAAATAAACAAAAATTAAGATAATTGTGCTTAAAATAAGTAAAATTATCTGCCAGTGGGCTAAGAAAAACAATCTTGTTTTAAGAGTAATTCACTTATCCCACTAGCAGATCATTTTACTTGTTTTAAGCAAAATTCACTTAATTTAGAAACATAATTAAATATCTTTTTGCTTATCTAGATAATGCATCTTGATTTAAGAATTGTTAGATATTTCGACTGGAAACAAAAGACAAAAATACTATATAAGATAAGCCTTTTTTTGTTTTTTCGCAGTGTCATAAATGACTTGAAACAACTTGAAAGCTAGTAGGATTTAGAGTCAAAAATGTTAGTCTTAAAAGAAAATACAAAGTCAGTATTTTGGTGTTCTCAAAGCCAACATAATGAACATGGAGAAATTGGATTATCCAGGGAACCATAACTTGCTGCCGTCGGTTTGTTCTCTCACACAGATTCCACAAGCTGATAACATGGTGAAGAGGAAGATCTCATAGAAAGACTCACAGGTATGACGGTGTATCTCCAGCCCTTAATGGTGAGAGAAAGCTGGGCAGAGCAAGAGCCGATGACAGACGCACGTCCTGATTTTGCTGAGTTAGATGTGTTCCTGGGTCAACATATTTTATTGACCCTGGAACAACATTTTAATCCAAAAATTTAATCTTGACCACATCCCTACACCTAAACCTAACCTTACCCATGAGTAATCCCTAAAATCAGAGGAAATGATAGATGAATGACACTGATGTACAAGCACCAAACACTGATTGTAAGACTAAACTTCACAAAAACTATAAACTGTTTTTTCAAATCTGATTGGTTACTCACAGTGTTGTTCCAGGGTCAACAAAGATGTTGATCCAGGAACATGTCGTACTTGGCAAAATCAGGTTCTGCGATGACAGACATCATCGAGGAGAGATGGAAGGTTGTTCAGAGGGATAACAATGTCCCCAGCTAAATGTACACAGTGGGTGAAAACATCATTAAACTCGCTCTCTCTGTTTCTTTCTCCATCCATCCCTCTCTACACAGCCCCCAGGCCAGTTTTTTCTATGATGCGGTGCAGGACGAGTGTGCATAGGTACTGGGTTGATCTCCTAAATGAAAAATCGATGGAACAGACAGCATATTGAAGAGGAAAGACAGAATTTATCAGTGGCATATTAAGCAAGAGAGTAGTAATGTTGCGGAGATGCTTTTAAAGCAAATGCCTGTGCAGTAATGAATACAAATCTCTACCTCAAATATACACCCCACCTCACTGAAAAACACTGATTATGTGTTGAGAATACAAATGTCTTTTTCTTATGTCCACAAGTTCATAAGAGGAAGAGTGGGCTGAAATCTACATGCAAAATACAACCGCATGCATCACTTATTCTCTCGCTCTCGGTATTTACCTTGTTTTCCCTCCCCATCAAGGCTAAAGAGTTTTAATTTGCAGATTGCATTAATATGGTAATATATTAATCATATTTAATTAGAATCCTGTTTACAAAAGATGGGAGATCACTGTCTGCTTTCTGAGACCTAAACTCAAAAAAGTAAACATACAGGCCTTTTTCAAGCAAATGGTTTACTAAAACAGTGGGTTTAAAATGGCTAAAATATCTTTGGAAAGTTGTTAATGAAGAATATTGGGGAAACCAGCTCTTGTCATACTTTTTACTCCAGTGGACATATTTTTTAATGAAATCAGTTTTCAATATTGGCACATGTTTCACAACCATTGATTTGGTGGGGGGTAACTGAGAATGAACGGGGGAAAGTTACGAGAAAGGAAGCAATGCCTCCATTGCAATATGATTGGATATGACTGGTTATGACCAGCTGTGATTGGTTCATGCGAAAAATCACGCCTCTTGTGCATTCTGTGTTTGCAAATCAGTCTGAATGAACAAAATAATGGCGTTAATGGGAAGACTAATTTAAAAAAGTAAGTAAACAACTCACAACTCACAACACACTTAGAGATAACCTCATTGTTATGTCAAAATAAGATTTAAAATGGTATGAAAACATAATCTGTGGGAGTTTTTAGTGAGCAATCAGCTTGGTGAAATTCAAAGTAAATCTCAGTGTCTGTGATCAATATTTACAGAGCTGAGTAATGAATATTTACCGATATGAGTAATGAACCTAAGAATTCAAAAATAGTTAAAAGTTAACTATTTAAAAGAATAGCTGAACATACGTTCACAGATGAGATGTATTATTTAAATTGTTACTCCCTTAAGTTATTATTTTGGAATAAATGCACAATGCTTAAAAACACTGACTTGATGAGATTTGGCTTTAATATACAGAATTATATACAAAAGTTTTGTTGTAGAAATGTATGACTGGAATTTTAATCAAATTCATATACATTAACCCATTAACTATCACTCCCATTTTTTAACACAGACATAAAAATGCACTATCCAGACTTAAATTATTATAATTCAAGAATGTAATATGATTTTGATGTACATTTTTGTGGTAATGCAATGTCTGATTTTAAAATGCCTTTTAAAGGATGAATTTTGAGATTTTAAGTTTTGAACGGATATATAATTTCTTATGATATCTAAAGTGTGGTAGGGGAAAAGACAACGAAGAAAGTCTTCTGTGACAAAGGTCAGATTTTTTAAGTTGCACTCTTGACATATATTAATCTATTACTTTTCCTACATAATTTGTAACACAAAAATATGGTAAAATATCTATTTAGGAGTCTTAGACCTTTCCAACGATGTATAGTTTGTCATGATTAGATTAGAATTTATTTATAATATGGTGAAGTAAACTTAGGTGTCCCACAGGGTGGACGGTGACAGTTAAAGGGTTAATATATCTACTGAGATACTGTAACCCATGTGACAGCTAGCCTCTTTTCCTTTTATGTTGAAATGAACATGACCTTAAAGACTTGACCTTGTCGTTGGTATAAAAAGTTAGACAAAACTGCCTCTTGATTGATTTGAATAAATTCAAGTGTAAGACAAGACCTCTTAAACATAGTTTTCTAAATCTAAATTCCTCCTGTTTTTAAAGGATTATAAAGTCTCAACTTTTTTAACAGATGAGAGCAGAAAAGAAATATTTTGAACTAACTGCATTATGCATTGAATCATGGAGACTACAGCTCCAAATGACTTTCCCAAAGAAATCTGTGTGGTTTAATGATCAAAACCTTTTCTGCACATGCAAATGAATGTGTATTGGAGGGACTTTAAAGGAGCTGCATATCCCTAGTTGCAAGGCACCCTGTTGATTTTTGCATCCTTTTCAGGGCACTTCAGCTCTCTGATTTAGCTGTTTATTAATGACAGACATGTTTATTTCTGTGGTTGTTGCCCCATGTGTAAACTGAACAGAATTGTGGGTATGTGTCCAGACGCATTAAAGTGGGCCTTTTGAGTGCAAAATGATGGAAATTAAAGATATAAGAGATGGGAGATTTTTCTGAGTAAAAGTCAGCAAATAAAAACCAGAAGAAAGGAAAGGAAATCCCAGATTAGGTTAAAAATTCAACTGAATTAATTTATTTTAGTTTACTATTTTTTTTTTTTTCATGTATGTACTTAAACACTTGATGATTCATGGTATGTCACAATCCTATCTTTTTTTACCCCCATGAACTTTCATCAACAAAATGTCACTCTTTTCACAGTCTATTTAATTAAACAACATTACCGACATCCAATCCCATGAGACTCTCCTCCGTGTACGACTACCCCCAGAGAGCTGATGGAGAGCATATCCAAAGTCAATGCAAACATGATCAATCAAATCCAGGGAACAAAGGCTAAAATGCATTGATCCGCGGCACGGCATGTAGCATGACATCTCCAACCGGCATAAATTAATTGAGCTTCATGAGTAAATGGAGCTCAAGTCAATTAATGTTATAGCTTCACTGATGACTTGCGCTGTTATAAAATGATGGGTGGAGGCTATTAGGTGGCTGGTGGTGCTGTTGCATTTCTGCTTTGATGCACATGTGTCTGAGAAGAAGCATAGTGACTATAGCAGCTTAAACTGTGCTTGTTAAGAGCTAATCTGCAGTGACAAGCAGTTCAGTGATACTGTCAATACTGGTAATTCAGTGTGATTATATAAGGTCTTTCTTGTTACAATATGAGATATTCATACAATAATATGATTGTGAGAAATAGGTCAAATGCATGGAAGAGAATACAGTATATAGCTCATGAATGGATTTTCTTCGTTTTAAAATACACTGACCAAAATTGTAAATGCAACACTTGTTTTTGGCCCCATTTTTCATGAGCTGAACTCAAAGATCCAAGACTTTTTCTATGTACAAAAAAAGCCTATTTTTCTCAAATATTGCTCACAAATCTGTCTGTGTTAGTGAGCACTTCTTTGCCAAGATAATACATCCACCTCTCAGGTGTGGCATATCAAGATGCTGATTAGCATGATTATTGCTAAGGTGTGCCTTAGGCTGGCCACAATGAAAGGCCACCCTAAAATGCGCAGTTTTAGTGTATTGGGGGGGTTCTGAAAACCAGTCAGTATCTGGTGTGACCACCATTTGCCTCACACAGCGCTCCTTCGCATAGAGTTGATCAGGTTGTTGATTGTGGCCTGTGAATTGTTGGTCCACTCTTCAATTACTGTGCTAAGTTGCTGGATATTGGCAGGAACTGGAACACGCTGTCGTATACGCCGATCCAGAGCATCCCAAACATGCTCAATGGGTGACATGTCCAGTGAGTATGCTGGCCATGCAAGAACTGGGATGTTTTCAGCTTCCAGGAGTTGTGTACAGATCCTTGCAACAAAGGGCTGTGCATTATCATGCTGTAACATGAGGTGATGGTCGTGGATGAATGGCACAACAACGGGCCTTAGGATCTCGTCACGGTATCTCTGTGCATTCAAAATGCCATCAATAAAATGCACTTGTGTTCGTTGTCCATAACATACACCTGCCCATACCATAACCCTACCGCCACCATGGGCCACTCGATCCACAACGTTGACATCAGCAAACCGCTCACCCACACGACGCCATACATGCTATCTGCCATCTGCCCTGTACAGTGAAAACCGGGATTCATCCATGAAGAGAACACCTCTCCAAAGTGCCAGATGCCATCGAATGTGAGCATTTGCCCACTCACATTCAATTCACGGGCAAATGCTCTGGTGGACATTCCTGCAGTCAGCATGCCAATTGCACGCTCTGTCAAAACTTGCGAAATCTGTGGCATTGAGCTCTGTGATAAAACTGCACATTTTAGAGTGGCCTTTTATTGTGCCCAGCCTAAGGCACACCTGTGCAATAATCATGCTGTCTAATCAGCATCTTGATATGCCACACCTGTGAGGTGGATGGATTATCTCGGCAAAAGAGAAGTGCTCACTAACTCAGATTTAGACAGATTTGTGAACAATATTTGAGAGGAATAAGCCTTTTGTGTACATAGAAAAAGTCTTAGATCTTTGAGTTCAGCTCATGAAAAATGGGGGCAATAACAAAAGTGTTGTGTTTATAATTTTGGTCAGTGTAATTAGAATAGCCTTCAAAAGTCCTCAGTGTTATGTGATTCTTCAGAAATCATTTTAATATGCTGATTTGCTACTCTAGAAACATTTCTTATTATTATCAATGCTAAAAAACAATTGTGTTGGTTCATATTTTTGTGGAAATCATGATTGACATTTGATACTTCCAGTACTGTGTGTCTGTGAGACCTCGAGTGACTGACCACCATCCAAACCATTATCTCATATGCAGGTCTGAAGCCTCATTCAGATACCTGGGTAGAACTGTGTGTGTGTGTGTGTTTGCATACCTGTGAGAGCACGAGGACTTAATTGGGCTGAGGCGAAAGCAACAGAGACCAATTACCCATACTCCTGTGCTGCTCCAGAGGCCTGTCAAACCTTTTGTCTATCGTGTTTTACGGTTTGCCGAGGCCAGAGCTGCTCTTTTGTGCATTGTCACAATCTGCAGTCGAATGACTTTGCATTTAAATGAAGCCATCACTGAGCTCTACGCAAAAAGTAATCTGGCTTGAGGTATCAGAGGGTGAAGGCTGTGTTATTAATCAGTTCAGTTTCACATGAAAGACTAAAATATTTTCTTGCGGGTATAACTAACAGAAAAGAAACAAGCAAATATGGTATAGTGCATGGGAATGTGTAGGGCATTTGTTAATACGTATGTAGGTGTAAGTGTTGAATTTGTCAGTGAAGTGCTGAATTGTTACACTTCTTATAGAGATGTCTAATTAAAGGCCATAGCTTTTAAGTGGCAGCATTACAGATTGACAGGGATGTTAAAATTACTCAAACCATTAATCCACAATTCAAATGTATAAATCTAATTGCATAAAATAAAACATCCAACTGTAAAGAGGACTCGTAGGAAGCGTGTAAGATCCAATTGCGAGCTTTATTAACAGATCGTAGTCAAGACAGGCAGGGTCGATAACCAAACAAACAGTAATATCCAAGGCAAGGCGAGAGCGTAAATCCAATAAACAGGCGGAGTCCAAAACCAGAGAGAGCAGTCCGAAAAGTAACAAATAAACAAGGAAATGAAACCGGACAGAACTATGGCAATGAACGAGGCAAACTGTGCAAACAAGACAAACTATGACTAGAAACCAAACCGTGATAATCAAAAAACAGGGCAATGAAAACAGGAAAACGCTTGGTAGAGTCCGCATGAGCAAAACAATACTTCGCGAGTGTCTGTTTGGCATGGCCTGCCTTTAATGGCTGCCAAACAGGAAGCTACCAGCGAAGCAGCAGAGGGAGCAGCAACAGTCAGACAGTGGGTGAGGGCTCCCTCTGCTGGCGTGGCGTTACACCAACCAAAGGAAATGCATGCTATTTCGGGTTGTCAGTCAGAAAATGTGATAAGCTACACTTGAAACTTGATTCATATATCTACAAAAATTACCTTCAGACTTGTCAGTTAACAGTAATTACAGAAATAGCTAATAAAAGTTAAGATCTAGCATAGTTTTGTTGCTGCTGTTATCTATGCTGTGACGGTGTGAGTGAGACAAGAGGCGAGCAGATCCATCTGCAAGCTTTTATTAATAGGACGAGACAGAGACATGGTCGAAAACAGGCAGGGTCAGGACAATAGCAAACGGGTGTAACAAAGGCAAGACGCGAGGAAAGTCCGTGAAGCAGGCGTGGGTCAATCAGCAGCGAACATAATCCATGAAGGGGCAAAGCGAGGGGAATAGTCCGTAAGACAAGCGAGAGTCCAGTAGGCAGGCGGCGAGACAGACGAGACGGCCAGGTGAGAGAACTAAACACAGGGAACTAGGAAACTAGGGAACTCAGGAACAAAGGAACAAGGGAACAAGGGAACTAGGTACTAGGAACGCTAACAATGATAATAACAACAACAATACTCCGTGAGATACAAAGGGAAAGTCCGGAGCTTTTATAGCGCCGCCGATTGGTCACAGGTGCTGACCCAATCAGCGCGCTGGATGACGGGGAATGTAGTCCGGGGTGTAGTGCAACAGTCTGAGCATAGTGACAGGGTGAGAGCGACATCTGGTGGTGATCGGACCGCAGGTCACCGACCAGATTCGTGACATATGCACTGGCATTTTTAAAAATGAACATTTTGGGGTCACTGGGGTTGAGTTTGAAACTGTTGAGACTGCTAAAACTTAAAAAATTAATAAATTTTGTAACTTCTGTGCATACTTGTGTCTCTTGCCTCACTTCCTTTTCCTATTAGTTATAATGCTGCGTTCCAAACAAAGTCTGAAGAGGGAACATACGAGTTGAAATAACCCACTTCCAACTTACTTAGTTTCATTGCCGGTAAATGAAACAACACCAGCATAAGGCTAAAAGCAGCCTAAAGTATGACTTAATTTGTGTTTAACATGATAACAATTTAATAGAAACATTATAAGTTACTAATGCTTACATTTCCTTAGTTATTCAAAAAGCAGCTACAGAAAACGAGCAAAGAACATTTACGTTATCAAAGAACATCATCACTGACTAGTCTAGTCTAGTGCGAGTTTATGCACTTTAAAAACACAATACAATAGTTACATCAGAGTATGATGAATACATTTCCCAAAACGAGTTACTGTGCCCCCCTTTTCCATCCTCTCCCCTCCTTGCTGAACGGGATCAATTTCCGGAAAACTGGAAAAACAGCTTCCATAAGAAAACGATTGCATGCTTTCGCGAGCGTCAGCAATTGCACACAGAATGCTTCCCATCCAAAAAACACCCCCTCCATCTCACCGTGATTTGTGCCTTTGTGTTTATACCAGACCCTCCGCGACAAGTTTCTGAAGTGCCACAGAAGCGACTCTCTGCACTGCATTGTGAAAGTTAGGCTCCTAGTCTATTTTTGATGGATAATAATAATAATAATCTTGCTATCGTCAAACGCATCAGCAATAGGCGTTATCTCTCACTATTGTCGATACACAATACTATCGTCTATTGCAGGGGTGGCGAACTCCAGTCCTGGAGAGCCGCAGCCCTGCAGAGTTCAGCTCCAACCCTAATAAAAAGTCACCTGCCTTTAGCTTCCTAGTAACCATTCAGACCTTGATTAGCTTGTTCAGGTGTGTTTGATTTGGGTTAAAGCAAAACTCTGCAGGGTTGCAGCTCTCCAGGACCGACATTTGCCACTCCTGGTCTGTTGGCACAACCCTAATGCATAATGAAGTTAATTTGCAGTAATTAGTTGTTCACCCAGGTGTAGAGTAGCCAGAGTAGAAAACAAAACTAAGGAGATGCAACAAAAAACAACAAAATAGCAGAGACTGCAGCAACAACAGACGCTGACATTAACAAGTGCTTGTGAGCGAGAGGGTATGAGACAGCTTAGCATTAGTTTAAAAGAGTTCAAAAATATTTGTTATCAGTCATCAACAAAGAATATAGAGCAGACACTGGACACGCATGAAGCTTTTTAGAGCGCATGTGTTGACTCGCGCACAACATCAAATGGAGTATACTTTAAAAGGCTACTTGTTCGACTGTATGCATGCATTGTGTTTAATAAACACCACATATGAATTCAAATACTCAACCAAGACATCATTCATTCATTCATTTCTTCTGTTAGTTATTTGAATTGCACATCAAAATTGTGTTTTATTTTACTATGCTACATTATTTACTTTTGCTACTATTCAGTGCCTTTTATGTATAGATGTCATTTTAACCCTTGTCCTAGACCCAGACTTTTAATCTTTCAGCCATTAAAAAAAATATATAAAATAAAAAATTAAATTAAATTAAATATTTTTTAAACTATGAAAGTCTAAACAAAGATAATGTCCAAATGTAACAACATTGTCAGTGAAGAGACAATGTTTTCACTATAAAATCTATATTTGCTTTTGGAGAGGTTTTCGAGTGTTGAATGTGTTCTGATACACTGGGAGCTGAAACTACATGCATCATATAACTTGACCTTGAGTGAATACTCAGTGGGATGTCCATTATGTTTGGCTGTGTTAAAGTGAAGTCTGACACCATAATGACTGCAGCACAGAATGTGGCCCGTCGTAGGCCCAGAGCTTACTGTAACCTCTGTTTTGTCTCTGTTCCCTATTAAAGTCAATACTGTGGAAACCAGATCCTTTATGGTAAGTGAACTCTCTTTTTTCTCTCAAGGTTGATGGGCTTTTACAAACATTTAATGTGAAATGTATGCACTTGTGTGGTATGCGAATGGGTGTTGAGTTAACAAGAGGAAAGAGAAATCTTACAAAAAAGCATCTGAATTTCCCATTTCAAATGATGTTTGCACTATACAGTATGTGATACTGTAATTACACAAAAACAAGATGTAATTACACAAAAACACATATGGTGTGTTCAAGTCATGTTAGAAGCACTATATCGCAAATGAGCACTGCCACAAAGTCGTAACTATGAGTAGAAAACTCAGTCCAGCTGAGGAAGAGCTTCCAAAAGTTATGGTGGTGATGGAGCGAGAAGAAGGCTTTCCATAACCAAGAGATAAACTGAGGACCTGAAACAGATATTATATTTTCTGGGAGGCCACAGTTGTGGAAGATGTGGTTGAAGAAATATTCTGCAGTCTCCATTGGGATAGGTAGACTTTTGAGGGAAATTAGAAGACATGCTTTGGAGAACTAATCTACTATGACCAGGATGCAACCATTGGATTGAGGTAAGTTGTTCATGAAAACTGTGTGCCCATGGACGATATGGATCAGGAAGTGGGAGAAGTTTTCCTGGATGGTAATTGTGCATTGCTGACATCCTTGGACGAACCTTCTGATGTTTCAAACCATTTCCAGCCACCAGAACTAATCCTGGAGAAGCGAGAGGCTTTGATTAGTAGCCGAGGAACCAGTGCCTACAGAAGAGTGAGTGGATTTGACTAGGGAAATCAACTGAAATGTATTAATGTATGTGCGGCTGAGGGGACAACCCCTCAGAATAGACTCAGTGGTGCCAGCTTGGCTTCATGTTCCTCTGAGTTCTCTTCTGGAGCAAAGAGAAGGGAGAGAGCATCTGCTCTGACAGTCTTGGTGCCCCAGCGATAGGAGAGGTTGAACTGGAATCACATAAAGAAGAGGGCCATCTAGCTTGTCTTGAATTATAATGCTTTGCTGCAGAACTGATGACAGGTCCCCTTCATCCAGTGCTGCCACTCTTCCAGAGTCAATCTGACAGCAAGAAGTTCTTTATTTTTCAGTGGTTTTGCTCCACCAGGGTAAGCTTTTTGGAAGCAAAACCACATTGCTGCTTTGGGAATAAACGTTGGAGTTATTTATATTGTCGTGGGAATAAACCTTTGGAATATGGAAGGGGCACTGAACAAGCCATATGGCATCACATAAAAACCATAGTTACCAGCAGTAGGGGTCTTCCCCTCCCGTATCCAAATGAGGTTGTATGCACTATGAATTTCAAACTTCATAAAGATGGTGGCGCCATGCAGCAGTTCCAAAGTGGCCAGGATGAGGGGAAGAGTTATCTGTTTTATAGTGATCTTGTTGAGAATCCGGTAGTAGATGCAGGTCCACAAGCCTCCATCCTTTTTCACCACAAAGAAGAAACTAGAAGTATTGAGGAATGTGGATGGACAAAATGTAACATTGATGTAGTGTTTCTCCCATGTATTTCTCTGTGGCCTTCTGCTTGGGGAGTGAGAATGGTAGACACTGGTGCACCGGGCAGCTGATCAATAGCGCAATCCTGTGGTTGGTGAGGTGGTAATTGAAAAGCTCACTCAGGTACAGAAGATAGGACATCAACAGACTGTTGATGGGGTCAAAGGTCTTCAGTGATGTGCCTGCTGCTCTATTCATTCATGAGTTTCCATTACTTCAGTTTTCTCTATCCTGGCCATAGATTTGAGATAACATCAGCCTCCACATACTAGCCATAATGATTTTAGGAGAATCCAGAATAAATCAAACATAACATTTTATTCATTGGGTAAGAATGCATCATGCCAATTACATAATTAAACAATGAGAATCCAATTCAGACATAAACACATAACATCAACCAATCAAAGATGAATCTAAGATGCATACCTGACCATGGAGAGAGTTCTGGATGTAGAGCTCCAAAGACTCACACAAAATACAGAATTCCAATGACTTTTTGGCACTCTTTCCTTATATACCGAGACCAGAATAAAGAAATCTTCAACTCGAAGTTGTAAAATACAAAAGACCTTTTGGTTGGTAAGGATTCCATGACCCAAGGGTCGCACCTGACCAGAGTTAGGAAAAAATTCTCACCAGAGACCTTGACCTCAACAACAAAACAGAATTCTTCTACATTTTCAATCTGTCTCATAATAAAGGTGACTTCTGTGGAATTGAGACCATTTTACCAATCCTATGGCCTTTTTCTGGAGGTGGAGGGAGTGACAAAATTTTCCAGAGGTGAGTCTGCCAGCTGTCCTGAATCTATGAGAGCAGACAGATAAAGAAAGGCATTAGAAGACATTAGGAGTTACCAGGGTGGTTAAAGGTTTGGCATGGTTGTGATAAGTGATAAAATTCACCAAAGGTTGTGAGCGCTTGATGAGACCATCTAATATCACATGACAGATATTGCACAGGTGTTTATTTGCAATGATTTTCATGGGTTCTTAGCCTGTTTCTGGTGAGCCAAGGGAAACTGGTTGGCAATGGAGATAGGAGGACTGCAGACAAGATGTATCTTCAAGGCAATTCTTCATCCTTCATCTTCATTAAGTCAAAGTCAAAGTCAAAGTCAAAGTCAACTTTATTGTCAATTTTGCCATATGTGCCAGACATACAGAGAATTGAAATTGCGTTACTCTCAGACCCTAGGTGCATACACGTAACATTAAATACAAAAAGTACAATTTTAAAGATGCAAATAAATACGATTATACATATAATATATAGAATATATAGAAATATCGTGCAAAAAGAGCTTATGTAATAAAGTGACATAAAGTGACATAGTCATTAGAGGTAGTCTGGGGGTAGTAATTGAGTAGTATGAGGTAGTTAGCAGAGCACCAATACTACACAAAGTGACTGGTGCCGGTCGGTGGGGGGTGTGTGTGTGAGTGTAAGTGTAAGTGCGTGAGTGTTTGTGAGTGTGTGTGAGTGTGTGTGTGTGTGTGTCCCAGTTCAGGAATATCGTGGGGCAGGAGAGGGGAGTGGGGGCAGAGCTGGGAGAGAGTTTAGCTTCCTGACGGCCTGATGGGTGTCACAGTACAGGAAGTCTGTGGGGCAGAAGAGGTGAGTGGAGGCAGAGCCGGGAGAGAGTTTAGCTTCCTGACAGCCTGATGGAAGAAGCTGTCCTTCAGTCTGCTGGTCCTGGCCTGGAGACTCCGCAGTCTCCTCCCTGATGGCAGCAGGCTGAAGAAGCTTTGCATAGGGTGGGAGGGATCAGCTGCTATACAGCTATATCAGCTGCTATACTATATTAACATGCAGCAACAACACTGGTTTGAGTCATTGGCAGGAAGTTGTCAAAATCGCTGACCACTCCATCCACTGGTGGCTGTGAGGGTCTGACCAAATTTTTTTCCTTGATGTAAATGATGTAGTTGTTCACTTACATGTGTATCACAAACAGGATATCAAAAAACCTGGCATGGAAATGAGACAAAAAGTTGTGAAGTGACCTGAGTGGTGGGACCAACTAGATTTCATATGGTTTTGGCCTACTCAAGGGCCCTTCCTGTGAGTAGAAAGAGGATGTAAAATATTTTAGTGTTAAGGCTCCATCCTGAGGGTAATTCGAGAAGAAAGCCACTGCAGTCCTCCGCTGAGTCAAAGTAGGGCCCTAGGTAAAGGTTAGTGCATGTGGTTCTTAAAAAGGGGTTCAGGATGGGGTTTACGATAAGTGGTACTCATTTCTCAGATGAAGGGGGATGACAGGTGAGTATCGGATTAGATTAAACAGTTTAAAGATGGGATAACAATACTAATAATGATGTCTTTGCAGGGAATCAGAGCAGCACAAAACACAAGGGAGCAGACAAGATGAAGAGATAACACTAGGGAATACACTGGAGATAACATTGAAGATGTGGAGATGGCTGGAGAAAGGTAAGTAGTTTCTCAGGTGGGTAACAGCTTTGTGTCCATTTATGAGGCTAGACATTGAGTTAACTGTGGTGCGTCCTTATGTAGTGCTCTGATGAGGGTGATGATGGGAAACAGATGCAGGTTATTAGTATTCTGGTGACTGGAATGGCTGGCTATATGTTGTGAAAAAGCCTGGTGCACTGGTGACACATGAGTCTACATAATTTAAAATGTATTTTAAATGTATAATGTGGAAAAAATTACTGTTGTTGTAAATATTTGTGTTTGTGTGCTTTCCTCCACTAACATCTATTTTCATATGAGTTCATGTCCTATAACATGCCCACTGAAATCCCAGCACCTCACACTCCTCCCCAGTGCTGTTTAACACGACTCACACTCTGCCTCATTCCCCTCCATGTTGTTTAAGCGGGAAGAGAGTCTATAATTAAAAATCAAGAGAAGCCACAGTCGAGAGTCATAATCACCATTATTATCATTAGTGTAGAGATGAAAGTACTCTTAAATTTCAAGTGCCGCAGACCTCCGTCTGTTCAATTAGTCTGAAGGAGCGTGTGTGCACGTAGGTGCGTGTGTATATTCATGTGTGTTTGCAAATGTCTGGCATGTGATAGATCTGGAGGAAACAGATATGACTTTAAAACCCAACCTAATGTTTCCAATCACTGTGTTTATGGTGTGTATGTGTGCGAACTACACAAAAACACACATTCCCTGGAACATCTTTCCACATCTCTAATCTGTCGCAGTGAGAGATGACTGTTAAACGCACCAGCAGTTTTTAATATGTGTAGGTCACGTGTCATTTGCCCTCTCTGTTCTCTCATATACTGAATTAAGGCCTAACTCCACACATCTTTATGATTTCACTCTCTTCTGGATGTGGTATGAGGCGTGTCTGACATGCCTGTGATTTCCCATGTGCCCAATGACTGTTTGTTTCCTGTCACACTACCATTCTGCTTATCAGCCCGTGTGAAATGGTGGCTTTTTGAACAGCTGTATTAAAGCGAGAGGTTATGCGTGTAAAAATATGATTATGACTATTTCATTTTCTCAAACTGGAAATGCCCTGCCAGTCAATAAAACATCAAGATATAACACACTGAAATTGTAAGCCTTCTTGCTTTTATGTCTTCCCATATGCCACTGCTGTATGACTTATGTCAGGTAATGTCAGGTAAAATAGGCCAGATAAGGTTTTCACCATCATAGTTCTTTAGGATTCAATATCTTATCATAGAAACCTATATTTAAACTTTAAGTAATATTTTGATGATTGCTGTAATAAAAATTATACTATAAATTAGAAACTAAATCTGGCAGCAGGTGGCGGTAAATGTCTTTATGAGTCATTCATTCATCCATTTGATTCATTCGAATGGCGGATTCATTCAGGAATTAAGTAAATGTCTCTCTTTACGAATGGGTTTTAGAATCATTGATTCACATGATTCATTCAAAGCGCGGATTCATTCAGAAACTAAACATCGCTGTGTTGCTTGAGATGCAACAATTCTGTTATGGCTTCAAAGGTAATATATTCTCTGCAAGACTGAGCAAAAACACATAATACAATGTTTCAAATATAACACAATATTAACTTCTTATTTACTGAACTGCTGTACAAAATCACATTTAAGCTTGTGATAGTTTGGGACAAAATCGGCACTATGAGACAAAACACATATGTTGCACCAATATGTTGAATTTTAGGGCATAACTGCATTTGTGGAGTTGTTGCCCTCTGTACAGGTCTGGGAGCGGGCCAGTGCATTAACTGTGGTAAAATATTTTAATCGTGTTATTTTTCATAAATTAATTAACACGTTAAACTGAAAGCCCTAATATAAGCAATATATTTATATAATAATATAAATAATATATTTATAATTTATTTATTTGATTAATTCCATCACCAACACACACACATTTTTAAACATGTCAAACTTTGTTAAACTTTTCTTGCAATACCGTATTACACCGTATTATATTTGCTCTACAAATTCACCCGAGCCCATTTTAGTTAAACAGTTTTGTTGACCGGGAAGGAGACTTTTGACATTTAAATATCCATTAGGCTTTTTTTTTTTTTTTTTTTTTTTGGCATGACTGGACACACAAAGGACAATCTGGGAAATGTGCTGAAACATTATCACCAACTAAATGATTTACCAAAAACTGCCTATCCTCACTCTACTTATTAGAAATGCCACATTGTTTTTATTATGGAAAATTAGAGGAAAATACTCTTTTCACTCTCCGGGTCTCATTAAGTGGAACAGGTTGAGTGTAAAAAAAGAAAAAAAAACCTTTGGGTTAAAAGGCCTCTTAAAAAAACGTACACCAATAAATTAATACATTTTATGTAATTTTATGTAAAAGGTATTGATCATTTATTCCAAGTATTTCTCCACATAGCATAATAAATACATTTGCCATAAGCAGGAAAAGCTATTCCAATTTCTTGGTCTCCAGTTTGTTTAAAACCCTGCTTTGTTGAATATGTTTGGCACAAGCATGGATTTGAATATTGAGGGTTTTTGCTGCCCAGCTCTTGCCAATTAATAAAAAAGAAGACCTTAACAATCCCAGATCCTATAATTGGGACTCTTTTCAGTCCATTTGAATTCACTTGAAGGGTATCGGAGGGCCTTATGCACTTACTTTTCACAGAAACTAATAGAGAAGACAAGGATGCTTCTCCTATTTGTAATAAGAAGACACAGATGTTGAAAACCTGGACTTGTGGAACATCTGTTTGGAAATGTTCTAATTTGCAGACCCAGGAGAAGTTTTATGAACTGCCTAACCTGCTGGAACCATTATTTGCACACTCCACCTTTTTAGAGACTACATGCTCACAATGACATTTTTACAGTGTTTGTCTATGCTTGTTGCTCCCTAATAAACAAACATACACATACTCAAACATGGATATCCCCTTCACAAATGACGCACTAGAGTGGTGTTTGTGATGTTCTTTCCTAACTTTGGCTCTTCATATTGATCGTATCGGCTGAATTAGCATTTCAACTCACTTTTTTTTTTCTAAACAGAGGTTGTGATTACCTATACCTCTCACAGGTGTAGAAACAACTGCTGAAGTAGCGATACAAATCAGCTACTCAAATTAATGAGCATATTTGCATTATGTAAATAGTTCAGATGTTAATTGCCTTCTGTTTTCAGGAAATTGAATGCAAGGGAGACCATCTTCCCTCCACACCATA
The DNA here is from genome assembly GCA_036247105.1 of Cirrhinus mrigala. Lineage (NCBI taxonomy): Eukaryota > Metazoa > Chordata > Actinopteri > Cypriniformes > Cyprinidae > Cirrhinus > Cirrhinus mrigala. Next base: position 23,142,400 of record CM070007.1, on the reverse strand, counting down.
GGATCCAAAAGGAACACATTTCTGTACATATATCTTTTTTTTCCCCTATTATAAATAATTTGTTTTATGCATGGTGTATAGAGCAAGGTCAACTCAGGAGGTGAGTAATCTATGTAAATTTACCAAGTCTGTAATTTCATGAAACCAGCCCAAATAATTTATGCTTAATCTGTTTGCCATAGACCACAGTCTTTAATTAATCCCTCTCCAAGAACATCCACACCTTCATACATGATTTGACTCACTCCTGATCGCTCTTCAAACATTACTCTGAACCGGTCAAACTGACCTGACTAAACCTCTTTTAATGAATGGATTTAATCAACTTTTTTTAGGAGTAATAATTGAGAAAAGGTTGAGAAAAACCAACTGATTTGAGATCAGGATAATAGGGGCCAGCCTCTGAGTTAAACTGGTGCAAACATAGCATGGGAGAGTCAAGTTTCTATAGGAAACTTGAGAAGGTGACACAGCTGCAGCTGTAGGAGTAGCAGTTTATAAATAGCATGGGCTATTGGTGTCAAAACAATACTACATCATGTAAGATGCTTCTTACAGCAATTTATTTATTATAGTCTGGCTACTTTTAAATTGATTTATAATTGTGAACATCAACCTTCTAAATAAAAAAATAAATAGTTATTTTTTACAGAAGACTACTAAATCCTTGCTTCGCAAACAGGGGGCCAGGGCCCGCTGGGGGCTCAGCAAAATTTTAAGGGGGCCACAAGATGACTTAAAACTATTTAATTGTATTTTTAACCTGTATTTTTACCTAATTAGTTCAAACCATTTGAAATACATTTATATAAATTTATATTACACATGTGCATTTGCTACTTTCTTTTACCAAAAACAAGGTGTTCCCAGTCAAAAATCACTGGCTTTAAAAAAAAAAAAAATAATAATAATAATAAACTATGATATATTATCACCGGATTCAATCTTTTTGTCAACTTTTTTTTTTTTTTTTCAATTAGCACAGGTTTTGTATTTCTTTTTAGAACTTATTGGTCATAGACCTTACTGACTGATAGATAGATAAATAAAAAAAAAATATATATAAAAAAAAAATAAATAAATAAAATAAAATAAATAAATAAATAAATAAATAAATAAATATCGGTTTAATTAATAATTTAATTAAAATTCTAAAACTCACAAAAACAAAACAAAACAAAAAAATCAAGATTTACACTGATGTCCTTTTCTCCTTCCAGTAACCGTTTATAACATAATTACAATTTTGAGTCTTCTGATATCACAAAAAAATCTAATTGAATTAAAGATATAGATGAAAATTTTGTCATTAATTACTAACCTTAAACCTGTAAGACCTTCGTTCATTTTTGGAACACAAATTAAGAAATTTTTGATGAAATCTGGGAGCTTTTTGACCCAGCATAGACAGCAATGCATGTCTAAGATAAGGATTTTGTTAAAGTAGTCCATGTGGCATCAGTGGTTCAACTGTAATGTTATGAAGCTACAAGAATACTTTTTATGTGCAAAGAAAACAAAATTAATGACTTTATTCTACAATTTCTTTTGTTATGTGTCAGTCTTTGATGAACGTTCACAAGAGGCCTTCAATTTAAAAAGGTTAAGAATCGTTGCCATTGTCCATATGATTCTAGCAAAGCTATTTGCCATACTATCATAAAAAGCACACAAACATCACAGAATAACAGTCAGTTATAAAGTCACTTACCGTAAAAATAACTAGCGTGAGCAATCTAATTCTGCTCTCAGCTAAAGCAGGTATACTAGCAATATTAGCATTGTTAGACATATAACAGAACACACCTGTATGACATCAGTATGACATCAGTTGGTGGTTTATGGTGTAATACACCAGAGATGACTCATGTTATTTCAAGATTTGCTACTGTGACCAGTTCTTTCTGTGAAAGGTTTCAATGGCAGTGTCTGTCTCCCATTATACGACTTTTGCAAGGGTACTTGCTCTGAATATATCCATAATCTTCAGAGTGGCCGTTTACTGTAGAGGCCCTGAAACAGACAAAAGTTAATTGCTTTACTCTTGACATCATTTGTGGTCCATAGACTGCAGAGGCGAATAGAACAGAGGGTAGTCAAGTGGCACACAGTCCCTGTTGAGTGTTTCAGCATGGTCGGTCAACATAGACAAAAAGAGCATTTGCTAATTAATTTTAGGCTAGATGCCTAGAAATCTTTGTATTATCTATCTACTCTCGTGTGTGGTTGGGTTGATACTTGAATAGCACACAACAGAAAATTTCTTTATTAAATAAAACCAACCCAACAATATGAGTTGGCAAAAATATGTGGGGAAACATCTGGTCGAAATAAAAGATTGTATTAGTTAATATATTAAAAGAGGTGATATAACCAATCCAGCAGTGAAACATTTTAAAGAATGTAATTATCGCATGTTCTGTTTTTTGTTTTTGGCATTAAATACATACAGTTCACCATTCGCAAAGACCCGTCCCGTTACTGTTGCTATGTCCAACAAGCCACATCCCTCTCACACCACACATCATGTTCTAACGGAGTGAAAAATACATTGCGTAGCAAAGAGGAAATTGACAACACGCCGACAGACAAGACAGGGCACATTGCTTTAGGTATAAAACAAAGTCTCAGCTTTCCAATTTTGTCATTTTTAAGAAATTCAAACAATAAAAACATGTTGTGGCTATTTAATGTGTCATGACCAGTGTTGGGAGTAACGCATTACAAAAGTAATAATATTACAGTAGTATATTACTTTTTGCTGTAACGCAGTAATATAACGCATTACTAATCAAATTTGGGTAATAATATTACTCGTTACATTCTGAGTAACGCAAGTTACAACAACATATTTTAGCTCAAAATTAAGTAGTGAATTTACCAACACCGCAAAACAGCACCAGAGAAAAACCCGCCTGTAAAATAGTTTGTCTATTTCCTGTTGCTGGAATTCGATGGTTAAGATGACTGCCGAGACAGATTCTACATGTGTGAGATGGACACACTCCCGTTTTATTCATTTAATCAGAGAAAAGAATAAGTATGCATAATCAGGTGTAAGCTATGTGTGACACCAAACTCTTAACAAGGAGAAATAGCACGAATAACTCCTGGAAACACCTGGACTGGTGCCACTAACACTAAGCTAACGGAGAGAGAGAGCGAGCTGCGGGGTCGGAGAAGAGAAAGAATTGTGCGGACGAGCGTGGACAAGCAACAAAACTTAAGTTAAACTAAAAATAACAAAATCTGTTTTTATCAAATCATAATCTATATATCAAATGAATAAATACGCGAAATACGTTTAACTTAAATAGCCTAATTAACAGATTAACAAAACGAAAGGAAAAGACTGCTGACTGCTGCTGAGTTTGGTTCATGTTTGCGTGGCAAACATGCGTCAACCAAACATATACACTGATTAATTAAAATAGGGCGTGCTGCGTAGTACAATCCGTGCCGTTCAGTCTGAGGTCGCGCCAAACACATATTTGCTATTGTGAGGATGTTTTTAAGCGCGTTAGGTACGAAGCCTGGTTTACTAATAAATAATAGTTTAGCATTCAAATACATCGCGAATATGGACACATTTAATTGGATTCATGCCGAATGAGAGACGTAGGTTGCGTTTGCTCTCAGTTTCGCTTTAAATTAACCTAATTCGTTTTGGCTTGTTCATTCTTGTTTTGTTCCGAAAACTGTTCAAAATAGTCTATAGGCTAAGTATTGTGTTTATTGATTGCACATTTTAACAGTTCGCTTTAATTACCGGCGTTATTTATAAATGTAATAATTTTGTGCTTACTTGTGTTTACCTTAACTACAAGTAACGTTAATGTAGACCTACCGGTAGCCTATCTAAATATGATTTTATAATTTTATGCTATATTGACCTACCTCATTACCCTCCACTGGATGTATAATGAGCAGCAATATTTTGGGTTTATAATACCTAGTCATACTTCTGTGGATATTTTGGTGAAAGTAACTCAAAAGTAACTTAAAAGTAGTGTAACGCATTACAATTCAGAGACAGTAATATTGTAATGTAACTAATTGCTTTTAAAAGACAGTAACTAGTAATATATAATGTATTACATTTTGGAAGTAACTTGCACAACACTGGTCATGACAGATCACTGTAGCGCCTCAGTTCAAGCAGCACATGAACCGATCATCTCTTCCTCTTTACTAGATATAGCATGAAATAAACATGAATGAAAATCAGATCATGTTTCAACCGCAGAAAGACACTATTACACACAATTTTTCAAGTTCACGTCCAACAACGTTAATCTACTCTTATTTCTGGTTTGTTTGTGGTACAAAAATGGTATTCGACGTTATGATTGGTCAGATCGCCTGTCAGTCAAACTCCCTGCGAAGGGTCAGTTCCCGGTAAGGCAGGTGCTAATGAATGGTTTGTTTTGCTTTACATGAAATGGGGCAGAAATTTGTCATGAAAAGAGGCTATTGGTTTGTTTGGCCTCTTGCATGGCCCTATTGAAGTCTTGATGTGCCAAAAGTTGTTTGCAAAATAAAGGCTTGATTACTTACAGATTCATATTTTGATATGTTTATTTCTCTATTCCACTAGCACTGCTGGTTTTGATTTGTGTTCAACAATGAGTTTATTTTGAAGATATTGTATTCATATTTTGTGAAAACCAGCAGGTTCAGCATAATTGTGTGAGTAGGAATTGAAAAATATTCTACTCCTTTATTCTACCAGTCACTTCTGAGTCCCAAATCTTCACTTGCTCACCTTGTTCAAATGGAAAACTGTTGTCTGTTTTGCCATATTGAATGGCATTTATGTTTACCACTATGATTCACACCTGCTTTTACCTCCCAATTTTTTTTCCAATTTTTATTTAGCTCCATTAATTGCACATCTATATTTAATCACTGCTTTTTGTTGTCCCTTCATTTGTTTTTGTTTTTTTTCATTTGACTCTTTTTCCTACCAGCACATAAATAATAAATTTGATTAACATGAGCCACTACCTGAGACCTAACTCCCATACACTGTTTGTTGTAATCTTTAGTTGACTAATGGATGAGGGTTTGTCGCTTTTGACCTTTACACGCAAATACTCATTAGCACCATGGATTGATGTGTCAAGCAGAGAGTGTTATAAAAAGTTTACTTAAAGGTCAAATATTTATAATTCTCACAAATGTAGAATATGGGTAACAAACAGATCACTGTTAATGGCAAAGAGCAACAGCTCATTTCAGAGTTCATCTAAAAATAGAACTGAGTATAACTGCACACTCTTGCATGTCTCAGACTGACAGCACAGTTTTTCAACATGATGGAGTGCTGTAGATTAAATCTATGCAGTTTGTTTATCCAAAGACTGATGGCCTTGTAATCATTTAGGGCTATGTCAATATCACACAACATGTCAGTGTAATGTGTGTGTTTACCAATATTGATAAGCAGCCAATAAAAAGAAGCTTGAAGGATGTATAAAAGCCCACGCTATGGAAATGATCTACTGCATGTAATGACATAGAAGAGTAAATAACATGTGCTTATGATAAACAACATACATGCTTGTGATAAAATGTGTGTGTGTGTGTGTTGCAAAAATATATGCATTCTTAACTACTTAGATTTACTTAGATCTTCAGGAAGTCACAGCACATGATATTTTAACCTGAAGTACCTTACCATGTTGTCATAAAATGGTCAAATTATTTGAGATTTCAAAATATTTTAAAAGGTTTTTGGATTTATACACACAGTACATATGGTCTGCAAAAGTCTGCTTTATAATTTCTTTCTTTTTGTTTTGTTTACATACATTTTAACTGCACTAAATTGTAAAGTAAATGTTTTTTCTGAATTCAGCCTTTGACAAACAAACAAAGTTTTCAGATTTTTTTCTAAGTATTGCCAGAGTACATAATAAGGTTTCACATACAGTGCCCTCCACTAATATTGGCACCCTTGGTAAATATGAGCAAAGACATCTATGAAAATAAATCTGCTTTGTTTATCTTTTTGATCTTACATTAAAAAAAATCACAAAATGCTAAAATTTCATTGAAGTAAAACAATTAAAAGTGGGGAGAAACTTACATTATGAAATAAATGTTTTTCTCCAATGCATGGTGGACACAATTATTGGCCCCCCCTTAGAAATTATATTGAGTAAAATATCTCTGAAGTATATTCCTATTCATATTTGCATTTATTTAGCACACTAGAATGACTAGGAGTATGATATTGTCCAGCCATGACTTCCTGTTTCACAGGATGTTAAATATGAGGAGCACAAAGGCCAAATTCCCTTAATCATCCATCACAAGGAATAAAACCAAATAATATAGTTCTGATGTGCAGAACAAGATTGTTGAGCTTCACAAAATAGAAAGTGACTGTAAGAAAAGAGCTAAAGAATTGGAAATCCCCATTTCCATCATTAGAACAATAATTAAGAATTCCAATCAGCTAAAGATGTTACAAATCTGCCTGGAAAAGGATGTGTGTCTATATCGTCTTAATGTATGGTGAGGAGGAGAGTTTAAGTGTCCAAAGACTCGAGAATTGCGGAGATTAGTTGAGTCTTAGGGTCAAGAGACTAAAAAAAAAAAACGGCCCCTACATCACCACATGTTGTTTAGGAGGGTTTTAAGAAAAATCCTCCTTAATCATCCAGAAACAAACTTCAGCATATTCAATTGTCAAACACGACTTGAATTTCAAATGGGACTGGCTTCTGTGGTCAGATGTAACTAAAAAAAAAGAGCTTTCAGGTAATAAACCCACCAGATGGGTTTGGTACAAAAAGTACCCCATGTCCATGGTTAAATATACTGCTGGATCTTTAATGTTGTGGGCTTATTTTCCTGCCAGAGGTCCTGGACATCTTGTTCAGATACATGGCATCACGGATTCTAGCAAATACCAACAGATAAAAAATCTAAATCTGACTACATCTGTTAGAAGTTCTATAATGAGCTATGGTTGGATCTTCCATCAGGACAATGATCTAAATCAAACATCAAAACAACACAAAAATTTGTCACTGAGCATAAAATGAAGCTTCTGCCATGGCCGTCCCAGTTGCCTGACCTAAACCCTGCAGAAAATGTGTAAGGTGAACTGAAAAGAAGAAGCACCAGCATGGAGCTGTGAATCTGAAACATCTGGAGTGTTTCTGTATGAAGGAATGGTCTCTGAACGCTTGTCAGGTGTTCTCCAAACTCTTCAGGCATTAAAGAAGAAAACTCAGAGATGTTATCTTGAATAAAGGACGTTGCAATAACTGGGTGCCAATGATTTTGGTCAGCATGAACTAGAGAAAAACATTTATTTCATAATGAGATTTTCCCCCTGCTTTCCATTGTTTTACTTCAATGATAGGTTAGAATTTTGTGAATTTTTTGAATGAAAGATTAAAAGGATAAACAATGCAGATTTATTTTCACAGCCACCTTTGCTCATATTTACCAAGGGTGCCAATATTAGTGGAGGGCACTGTAATTAATTTGTTTTAATGAGGCTTTCTTCTTTATAACATTCGGACACTTTTCCTCGTTTTTATGCCCTCCAAATGTATCAATAACAAATTTAAAGAAGTCCACTTCTAAAACAAAGATTCACATATAATGTACTCACACCCTTGTCATCCAAGATGTTCATGTTTTTCTTTCTTCGGTCGTAAAGAAATTGTTTTTTGAGGAAAACATTTCAGCCTTTTTCTCCATATAATGGACTGATATGGTGCCGCGATTCTGAACTTCCAAAATGTAGTTTAAATGCGGCTTCAAACGATCCCAAATGCGGTTGTAAACGATCCCAGCTGAGAAAGAAGGGTCTTATCTAGCGAAACGATTGGTTATTTTCATAAAAAATAATACAATTTATATACTTTTAATGTCAAAAGCTTGTCTTGTCTCACTCTGCCTAAACTGTTTTTGTATGTCAAAAAACTCCCATCGCATGTTCTCCCTCAACTTCAAAATCATCCTATATCACTGTTTTACCTTTTTTGTTAAGGGTGTTTGATCTTCTTTGCATGTTCACTTTGCAAAGACTGGGTCAGAACTTCTGCAGCAATGTAGGGTGATTCTGAAATGATTTTTGAGGGAGAAAATACGATTGGAGTTTTTCGACATACCCTAACTGTCTTGAGGCAGAATACACAGTATACACAGTTCAGGGAGAGTAAGACAAGATGAGCGTTTGAGATTAAAAAGTATTTAAATTCTATTTTTTCTATGAAAATAACCGATCGTTTCGCTAGATAAGACCCTTCTTCCTCAGCTGGGATCGTTTACAACCGCATTTGGGATCGTTTGAAGCCGCATTTAAACTGCATTTTGGAAGTTCAAACTCGGGGCACCATATCAGTCCATTACATGGAGAAAAAACATAATTTCTTTACGACTGAAGAAAGAAAGACATGAACATCTTGGATGACAAGGGGGTGACTACATTAGATGTGAATCTTTGTTTTGGAAGTGAACTTCTTCTTTAAAGGGATAGTTCACTCCAAAATGAAAATTCTTTCATTATTACTCACCCTCATGTCATTCCAAACCTGTAAGACCTTCATTCATCTTTGGAACACAAATTAAGATACTTTTGATAGAATCGGAACAATGTCCTTACTAACCTTCTGGGCCTTGAACATGTCAGATGAACAAAGGTCTTATGGGTTTGGAGTGACATGAGGGTGAGTATTTAATGACAGAATTTTCATTTTTGGGTAAACTGTCCTTTTAATTGTGAAATTTTAATTTCATCATAAAATGTGTGCATTCCAGTCATTTTTATGGATGAATTGTGGTTAGATGTTCTAATTTTTCAACTACATGTCAACTAACTCTCATTAGAGTATTAGACAGGTTGGGGTTAGTAGAATAAGCTGATATGTACCTGCAAAGTTACTTATAGTCAGTAGAATGTGTGTTGGCACCATTGAAAATAAAGTGTTAGGCAGGTACATTACTAATACTTCATTCAAATCTGCCATTTCAAAATTACAGCCTTCCATAGAGAAAAAGCACAGTGCACTCATTCTGTTTATCCATGAGGAGCACTTCTTGTCTAGCTGGGCATTCAGTATGACTGTGACACAACAGGCAGCCGGTACAATAGACCAGAGCCAAGCCAGAGTTGAAAGTGGGGCTACTTACCGCTACACCCAATTAGACCTGGAATCCATAGCCTCATTAGCTGCCCCATACTGGAGGACACCCCCACTCCCCAAACATGCCTCTGCTCCTAACGAGGCCCTCGCACTTTACATTGTGCTTCCAATTACATCGTGAAATGTGGACGGAGTGCAGGCATGGCAGGTGTGTCTAGGTAGGTGCTTCTGTGTGATGACCCTCAATGAGGCTGGTGTGTGGATTTCAGCCAGAGCAAAAAAAAAAAAAAAAAAAAAAAAAAAGACGAACAAGCATGCTCCACCACACACACACACACAGATGTTGTGTTTCCATGTTTTATTGGGACATTCCATAGACGTAATGGTTTTTATACTGTACAAACCGTATTTTCTATCGCCCTACACCTACCCTACATCTAAACCTAGCCCTCACAGGAGACTGTGCACACTTTTACTTTCTCAAAAAAACTCATTCTGCATGATTTATAAGCCTGTTTCCTCATGGGGACCTCACAAATGTCCCCACAAGGTCAAAATTTACTGGTATTACTATCCTTGTGGGGACATTTGGTCCCCATAACGTGATAAATACCAGGTGCACACACACACACACACACACATACAATTTAAATATTTAGCATTTTTATGTACAGCTGTTTGCCTCAAGCAAATGAAGGCGAAGCATGTGTCTCTTTGATGTTTTAAAGGCAAGATGTGGCTGAGATTTGTTGCTAATGTGGTTAGGGTGATTTCTAGGGTGTTGTTGGTGGTTTGTATATATGCTTTTGGTCCAAGAGTGCAAAAAGTGAAAAAAAAGTAATGACCCCCTTTCAATATTACACTTTTTGTTGTAAATTTACTGTAAAATACTGACAGTTGGGTTATGAGCCACTTACTGCATTGTTACAGATCTACTACTGTAAACATAATTTACAGTACACTGTAAAAAAAATTTCACCAGTTTCAACTTAAAAATGTAAATTCAGCGGCTGCCTTAAAATTTTAAGTTAAATCAACCTAAGTACAAGTCATTTCAACTCATAATTTAAATCAACTTAAAAGTACAAGTCATTTTAACTCACTTTATTGTAGTAAGTTGAAATTGCATGTAGTTTTAAGTTGAATAAGGTTAAATAATATTTAACAGAAATATTAACATGGATGGTACTCTCTTTATACAACACACTCTCAGAAAAAAGGTACAGTTCTGTCGCTGGGGCGGTACCCTAATGTTGCGATTTAGCTCAAAGGGAAATGTATATAAATAATTACAATTAATTATGATTAATTACAATTATTTATATCAGCTGCCAGTAGTAACTGTAGCAGAACTAATTTTCCATCAACTAATCTGTTCGTCCAGCAAACATTCAGTATGATTTTTATATCAACTCTAAGAAATTATATTTTCTTGGGCACAGAAAATATCTTTCTTAAAGTACTGTTGCATTAGAGCATGTAGCTCAAATCGGAATCGTAAAGGGACATTCATTTGCAAGGCAGAATCAGAATCAAAACTCATGTAATTTGTGCACAAGAGTTTATTACGAAGGACTAACACATAACTAATCTAAACAAACAATATGAAATCATTCATACATGGGGGAAGGGTCAGTGAGAAGCAGTTAGAGACACCAGAGAATGTAGCTATGAGTCAGTTAACCACCTGAGTGAAACCATCAGTGCTGTCTACAGCTTGTACTAAACCTCTGTTTTGTTTAGTTAAATGTACGATACTTGCATTGCCTTGGTCGATGAACAAGTGTCCGAATGCAGTCTCGGGTGAAAGTCTCGATGGTTTGGAGCAGTGGTGGTTTGGAATCGCGATCACGTTCTTCTGATCACTCATGTGAGACAAGTGAAGGAAGCTAAAAACACGGAAGAGAGAAATGTCTGTTCGAGGACATTTCGTGAGGGTGAATTCCAGGGTGAGGTGAAAGTGCCTGGCTCTTTGTGGTCAAGAGCCACAGCTCTAGATGTTGGGCCTGTCGGGCCCGCCGGGCACGCCCTGTGCCGGCTCAGGCTCCCCGTGGGTTCCTCCACGCGGGCAGCAATCGGAAGATCTTGCAGAAGAGAGTGAAGAGAGGGAAGAGAGAAGAGAGGGAGGCGGACTAACGTTTGATGCCTTTAAGGTCTCTGGAGGCTGTGCCTCCAGGAGGTCCACGAATCAATGGTAACTTTCTCCTTTGGAGGGAAAGTTTACGACTCTTTGTCTGTGAGCATGGTATTTTGCATATGTAATTCGATTGGGTGTTGATGCAAAACTAGTAAGGTTTCTTAAAACACTAATATGTTGCATAGGTATCAACATCTAATTTACACCATCTTTTAGATCATCAAAATACGAATTCAAAGAAACCAAGCATGACCTAGGTGGGTAAACGACTAGTCATCTATCATAACGCATGCATAAAACAGTAGAAAGACAAATACAACAGACAAAATTAAAAATGAATAGGAAAGAGTCCATTGCTATAGGCATTGTGTCTTTCCTATAGGGAAATGTAGTGTGCTCTGCTTGGATTCCTTGAACCAATAAAACCTCTTATCAGATAGTCGTCCTGGCAACTGAGCCCTTTTGGGGTGTTAGTTGCTTTGGGGGGGTTGTCTCCAGAGCTCCAGCATGTAGCTGGCCCTTTTGGGTTTAAATACTATTTGTTAAATGTAACAAATAACTGTATGTCTGATTGGTCCAGATGCTACACTAAGCTACAAAAGAGAAAAGGTACATTTTTGTACACTTCGTACCTTAGGGTACCACCCCAGCGACAGAACTGTACCTTTTTTTCTGACAGTGCAGGAAACTTTAATAGTGAATGTGCATTGAAAAATAAATAAAATAAAATAAAATAAAATAAAATAATATAAAATAAAATAAAATAAAATAAAATAAAATAAAATAAAATAAAATAAAATAAAATAAAATATCCCACCTGGGAGATAATTTTAATCCTAGCATTATGATTTGTACACAGTGTTAAACAAATGTAATTTCCAAAATTACAATACAACAGGAGCCAACAGAAACCTGGTTTAAGAGGTTTTTATTAGGTATATTCTTATTGTATATTAGGTATTTCATAGTATTACACTGTTTTTTCTATAGCAATGCATTACATTCATAATGTGTTTATGTCATTAAACGTATGATGTTAGTTGTTATGGAAAAGGAAATGGAAAACAACATATTTATTATTATAATAATAATAATTATTATTATTTTAGCTGGGCAGGCGGACAATTGTTTTTCTGAACACATAAGCTGAGATGTCAAGATTTAAAGGAGAGCTCCACTTCCAGAACAACAGTTTACAAATAATTTACTCACCCCTTTGTCATCCAAGATGTTCATGTCTTTTGATGTTCAGTTGTGAAGAATTTATGGTTTTTGAGGAAAGCATTTCAGGATTTTTCTCCATATAATGGACTTCACTGGTGCCCCGATTTTGAACTTCCAAAATGTAGTTTAAATGCAGCTTCAAAGAGTTTTAAACAATCCCAGCCGAGGAAGAAGGGTCTTATCTAGCAAACGATCTGTCATTTGTTTGAAAAATAAAAATTTGTATACTTCTTAAGTACAAAAGCTAGTGTAGCACAGGCTCTGGGATGCGCGTCCACGACACTACGAATCACATCTAAGTTCATCGTCTGTGTACTCCGGCTCAAATAGGTAGAGTATGGTGAAAAACTCCATCTCATTTTCTCCTACAACTTCAGAATCGTCTGACATCGTTGTACCTTTTGGTTTGTAAATGGTGTTTGACTTACTTGCGCTTCCTTAGTCTTTGCACGTTCGCTTTGTAAACACTGGGTCTGTAGTTCCGCCTACGTTCTGCGTGATCTTTCAATGTGATTCAATAGTACGTAGTGTCGTGGACGTGCATCCCAGAGCCTGTGCTACACGAGCTTTTGTGCTTAAGTAAACAAATTTTTATGACTGATTGTTTCGCTAGATAAGACCCTTCTTCCTCGGCTGGGATCATTTAGAGCCCTTTGAAGCTGAATTTATACATTTTGGAAGTTCAAAATGAAGTCCATTATTTGGAGAAAAATTCTGAAATGCTTTCCTCAAAAACCATAATTTCTTCACGATTGAGGACAGAAAGACATGAACATCTTGGATAATAAAGGGGTGAGTAAATTTTTTCTAAATTGTTGTTCTGAAAGTGGAGTTCTCCTTTAAACACTTTTAAAGTGCAGTTAACAGTTATCAATGAATAAAACTGCAATCTTCTTTACTCTAAACGTGTTTACAACATTCTTCCAAATGTGGAGTAAAAACAGATTGTAGAAGGTATAAGCAGTTCAAAAGTTTGGTATCAGTACGATTTTTTTTAAGTGTTTTTTAAAGAAGCCTCTTATGATTATCACGGCAGCAAGTGGAAAAGGTCAAAGTGAAAAAAGTAATGACCACCTTTTCAGTAATTGTAAGTTTGATAGGTTAGAAAAGTATAGCACACCTCAATAAGCTCAATAAGCTGCACAATTGGAGGAAGCATTCATGCACAAGCATGACGAGTTGCGTGCTGAAAATATTAAGAGAATGATAATTATATGACCAAGAGAATAGTGGCCAATAGTGTTGCTTGCTTTACTGGGCATTGCTAATAATAACTGCAATAAAATCATAATCATAAAACGTCTGGCCTCCAAGAAATTTGTTTTGCAACAGCTCGTAGTCACACACATAAAATGCAACTAGGTATTTAATCGTCAAAAAATCACTAGTGAAAATGCTTCTTCCATTTCCCCCTTATTTTAATAATAATAAATAAAACATTTATTTTAGCATTTGGTCCCCCTAGAGCTGGCATGGTCTCCTCATGTTGGTGCAAAACCTGATGATTCATGCCATCCCAGCATGATTTTCTAAAGAGCATCTTGTTTGCTTCAATAGAAGCAAGGAGACTGACCTTTTGTACAAATTAGATAACATGGGCAATGCCACAAATGTTCTTATTTGAATGACCTAGAAATAGTGCAGTGTTTTATTTACTTATTTTTTATTCATTTTACATCATGATGTTTCTTTGATATATTTTTGTTAAATTATAAATATTTTATTGTATGTAAATATTTGCTAATCACTGTACCCTCCGATGGTATCATTTTAAAAAATATTGTATGTAAATATATAAATGTGTAAAATAAGCAGATCAATAAAAGTTTAGGAGCAATCTATAAAAACAGTTTAGGATAAATATATATATATATATATATATATATATATATATATATATATATATATATATATTAACAATGAAAGTGCACTGAAAAAATTTAATTAAAATAAAATAAAATAAAATAAAATAAAATAAAATAAAATAATAACCCACCTAGCAGTAGATGTTAATAGCTAGAGATAATAAGATGTTAAATCCTAGCCTCGTTATTTGTACCCACCCACCCACAAGTCATGTAATTTCCAAAAGTAAAACAAATTTTAATACTAATACTAATACTAATACTACTACTACTACTACTACTACTAATAATATTAATAATAATAATAATAATAATAATAATAATAATACATAAAAAGTTGATATAAGCAATATGCCCTATTATTATTATTTAATATTTCCCTCTGACAACAGGCTGAAAAGCTCTGGTTTAAGAGGTTTACAGCGATGGTTTAAAAAAAAAAAACTTCATTTCCCATAATCCTTTGCAACAAGTATGGCGAGTTAAAAGTTGCCCTGAGTTTTTATTCAAAAGTTCATCGTAGATAAGAAGAGGGCTAGGTAGAAATCGTACATGTTTTTTCAAAGAATTTACATTTGACTTAACATTTAAATCTATCAAGCAAGAAAGTTCTCTTCAAGTTCTCTAAAATTGAAGGTGTTGATATATTTTAGTTTAACTTCGATTGTCCAGCAGTTTACACGTCGCTGTCTCTCCTGATTCAATGAAGTTCCGTGGTCACACAGTAAAGCAAAAGTATCGTTAAAACATGTCTTATAAACCAGTAACACACGTGCTTTTTGATATGGACGGATTACTATTAGGTGGGTGAGAATCCAGTTAAAATAAACGAGATTTTAAATCAACTCAGCGCATGTCTTTCTGTTTGCATGCAGCATAATTAGAAAGACAACGTATTGAGTCTATATCTGATAGTTTCAAAGATTTTACATTTTGTGCTATTTATTTTGATTAATTTTAATTTTATTATCATTATTTTGCTTTACTCATTTCCTCCAGTTTTAATACCAAACATTCATCTTTACATCTAAAGTATTTAAAAATTGTATATTTGATCTAATTGGCAGGTGTCACCCACTCTTAAGCAAGGCACTTTCTGCATAATACGTCATTAACGTAAAGCCTTTTGTCAGTTCCATCAATTTAGACTGTATTACTGTATGTTTTTATTTGTACTGCATATCTCTTGCAGATACAGAGAGGTTGTACACAGTTTCGTTCCAGGAAGTCTGTGACAGGTTCAATAAGCAGTATACCTGGGAAGTGAAGTCCTCTGTGATGGGCAAGAAAGCTCTGGAGGCCTCCAGGATCATAAGAGACAAAATTGGTCTCCCCATGACCCCCGAAGAGCTTCTGGAGGAGACCAGAAAAATTCAGGAGCGATTATTTCCCACAGCCTCTCTATTGCCAGGTAATGTTATTGTACAACTGGAAGGTGATTGTGAAACAAAAGGTGAATGATGGACTCAGTGAAGCAGCTAGGCCACATGTTTGCCTCAAAGTCACTAAAGAAGCTGGTTGAAGTTTAAGTCACACTGCTTGGTTATTGATTCAAGTGACCATTTCCTAACATCTTTTCAGGTGTAGAAAAACTTGTCAATCATCTGTACAAGCATGGCATTCCTATTGCTGTTGGCACAAGCTCAGCAGGACTAACTTTTGAGATGAAGACCAGCCGCCATAAAGAGTTCTTCAGCCTATTCAATCACATTGTTCTTGGAGATGATCCTGAAGTAAAGAATGGCAAGCCATACCCTGACATTTTTGTGGTTTGTGCCAAGAGATTCTCTCCCCCAGCCAACCCTGAACAGGTAGGAGTAAAGCTACACTATTCTATTCTATTCTATTCTATTCTATTCTATTCTATTCTTGTTTTGCCAATCTGTTTGTCCTAAGATTCTTTTACATATTTAGCCATTCAGCAAACGTAAGCTTTCAGCCATTAGTGAGTTTGCATGTTGGCTGTCACCTCATTTTTGACAGTATATAATCAAGTACAAACAGTAGCGGCTGTTGAAAAGGTAATTCTGTAGCAAGAGTAGATTTGTACTACAAGAGCATACCTAAACAGTTTGCTGGCATCCTGAAGTATGATAATATGCATAATTGAAGGCTCTGGTTTCCCTACAAGCTCTGTCAGGAATTATAATATAAGTTTGCCCTCTTTAGGTTTGTCTTGAGTTGGTGCAAGATACATTGCTACTAAAACAAACAATAATAATAATGGCATACATCTAGTCATAAGCCATTCTGTTTTGTTGTGTAGGTCTGGAAACTTTAGAATATTTTTTTCCCTGTGTTTTTGAAAGAAGCCTCTTCTGCTCACCAAGGCTGCATTTATATATGAAATATTATTAGTTTAAAAAGCTGTTTTCTACCTGGTCCTTTAGAAATGTTTAAATGGTTATTCTGAAATGAAGTGTGGGGACCATGATACAGTGCTTTTCTTTATTTGATGAATAGAAAGTTGAAAAACAGTTATTTGCAACTGACATTATACACAACTCTTCAAAAGTTTTCTAAATTGGTCAAACATGACATTTTTAATGCTACAAAAGATTTTCTTTTCAAATGAATGCTTTTCTTTTGAACTCTCTATTCATAAAAGAATCGAGAGAGAGAAAAAAGGGACACATTAGAACTATGTTTTTCTATGGAAACTTTTTTTAAACTTTCTTTTTAAATTGATGCGACTCTATACAACCATTTACATGGATCAAGTTAAGCATATATATACATATATAGACTGGGAGGGTGCTTGGGGGGGGGGGGGTGCTTTCATAACAAAAGACTGCCTGAGGCAAGCATGATAGATGCTCAGGATAGGTGATGGACCACTGCTTTGTGTCGTCATGATTCTTATCATTTGCATATGTCTTACAGCCTTTGAACACCAAATGGTTTTGCATCTTCTTGCACTTGAATGGAAAACTTATGTTGAAATACCTGTCTTGTTATGTCTCTCAGTTATATCTTAAGTTAACGTAAACAGTTGAGAAAGAAATCAGCTGTGTATCATATTGGATCCATGCAGTGTGTTTTAAAGTGACCACGCCTAATTTACTTGCTGCTGTCTGTGTCTTTAAAGGAACAGTCCACTTTTTTTGAAAATAGGGTAATTTTCCAATTCCCCTAGAGTTAAACAGTTGAGTTGTACCATTTTCGAATCCAATTAGCCAATCTCTGGGTCTGGCGGTAGCACTTTTAGCATAGCTTAGCATAGATCCTTGAATCTGATTAGATTGTTAGCATCTCGCTCAAAAATGACCAAAGAGTTTTGATATTTTTCCTATTTAAAACTTGACTCTTCTGTAGTTACGTCTTGTACTAAGACTGATGGAAAATGAAAAGTTGCGATTTTCTAGGCCGATATGGCTAGGAACTATACTCTCATTCCGGCTTAATAATCAAGTAACTTTGCTGCCGTACCATGGGTGCAGCAGGCGCAATGATATTATGCAGCACCTGAAAATAGTCTCCCTGTGCAAGCAGTTGGTCACATTAGTTATGTTGACGGAAGTTTTCAGGCACTGCGTAATGTCATTATGCCTGTTGCGCCCATAGTACGGCAGCAAAGTTCCTTGATTAAGGATTGAGCAACCGTTATTTTAGAATGTGTTGACTTAATAGCCCCTTTCACACATACGGTCTCATGTGTGAGCAGGACCTTTTCAAAAATTTCAATAATTTCGTTCTGGCAATTCCAGTATGAGAATCATGCAGAACAAGATTACTGGATGAGCATGTGCAAGTTTGGAACGCACTCTTATAGTTTTTCTCTTATAGTTCAGTAGCTCGGTTTGAAGTCCTCTAAAATGATGTCTCTTGGCCAAAAGCAGCTGGATGAATGTTAACGTTTGACAAAAAAGAAAACATCAACAATAGCACCGACCAACTACAGTATACCCCTCCATTTACAAATGCACCACTGGGAGGCGCAGATGTTTAGAGGTCATTTCTGGTTGATGATGTCATAGAATTTACCGGTATTTTGAAACAGGTGTGCAAATTGTGCTTTACCAGTAAATGACGGAATGTCGTTGTCTGTGTGAACAGCACATTTTTTGTATTTACTGTTGTATTTAAAGTAATATGGTCATTTTATGGCAATTTATTGGTATTACTGTGTGAAATGGGCTGTTGTTTCCATGGCGACATGCCATGCTTGTCACGTGACACACCATAGCCATAATAGCTGTGAATGATGTATTGCTTGTATTCCATTTTTTCTTTTTTTATTAAAAATATTTACAGACGTGTTAACTATACTATGAAATATCTGATATTGCGACTATCCAACATGTCTAAGTCCGTCTCTGGTTCAGTGCCAGGAAAAGTGCAAAAGCAGATTTAATTTAGCAGGTGATCATGTGACGTACTGAATGTTCTAATCACACTGGTGTGATCTTATGCTTCACACCTCTGATTGGCCACCTGCCTTCCACAAATCAATGGATATGTCCGTGATTGGCTACTGCAAGACAACATTGTAAATAGAAACCTTTGCTCTCGTGGGCACAAACACAGATATACACTGGAATCAGGCAACTGCTGCTTACTTTCATTTTGTTGTTTGTCTTTATTTTGTTATTAAAGTTACATATGCTAATGGAGCATTTTTTGTTTGTTAAATAGGCTGTCCGTTTTAGTTTTTTAAAATAGTTACCCACTAAGCGGCCAGCGGCAGACAGTGAGTTGAACATAGTCTATGTTTGATCAGTTAAGCCTTCTCAAATCGTCATGACTGGCATAAAATAAAATCTATAGATATAAAACAGCTCAAGCATATAATGTTAGTTTAAATGTTAAACCTAAATAAATGTGCGCTATTAGGCGCATTTCCAACCGTTTGTGCAGAGAGTGGAAGCTAAAGTACGCTCTGCAGGACATCAAGGCGCTAGTGCGATAACTTAAAAATTATATCAACTTAAAAATATATCATCATTTTATATGCCGTCACTCATAAATGTTAGAGTAATGCATCATTCGGAACTGTAAAGAGTCTACTTTTATTTGTGTCCACTCTCAATATCATTAGAATGTCGTGCTTTTATAAAATAAAGAAAACAAATATGACTCGCTCTCTGCTGTCTCTGTCTTGAACAGGAGAGCTTCACAAAAATGAACCAAAACTCAGCGAATACATGCATCACAGACATGATAAATATATCTATAGAAAGATTTAAATTACTACTTAAATTATGTTTTAAATTACTTTTAAATTTAAATTACTACTTAATGAAATAAAACAAATTGAAAAAAAAAAAAAAAAAAAAGTCTCTCATTATGTATTCCATAAAGATGAATTTCTCTGTAAAGGCTCACTGACCCCAAACAAATTGAATATCAATTTCTTGTCCTAATGATCCAAAACTTTTGATCCCATATACAAGCAGTATTACACATTATGTATGATATTGCTTTTGTGAGTTATGAAGAAGTTAAAGGAACACTCCACTTTTTTTGAAAATAGGTTCATTTTCCACCTCCCCTAGAGTTATACAGATGTGTTTTACCGTTTTTGAATCCAATTAGCCAATCTCCGGGTCTGGCGGTAGCATAGCTTAGCATAGATCATTGAATCTGATTAGACTGTTAGCATCTCGCTCAAAAATGACCAAAGAGTTTTGATATTTTTCTTATTTAAAACTTAACTCTTCTGTAGTTGCAGCGTGTACTAAGACTGACGGAAAATGAAAAGTTGCGATTTTATAGGCCGATACGGCTAGGAACTATACTCTCATTCCGGCGTAACAATCAAGGAACCTTGCTACCGTACCATGGGTGCAGCAGGCACAATGATATTACAACTCTGCCGGCTGCAACTCTGCATCTACACAAACTTAGTGCCGGTCACTTTCAGGCACTGCGTAATATCATTGCGCCTGCTGCACCCATGGTACGGCAGCAAAATTCCTTGATTATTACGCCGGAATGAGAGTATAGTTCCTAGCCATATCAGCCTAGGAAATTGCAACTTTTCATTTTCCGTCATTCTTAGTACACGATGCAACTACAGAAGAGTCAAGTTTTAAATAGGAAAAATATCAAAACTCTTTAGTCATTTTATAGTGAGATGCTAATGGTCTAATCGGATTCAATGATCTATGCTAAGCTATGCTAAAAGTGCTACCGCCAGACCCGGCGATCGGCTGAATGGATTCAAAAACGGTAAAACACATCTGTATAACTCTAGGGGAGTTGGAAAATGAGCCTATTTAAAAAGTGGAGTGTTCCTTTAAAATAGACAAAATGTAACCTTTTCATGAGTTAATTTTTTGTTTTTAAAAGCACCTAACCGACTTTGCATGGCCACTTGACCAATCAAATTAGAGGACCAGGACTAACTGTTGCATAATGTAATATATTTTCAATTAATTAGTGATATAGTCAAATGTTATGGACTTTGCTTGACACCACCCCAAGTTGTTTAAACAGGTGTATGCACTGTGTATTTCAAACAAAGACAAATTGACTTCCTCTGTTTGCAATTCCAGTTTTTCCAAATCAGTGGATAATGCTCCTTCCTTCACCTTTTAATTTTCTTCTGTAAGTCAGCAACTAATTGCATATAAGACTTTAAACCTGACTGTGAGATGAGAATTAGCAAGCCATTGCACCCTCCGGTTTTTTTTTTTTTCCACAAACCAACACATACTAAAGTGCTGTGAATTTGTGAACACTATACAAAACTGAATGTTTGAGTTATCTACGTCTTGCATGCCTCTTAGTTGGCAGCATTAAAATGCAAATGATAGTGCCATTATTTCATTCGGAAATCTGTATGGTGAGATGAACTGTTTAAAGCCGCTTGTCTGTTCTGTAAGTGGCAAGCTGCTCATTTTCTTCTTTAATTGCCTTACATGGCGCTTGCTAACAAAGTCTAGCAGGAAATAATCAATCACAAATAGGGATTAACTAGATGCATGTTTCATTTTACACTGTCATAAAACCCATCCCTGAAAAATAATAAAAAAAAAGAAGCATTGAAAGAAGGGAAGAGAGTGGCAGGAAGAAGAAACGGGACTATGAATTGACTTGTTTCTTTTGTCCTTGAGGGACTGACATTTACTCCTTCAGGGTTTTGTTCTGTTCTTGGATCAACTTCCTCTAGTACAATAATACCCGTAATAAGGGAGAGAATGGGGACTTGAGTTTAAAATGGAAAACACAGAGGGCGTTCTTGAGGACTATTTATATCTTAGACATCTGCCTGTTTATATTATATATACTGTACACATATTAGTATAATTCAAAGTATGTTGTTCTCTGTGATATATTTATTTAAAGTACTAAAGCATAAAAGCACAATATTTTGACAAAAAATGGATAATTATCCAACAATTTATTCATCTTTAGTCTTTCAGGCTTTTCTTAACATTTTTTTCTCAAATCACTTCCCCACCAATCTTCACAAAATCCAAGCATCCAAGAAAGTGAAGGGGCAATAGAAAAAAACAAAAAGAATTGTGATTACAAATTTTTGAATATATGATCTGCATTTTATTCTTATTCTTTTTGAAACTGGTTGGTTTGGTTCAGTGCTCTTTAATCAAAGAAAAAAAAAAAAGTTAAATGAATGGGAAAATACATGCCTATATTGTACTGTTTCAATGACAAATTGCACTTGGCATGGTTTTTTTAGCTGTTATTCACAATCAGGAATTTTCTAGCAATTCAGATGAACCCCCAGGGGTGGATGCAAGAAAATACTATTTTAGAGGATGTACTAGTTTCACATACTATTGTTGTCAGTATAATGTTAATTTGTTTTCTTAATGCATTGATTAAACTTGCATGTGCGCTTTGACAGGATCAGAAACATCAATTCTCCAATGTGGCTTAATAATCCTAGTAATCAATTTAAAATACAAAAAAAATCTGAATGGATTGCTTTTAGTTAAAATAACGTGCATTATTTAAGCATATATGAAGAGTTCAGATGCAAAAGCCTCTAAATACATCTGATGTTTTTCTTTAAAATTATCATTTCTTTCTGGCTGCTTTGTATAGGTTTCTATGTAAGTACTGGAAATTCTGATTGGGCTGAGTCTGGAATTTAGCGAGTTTGAAGTAAAATTGTTTGATGGACATATACTATGTGTCAGGAGCATTCACTCAGTATCATTATCTCATTTTTGACCGAGATGGCTTTTAGCTTTAGTTTTGCATCTGAACTCTTCATATACATATTTAAATAATTGGGTTACTTGTGGGAACTACTGCTACAGTGCATGAGTGGGCTGCAGGATTATTTTGAACCAAGAAGCTGGTAAAGCCATTTTGAATTTAAATTACCTTTGCAGTATGATTGTGGTAGGTGTAACTGGTGGATTTATCGTCGTCATCACTTCCTTTGGACACGATTAGTCTGATGACTCAAAAGGACTTGTGAGTGAACAGTGATGAGTAATCATTGGGAAGAGTAAGACAAATTTCATAGACTTTGTGAGAAGAAACCGCTTTTCACATTGCAGGTACACAAACTGAATTAGGATGTCTTTAGTTGGTAGAAAAGCTTTGTTGAAATGAATTGAGAGCTGATGAGTTGAGTAGATTTAGACACAATTAACTATGATTGTATGGACAAAAATATTTCAAACATTCTTCAGAAGATCTTTTTTGTTCTGCAATAGAGAAAAAGTCATACAGGTTTGGAATGCCATAGAGGCGAGTAAATTATGGCATATTTTAATTTATTGGAGAACTATGCATTAAATGATGAAAGGCTGTTGACAGCACTGGAATTTTGTTTCTTCAGCTTTAGAGTT
The DNA here is from genome assembly GCA_036247105.1 of Cirrhinus mrigala. NCBI lineage: Eukaryota > Metazoa > Chordata > Actinopteri > Cypriniformes > Cyprinidae > Cirrhinus > Cirrhinus mrigala. Next base: position 23,119,293 of record CM070007.1, on the reverse strand, counting down.
TCAAGATCCATCAACAGCTAAAAAAGTAATAGATCATTTTCATGAGAGGGTATATTTGCATAGCACAAGTTACCCGAGAATTCAAGTAAGTGACACCAATGATCGATCATAAAAACAATGATCAACTATTATCGTGCATGACGTAGCTTTTAAACTTTTTCAGAATTCAGTTACAGGCTATGTAAACAAATGTGTCAAAAAGAAGTTCATTTTTAGCTTTGTGATCATAGAATAATTTTTAGGATAAATTGTGCAGTCTAATTCATTAGATAACAGTTTTCTCTAGCACTGCATATGGTACAGCAACAGTGCTAAACTGTCTGGAGAGGCTCATGAGATTTGTTCTTCAGTCCATCTGACTGAAACACAATGAGGGTCTTGAGGCTAAATCTTTAAAATAATCGTTATTCAAAGTAAATAATGGTAATATGGTTACTTTAAAGTAACCATAATAACTAAGCAATGCTTACGCTGACAAGTCAGCTACAAAATATCTATTATCAAGCAAGTGCTGTGTTTTTTTTTTTTTTTCTCTTTCTCTCTCTCTTTTTTAATAAATAACAAAGAAATGCACCTATTTGAAACCACATAGCTCTCCAAAATGTCCCCTATAGCCCACAGCTTACTTTTTTAAATCTTTTTTTCAGGTGAGATGGCACACACATATCAAAAAAAAAAAAAGCCATGGATTAGCTTTTCCGCAGCATCACTGAACATGTTCCAGTGTCACAGTCCACTGGCAGGGTCTCCAGAGACAAAGCACTGAAATACAGATCCAATGCTTCACTGCCATTGACTTACAGTGCAATTGACTAGTAAAGATCCCATGAGACAGAACTCAAATCTGGCGAGTAGATGTCCAAGTAGAAGTGTAGAAGTGTGGCTTCTTACCTGATCTTATGACGAAAACATACCTATGGGAACTTTTTCGCAAGATGCGAAATAAGTACCAAAAAGTACGTATCAAACTTGTTTCTAACAGAAATGAACACTAGGGGCCGTAAAACAGTGAGCACTTGTAATCGTTTTCGTACACTGTTATGATTACAGCTCCATATGTTTCGCTTTCTGGTGTTGACCCCTGCCAGATTACTACCCTCCTAGTATTGATAAGTTTAGGGTTAGGTGTGGAGGAGGGGTTAGGATTAGAAAATCATGTAACAATTTCAACGAGAAGGGGTAGTAATTTGGCAGGGAGTTTGTGACGAGTCGGCTGCCTCCCCCCTAATTATCATCATCATCCCGTCCGGTAATTGCCGCCCTTCACCAGGCTCCCGACGGGAGTGGGCGTGCGAGAGAGGAGGGGCGCCGAAACAGCCAGGTCTGGCTGCGATGAGGCACACCTGACGTGAATGAAGCTTCATCATCTCCGCTGTTGAAATGTGGAGCGCGCCTCTCCTCGGGAGACCGGTCTCTTCCCTGTGCATGCACGCTGGTGTCCTCGTGGGTCCAGGAAGGGAGCGTTGAGAGATTGAGCACCGCCGAAGTGACGAGCTGCCGGACTCGCGGTCCGGACGTGAACCGCACCCGTGAGATGGCTGCGGGCCAGGATGCTGGGCCGTTTAATCTCCAGGGAGTTCCGTAGGCCAAGGTGGACGAAGCCGTCACCCCTCGCGCCACAGATCTCAGAGGGGAGCGCATACGGCCGCCGGACTCTGCCCCTTACCTGGACCATTCCCTTCCGAACACTGCCCCTCCTTCATGGAACCCCCAGTATGACGAGGACACCAGATCCCCTGTTTATTTTTGGACACTTTTGTTTCATTTATGTTCAATAAAAGCCTTTCCGAGGCCTGACGTCACGCCCACTGTGTCTGTCGTTTGCTCGTCCCGCCACAGGGTCAAAAATGGACACAACACCGGATCTAACAAGCTTGCTTGGTAGCTCAGCTGGCACGGAATTAGACATAGGATGCGGAATCCTTCGGTACAAATTAGGGGTGCAACAATTCCTTGTTTCTATTACAGTATTTGATTAAAAATAAATAAATAAATTTAAAAAAAAATCCTCAATTGCATTTTGCCTGTGTTGAGTAATCAGCAAAATAGTGCAAAATAAGTGTTGCATTCCACATATTAAACACATTTAAAAGTCATAATAAAGCATAATGCTATTAACAATTCACAAACGATTCAATTAAATACATATTTGCGATGTAGGTTTAATATTCACTTTAATTATTTACAGGCACATAGGTTACGTGCATGCTTCTCAGACCGGCTCCGTTCACCATAAATGATGCTCCACGAACTGTTAACATTTACATGTAAAAATTTAAACCCTTACTTTGAGTTTACACGTTTTAATGTCCACATATTCAAGAAATTAATATTAAAGAGTAAGTGGACATTTGAATTAAATATTGTTAAGTCAATATTAAACACGGATAAGATCACGCAGTAAAATATAAAACAATTGTCAGGCCATTGGCGCCCTCTGTAGGCATTTGTTATAATGCGTAATGCATATTAGCTCTATTGATTATAATACATTATGTATTGTAACAGTTTTGTTCAATAAAACTATATAATTACTTGCTTTTGAACTAATTATTATTGCCTCATTGCTATTATATATGTGTTTTAAGTAATTTAAAGGCTATTGTTCACTTAGGTCTATTTTTATTACTACAAAAAAAATGATAATTATCCAATTATTTGATTAATCGCCAGAATAATCAACAGATTACTCGATTACGATAATAATCGTTAGTGATAGCCCTAGTACAAATCCCATGAAAAACATGACTCACAATGAAAGAGCTGAAAGAAGAGAGATCGAAAAACAAGCTAAAATGGCTTGCTTGCGATTTGCGTTTTAAGTCACATTCGCTTTTGGTCATATTATCGGGTACGTTTAGGTGTAGTGCAGATGGTACATTATTTGTAACGTCACAGAGCATTAGAGTTAGCGCCACTCAACAGACATTTCAAGACAGAAGTGCGGTGACATACAAAACCAACGTCACATAAAACGTACCATATATGTTCATCTGTTCATCTGTTGGGGAAAAAAAGAACCCTCTTTTAGCACTACTCAGGTACGTTTTCGCCATGAGATCAGTTTGGTGGCTTGATAAGAGTTTTATTTGTAAAATAATAAATAAATAAAAGGACAAAATGACATTACTGCACCAAAAGTAAACACTGTGTACATTTCTAGATTCATGGGAGACCTATGAATGATTCTAAAGATAATATTTGGAGGACAAAAAAAAAAAAAAAAAAATTACACATATTTTAAAAATAGTGTCTTTATAATCATTTGAAGGTCTCTCTTGAATCTAGAAATGCAGACAGTGTTTACTTTTGGTATAGTAATGTCATTTTGTCCTTTTATTTGTTTATTTTATTATTATTTTTTTAATTAAAAGTTTAAGAATGCTATGAATTTTATTGAATCACTTGTTCAGTAATTCTCAGCAAATGGAATCATCCACAAAGGTGGACATTTATTAAATGTAAATCAAATTTATTTGCTCTAAACCCAAAGATTCACACGCCTAGCATTCAAATATGAATTTACCCATTTTTCCTGACATATTTTTAGTTGCTTCTGGTTAGTGAGCCGTACTTCTAGTACCACAGTTTCTCATTTGGATAGGGATCAGTTTAAATGGGCCATGGTAGGACTGTTTTCTTTTTGGTTTGCTCCAAAAAATTGTTTTGTTGCAAGACGAGTCTCCCAAGCTGAAAACAAAGTTCACCCAAAAATGTAAATTATGTCATTATTTAGTCATTCTCATATAATTCCAAACCTGTATGACATTCTTTTATGGAACACAAGTCCTTTTTTTAGGATTAAAAGCTCCATTTGCCAGAACACGATACAGGTTTGAAACAATGTGAAGATGAGTAAATGATAACCAAAGGTTGTTTTTGGTGAACTAAATCATTAAGTTCTTTTACAGACAGGTTTTGGTGCATTATTTCCCTTTATTTAAGTCTCAGTCACTTTTTTATATTGTGGGCAGTGTCAGATGTCTGTCACGTTCTTCAAATTTTTGATACCAATGTCCATTTTGGTGTTATCCATATTTATTTATTTACTTATTTATTTTGGTAGCTTGTTTAGTCTAAACGTAGTTCTTTTTGGGTAACATTTTGTGCCGCTCTCTCATATAGGCCAGTGTTACATCTAAAGCTCTCATTATATTTAAATGATACAGCTTTATTGTTTTCCTAACATGAAGTTAAGAAGTGATGTAGCTTTCTGTTCTTGATTAGCAATGACTCAGCGGGCTTCACTGGGATGCCCAACTGGTTAATATTTTGTCTCATTTTCTAATTTATGCATTTGTTTTACTTCATCTCTTTAAATTCTTCAGGACACTCTTCAGAGTTTGTGTTCACAAAGAACACTAAAGGGTTCAGTAGTTCTTTGGATTCACAAACTGAATAATGATCTACTAACTGTGGGAGTTGACTCACAGGTAGAGGCCAATTGTAAGGCAATTGTGGCCTTGCAGGTGTTTTTGATTTGTGTAATCGGAGAACTCCTGCCAAACAGAAACTGAAAAGCATTTTTTTTTTTCCTTTGATATTGCTTGGAATGTTTTCTAGTATGATGCAATATTATGGTCAAATAGTTCATTTTGTGCTAAGCACACACTCACACCACGTTGTGGATCAGCCGTTTATATAGTTAATCTCATGATGAATGCTAAGTATGTTCGTTATAATTATTGTACACTATGATTATTTTAAGCCTAATATGTGTCCAGTTTGAATGGTTGCACACGTTGTGCAATAACATCCATTTTTACATAGTGAGTGTCGTTACAAATTTTAGAACAGTTAGTAACAGGTCTTGTATTTGATTGGATGAGGGATGTCCCAAAAGTCGTGGTACTTTTCACTGTTTCCACTTGTCTGTGTTTGTGCCATTCCAGGCAGACTGTATATTGTTATGCCAAAAGGTGGTAGTGATTTGTTGAATAATTCATCCAACTGCTTTTTTTTTTTTTTTTTTTAAAGCACTGATTCATTTAAAAATCGAATACTCAATCTCATAATCAAATCACAATAAGGGCTAATGTATGTGAATGTTAAGCTGCAGAAAGTCCAATGTTCAAAAATGAAATGTCTGTATTAATGAATGGCAGTTTTTTCTACTACAAATCACGTGACACATGGTGTTTTCAGCATCTGACAACTCACTATGTGAGAACATGAACACGTGAACTTCATCTCCAGAGCTGCTCTGAGAGTCACTTAACCAGAATTTGACCATTCATTTGAGAAAACTAACATCATATATAATATAATATAATATAATGTAATATAATATAATAATTTGGGCCCCCTAATAGTCAACTTACTATTACTCGACGGAAAGAGGCTTGGTCGACCAAAATTTTATTAGTCGCTTAAGCCCGAAACTGCACGATTTTCGGCTGTTCCAGACGAAAGATTGGCATTGTGAAACAATCGTGGTGATTTATGTGATTGTGGTTTCTAATCCGTGGTCTTATGTATTACAGTGAGAGAGGTTCAAAGATGGCCGTTTTCACGGTCTTGAGACCAAAGATAGCCTACGATCATTTTCTGACAGTGTCAGAAATTCAGCCTGATCATTGCACGGTGTGTTTGCTGCCGCGCCCCACGTTTACTGACCAGCCAATGAAAATGCATCATGGCGCTAAAATTTAAAACTCTTATTCCATCCTCTTTAGGGTTGGGTATCGTTAGAATTTTGTCAATTCCGATTCCGCTTATTGATTCTGATTCTTTTCTATTCCCAGTTTCGATTCCAGTGTGAACTAAAGATGATATCAAGCATATTTATTCTGTTTCTTTTTTGCTAAACATTTAGTTGCTGCTGAATACCATGAACAAAAATCAACAGGCTACATAAAAACAAGATTCACTTAAAAGATGTTTGCAAAATAGAGCTGTGTGATTCTGGATAAATTGGGTTGTTGTTGTTTTTTTAAATGTAAGTTGTGGTTCTCTTACGATTCTGAAGGAAAAAAAAAAAAAAAAACATTAGACCTAATTTATAGGTGAATGATTCAGTGATTCACTCAAGATTTACGTGGTTCATTACTGGATGAATCAGTGTTTTTGAATGAGTGATCAAAGACAAATACATTATTAACATCCCCCGTCGCCATCTACTGGCATAACAACGCAATCGATAAATCTTTAACATTATTTGGAATGCCAAATTAACTTTCAAAAGGATGATTTACTCTATTTTGATCTCTACCATACATATCATAGTTTATATCCAGACTATGAACTTTTATCCCAGTACTTATGTGATTATTTGAATGTTTGTAACAGAAATAATGAACCGTGCGGTTGAAAAGACTGTGAAACTGTTTATATACATCATTTATATAGCCTACATGACAGTGGCTCTCTTTAGGTCAGCGGCAGCACGAACGCAGATATGAATGTTTAAATCACACAAACGTTGGTATTTGAATCGTGTTTGTGATCTTTAACGATCTGTTAAATGAAATGCGTTGTCATATTGGTGGTGACACCTCTATTGCAACATGTTTAGCTTATCACAAATATTATGCTTTGCTTTTTCGACTTCTGATCGCAAAATGTAGCCATTCTTTGGAGCGCTATGGGCTTAGATTAGCGAGCAAGGTCATGGCAGATCGCTAGGTTGGGTCCTCACAGATGAGAAAAAAAAAAAAAAGAACCGCATATAGGAATCGCTAGGCAGAATCGAAATTTTAAGAAGTATCCGATTCCTGACCTTAAGTATCCGATTCTGGAATCGGAATCGATTTTCGATACCCAACCCTATTCCTCTTTTGCTGCTTCCACTTTGCTGCCAAAGTCTGATTCATTCTGCTCTTTTTGTTTACCACTAGCGCATGCTGATGACATTTTATTCTTCTATAACTTGTGTCATAGCCTTTAAGTCAATAGGGATCATCATTGTACAGTTAACATGCATGTCGTACCCAAGTTTATCAGATCCATGTCGCACAGGGTGATCAGCAATGATCTTATAGGATTGCTAAAATTGTGCAGTGTGTAGAAGGCTTTAGTCACAGAAAAAAAAAAAAAAATCCACAGGAACTGGCAAAGTCATGCAGTCCATGACAGATCGCTAACGACTGGTCTGTGTGATAATACATTGGGCAGGACATACAAACACTAACCTATCATTCATCAGCCTCAAATATGGCTTTTAATCTGAATGATGTAGCAGCAACTTTACATGGCCGCTCAAATCAAATGTTAACCTAGAAAAATGTGCACTATGAAAGTGTCTGTGCAAAGTGCGGAAACTGAACAATAGCTCGCTTACTGCATGAAAGATGGAGGTGCCAGTGCGGTCACATGCTCTTTTAAAATGCTGTCATTTTTGGTCATACAGATAAAAGTAATACATCTTTCGAATATGTAAAGACTCTACGTTTATTTGTGTGTGCTCACAATAACAACAAAATGTTGCGCCTTTGTAAAATAGTTGCTACATGCCGTCTTGGTGTCTGTGAACTTGAGCGCGAAACTTTGAAGCTCTGTGTATACTGCTTACAGACATGAAAAATATATCTATAGAGAGTGAAATGTCTACTTTCAAATGAACCAATTCAAACAGAAAAACAAATATTCTCAGATTATGTAATCTGTATGAAACATGCATGCAGGTGCATCCCTACTGCGAAGATGACGAGTCAGTGTCGCCGACTTCATCTCTTAAGCCGAAAACAAAGAAAGCACATGCACATAAGCGCTTATTAGGCTGCGTAGGGAATTAAAGGCACATTGATTTATATGGTCTATTAATAAACATGCGACTAATAGTCGACTAATGCTTACAATAAAGGACTACTAATCGACCAGAAAAATCTTTAGTTGAGGGCAGCCCTAATATAATATATTATAATATAATATAATATAATATAAGCCGTCACAAAATGTCATACAATTTTCATCCATCCATTTTAATTTAAATTGTTTTAATTTGTGCCTTATTAAAGTTTTATAAATTCATTAGACATTCTTTTTAAATAAAGCAACACAGATTTACATATACCTCTCCTCCGCAATCAAATATTGCTCTAGAGTGCTTGAGAAATCACAGCAGAGCACTCAAGCTTTGCATCAAACATCTCATTCCTCACACTTTTCTGTTAGAAGAGCTTTATCAATCTTAGATCAGCTTAATATCAACAGCTGTAGCCTTTAATAGCCCATTGTGTGATTTTTCCGGAACACGTGGATGTAACACATGGTCTAGCATGTTGTTTCTTCTTAGAACTTTTCTGAGAGATCCATGGTCCATTCAGCTGGGTCTTAAATTGTGATTAAAACCTGCATCTCTCCAGATAAGATATGAAAGTGGTGCTGAGAGGAAATCGACAGAGTGATCAAGGGAATAATAAATGATGCTTTGTCATGTGCCTACCTTGATGTGAACTGTGGGCTTCAGTGTTCAACCTGTGTGTGTATAAAAAAGAGAAAGAGCAGATGAAACAACAGTGGAAGAAGAGGGGGCATTTAGAATGAGGAAGGATTCAAGAGACTTGATAGAAAAGGACAAAGACAAAGGAAAGGAGAGTGGCCGTTCAGCACTTTGCATGTTTGCAGCATCACTGCCTCTCTGTATGCACCATGAATTTCTTATCCTTTTCAAAATGGTTGAAGAAAAAAAAAAATCTAATATAATGCAGAAAAGTCTTCTGCTTCTCTTTGTCTCTGCTTCTCTCTTTTTCCATAACCCCATGAGCACTTTATATTAAAGGAATCACCCAAAAATGAAAATTCTGTCATCATTTTTTCCAAATAATTTTCTTTCTTCCGTAGACCACAGAGGAGATGTTTGGCTAGATGTTTATACTACTTTTTTTATATATATTTAAAGAGAATAATAGCCAGGGGCTGTCAAGCTCCAGAAAAGTTCATATGACTTTTGCGCTACAATATAATAAAGGTCTGTAAAATAACACCAAATATATTATCTTTATGTAATTTTCTCTGTTGTATTTGTATGCGTATTTTGAATTACACATTGTGCTTTAGTGTTGCGTTAAATGGTACAAGTAATTTTCTACAGAGCATTTTTTCCCCTTACAGAGATATTGCACATCTTCCGAAGCAATATGAAAGCTCTGTGTGAGGATTAGACTGTTATTCATGGAAAATCTTCCGGTAATGCCGCTGGCTTCATACCTTACTTGTCAAATTTTGTATCAGTGACGGCAAACCTGGCATGACACTCCTTTACCTATTTCATATTTGAAAGTGCATGTAGTCTATGTCTCTCACCCACCCCAATCAATAGAATAAATTGATTTTCGTTTGCTCTCAACCCAAAGATTCACACCCTTACAAGAAGATTTTTGCCCATTTTTTTTCTGGACAATTTCAGTTTGTTCATGTTTGAATTATGTTGAGTAACATAATTATATTAGAACTAGGGCTGTGAGTTTATCGCGTTAACTTAATTAATTAGTTATGAAAAAATAACACAATTAAAATATTTTAACACAGTTAACGAGCTGGCCCTGCCCTCAGACCTGTACGTCATCTTATATTTCATACAGTTGACTGTTGACAAATATGATGCAGGACAACAACTCCATAAATGCAGTTATGCCCTAAAATTCAAGATATTCAAGATAAAAATTGCCCCAGTACGTGTTTTCTCTCATATTTATATATGTATTACAGATCACACACTATCACGGGCAGCAAGAACAATATGACACAAGTGCTGACTTTGTCCCGATCTGTCATGAGACAGTTCAGTAAATAAGAAGTTGATATTGTGTTATATTTTAAACATTATATTATGTGTTTTTGCTCAGTTTTGCAGAGAACATATTACCTTTGAAGCCATAGCAGAATTGTTGTGCATCTCTGACCAACACAGCGGTGTTTAGTTTCTGAATGAATCAGTGTTTTGAACTAATCATTTGAATCAATGATTCAGAGGCCCATTTAAGAGAGCCATTTACTTTATTCCTGAATGAATCAGCCATTTGAACGAATCAAATAAATGAATAGATGACTCATAAAGACATTTACTGTCACCTGCTGGCAGATTTAGAGTATCATTTCATTAAAAGTTCACCCCAATAAATAAATAAATTCTATCATCATTTACTCACCCTCATGTCATTTCAAATCTTTCTTTTGTGGAACATAGCATTTGTTTTGATCATAATAATCATAATAAGCTGTTTTGGTTACCACTATACTTTCACTATATGAACAAAAAATACTGAGATGTTTCTCAAAGTATCTTTCTTTTCCATAGTTTATGTAGGCTGTTGCAGCCTACATGTTTATGTGTAAGAAATTTTGTGTTAAATCAAGTAAAATATTTCTTTCTAAAGCTACAATTTGTAATATCTACTTGATACTTTCTCATTTAACACAAAAATAGCTTTAAATAATCTTTTGTGGTTATTTTCACAGTCATAATGTATTTTGCAATTAATTAGATTAATTAATCAATCATGTAATTAATTAGATTCAACATTTTATTTATTTTTTTTTTTTTAGAATTAAGGTGTTCATCCGAAACTTCTTTTTGAAACTGAAAGTCCCCATCCGGTGATATTTGGCATCATTGATGTGTGAATGAAGATTGATGTTTGAATGAAATATTGATGATATCTCATCAATATGTGGTGTGCGATGCTGTTTTGAAACGCGTTTTTTTTTTTTTTATTTATTTATTTATTTTTTAAATCAAATGAATTCATGTCCATGTTACATTTTCTTGGTTAAATAAACATTACTGACACTATCAGAAAAAGAAGGCCTATTTTCTTTTAATTTTTTGAAACCTCAGTCATCAAAGCTCTGTAAATATCTGTCTCTGAACAATATTTCTTTTCAATTTCACCTTGCTGATTACTCCGATTACTGAAAACTCTCACACGTAATTTTTTTCATGCCATTTTACGTCTTATTTGCGTGTACAAAAGTGGTTATATCTACGTGTGTGAATTGTATACTTACTTTTTAAAATTAGTTTTCCCATTAACGCCATTATATTGTTCATTCAGATGAACACAGAACACACGGACAAAAGCAGAGCTGAATAAAACCAGTCAATCATATCGCGATGAAGGCGTTGCCTCCTCTCACCTGACTTTCCCCCATTAATTCTCAGTTACCCCCCTGAAAAGCCGTGGCACAATTTAGGGTGTCTGTTAAGTTTACCTGCTGGTTTCTGTGTCGGACAAATACTACAAAATTAGAAAAACAAGTGATTTATACACTTTTAAATGTTGTATTTTTTTTCTCAACCAATATTTTGAGGAGACACTGCCTCCCTTGCCTCCTTGGAGGAAATGCCCCTGATATACTGCATTTACGGTCAGTTTTGGAACTTGGCAGCTCCCGTTTACAGTCCGACTGTACGGAAAAAAGCAGCATGAATATTCTGCCAAGATTAAACACATTTTGAGTGAAATGAGGGTGAGTAAATCATGACAGGATATTCATTTTTTGAAACTCTATCCATTTCACTCTAATAATATGCGTTTAAAAGACAATTGATTATTTCTCTGCCATGTATTTTCACACTAGATGAGATGTCCTTGGGGCAAAGCGAAAAAGTTTGAGAAGAAATGCCAGAGTGGCACCTCTTTGTTAAGGCAATTGCTGGTGCTAATGTAGCTGTCGTTTCAGGAGGTCAGCGGTTCAGGAGTTGCTCTTGAATTATCTTTCAACCTTTAAAACCTGTGAAAAGACATTGAAATTCAAAGAACCGGCATTATTACTTTGTGCTATCATCTCACATGGAAGCTTGCAAAGGTGAAACCTCTCTGAAACATTCTGCTGATTTAAAACATTATATCTGTGATCAAAGCTCAAGGGCGTAGCAGGTAACGAAAGTTACCAGAACCAAACCAATGTGTTTCATGTCATTTCAGAACACTAACATCTGAGAGAAGGTCTGGATATCAATGAGAAAGATATTCCAAGCATGGATGTCTGTCTGTGATCGCAGACTGCTCATCACCCTGCACCAGAATACTCTTAATAATATATGTGGGTTCCTGCTCTTCAAAGGGAACCTCAGATCAAAAATTAATCCCTCTCCATTGTGCATGCATTGGCCTTGGACATGATCAATATATAGTTTCCCTTTGAAAAAAAACAACAACAAAAAAACACTCGTTTTGCTTTGGTGTTTAGATCGTTTTTTTTTTTTTTTTTTTTTTTCTCTCAGGATCGATCTTGATAAATCTCAAACACATAGAAAGGAGATCAGGCCCAACTATCACCAAACCGTAAGGGCCATTAATCAGCTCAACCTTTTCAAGTTCGTGCTAGCTAAGAGCAGAGTAGCTTTAGAGGGGAAATTTAAAGGCGACTTTCTGATCTCCATCCATTGCATGCACGTGGTGATGTGAGGAAGGCCAGCATGACATGAATACTGAGTAGTCTTTCCAGAGGCATGGAAGCCCTCTCATGCATGTGAGTAATGTATGTATGCCCAGTCATCTGTCTCCATTGTGACCAGAGGCAAAGAAGTGGACCACCTCTTTCTGGAAGAGTCAGGCATTTTGCATCCCTCAGTGCTGAGCAGTGCAGTCAAGGGAGTGGAGCTGTATAAAAGGTGGGTTCAGTCCCATGGCTTAGATTAATGAAACATAGAGGAACAGAAGTTCATGTTCTTCTGTGAACACAAGGGAAGTCACATTTTCCCGTCATCTATCATAATGACAGAGAAAGAGTGGTGTGATCCAGCATATTTGAGATGGAGCAGGACAAAAGATGAGAGAATGTGGTTTTTAGGAAGAACCAAGATTCTTTTTGTATTGGATTCAAACTTTGTGAATTTGTCAGTGGTGTGAGCTACTAGAAAACAAGGGATCCACATAGTTTTAAACTTGATTAATTGGTGGTTTGTCTCAAAGACTTACCAGTGATTCTTAATAAAGCCCTATAAAATTGGCCGTATGTAAGTCACATTCAAATAAAATGGTTAAAGGAACACTCCACTTTTTTTGAAAATAGGCTCATTTTCCAACTCCCCTAAACAGTTGAGTTTTACCGTTTTTGAATCCGTTCAGGCGATCTCTGGGTCTGGCGGTAGCACTTTTAGCATAGCTTAGCATAGATCATTGAATCTAATTAGACCAATAGCATCTTGCTCAAAAATGACCATATATAATAATGATATTTTTCCTATTTAAAACTTGAAAAGTTGCGATTTTCTAGGCTGATATGGCTAGGAACTATACTCTCATTCCGCTGTAATAATCAAGGAACTTTGCTGACGTACCATGGGTGTAGCAGGCGCAATGATATTTCATTGCTTTTTATTTTTTATTCAACATTTCATTTTTCGTCCGTCTTTGTACACAATGTAACTACAGAAGAGTCAAGCTTTAAATAGGAAAAATATCAAAACTCTTTGGTCATTTTTGAGCGAGATGCTAACGGTCTAATCAGCTGAATGGATTCGAAAATGGTAAAACTCAACTGTTTAACTCTAGGGGAGCCTATTTTCAAAAAAAAGTGGAGTGTTCTTTTAAACAGGTGTAGTGGAACCCTCAAAACAGGATATTAAAAAAAACAATCCAAGGCAAAGATGTTCATCTGCATGTGTATGCCTGTAGCGGCAAGGCTTTCTAGAGGTTGTATTTCAAGGCACAATTTTTCCAAAAGGAAACAGATACAGATACATAGCCAGACAGACTGTTTCATACACTGGTGTAAAGTGTTACACAGATGAGATTTGTTTGCAAAAAAAATAAGGAAAGTGACAGCTGTAAAGCCCGGCATAAACTGTGCGATTTTTGAAACCTTTATGATGTGATCTCAAAGAGATTGACAAGGCAGTTTAAAGTCTTTCATGCCAGACTGTACAAGAAATTGTAGCCAAGACATTTAGCCATTTCCATCACACTGGATGAGAAGCACTGTGACAAAAAATAAATAAATAAATAACACACACACACACAACAGTGCAAATGGAAAAAATGTGCAATCTATATTACAATATTTCTGTATACACATTAACTTCATTCAAGCATTAAAAAGACAAATGTATAGTTAAAAAAAGGGTGAAATCATTTTGTACAATAACAGTGATTTGGAACAAATATGATGTCTTTTTTTGGATGCAACCCAGGCTCATGAAAATACATGCTTCTGTATACATTTCTGCAACATCGTAATTATGTACCTTACTGCATGTTTCGTGGCATTTTCAAAGTGAAATGTCCATAGAGTGGCACTAAAACACGTTTAATACATGACCGTGGCAAGTTTTTATTACGCTGGTACATTCACATATTGCTGCATTTTTATTAAGCTGCTTGAGGTACATATTGTGGCTGTTCAAAATTCAAATATCTGGGGAGTGTTGCTAAAGGTTAATGCTCTATCGTGTTGGATTTATTTACTTATTTTTTGCCATTATGTGCTGTTGTTCTGGCTGTTTCTGCTCTCCATTCTTATTCTTTTCAAATGTTGCGAACCAGTTCCCTAGACATTTAAAGAACCGTAACAATCCCCTACACCAAACCCAACCCTAATCCACCCAATAGTGTTAACAAATGCAAAATGATTTGAGGTGTTTTGTCGAACCTCAGTTTTAATGGGATTCGTATCAGAGCTCTTTATCACTCAAGTGCAACACTGTATTGCGTGAGCTACCAAGCAAACCTACTGAATTAGCCTGCATTTACACTAGTGTGTTTTTGTTTAAAATGCATAACTTTTTGCTACATTTATGCTTAATGTTTACACTACTCTGGCGTTTTCGACCCTCGAAAACAGAGACTTTCGAAAGTGCTGCAGACCCCATTTTAGTTTGAAAACTTCAGGGTTGCGTTTCAGTGTAAACTGAGACTTTTGAAAACGATGGCGTGGCTGCCCACATTCACTCTGCCTATAATTGATGACCGTGTAAACAATAACATCATGCTCATTGTTGTACCCATAGATGTGTATAAGTAGATTAATTCAACCTCTTTCAACCCCCATTCAACCGCTTCAAGCACGTAGACGCATCTGCCATCTAAATAATAGGGCATCTACCGATACATATCTACTGCATGGTTGTACCTGCATGAATGGTCATGTGACATGTGTTTTCAGTTGTGTAGTGTTGAAGCTTTTTTCTGAAAAGCAGTGAAAACGGCAGTGTAGATGAGGATTGTTTTGATTTTAAAACGAAAACGCACTAGTGTAAATAGGGCCCTAAGGGCCGTTTATACAACATTTTCAGCCAAAAACGGTAAACTTTGTATGCGATTTGCCTGTTCGTTTACACGACAACAGCGTTTTGGGGACTGAAACTCATAATTTTGAAAATGGGTTTCAAAGTGCAAGTGCAAGTTCAATGCCACCGTTATCATTTCCGTGCAAACACACAAAACGGGAATCTTTAGAAATGGTGACGTCATGCGCGTGCGTAGTATGTGTTAGGAATGTAGACTTGCGCAGTATGTGTCGATTTTGAAGGCAAGCGTAAACAAACAGCACTTCTAACTACTGGCCTGGCATACGTGCTACAGGGTTTTTGCCAGTTTTTGCTGATGTGTATAAATGTGAATCGTTTTGAAAACGTTGCTGTGTATACGTAAAACTTTTTTAAAATGCATTTAAAAACTTATCTGTATCATTGTTCTGTAAATGTAGCCTTAGAAAACTCACGCATATGAAGCTGTATATGTGACCACAATGTTCAAAAGTATCATTTTTCAAATTGCGCAAGATGTTACTTTTTTTTTTTGGTCATAACATCATATTCTGCAAGTAATTGTGTGAAAATTAGGCTTTATTTCAAAACTCTGTACCTGTAAATCATACTTTGTGTGAAAAGGAATAAAAGTTGACCTCTAGTATTCATTTCAACTGGAAACGGCAGTGACTCGTACATATAGATAGCTTTTTTCAGTTTTGGAAAAATGTATATAGAGGCGTGTATTTGCCTGTGTTGTAACTATGTGTGTGGAGCAGGGCTGCCCCCTAGTAGTTAACTAAATGTTAGTTGACTAGAAGAGGCTTAGTTGACTAAAATTTCATTAGTCAGTTTTAGAAACTAAAATAAATAAATAAAAATTAAAAAATAAAATCTGTCCATGGCCATGACAGAAAGACCATTAATGGCTGGTCCTTGAGGTAATTAACCTACAGTATATTGGGCAGAAAATCCAAACGTTTATCTATCGACCTCAAATATGGCTTGTCATTGAAACTTTACATGGACATTTTCTCTACCCTAGATAAATATACGTTATTAGGCGCATATCCAAGTTTTTGTGTGGAAGCTGTTAACTCACTGCATCATTCAAAACTGTCAAGGGTCTATTATTATGTGTATACACTCAATATCAACAAGACGTTGCTTTTGTAAAATTCTGCCATCTCTGTCTCCGTGTGCTGCAGCGTGGCAAAAAAACTCAAGGGCAGCGAAACTCTGTGAATAGCTTCAGAGACATGAGGAATTTCTCTACTTGAAATGTCTACTTTAAAACAAACCAGTTCAAATAGAAAACAAAATTCTCTCTGATTATGTAATCCATATGAAAAGTGCATTTCTCTCTAAAGGCGTGTCTACTGTGAAGATGGCAAGTCATCGACTTTCATCTTTGCAGCCAACACACTGACTGAGAACTCACTAATTTTTAAATAAATAATTAAAATATCCCCTTGCTATTTTTCACCATTTCATAGTCATAATTTTTGCTGTTGCTTTGCAGAAAGCTTTATGCGTGCACTTGAGTGCCCTATGTGGGGCTCTGTGAACATCTGCTGAAAACTTTGGGTTCAAAATTCATTGTTCAGTGCACATGAGCAGTAAGAGCTGAAAGGTTAAAATTCACCGCAAAGACCAATAATTTTGCCCTATGACAATAAAAGTACTTTACATCCCCAAATTTGTCTCAGATGGCAAAATTGTGGACAAAGTCATACAGTGTTGTAAAGGTAGGTTAAAATAGTAAAAGTCTGATTAGTAAATATTTTTTTAGTAAATAAAAACCGGTATTTGAAAACTAACACCAGGTAAACAGAATGCTAATTAAATTGCAAAAATGTGAAAACTTTGTTTTTTTTGGTAAGTTACATTTAAATATTATTCAGGTAAGAATAAAGAATAGAGAAACAAATTGTGTGTTATATTGTACACATTCCAAATTATGTTGAATACAGAGAAATCTTGGCTTGCTTAAGTCGGTAATACAGCATTTTAGTGTGTGTGTGTTTAGTTTCTTATGTCTGTGCAAGACTGATACTGGAATCTTCCTTAACCAAGCAGTGCTTCACAATCCCTCTTAGCACTTTATCAACCCACAGCTTTGTGCGGAGTGGAGACCGTGCCGAGTTCAAGACCTCATGAAGAGTGTGAGTGGGTTGAAGAAGTGGAGTGTGTGTGAGTTTATTGAGGAGCTTTGCCGTATCGATCACCCGCCCAAGTCCCTCTGAAGAACATGCCAACTGGGTGTTGAGAAATGCAATTTAAGATTAGACCAAATATATCATCCAACGACAGGCCCCAATTGTTCGCTGAATCCTTTGAAATATGTAGAGATATGTCCATGGAGAAATTAAGTAAGCGCTTTTTGAATAGACTTTGTCATCAAGCACAGAACTTGTGAAAGTCTATTTAAACTGTCGTCTATAAAAACAAAAATGCTGACCAAAATGTCTTTCCGACCTCTGAGGATTCCATTAAAAATGTTTTTTCATATTTGGTAGAACAGGCCATTTGAGGCTGAGGCAGAGGCAGTGATGGCTGAAGATTGCATTTATCCAATGATGTTTAAGTTTAAGAGTGAAACAGTAGCCATGGTGTTTAGGTCATCTCAACCAAATAAAGTACTCTGTGTCAAGCGTGGGTGTCATCAGTCTGCTTTTTCTCCATTACACGTCATCTATGTTTGGGCCAGCCACAGGCCCACTGATCATTTAGAAGATGCTGTCAGCAATCTGTCAAAGTCTCGACAGAACTTTAACAACCTTGTTTACTGGCACATATATTCACACATACCTATAGTCACGTGGCATGTGTACAGTCACTAATGTGACTCACATGTTAATCCACTTGATGATGAGGCTGTTGTTGTCATCTCTGCCTTGTCATGTCTGAATTTTGGCTCCATATCAGAGCAGATGGACTCGGGCTAATGACCACAGCCTTGTAAAACTGGCGGCAAGCCATTAAATTGTGGTTATTTGTCATGTGCGTTTTTAAGCATGACACTTGTGCATGCTACAGAATAGCCATATTTGCATGTGGTAAAATTGTTGTTTGTTTCTTTGATAGACCAACTGAATATGCTAAAACTTTTCACTAAGAAAGAGCTTCACCTGATACACATCCTTTTTTTTTTGCTTCCATCCATGCAATGGACTTGCATCGCAATGTACTACCCATCTATCAATCCATTAAAATATTTAATACATTCGTCCATTAAACTATTCTATCTGTCATCCTTTAAAATATTTTGTCCGTCCATCCATTAAATTATTCAATCTATCATCCATTAAAATGTTCCATCCATCCATCCATCCAATTATTCTATTATCCATTAAAATTATCCATCCATTCATCCATTAAATTATTTTATCGTCCATTAAAATATTCCATCCATCATCCATCCATTAAAATATTCTATCCATCCATTCATCCATCCATCAAAATATTTCATCCATCCATCCATCCATCCATCCATTAAAATATTCCATCCATCCATCCATCCATCCATCCATCCATCCATCCATCCAAGTATTTATCCATCCATTCATCCATCCATCAAAATATTTCATCCATCCATCCATCCATTAAAATATTCCATCCATCATCTATTAAAATATTCCATTCATCCATCTATTAAAAAAATATTACATCCATCCATCAAAATATTTAGTTCATCCATTCATCCATCCATCCAATTATTCTATTATTCATAAAAATATTCCATCCATTCATCCATTAAATTATTCTATCGTCCATTAAAATATTCCATCCATCCATCAAAATATTTCATCCATCCAATTATTCTATTATCCATTAAAATATTCCATCCGTTCATCCATGAAATTATTCTGTCGTCCATTAAAATATTTCATCCATCCATCCATCAAAATATTTCATCCATCCATCCATCAAAATATTTCATCCATCCATACATTAAAATGTTCCATCTATCCATTTAATTATTCTATTATCCATTCAAATATTCCATCCGTTCGTCCATGAAATTATTCTATCGTCCATTAAAATATTCCATCCATCCATCCATCCATCCATCCACCCATCCAAATATTCCATCCATCCATCAAAAATATTTCATCCATCCATCCATCAAAAATATTTCATCCATCCATCCATCCATCCATCCAAAATATTCCATCCATCCATCCATCCATCCATTAAAATATTTCATCCATCCATTAAAACATTTCATCCATCCATCCGGAGGCACTCAAATGCCCACGCTCCCACACACTCCTGCCTCCTCCTCCGCTGCTGTCATCTGTCAGCCCCTCCACTCACCCTCAGTCCTCCATCTGTGCCGTGGGTTTGTCGCGGGTCTGCCAGCCTCCATCGCAATACAGCTGGGAGGGCCCGTCGACCCAATGGCTCCACCATGGCCCATAGCTCCCTCTATGGTCCAGCAGTCCACTGGCTCCACCGGACTCCCTTGTCCCTCCAGCTCCACCTTGGTCTGGTGTCGAACATCCTACAGCCTGGGACTCCACTCTTCCGCCTTCGCCTTGTCCCTCCGTCCCTCTGACTCCGCCATCCCTCCGGCTCCACCTTGGTCCTCTGACGCTCCGGGCTCCACCACGCTCTCCCAGATCCATGGCTTAGTGTCAGTCGCCAGCGCCACTTGCTCTGCCTTGGTCCTCCGGATCCTCCCCGTCACCCTGGATCTTTGGCTCTCCGTCTCCGCCTCGGGCTCCTCCGCCACCTGCTCCGCCACCGTTAGTTGGCCCCCTGGAGTCGTCAGCCCTGCCTCCTCCATGGTTCCTCCCTCCTTCGGCTCCAACGTGGGCCGTCATTATGGCTGTGGCTTGGGTCATATCTGGCTCCTCCTGCTCCAAGTCTCTCCTGTCATCTCCTTGACTCCTCCCTCCATCTGGTTTGCCCTGGTTAATGGACTGGGAGAAACTGGGTCACCGAGCACATGGGGAGCAAAACTCAAAAACAGTCTGTGGCCGTGACATATCGCCCCCCCTCCCGGACGTCCGTCCTCCTCCTGAGCCTCCGCCCAAGTTTCCACTCATGCCTCCCTCTGTTGATGTTGCTACGGCGCGTATGCGCCTTTCGGGAGGGGGGCGATATGTCACACCCACAGACTGTTTTTGTTGTGTTTTGCTCCCCATGTGCCCCGTGACCCAGTTTCCCCCTGTCTAATTAGTGCTATGTTTTACCTGTGTTGATTAATTATCTAGTGTTTAAATACCCCTCTGTCACTGTCAGCCGTCAACATCTTCAACGTCATTCTTGTGTGTTCCTGTGTTGGATTTTCCCTGTGCTTTATTAATGAAAGACTTTTGAACGTTTCCACATCTCCTAGCTCCTTCACCTTGATAGAAATGTGACACCATCCATCTATCCATTAAAATATTTCAGCCATTCATCCATTAAATTGGTTTATCATCCATTAAAAAATTCCATCCAGTCCATCCATTAAAATATTTCATCCGTCCATCCATCAAAATATTTCAGTCATTCATCAGTTTATTAAAGTATTTTATCCAGCCATTCATCCATTAATTTATTCATGAAATATTTATCTATTAAATGTTCCATCTGTTTATTAATTGAATTATTCTTTCTGTCCATCCATTTAAAAATTCCATCCATTCACTTATTGAATTATTCTATCTGTTCATCCATTTTAATATTCCATCCAGTCATTCATGGAATTATTCTATTTGTCCACCAGTCTATTCAAATATTTATTAAATTATTCTATCTTTGCATCCATTAAAATATTCCATCCATTCATCTATGCACTATTGGTGTCAGTAAGATTTATTTTATTTTATTTTATTTTATTTTATTTTAAACTTTATTTAGTAATATTCATTAAATTGACCAAAAGTGACAGTAAAGACATTTGCAATGCTATTTTTTTCTTTTCTTGTTTTTTTTTTTTTTTAATAAACGCTCTTTTGCACTTAATATTCATTAATGGATCCTAATAAATCAAAAAAGCTTTCCACAAAAATATGAAGCAGCACAACTGTTTTCAACATTGATAATAAGAAATGTTTCTTAAGCAGCAAATTAGTCAGAGATAATAGCACATGCATTGAGTTAAATAATGCTGAGTTTTGTGAATAAGGCACAATGCATAATGAGCTTAATTTGCAGGGAAATTGGCATGTTTGCGCTAAAAAGAGAGAGAGAGAAAAAAAAAAAGTCAGTGGCTTTAATATTGAGTGATTTTATAGCTAAAACCAGAGTATGGGTGGTTAAATACAGACAGTTCTTTGAAATGCTGTAAACACAATTATTTAGTTTTGATTAGTTGTGTTGTTTGTTGTTGTTTTTGTTGTTACATGAATTCTCAGAGGGAACAATAAGAGGTTCCCCTGTTAATTATTAACAGACTTGTGGGGACTTGTACTAACATGTTCCTTCAGGGCTGCATCATGCAGTGCACATAAGACGTACATTGTGTTTTTTTTAGGCACACTTTCATCTGTGAGATCTCACAAGAATAAGTAACTTAATAAGACTTTGTGTAGTCTGTCAGTTTTATTTAAGTCCACTGCGCCTGTGTTAGCTTGTGCGCATGAGAAACACATCAGTGATGTGTCGTCTCTATGTAACACGTGATGTTAGTCACTCTGATGTTGCCTAGCTGAGATGGTCATCTGGCCCCTGACATTTCCCAGAGCGTTGGACCGGAGATGGACTCCACTGTGTCAGGTCATCTTTGCATCATTCCAGAATTCATGTCTAGTCATTAAGTGTGGCACGTTTGCATGTGCGTGCTAGAGATTTTTGGGCATCCCGTTGAAGTGCTACATATTACGCCTTATGTCACCCGTACCATTTGTTTATATCCCACCATGCTTTTTAATTTAAATTAAACAGGTGGACATATGCCCGCTAGATGTTTGCTACATAAATCATTTTTCATTTTTGTTATTTGCGTTCTGTGGGAGGTTACTATTATTAGCAGCAGATTTGTTGTGAAAGGGCCCCTCACTGTTTTTTCCTCATCAATGCCCATTACTGTAATAACTGTTTGTGATGGCGAGTACAACGTCAACTCACATTAAACACAATAAGATATAAGTTGGCTGGCATGTGCTGAGAGAGATCCAACAGCATAGTAGTCCAACAGGTGTTTTCAATTTATTGCCTTTGACGTTTTTGTGAAGTTTCTTTTTTTATGCTGTACAACAGCAGGCAGCAATGCATTTATTTTTTTTAATGAATGGGATCCAAGTTCAAATCCTGATTTCTTTCTGTCGTTCTGTTCATGTTGCTGTTCTTAAACTTGCAATAAAAAAAGCCATTTTGACTTTTGACATAAATGTGATTTCAATCCTGAACTTCTTTTAACTTTTTTCTTCTTATTGTGTGGAGAAAAATAAATAAATAAATAAATGAATAGCTTCAAGTAGCCATTACCAGGGTTCACAAGGCATTAAAAGCAACAGTTCACTCAAAAATGAAAATGACCCCATAATTTACTCACCCTCAAGCCATCCTAGGTGTATCTGACTTTATTCTTTCAGACGAACACAGTCGGAGTTGTTTTAAAATGTAAAATTTAAGCTCCAAAAAGCACATATATCCATCGTAAAACTAACCCATACGCCTCCGGGGATATCTTCTGAAGTGAATCGACAGGTTTTTGTAACAAAAATATTTCTGTTTTTAAAATTATAAACTCAAATCACTTCCAGCAATGGCCGTATGCACATTCGCAAGAGAGTCGAGTTCTGACTTCTTGGCTGACCTCTGACTCAACGTAAGCCGTAAGCCGTATTCGTAGCATAAGCTCAGGTGAGAATAAATGAATGAGGATAGAGCAATACTAAACGGTATACACGAGTATGTGAGCGGAGTGGGGTGGCAACAATTTTATTAATCATTTATTAGCATTTATTAATCACTCTGCTCCCGCTCCGCTTCAGGTTCACCATTTCCTGCTCCAGAAACACTGCTCTACCTTCGCTCCACATCTAAAATATTTCAGTATGTTTGAAATATAAGAGTTCTGTTCATAATGTATATTTAGAGAAAAACAAATAAAATAACAGATGAGTTTCAAAGTGGCTTATTGGAACACTAGTGTGCAAGTTTTTTTCCTACCACATGCCAAGCTAATAACATGGTTGTCAGCTTTAAAAGGTATAATTGCTGCTTTTTGCTGTGCAAATTTTGTTTGTGATGAAAATAACAGTATGGTTTCATCAGTTATTTTACCTGTGGATCGCTGCATTTCTTACAGATTTCAGCTAATTTGAAATTGGATACAGAAAAAAATAGCACTGTAAGATTCCATTTGTTTCAATGCATTATTGAGAGAGCGATTGCGTGTGAATAAGTGCTATAGTTATTTATTTATTTAAATAATGCTTTCATCTGAAAATATACTTTATCTAGAAGGAACAAACAAATATTCCTTGAGAACTATAACTTCCCACTCATTAGGTATGTGGCAGTGAGGAAATGTTCCCACCGGTTAATCAAATAAGGCTGTGCAAAAAACTCAAGCTCTTCTTCTCTTATAGTGAAATCCTCTGACATTTATTTTTTTTAACTTCTCATTTTCGACTTTTAATTCATTACCGGTGTTTAGTATTGCTCTATCCTCATTCATTTATTCTCACCTGAGCTTACGCTACGCATATGACTTACGTCATGCATCGAGTCAGAGGTCAGCCAAGAAGCCCGAACTCGACTCTCTTGCGAACGTGCATACAGCCGTTGCTGGAAGTCAGTGATTTGAGTTTATAATTTTTTAAATATAAATATATTTTGATTACAAAAACCCATCGATCCACTTTAGAAGATATGTGTTTACCCCCCGGAGGCATATGGGTTAATTTTACGGATATGTGCGCTTTTTGGAGCTTCAAAATAACAGCCACTATCCACCACTGTTACCAAATTTGGAAGAGCCACGATAAATTTTAAAACAACTCCGACTGTGTTCATCTGAAAGAATAAAGTCATATACACCTAGGATGACTTGAGGGTGAGTAAATTATGGGGTAATTTTCATTTTTGGGTGAACTGTTCCTTTAAGCAAATATAGAAAAAGACATTACATATTGTTTAGCAAGCCTGTAACCACCTAAATCAATGATTGAAAAAAAAAACATTTTTGGCGAACAGAAATATGATCATTTTTAACATTGTTACAGCACCAGCTGTGGTCCAATCTCCTTAAAACATTGCATGCTTGTTTAGGATCACCTGTTGCATGTGCTCAGCAGGTTTTGTGAAGTTTTGAGTTTTCCTTTACACTTTATAGGATTTTGGGTAAATTTGGACAGGCCCCTTTTCTATATGACCCTGTTATAGCTTCCCAAGGGGTAAATTTCACATTTTTTTTGATAACCATTAACCTAGAGGGTCCAGAAAATTGTACTGCAGTATTTTTTTTTTCTCCAGGTTGAGCGAAAAGCCTAGGACTAGTTAACAAAACTAGGTTTTTGACATCATCTCAATCATTTAAGAAACAATTTGATTGACAGCAGTGGTTCGAGAGACAAGGTTGTCCACAATGAGGAGTTCTATCTTATGATACAAACATTGCGTGTATGTGCGAAAAATCTTGCAATGTAAAATCTTTTATGAATCTGTTACGATCTTTTACTTGAAAAATGCGATATTGCCCCCCAGTGGCCAATTTCTTTCAAATTTCTCACTGACTTTTGGGGTCGTAAGTCACACCAGCCCACCGAGTTTCATTCCGATCCGCCTCTGTTAACCTTGTCTAATAGGTGCTCAAACTTCATAGCGCCCCTATGTGGCCAAGTTGCGTGATTTGTGTCCTGTGACCTCATATTTAGCTCATACATAAGTGTTCTTTTGCCAGGCTCACAATCGAATCTGAGGCATGCGTTTTGTCCAGCATGAGCAAAGAATTCCAACGACATAAGACACTTGAGCCTGTGACTGATGGTTTAGGAGTTATGAGTGATTTTGTACTTTTGATTGCTGTACTGCCTCCGTCAGGCCAATTGGGGTGAGCCTTGGTGTCATTGTCGGCGGTGTGAGTACTACCATCCCTCCAAGTTTCAAGTCTCTACGGCTTACGGTTTGGGCTGCACAGTAAGTTTTACGTGGAGATTGCTGATCCTTGGTCATTCTAACAGTTACTATAGGGTTTCAGTGCAACACACGCTTGAACCCCTAAAAAAAAAAAAAAAAAAAAATCAGCATAATCAATTTTTTTTTCTCAAAATGCAGGGCCATGTAATAACGTGTTATCCGGCCAGATTATTAAGAGAGTGATCCAAACCAGGATTCAGACCAGTTTGACTGAATCATTAAAAAGAACAGCACCAATCAAGCAGTATGTTCATAATTAGACTGCACATTGCACTGTTTTGAAAATTGTGTTGACTAGTTATTGTCAATACATATTACATATATAAAAATAGCTGTATGTGTTTTCTTCTGAATATTTCTGCAGGAAATGGTAGTAGACAGATTTGTGGAGGTGTATGATGGAAGAATTGTGATGGAAAGGTTATGTCATGGTTTCACTTTTTCTATTCTCTCTTTACTGTCATGCATTCTCTCTCTCATTAATTTGCTCATTTGCACCGTCAAAGTTATTCTTTTTCTGATGTAATATGTGCCTAACAGCAGGATTTGAAATAAAATTGGTAACAATGTCTATCTTTTAGCATTCCCCAATGTTTTGTGGTGAGAAGCAAATCCGACTGTAAAATGCTGATTCACTCTCTTAATTAGAGGTGTTTGAGACAGTCGTCTCACCCTCTCATGCCCAGCTGTCTGCTCAAGTGACGTGTGAATCTTAAGCCTTCTCATACACTAGCTATGACTAATTACTGAATCTCTCTTGTGTTAGATGTCCTGGACCGTTTCTAATCCAACAAGATGCTTCACTTCAAATTGCTGACAGAGAAAAAGCCAGCATTTGTGCTACGCTTAGCTTTTGTCCTCAAGCTTTTTTATTTCCTTTATGTTCACAGAAATGCGTGCCTTAGTAATTATGGGTCATTTGCTGGGCTCTTTGCGTAATTAGAAGTTTTAATTGTGCCCCCGGTACAAGGGAATGAGCTAAGCTTTACTCTCCAAAGTGAGCGCCGTGCTTCCGCTGGTCTTTGTTAGGCCCTTCCACTCATCGTACAACTGGCTTAGTGACATCAGTCAATTACAGCCATTCATGGAAACTCAAGTGCCTTTTTTATTTGTTCCTGTGATGAGTGGATGAAAATGTGGAATCTTTGTTTCTGAGGGTCAATTATATGTAGTGAGTGGCTCCTAAGCAAGCCTTCTGACTCTGGCTTTTATGATTCTAGATAGACTGACATGTGAGATATTTGTAGTGGTGTAAAGAGTACCTGAAAACCACATTGAGTAAAATTACAGATACCTAACGGTGAAAATTACCCCACTACAAGTATTACAAGTCACCAATTTCAGAACAACTTCAGTAAAAGTCTTGGAGTATCTGATTTTAACAGTACTCAAGTATTTTACTTATACTAAATATAGACATGAGACATGCCAGTAAAAACTGTAACGTTGTGGAGAAGCTGGGGAAAACAGGCTCTGTGTGCAGGTATTTAATGGAAAAACTAGAATGAGCCAAAAACCAAAGGGAACAAAGAACAGGATGTCGGGCGAACAGACAACCATTACATTCAACAACTCACAAGGAGCTAAAGAAACACTAGGGCTATATATACACAGAGGGCTAACAAGCTTAACAAAATAACAAGACACACCTGGGGAGACTAATCAAGGACAACCAATGAACAAACGGACTATAAACTGACTACATTCACCATGGGAAGACAGGAAGTGACATAAGAGTCCAAGACAAGGCACAGGCCGTTTCTCAAAGGCTGCATACATCATCAAGTCTGGTTTATTTCAGTTAACTGAGCATTACATTCACAAGTCATAAGCATATTACAACAATTTATGCTTAACTAAGAATAATGGTCAAATTTATAACTGTTAATATTCTAAAATAAGATCTACTTTATGACATATGCAGCCTACAAATGCGACCTCTGGAGGATGCAGCCTTCCGTTTGAGAAACGGCCACAGAGAACATGTAACATAACAGCCTGGTCTCATTGTTTATACGCAGGTATTTATATGTAATGTTTAGAGGCACAAAAACGTACATTTTTGTTTTTAATGATGCTAAAAATTACAGTTTAGACGTATTTCAACGTTTAAAACACACAAATCGCTACATATTTTTAGCTAAAAAAACTTAAAATATGTACGTATCTTTTGTATACGTTATTGTATCAATGCCTTTTTATCATTTTATCAACAAGTGATTTAGATTTTTAGTCCCCTTAACCTACCCCCAAACATAAACCTACCCATTTTATAGCAAATATGCATTTTTATCATTTTATCAATAAGCAATTTAGATTTTTAGACTCCTTGACTCACCCCCAAACCTAAACCTACCCATTTTATAGCGAATATAAAAGGATATAAAATGTAACTGACCAAAATATTAAGGGAAATTACCATTTTAGTAACAATATAGAATAAAAATATTTATTATAGTCGCTAATCCCACTCCTACCTCTAAACCTTACCATAACTCTCTCTGCACAGTAATAAAGAAAAACATGACAGACAAAAATGTGCAATCGCAATCATTTATTTATTGCAAAAATGTTAAACGCTGTACCAAAAAACTGTCCAAATGACGATGCATGGCAGCCGCAGTCCTCTCTGGCAGAATACGGAAGGTTTGTGTGAGGTGCAGAGCAGAATTTAAGCTGTTAAGCGCTGAAAATATTATCCGGATTATTTTCCTTATCCAGTCCGTAAAGGCACGCACACATCATTCAAAACACCTCACCAGAAACACGGCATGTCATAATCTGTGACGAATGCAGGCGAGAGCCAATGAGCGTTCGATTTTCCTGCCGTAAAACCTGTCGTTACTTGATGCGGAAATATTTGAATTTGTAAAATGCACTTCAGGGCGGGTTTATTGCTGTTGATGCTGGACTCGCTGCTCGGGATGGTGATGAAGATCGCCGGATAAAGGCTTGAATTTGGGTCCGTTCCTCCCAATCGTATGGATTCTTAAGATCTGGATAACAGCGCACAAATAAAATTGTTTTATTTTGTAATTATGATGTGTGTTCTGTGTATTTCAAGGTTCTATTGTTAGTCACAGCATGTCAGACAAAATGCCTTTTGTGTCCCATCACGTTGATATTACATAAATGGTTAAATGCTAGCAGAAATGTTATTTATTTTAAGGGTTTAATGTGTAGTCTTGTTTAACATCATGTAGGCCTATTCTTGGAAACGAGCGGGCAGCAGAAATCACACAGAACAGAATGAAATGTTATAATTTCATATTAAATAAATGATTAACAATTGAATAATACAGTTGAAAACATAAGGTCACTGGTATGACAAATAAAAACAACAATAATGAAATTAATGCCATGATTTCAATAGTCATAAAGATTAGTTTTTAGGTGTCGTCAATACGTCAGTATTGTACATTTAAATTCTGAAAATACGTAAGTATTTGTATGTTTAGATTCTGTAAAAACATCAGTATTGTACATTTTAGTGTCTGGAAAAACGTAAGTAAATTTACGTTTTGTAGAACCACATTTTACGTAAAATGCATATGAATTATCATAAGATCACGTTAACTGTAAACAAGAAAGAGCTGATTTGTGAGGAAAGCAATCATGAATTTTCTAAAACCAAAATAAAACTGAACACCTCATAACTGGAAAAAGAAAAAAAAAAAAAAGCCTTCTTGCACTGGATGTGCTGGTTTCAGCCTCATTGCTAGCTGTAGTCATGTCTTCGTCTCATATATAAAACATATGTGATTCACAACTACTTGCTAAGGAGCTCGAATTCATGTAATGCTGGGACACATAAAAACATTTTTAAAATCTTATAATATCTTCAAAATGTGAGAGAACACAAACATGAGGACAAACAATCCTAGATGTAACTGTTTTGCTCCTATAGTGTGTGGTGTGCCACGATGTGACAAAGACAGCAACCCACACACAAACAGATTTTCAACCAGAGTCCCGACTGTGGACATGGAATATCTCGCAAAATCTCTAGGGACTTAAGAATAAACATGGCGGACAATAGGCAGGAAGACATTGCGATGACTGCATTTGTTATGCTTCCATCTTCTGTCAGCTCGCTTTCTGATTGGATATTGTTTCGTTTCACATGATGATATCCGGATCGTACGTGCATTTGTCCTCGGGGTTCCCCCGACACATCAGGATTTCGGATGTGGATTTCTGATTCGCAATTGGGGCGCCTCCGATGTTCTTCCAAGCAGATTCAGTCACTCTTAACAAACCTCACACCACAGGAAAATCTGATAAGATAATCTTTAGAACCACCAAGATAATCGGGACATTACCTAGGATTGTCGAAAGGGGAGAAATCGTCCCAAAATCAGAGTGATTATCTTGTGGTGTGTACCCAGCATAAAGTAGCCTTGTTGACAAGGTTGGGTGAGTATAGACTCAACTCATAAGATATAGTACTTTCGGTGCCCTTTAGTAGGCAGTATCACATTTTTTGTAGCAGAAATAAACTGCTGCAGAAAAAGCTAGTTGCCATGCAAAATGTAATATGTAACTGCAACACTCATTTCAAATGTAGTGGAGTAAAGAGTACAGATGGTAGTTCTCCAGGAATAGGGTTGGGTACCCCTGTTTTACACCTCTGGATATTCGGTAGTTTTGAGATCACTTAACATGCCTACTTGGTCGATTGCAAGCAAACACACACTTCCCTTTGTTTCAAGATATACTGAAAGCTATATCAATGGACGGATGACGCATATTTGTGTTTGTAAGAAAGTATAGTTTAATTATTGTGCAAAATGTTCTACTTCTCATTTGCTATAATTAAATTCATTAAATCATATTATGTATCAAGATTGGTTTATATATCACTTTGGTTTGTAGATATCAGCATCAGACGGTGACAAACCCATGTTGGTTGACCACTAGTTCTACCAATTACAATATTGAAATATGGATTTAAACAATAAGAAAAATCTGCTTTTTTATGAAAGAAAAAAATAAAAATAAAGAAAAGCTGTTCACTGTTGTAAAGCTTGTGACAAAGCTTGAGACATGAACTTGATGTAATTTGCTACCTATTCTCATGGCACAAACGTACCTGTGGGCACTTTTTTTGCAAGGCATGAAATACATACCAATATGTCCATATCACTGCCATTTCCAACAGAAATGTCCACTGAGTGGCACTAAAAGAGTGTTTGGCTATTTTTTTCCCCAGAATAGATGAACGTATATGTATGGTATGTTTTATGGTAAAGGCTAGATGGTATACAGATGTAGGCTACTGTACAATAATTATTAATTGTTTTTGTATTATTGTAAGGGATAAGGGTTAGGATAGGTGTACAAATTAATAAAACACAGTATAATAGGTAGAAAATTAAATTTATTTGACATTTTAAAATAACGTACCATCTGCACTAAACCTAAACCTTGGCGATAGTATATGAACAAAAGCGAATGTGATGTAAAATTGCAATCGCAAGCATGCCATTTCAGCTTGTTTTTTGAACTCTCAACTTTCAGCTCTTTTATCGTGAGTGATGTTTTTCACAAGATTTGTACCCAAGGTTGCAGCATCCTAAGTCCAACTCCATGCTGCCTGAGCTACTGAGCAAGCTTATACTGTATTAAAAATACAGAGTTGGTAGCATAATCTGATAGGTAGCGTTATTTGTCAGAACACCAAAAAGTGAAAGATATGGAGCTGTAATCATAGCTGTGTATGAAAACTAGAGGTCGACCGATGTATCGGTTTTGCCGATTAATGGGCACCGATAGTTGATTGGCGGAACTATCGGTTATCAGCAAAAATCCATGCCCATTATTTTTCCGGGTTGGGTCTGTTGCTGGAGCGAAGGTCGTCATTATACAGCAAAGTCTCTATAGTCTTTGTTATACAGAACGAGAGCGGCCTCTAGTGGCGGAAATCCCTGACAGCACGTGCAGTTTGTTTAGACACGTGACTGCGCGTCACGTGTCTAAACAGGCGGATTTAAGACATCGACAACGAAACGGTGTGTACAGTATACTGTAGTGCACGTTTTCATATCATTACTAAGTGATGAATTTTTTTTACTAGATGCTGCATTAGTGAAGAAAAGACAACAGTATACTTTTGCCCGTTTGGTGATCAAATAAACTCTGTAGACTGCCGCTTGAATTGAACACGACGCATCCGGTGTGTGTGATACCGGATAGCTGCTAGTTCTTCTAGACACTGCACTGCACTTTTGCCCGCTGTGTGACTAACATATTTTGATATGTTAAATTGTGAAAGTACACAATATCCATATGTATGTAATTTCAATACTGTGGCCTTTGTATAGATATTTAAAGATGGCCATCTTTAGCATGACTGTTGATGTAATAGAAACACTTTACAATATGAGTCCATTTGTAACATTAAGATTGATAAAAGCTGTAGAATAGAAGTATTGTTCCTTGTTAGAGTGTGTTAATTTCAACATTAACTGATATATTTTTAAATTTTTAGTTGCTTTTGTTAACATTAATGAACAGTGAACTAACTGTAATGATCAATATATAATTAATATTTATATTTTTATTCATTTACAAAGTATTATTCAGTAGGCTACTTAAAAAAAAAAAAAAAAAAAAATTGCAGAGCACTATTTACTTTCTGTTCAGTAGCCATTTTAAAAACTATCGGTCGATTAATTGCTATCGGCCAGTGTGGTCCAACCTAGTTATCGGTATCGGTAAAATCCAATATCGGTCGACCTCTAACGAAAATGATTAAAAGTGCTTGCTGTTTTACCGCATCTAGTGTTCATTGCTTTTGAAAACTGCAGCGATATGTACTTACTGGTATGTATTTCTCGTCTAGTGAAAAAGTGCTCCCAGGTAGGTTTTTGCCATAAGACCAGGTTGGTTGTTTAATTACTTCAAAGTGATAATTCACCCAAAAATGAAAATTCTGTCATCAATTACTCACCCTCATGTCATTCCAAATGTCAGAACACTGCACTGTGGTACTCTCTTGAATATGCGCCGAAAACGAGAAGATATTGTTAAATAAAGTAATTTTGTTTGCGCACAAAAAGTATTCTTGTAGCTTCATAAAATTATAGTTGAACCACTTTTTTCACAAGGAGTATTTTATCGATGTCCTTACCACCTTTCTGGGCCTTGAACGTGATAGTTACATCTGTATATGTAGGGTCAGAAAGTTCTTGAATTTTATCAAAAATATCTTAACCTGTGTTTTGAGGATAAAGGTTTTACAGGTTTGGAATGACATGAGGGTGACAGAAATTTATTTTTAAGTGAACTATCCCTTTACACCTGCCACCTTTGGTCTCACAATTTTGAAGGTCAGTAGATCGATGCATGAATTTTCAGGATTATATATAATAAAAAAATTAATCTATATCTCAGTGCATGTATATCAGCAGCAGTTTGTTTGCGTTTTATTTTGTTTAATGATTCCATGAAAACCCATAGCAAGTCATGCAAAACCAGCAGAGTATTGGAGTGCTCATCCGTCTGCATGATCCACGACTGATAACAACTGCAGTGAATTTTTTAGCAAAAGTGCAAAATGAATTCCAGCACCATTATAACCTCCACTAGCAAAATGAAATCTTCTGCTCAAGAATTGAAAAAGCTTTGTTGTATGCGAGACAGTCCTGTCACAAGCTGTGTCATATGGTGGTCACAACAATGTCAAACAGCGGTAAATGGTTCCTACGACAAAGTGGAAGGATGATGGTTTGTGTGGTGCACAGTTTTGACATTGTGGGCTGATATTTAGAAACTTTCTGCCCACAGTGTGGTTCAATGAACTTAATTTTGATGTGGTTTTGTTGAACTTGTATGCTATGAATGAATGACTAAGAGGACCAAAGGGAGAGAGCTAGATCAAGAGACGGATTACCTGACATTTAAACTTCTAAAATGCATTTGACAGCAGCTGTCAAACTCTTAACAAATCACTGAAGTCATTTTATTCAAACCTTAACCCGGATACCTCCTTTTCCCTGTATAAAATTGCCTGTAGAAGAACAGCAGAATCATTCTCAGACGATGATATGCACATCAAAATATGGCTCTGTAATATCTTTTATCTACTACTACTATATTGTAGGCCTACTTTTTGTACTATTGCATTTGAAATATTGGATTTTTCCATTTCCTGCTTTCAGATCTTCTCTCTACATAGTCAGTATTAGTGTCGTCAAAAGTACCAATACTTCAGTACCAAGTCGATATGTTTATATTCAATTTTAAAAATGTAACAAAACCAGCCCTCCCGCAGTCCCAGTAATGCCAAGTACCATTACCCGCTGATAGGCGTGGCTGCTTTTAGATGTCCCCATATTTGTGTGTTCGCCCTGTGAAGAGAATCAAAGGTTTCTGTGATAGACTGTAAAAAAAAAGATGGATGATTTGTCTCCACTTCCTTCCACTGTAGAAAAGAGAAGCCAAGATGCCCTAAATATAGCCACTGTGGTCTTACGCCATCATTTGGAACCTGAGACTGCGGAGTAGTGAGCTTAAGCTGGAGCCGTGGTTTTAAAGTCCCACCCAAACTCCTGCAGTGCCAATAAGTTTTACTATGTGACAACTTAGATATTTGAGTTGATGCAACTTAAAATTTTAAGGCAGCTGGGTAACAAGCCAAGCTTTTAAGTTTACCGAACCACATTTTTTGTTTAGTCAACCTATATCTAAGTTGTCACTTAGTACAACTTAACATTTCAAGTTGACTAAACTTATTTGAGTTGACTGAACTTAAACTTTTAAGGCAACAGGGTAACAAATTATTTTAAGTTGACTCAACAAATTATGTTTTGTTTTGTTTGTTTGTTTATTTCGTTTTTTACAGTGTAGGGTCCTTACCAGTGATTGGATTGGTGTACACAATATATTGATTCACAAGGTGTTTTTGCAGTGTTGAGCAACGTAGCTATTCAGAGACATGTTTGTTGACACTAGGGGTATGCGATATTGCCAAAAATAATATCTTAATATTTTCTGGGATTTTATCGATAGCGATAATTAGACAATATTTTGCTGAGTGTGTTATTGTGCTAACATCTTAAGGACTACATTGGACAGCTGACTCCTAATTTATTATTGTTATTATTATTATTATAATTTTTTTTTTTTTGTGGCGGTCAGTTCACACTGATAGAAATAAGTTTAAATTGATTTTTACATTTTATCGGCATTTTAACTTTTAAAAAGCCATTTTTTTTCTAAAGGTGTGCATAATCTTAAAATTTGGGCTGTTACCAAGCAAATGAAATCAGTATCAACAAAATTCATCTTTGCAATGCAAAGGAAACATAGAAGCTGCATCTGAAGTGGCATTTAGATGTATTTACACACTGTTTAATGCAGGTAATGAATGCATTTAACCTGCAGTTACAAATGCATAAATAATGTTTTAATATTTTAAATATAAAACATTAAATACTGATATTTGAAATTATTTAAATCTTAATAATATACTTTAAATGTGGAATTAAAACCGCCAGTAGGTGTCAGTAAGTCACAGTTAATAATAGGGGTGTAAGAAAATATCGATACACGTGAGTATCGCGCTATTTTGTTTGGCGATACTGTATCGATTCTCAAAAACGGAATATCGATATAAAAAAAAAAAAAAAAAAAAAATATATATATATATATATATATATTATATATATATATATATATATATATATATATATATATATATATATCATGCAAGGTTCATGACAGTTGCTTCGTTTTGAGCCTAAATCCTGACTGCTAGACTGCAGTCTTCTTATCTCTGAACTTAAACAGT
This sequence comes from Cirrhinus mrigala, assembly GCA_036247105.1. Taxonomy (NCBI): domain Eukaryota; kingdom Metazoa; phylum Chordata; class Actinopteri; order Cypriniformes; family Cyprinidae; genus Cirrhinus; species Cirrhinus mrigala. The sequence continues at coordinate 23,084,287 of CM070007.1, read as the reverse complement.
GACAGAAAATGCTAGCATAAGGGCACGCCACTAATGTTAGCGTTAATGGAGGATGAAAGAATAGTTCCTGCTCCCGCCTCGGTGTAAAGTGTGGCGTCATTTCGGCTTTTGAGGTAACGTTTGCTCCAGGACGCGGTAAGCAGCGGAACCGCCGAGCGGCCACCACCCGTCTGCCACCCGTCTGTGCAGCAGAAGAAGCGCCCCGTGAAAGGGCCTTTGCGCCGGGCGCAGTGGGGTAGCCGCGCGGCTGCCTGTCGCTTTCTCTTGTGGTGGGGCTGTTTTGTGCAAAAACAAAAACTTGCGAAATCCAAAACTTTTGAAATTCTCAGAACAAAAAGGTTCTCAGAATGTCCAGTATCTGTATTTATATTATTTTTTTTCAATTCTTTTGTTTTCTTTAGGAATCCTGTAAGCACTTTATTTTTTATTGATATTAAGCAGATGTAATTCTTAAGTTCAGATCAAAATGATCTGACACGGTTACAATTATAAACTTAAATTGTAAAGCATGGTCTATAATATATATACATATATGGTCTGTTTATGAAACCTTACATTTTATACAATTAATAACTAAAGAGTCTTGCAAGCACTTTATTTTCCCCCTTTACTTGTTCTGCACAAAAGTGATTCAGTAACATTTAATGTTTTGCATATGGTGGTGTGTTCTTAATTACAGCTTTTCTAACATTATGTCCTATTCATAAAATAAGAAATATCTCAATATATCGCTTTGTTTACAGTATCGCAATGTATTGCAACATATCGTATCGCAACTCCTATATCGTGATATGTATCGTACCACCAGATTCTTGGCAGTACACAGCCCTAGTTAATAAGTGAGTCATTGCGATTGAACCAAATCATTTAAACAGTTGAATCATCCAGGAACAAAACAGCATCATGTTGCTCAGAGACACAAAACAGTGCTGTGGCTTTGTTTGGAATGATTTTTGTCTGCGAAATAGAGCAAAAACAGGCAATATTCTGTCTGTAAGTTGACTAGTTGACACAATGGCCAATCAGAGTTGTTCAAGTCAGAACCCACTCAGTCCACCTTTTTCTGAACTTGGAAGTCTCACCCAACTGAAGCGGTGCTTTACATTTGTTTTTTTTTTGTTTTTTTTTACATTTCTTTGGCGGGTGTTAATTTCAAACCCTGATATTACCATGGAGTATTGGTACCGACTACTAAAATTTTGGTACCATGACAACACTAGTCAGAATATTGAGTTCTATGAGCATTTATGCATTTATGTTTTAATTGATTAGTCTGTTCTGATCCTGCCTTCACAGTGCCTGGTTTTTGAAGACGCTCCAAATGGGGTAAAGGCGGGTCTGGTAGCTGGAATGCAGGTGGTGATGATCCCAGATGATAACCTGGACCGCAGCCTCACCCAGGAGGCCACCTTGCTGCTTAGAAGCATGGAAGAGTTCAGACCAGAACTTTTCGGTCTCCCAGCCTACCCGTAAGGACAGTAATCACCACAGTGATTTAAATTCCACTACGCTCTATCTTGTCAATTTTTGAAAAATGGAATCAGGCTGCAGTGTAGCTCCTGCAATCAAAAACAGGAGAAACTAATCTCAACCATTATTTCTGTCAGCCATGGATTTGCTGTTCAGGGACACAACAGAATGCTGATTGTTTCGATTTTTTTAGCCAGTCACAACTCTGAATCTCTTTCCTTTGACCACCCAAATAACACAGAGACAAATTTTGATTATGCTGCTCAATTAGCCTCAGCTGAACTATTAGGCCATATTGACATTTTGCATTTCAACCAATTACAGGGTGTCATTTTCTTCTTCTTCTTTTTTTTTTTTTTTCTTTCATCCAAATGCAGATATCTTGAGTGTTTGTGTTTGTTCCTTTGTGTATAAATCTTTAATTCGGTGCAGCTTTCAAGCTCACGACTTGCCGGTCATGGTTTAAATTTACAGTAAGTGGCGGTTTAACAATCCCACTCGACCAGCCGTGTTTTCTATTAGTGTTACCTTTCCTCTGTGCCGAGGTCTATTAAAATACCAAAGAGATTTTTGAGTCTGAACCATGTGGCGTAATCCAATAAAGGGGATCCGAGAGCACAGTCGTCTTTCATCTTCTTCCAATGTCCGCCCTCACAGAGCTGGAGTTAGCATGTTCACTCACTTCAGCGCTGTCCAACATCTCAGAGAGTTCAAGCCCGTCTTCTTTCAGCCTTCCCCTCAGGTAGGAAGAAAAGGGTTTTTGCCAGCATCCTCTTCCTCCTCCGCATATGCCATGTCCTTTCATCCTTAAAGATGGGGTAATCTGGAAAGCTTTCCCTTCTTTAGGACTTTCCACTCCAAGAAGGCCTTTTACATGTCATTTCACACCTGAAGGATCTAAGGCTTATGGTGTGAGTGACTGGGGCATATGTGCATACACCAGTGTTAGAAATTAACTTTTTTATTAAGGAACAATATTTTCCCTGCTGGAATTGATTTTCTGGGGCATTTTTGCTTGTACAAAGGCATATTCTTTCATATAAAACACAGTGTATTGCCCATTTATCAAATGCTTTGGTTTAATTAGTTAATTGAAATAAGCAATCAATCTAAACGATAACAATTTGCCTTGCTAAAACTGATTTTCAGGGTCATTTTTTTACTTTATGATTAAGTAAATTTTTTAATATGTATAAAAACAGAACCTGTCACTAATTTATGTTAAATACTTCAGTTGAATCAGCTAATTGAAATAAATTGCCAGTTTAAACATTAAATACTTAAATACTAGAATGCATTTTAACTATTTTTCAGTCCCTGGATTGCACAGCTCTCTTCTGCATAGTATAACATGTCAAAGACGATTATAGTTAGGCCTAGAACAGAATATCACAAAATATAAATATCTACAGCATTTTTGTCACTATCAGTGACATTTTTGCCTTGATCCCAGGGTAAAATTTTGACCCTGTTGCACACACACTCATATCTGTATGTATTGGAAGCACTTTTGTGTATAGTGCATTCACTTTAATGCATTATCAGGGAGAATATTTGTACTGTGTGTCAAAAATAATTGGATGAGACCTATGAAAAAACATGAATTTGAAGCAGGACCTGTAGTGCCAATTGTGAGCTTACTATGTACTACACTCTCAATTTTAATGAAACATACTTGAATGAAGCACACTTAGTGTGTTCTTTATTTTTCTCTTTTGTAAACGTTTATATAGCAATACTTTCTTTAATAGTTAAAACACTAAATTAAATTAAATTAAAATTTACTTTATTACTCTATGAATATAATTTGTCCATAAATAATTTTGTAAAATTCTGAAACATTGATTATTGTTGATTTATTCTATTAGTGTTACGTTAACAACATTTTTAATGCATCTGTGCATTTGTTTCCGAAAGGTAGAAAGAAAGATTATAAGGTTGACTATTTTCTCTTTTTTCCCCTTTATGTTCCAATTCAGTTGATTAAAGCCATGTTTCCCTCATTATTTAATGATTTTATCTTTTTTATCTTTCCTTGCGTATGTAAGATTGGTCTTAAATTCTCATTTCATTTGTATTAAATGTCCTAAAGGTCTTCCATTAATTTAATTTGCATTAAAATGTCCTAAAAAGTCTTCTGTTAAATATGCATAATATACCCTGCATTCATCTGTGATTAATAAGATGCTCTGCACATGCATAAACAATGCAGATTCTGAAAGCAACAACAACAAAATCCACCCATTTAAGCAGGGTCCAGTTTTTCATAACCTCCACGGGCAGTGTTTTTGTGTGCAGATTTGACCTTGCAGGGTTTATTCACATTTATATTATTTAGCAGATGCTTTTATCCAAAGTGACTTAATGAGAAACAGCATGCCAGTGTGTCACAAACATGACACATGTCACAATTTAATGCAAGTGTCTTGCTCTTTTTCTTTTGGATTTACCTCCAAATAAATTGTTTATATAAATACCACCTGACTCTGCTGATTCTGAGCGCTAAGCCAATACAAACCAGGAATGAAAACACATCTGGGACTGAAAGAGCACTCGTGAGTTAAATCCCCAACTGACACATATGCACAAATGCATAACCCTTGTTAGGACTGGTTCCAGCGTCATTTTGCATAATGTAAGAACACATTTTAAGTTATAGGCTAGTATTTTTTTCCATGAACAAACTGTATTTTATTCTCCAGGCCACCATAACAGCACAAAATATAAAGGAATGGTTCAACCCGCTTTCAGGCCAGCCAAGATGTAGAGTTCTATAAATTTAGCATGACATCACTTGCTCACCAGTGAGTCCTTTGCAGTGAATGGGTGCCATCAGAATCAGAGAGTCCAAGCAGCTGATAAAAACATTACAATAATTCAAAACTAATCCACATGACTCTGTGTGAAAAATATGTGTTTGAAAGAAACAAATCCATCAAAGTGTTTAAAAGGATTAGTTCACTCCAGAATTAAAATTTCCTGATAATTTACTCACCGCTATGCCGTAAGGTTTTCAAGGAAAACACTCCAGGATTTTTCTCCATATAGTGGACTTCAATGTGGATCAAAGGGTTGAAGGTCCAAACTGCAGTTTCAATGCAGCTTCAAAGGGCTCTACACGATCTCAGCTGAGGAATAAGAGTCTTATCTAGCAAAACAGTTGGTCATTTTCTAAAACAAAAAACTTAAAAATGTATACACAGTTTAATCAAAAATGCTCGTTTTGCCACATAATCATGTTGGCAAGGTAATGCGTGAGGTAGGCAGAAGTACCAACCCAGTGTTTACAAAGCAAACTTGCAAAAAAGTCAAACACCCTTTAAAAAAAAGGTAAAACAACATCAGTTGATTTTTGAAGTTGAAGAAATGAGAAAAAGAGTTTTTCTCCCTACCCTACCTTTTTGAACATTTTTGTTTTTGTTCTCCAATGCAGCATTGTTTTTTTTTTTCTTTTTTTTTTGTTTGTTTTGTTTTGTTTTGTTTTTGTTCTCCAACGCAGTTTTTTGTTTTGTTTTGTTTTTGTTCTCCAATGTATTGTTTTTGTTTGTTTGTTTGTTTGTTGTCTTGTTCTCTAATGTAGTATTTAGTTTGTTTTTTGACAATGCAGTGTTTTGTTTTTGTTCTCCAATGTGTCTTTTTTTTTTTTTTTTTAGTTTAGTTCTTTGTTTTGTGTTGTTTTTCTTCTGTTCTCCAAGGATTTTTTTTCTCCCCAATGTGGTGTTTTGTTCAGTTTTGTTTATGTTCTTCAATGTGGTTTTGTTTTGTTTTGTTTAGTTTCCCAATGCAGTGTTTTGTTTTGTCTTTGTTCTCAAATGTGATGTTGTTTTGTTGTGTTTTCCAATGCTGTGTTTTGTCCCCCTCAGGAATACATTGATAATTCATTAATATTATAAAAATGAGTATTAACTTTAAAAATTTCATTTGAAAAATTCCCAACAAGGCCATGTACTTGCATAGGTGTCCATGATAATGCCTGTCAAATTTGATTTTAAATTGAAATGTCAAGTGGTGTAACCGGTTACACCATTTGACTCCTATTACTATTATAAGCCTTTCTGTTAGGGGCCAATTTAGTCAAATACCACTAGTTTATGATGCTGATTAAATATGTAATATAAACTAACCTACTATTTGAAACTATTTTTCAAGTGTTTAATGCTGTATTTTTTGAGGAAGTGGTTCTTTATCTACAACTTTATTATTGAAGCTCTGTAAGCGTAGGATAAAATAATTATGTTGCACAACATTTATGTTTTTGAAATGTTTAGCTTTAATGCATATTTCTGTTCCATTCACTTAAAATGTTAAAGGGATATTTCACCCAAGAATGAAGATTACCACCTGGTTTATTCACCTTCAAGCCATCCAAGGTGCATATGACTTTCTTCTTTCAGATGAATACAATCAGCGTTACATAAAAAAAAAATGTCCAGGCTCTTTCAAGCATTATAATGGCAGTGAATGGGTGATATTCAATAGTCCAATAGAAGTCCTATAAACTACATACATCCATCATAAAAAAGTGTTCCAGATGCCTCCGAGGTAATAAAGGCCTCCTGAAGTGAATCAATGTGCTTTTGTAAGCAAAATATCCATATTTAAAGTTTATAAACCGTAATCTCTAGCTTCTGCTAACTGTAGTACTTGTGTTCATGAGAGAATGGCGTTCCAGTGGATGATATAGGATGATATAGGAACATTCACTTTTAATGTCACTCTAATTGTAGTCATTTGAAAGAAGAAACTCACCTACGATGTCTTAAAGGGGATCATGGGGTAATTTTCATTTTTGGGTGAACTATCGCTTTATGCAATATATAGTATCATGAGATATAATGATATATATTTATATATATATATATTATATATATATATATATATATATATAATATATATACGTACATGATATAAGAGGTTAATAATGTAGGAGAATGAAGTGGGTGTCTACATTTGAACATAAATTCTCTGATAAAAATGTTAACCAAAGATTACAATTTACATTACAATTTATTAAATACGTTTTCCCCAATACATGGCACAATACAATATGAAATAACAATACGAAAATTAAAATTACAATACGAGATATGAGTTCACTGTTCATCACCCTGATTTCTTGTCAGATATTGTTTCTTAAAGAAGTCCACTTATAAAACAAAGATTCACATATAATGTACTCACCCCCTTGTCATCCAAGATGTTCATTTCTTTCTTCAGAAATTGTTTTTTGAGGAAAACATTTCTGCATTTTTCTCCATATAATGGACTGATATGGTGCCCCAATTTTGAACTTCCAAAATGCAGTTTAAAAGTGGCTTCAAACGATCCCAAATGCGGTTGTAAACGATCCCTGCCGATCCCTGACCCAGTCTTTGCAAAGTGAACATACAAAGAAGATCAAACACCCTTAACAAAAATGTAAAACACCGATATAGGTTGATTTTGAAGTTGAGGGAGAACCTGAGATGGGAATTTTTCGACATACCCTAACTGTCATGAACCGGAACAAAAACAGTCCAGGCAGAGTAAGACAAGACAAGCGTTTGGCATTAAAATGTATATAAATTGTATTATTTTTATGAAAATAACCGATCGTTACGCTAGATAAGACCCTTCTTTCTTGGCTGGGATCATTGACAACTGCATTTGGGATTGTTTGAAGCTGCATTTAAACTGCATTTTGGAAGTTCAAAATCAGGGCACCATAGCAGTCCATTATATCAGTATAATCAGGCACCACCTCAGTCCATGAACATCTTGGATGACAAGGGGGTGAGTAGATTATATGTGAATCTTTGTTTTGGAAGTGGACTTCTCGTTTAACTGTAATTGCAATACAAGACGAGTTCACTGTTCATCATTATGATGATTTCTTGTCAGATATTGTTTCTTAACTGTAAGTACAATATGAGACATGAGTTTATTGTTCATCACTATGATAATTTTGTGTTGCCAGATTTTTTTTAGCATTGAAAAAAAAAAACAAACAAAAAAAAAAGCACTTCAGCTGAACTTGTTGACAGTCATGCCTGATTTTTAGTGTCAATTTCTTCAATAAACAATGGCCTTTGGCTGTAGAAGCAACATTGTCAAGTGGTGTAACTGGTTTGTGTCAATTGGCGTAACCAGTATTTTTCATAAAAATACAATTATATACATGAAAATTAATGCAAAATAAAATGTAGTCATCTAGTTTAGTATAATAATATGGTTTTTAACATTTTTTTACATAATTAAGATTAAGATTAAGATTATTTAGAAAACAGAGGTGTTTTCAGCATATGTCCCGCCAAATATTGCAAAAACGCTTTAAAATTTACATTTAAAATTAACTCTAATAAAATCTATTTTCGTGTGATATTTTAAAGTGAAGTATTTATTTTAATGAGTAAGTTTACATGCCATCTAGGTGGGATATTTAATATTTCTCATTTTTTGTTGGTTACACCATTTGACATTTTCATGTACAGTCTTAACTTTTGTAAAAAATGGTGCATATGTCATTTTTAATTACATAAAATCAACATAAACACGCAGTGTACTTTTTAAAACACCTGATGGATGCTTTTAAAATAAGTTTTTAAAAGATTTTTGAATTTCTCATCTTGCCAACCCCTTTTTGTCACTGACCCATTTGTTAAGAAAATGACTGAGCGGTTTTGCTAAATAAGACCCTTATTCCTCTGCTGGGATCATGCGGAGCCCTTTGAAGCTGAACTAAAACTGCAAACCTTTATGGAGAAAAATCCTGGAATGTTTTCCTTGAAAACCTTAATTTCTTTTTCGACTGAAGAAAGAAAGACATGAACATTTTGGATGACATGGGGGTGAGTAAATTATCAGGACATTTTTTATTTAGGAGTGAACTAATTCTTTAATTTTAAACCATGACTTCCAGCTATACGAGTATAAAATTGCTTTCTCCATTTTGGGCTTTCATTCTGACGGCACCCTTTCAGTGCAGGCGATCCATTGGTGAGCAAGTGATGTAATGTTAAATTTCTCCAAATCAGCAAACTCATCTACATCTTGGATGGTCTACCAATGAGTACAATTTCATTTTTGGGTGAACTACTTCTATAATTGGCCTACACAGTACTTGGAGGAGTTCATTTATGCTTGGAACTTGTTTGCTTTAAAAGAAAACCATAAAATATCAAAATACTCACGTTATGTAATAACATAAATCCATGGAGTCACTGTGCACTGGTGTAGAAGCTGTTGCATTTGTCCATGCTCGGCGAGACAGACGGGGGGAGATGCCTTAGGCTGGCCACCGGCCATGTCCTCAGTTTATGTAAAAATGAGCCACCTCTGCCTGACCGGAGCACTGAAAATCTGTCCTGGGAACACTTTGATTGGTCAGGAGTGTGACTGTCACCTGACCGCCAGTAGGCAGAGTATAATAAGCAGGTCTGTAGGGAGGTCAGCCTGCATTATTTGAGGCCGGTTTAAATAGCCAGGGTAAGAGCGAAATGATAGAGATGGAGAGAGACGGAAATATATGGCTAGTAAAGATATGGAGAAGGAACGCTTAAAGAGAAGCAAAGTGATAAGGAAAGAGGCAATGGAGCTTTAGGAATGAATGCAGGAGGGTGACAGTGATATATAGGAAACAGAGCAGGGAGCAGAAACTAGGAAAGATGGCTCTTTTCAGACGTTCTCTTCCTCTATTCACTGCAATGCCGGAGGGGCAGAGTGTGTGGACTACATTCATCCACAATGTCAGTCTTTGTCAGGATTTTATCAACACTCAGGGATCCGGCCCTTACGTAGACCAGTTGAACACGCTCTTCCAAGAGACTCTTGGTATAGATGACCTCATTTCAAACATAAAAGCCTTTTTTATCCTCTTAGAGACTGTCAAGCCCTATTGGACAAGTGATTCTACTGTTTAATAATACAAAAAAAAAAAAAAAAAAGAACTCATCAGATAAGACTGGCAGTCCTTCATATTTTAAACCTGCCATTCAGACGTGTCATTGCTAGGTTCTACTATGAAATGAAAGCTTAAAAAAAGCTATAAAAAGTGTTTTGTGTCTCACATATATTTAAATTGATTTCATATGTAAAGTTTCACATTTAGCATGTAGAGTAGTCAAACAAATGCCATACTTGTGGAGCATCCAAAAATAATGTAATAAACATTATTGTTACATCAATATTAATATTATTTTAGATTAAGATTTTAGATGGTTTCTCTCTGTTGTGTTGTGTTGTTTTGTTTTCCAATGCAGTGTTTTGTTTTTGTTCTCCAATGCTGTTTTGTTTTCGTTCTCCAAAACATTTTTTTTGTTTGTTTGTTTGTTTGTTTTTGTTTTCCAATGCATTGTTTTTTTTTTTTCTTGTTTTCCAATACTGTTTTTTGTTTAGTTTTTTGTTTTTGTTTTGTTGCCAATGCAGTGTTTTGTTTCTGTTCTCCGATGTGATTTTTTTGTTTTTTGTTTTTGTTGTCCGATACCGTGTGTGTGTGTGTGTGTGTGTGTGTGTGTGTGTGTGTTTTAGTTTGGTTTTGTTTGCTTTGTTTTTTTGTTTTGTTTTGTTTTCCAATGCTGTGATTATTTTTTGGGTTGTCTAATGCAGTTTTGTTTTGTTTTCCAATGTTTTTTTTATTTCCCAATGAGGTGTTTTGTTTTGTTTTTGTTCACCAATGTGATGTTTTTTGTTTTGTTTTTGTTCTCCAATGCAGTGTTTCTTTTGTTTCGTTTTTGTTCTCCTGTATGTGTGTGTGTGTATTTAGTTTAGTTTAGTTTAGTTTAGTTTGTTTTTGTTTTGTTTTGTTTTGTTTTGTTTTCCAATGCTGGTTAAGGGTTCTTTAATGCAGTTTTTGTTGTTGTTGTTGTTTTTTATTATTTATTTATTTATTTATTTTTTTGTTTTCCAATGAGGTGTTTTGTTTTTGTTCTCCAATGTGATGTTGTTTTGTTTTCCATTGCTGTGTTTTGTTTTTGTTTTCCAGTGTGGTTTTATTTTGTTTTTCCAATGTGGTCACTGAATTTTAGACCCCACTTGAAATAATCATCCAGAAGGGACAATGACTCAAGCCTCCCATCTCTCATTGCCAGACTTGGATATAAAAGATTGTAAGCAAAAACTAGAGATCACCAAGAACAGATTGCTACAACTCTCAACTTTTTTAAGATTTTGTCCCTTAACATTGTGTCTCAAGTGGAAAGCAAAGCATACTGCAATACTGAAGGAAAAGAAATGCACACAGGCTTCAGCTTCTGAAGGATATGCCTTTGTTTATGAAGAAAAGTAAAAATATTGCTCTGCAATTTTGCTGTAAGTGAAAAGCACCAAGAGAAATCAGACATGAGGTTTGCAGCATCCTTTATTCATACGAGCTTGATGAGTGAATGAATTCTATTATAAATTCTATTACAACAGCAGGTGGTGGAGCAGAAATGACAGGGAAGAAACAAAAGAAAGAAAGAAAAAACAGGACACATTTAGATATGCAGGAGGATTGTGGCAACAATCCAGCTGGATAAAATTGTACTACATTGATTCTAGCAAATTAGTTATTCCCCCTGTAAGGAGAAAGTGGGATGACTATAATGGTCAAGATCCATTTTTAATATATATATATATTTGAAGTTATAAATAGCATATATATATATATATATACACACACACACACATTGGATGCCATCTGATGTCTGTGGGCTTTATAAAGTATAGGCCTGGAGCTTGACAGATATGAATGAGAAACATGCATTTGGTTGGTATTAGCATACATATTCTCTTTCCAGCTCTCTTTTTCACAGTTTTTCTTTTTCCACTACATGACATAAAAGCCAAATAACTCCCTTTCAGTCACCGAAGAGCCTGTCTAAGAGATGACACTTTAGCAGGAATGAAATCCAATGAGAAAAATGCTCAGCCAGCAAGAGGTGCTCTTAAAAGTTAAGATGATTCTTTCTACTGTACATTTGGGTCTCCAAGCCTGCCTTACTGTACATGTGAGCTGGTCAAAAACCTACATGAACTGCTCCACTGGTTTGTACTTCGTATTTTTTATTACACTCAGGACTGACAGTGTCAGTGTAAGAGCCCACAGCAGTCTCTTTGTAAGAAAAACTGGCAGGCGAAGATAGATGGATAGATAACATATCTACGAAACATATTTTTGATATTTCTTCTAATATGCAAATGTATAAATAAATATGTTTTTAGGTCTTTTCTTTATGAAGAATGAATGAATACAAAATTACATTTTGTAAATAGGAGCCATTACTCCAATCTTTAGAGTCAAATGATTTTTGTAGAAACCATGAAACTTGTTTTGTTTTGTTCTCCAATACAGCATTTTTTTTTTTTCTTCTTTTTCCTTTTTACTTTGCCTATGTGGTGTTTTTGTTTTTGTTCTCCAATGTGGCTTTTTGTTTTGTTTTCCAATGTAGAGTTTTGTGTTTGTTCTCCAATGTGTGTGTGTGTTTTTTTTTTTTTTTTTTTTTTTTAAGTCTAGTTTGTTTTGTTCAATTTTCAGTTTTCAGCAGCTACTACTTTTAGTCTTCGGTGTCAAATGATCCCTCAGAAATCATTCTAATTAATATGCTGATTTGCTGTTTAAGAAACATTTCTTACTGTAAGCAATGTTGAAAAAGTTGTGCTGCTTCACATTTTTGTAGTCATAACTTTTTCTTTCTTCAGAATTATTTTATGAATAGAAAGTTCAAAAGAACATTATCACAAATCAGAATCTTTTGTGATGTTATAAATGTCTACTTACTGTTAATTTATCAATTTAATGTGTGAATAAAAGTATTAATTTATTTAAAAAAAAAACTATTTACTAGTAGTGTACATTTAATCTAAAATTATACTGTGATAAGTTTGTCCTTTTTTCAGCATACCTTTGCATGTCATTCTGGAAGATTATATGAAAAGTATTTATAGGTGAAATTTGACTTTAATATATACAGTCATGGCCAAAAATATCGACACCCTTGCAAATCTGTCGGAAAATGCAACCCTTCTCTCAGAAAATTGTTGCAGTTGCAAATGTTTTGGTACTCACGTTTATTTATTTATTTGTTTGTTTGTTTGCATTGGAACAACACAAAAAAAGTAAATTCTAATATAATTCCACACAGAGCCCAAAAAAATGCACTGGCCAAAGTTATTGGCACGCTTAATATTTGGTATCACCCCCTTTGGAAAGAATAACTAAAATCAATCGCTTTGGACCACTCTTCTTTTGCAAACTGCTCCAGGTCATTCAGATTTGAAGGATGCCTTCTCCCAACTGCTGTTTTGAGATCTTTCCACAGGTGTTATACAGATTCAGATCTGGACTCACTGCTGGGCATTTCAAGACCTCTCCAGCGCTTTGTTTGTAACCATTTCTGAGTGCTTTTTGAAGTGTGTTTCAGGTCACTGTCCTGCTGCAAGACCCATGACCTCTGGTGGAGACGCAGCTTTCTGACACTGGCCACTACGTTGTGCCCCAAAACTCTTCGGTAATCATCAGATTTTTATGATACCGTTCACACAGTCAAGGCATCCAGTGCCAGAAGCAGCAAAGCAACCCCCAAAAGATCTTTGAACCTCCACTATATTTTGACTGTTCTTTTCTTTGAAGGCCTCATATTTTTCTGTAAGCAGTGCCATGATGTCCTTTACCGGAAAGCTCTACTTTTGTCTCATCTGTCCATAATACGTTCTCCCAGAAGGATTGTGGTTTTGTCACATAATTTTGGCAAACTCCAGTCTTGCTTTTTTATGCCTTTGTGTCAGCAGTGGTCTCCTACCATAGGGTCCCTTTTTATTCAGATGGCGATGGATAGTGCGAGCTGACACTGTTGTACCCTGTGTCTGCAGATCAGCTTGTATTTGTTTGGAAGTTAATCAGAGTTATTTATCCACTATTCAAACAATCCTTCATTGTAATTTTTCATTAATGTTGCTCTTCCATCCACATCCAGGGAAGTTAGCTATAGTGCCATGGGCTGTAAACCTCTTGATGATATTGCGCACAGTGGACACAGGAACATCAAGATCTCTGGAGATGGACTTGTAGCCTCGAGATTGTCCATGCTTTTCCACATTTTTTCTCTCAAATCCACAGACAACTCTTTACACTTCTTTCTTTTCTCCATGCTCAGTGTGAAACACAACACAAAGGTTGAGTCAACTTTTCTCTATTTTAACTGGATGCAAGTGTGATTACTATATTGCCCACACCTGTCACTTGCCACAGGTGTGTCTAAAAATACAAATTACAGGAGCAATTATTTCTTATCATTTTAACAAGGTGGTAATACTTTTCTCCAGTCCATTTTTGAGGTCTGTGTGAAATTTTATCAAGTTTGACTTTTCTCCTCCGTTTTTTTTTTTTTTTTTTTTTTTGTGTTGTTGCAGTGGAAACAAAAACAATAAGCATGTGATTACCAACACATTTGCAATTGGAATAATTTTCTGAGAGAAGTGTTGCATTTTCTGACAGAATTGCAAGGGTGTCGATATTTTTGTCCAAGACTGTATATGAAATTTGACTTTATTTTTTTTTATTCAACAAAAATATCTACAGAAATTGAAACATCATCTGTGGAAAAGAAAAAAGTACACTCTTAGATTTAGCTGGAATTGTCCACATTTGGCAGAAATAACTTCTTGTAGACATTTCTTATAATTGTCACAGGCTCAGTAGGAGAAATCTTGCCCATTCCTCCATGTCCACTCCTCCATCCTTTAACTATGAACATTCTCAAACATATTCTTCTATAATGGCAAGTTTGCACTCCATGGGAGCTTTCAGTGCGGTTTACTAAGCTTTTAACAGCACTATTATAAATGCATTAAAAAAAAAAAAAAAAAAAAAAACTCTTTTCAAAGTGTTTTCAAAGTGTTAAGTGATATTGCTGTCTTCCAATTACATTTTACTTTGTTCCTAGCAGTGTTCATCCTCCCATAGAATTATGCAGATTTGTGAATCTGCCCAATCGGTTCACTATTTTCCCTTGTGACTATTCAAAAAGTATTTGTTCCTTTCTATCATCCGCATTTGTTCTCCTCGTCCTGCTGCCTGGCTCAGGAGGGGGTTGGGGCGGGTCGATGGCTCTGTTGCTGTTGGGTCTTGTTGCCTGCTGAGATATCAATAGATTGTCGACCATGGGAGAGTGTTGTTGAACAGCGCTGGCAAACTGTCTCGGCTTTTAAAACAAAAGTCCTTCTTGCTGACAGCCACTTTACAAGTGTGTGTGGGTCCGCACTACCTGCTGCTATCAAACGGATATTGAACTGAGCCTATTCATGCGATACTCTTATTTATACGTTTCCGTTAATAGCACTGATAAAGCACATTAGTATCTTGGACCGAAATCAATGTTTTGTCGTCATCAAAGCCACAGTACACATTGTGTTTCACAAAGGGAATATCTTGATGAAGGGGATTTGTTTTCCAAGCAGAAGGTTTTATTTGAACATCCTTGACTGCCATGCTTCATGAGCAAATAAACATTTGGTGTATTTGGTTTTTCGCATGATTGTGTGTATGTGAGCAACAGTGATGTCAAGGCTAATGAGCGGGGGTGTGTTACGAATATATATCAGCATTCGTGCTTGATAAATTAATTTCAAAAAGCCTGTTAATCAATGTCATGAAGGAGAGAGCAGGAAACGGATGTGGTGGAATGATGATGGACGAACACAGAGACGTGCACACCTGCACACAGTCAAATTATTAATTGATGCCATTCAGGGTTCAAAAATCATAAATACTACTTTCGTAGATATTTTCTTTTGTCTGTTTGTTTGTACACTCATTCATGTATAAATGTATAATTAAAGTTTATTGCAGACACATTTTCAGAAAACATTTTTTTTTTTCCTTTCCATCAATCACAAATATGCACACAGACATCAACAAAGCATAATACCAAAATTATTCTGAATTTCTGGAAACATTTGCATCTCTGTTTGCAAATATATCACACATGGCCAAGCAAGCCCAAGGCTACAATTACACCCCATTTGGATGTGGTGTTGGCAGTGTAAATGCTTGGAATTGCCTGGAATAAATGAGTTAAAGGTTAAAATGGACAATTTCCTCTCACTAAGGGAGGATGTAACCAATGTATTATTTTAAATTCTTTATAAAAATGTCACTACAGAAATAGAGTCATAGAGAGAAAACTACAGGCTAGTCTAAGTGAATTGTGCTGAGTTGAGTTGCTGTCCGAGGTGCTGAAACAGCACTTTGTGAATGATGGTCTTCTGGCTCTGTCCAAATGCTGATCCAACTAACATTACACTCCACCAAATGGCCATTGGAGCTTTAGTCTGTGTAGTTTAAAAGTTTCAGTATTTGTGTCTGGCGCTGTAACAATATCAGATTTTCACTACATAATTAGTGTGGCCAAAATGAATAAATAATGCATCAGTCTTTAGCTTTGCCTATTTGTGTTTTCTCTTTTTTGGATAATGAATCACTCAAAATACCGTGCAGGTGTGGACAGAGAGTTTGTAAGCATAACTTTACACAAAACAAAAAAACAAACAAACAAATAAACAAAATTACAGTGGCAGATTGGGGTTTCTAACACCCTGTTTTTTTTTTTTTTTGTTTGTTTGTTTTGTTTTGTTTTTGTTTTTTTTGTTTTGTTTTTTACACATTCAATAATAATAATAAGAAGAAAATAGAGAATAAGATACTTCATTCATTTTGTGAGTAATAAATTCACATTGTTAAAATAAAAAGTCGCATGCGTGCAAATGTCACATTAATGAGATACAAAGTGCTGTGGCCTTTTTTTAAGTTTAAAATTACTCAGAAAAAAAAGAGCTTCAGAAGGAAACACAATGCACTATGAGCTGGGGGTTAAAACTTTTTGAACTTAAAGATCAGGGTAAATTTAACTTGATATTCACTGATGGAGCAACAGTGAGCGATTGAACCTTCTGAAATAGTTGTATATGAGTCCCTCAGTTGTCCTCGGTGTGAAAAGATGGATCTCAAAATCATACAGTCATTGTTGGAAAGGGTTCAAATACACAAAAATGCTGGGGGAATGGATGGATAGATAAATACATAGATTGATAGATAGACATTCAGGTAACAACACAGTATTAAGAATCAAGTATGTTAACTTTTGAAAGGGGTCAACTATTATTTTCTTTTGTGGGCTATATGTAAAAGTCTTTTATGTGAAATATCTTATACAGGTCAGTACTAAATAAAAAAAATAAATAAATAAAAATAGCATGCATGATTGTATGATTCCTCATATTTTGGTAAAATGATTAATATTTTACAGATTCTCCCAGGTGAATGTAAACTTTTGACCTCAGCTGTAATTGCACTGTGAGATATAATGTACATTAATGATGTACATTAGTCACTTTGTGAGTGACATATGTTATATGCTATTTTTTCTACTTTTTGTTGACATACTGCTTTCTATACTATACAAGAATACCAATTTTGTCTGTGCACACACTGAGCATTTTAGATACAGATTTCAACAGTAGGTAAAAATGTTTTGGTGATAGCTTCCAATTTTATTTTATACACAGTACATTTGTTTTTGTATAAATGTGTTATATGTAAACTGAAAATTCACCATTGCTTGTTCATTTTTACACACTCTGTTGTCATTCTTACAAATCTTATTGCTCTTCCACAACATTTATGTATGTATGTATGTATGTATGTATTTATTTATTTATTTATTTATTTATTTAATAGTGGGTGCAGGACACCACAGTTCATTTATGTAAGTGAGGATGGCAAAATAAATTGTGACATATTATACCCAAAAAATTCTTCATACAGTGGACTACCAGTAAATTTATTTCAATTAATTTATTAAAATGTGGGACCAAAAATTATTCAGACACTTTGACCTGACCATGTTTTGCTTAAGTGTTTTTTTTTTTTTTTTCTCCTTGAATTGGTAATGTGACCATTTTACACCACAGAATTAACATAATTAAACATTTGCTTGGTAATTGGTTGACCTAAATTGGTATTATCTAATTGTGTACTTAAATTTAACAGCTGACTGCTGACAGCTATTCAAACTAATTCATTTGTGAGACAAATGACAGAAGGATGTCATTATCAAGATGAATTTGTTCTGATACAGTTTTTCTGATAGAGTTTTCCGATTACCATTTTCGAAACTATAGCAATTAAACTTTGCTAATGTGAGAAATGTTGAAGGTGTCTGAATACATTTTGATTTGAATTGATGTGCTTCCAAGCTAGAATGATTGGCAAAATTGTGATTTTTATTTCATTACAATAGTAAGTACCATTGAAAATGGGCAAAAAAAAAAAAAAAAACATTTCTGGTAAATTTCTGTAAAGTTTCCAAAAATTTCCTTTGCAGTCCTTATGGCAAGCCATTTGCCAGCTTATTAGACATTACAACATTCCATGTCAGAAAACTATGGAATGTACTCACGTCAGATTTTGATAATAGAATAATTTTTGCATGTGATGGCTCACACAATAAAAATGTTTAGAAGTTGTGAAGAGTTTGCCAATTTCAGTGAAAAACAATGTATCGGTTTTGATCAACAAGCCATATGTCAGCCATATTTAGTTATTGTGCAAATTGCAGACAATTGTACTTACTCTTTTGTGCCAAAACACACGAAATTTGCTTAATTTAATAAGAAATTTAAATCTGAGGTAAACAAGAAACTAATTGTTCAGACTTTATTGTTATGAGAAAAAATAAATAAATAAAAATAAAGAGAACTGAGCCAAAGCTTTAAAATAAGATTGCAAGTGTGATACATATATAATGTTGCATTGTGAGATATGTCACATAAATGAGGATTGCATTTCTGATATATAAAGATACAATATAAAGTTGCAGTTCCAAGATATATAAGGTAATACTGCAGATTGTGTCAAGTCTGCTTTTTTATTCTCAGGAACAAGCTTCTATAAAAATGTAGATAACAGTTCAAAGCAAATGTTTTACTAAAGAATGCCCTACAACCACGTTTTATCACTCATTTTAGACACACCGTTTTGAAATCCTCAGATGTTAGTTGAGTTTTCAGCGCATTGGAGAACTAGAGATCCACTGAGCTGTTCTACAAAATTGCTTTTTCAGTGGTTGCTGAATGTGCAAAAAAAAACTTCCAGTCTGCCATAATGTTGTGTTATTCGGTTTTGTTGTCAAGAGTGAGGTGAAATTTACATTAGTGAAAGTGGGAATGCATCTCTCTCACACTCTGGCTATTTCTGTCCTATCCCTTCTCCAGTTACACCTGCAAAACCCATATAATAACTGTTATTTATCAACCAAACCAAATGAAGAGATAAACAAAGGAGAAGGAAAAACTGAAATCCTTAACAAGGCTGGAAGACAAAGACAGAGACCACCTCTACTTTGCTGGTTTTGTTAAAGTTTTGGCTTTTGTGAGCACACAGCCCTCTTGCGAAAGCATTTCAGCAAATGGCCTTACATATTTGCAGGATAAAAGAATCAATTACATTAGGAGCGCAGAGGCAAACAAATCCATCTACGAGGATAAACACTGAATTGAGAATACGGGAAGGTGGAAATATTAAGTGCCTCTTATGGGGTGAATACAGGCAGGAAGTGGAGAATGTGAGGGGGCACAGACAGAAAAAGCAGCTCTGCTATGATTAGCTGTTACATGTGTGACTCACAATTAAGCTCTGCCATGTCACGGTCAATCTGAGCTTCTGGTGGGGAAGGTTTTTCAACAGTAATCTAAACAAAGCCGCAAATCTTTTCGTTCCAATATGTAGATTAACTCAGTAGCAACAATTACTGCTTCAACATTTATCAGGGTCAAACACACTTTTAGTTCAGGTGTTGTATGGTTTGTGTTGTGTGTCCTTTCAGAAACATGTTTAAGACTGATTCAAATGAAGGAAGGATGGAGCAACATATGAGAAGAATGCTGTTATTCACACAGGTTTGTTTGATAATGTACATGTGTCATTGACATGCTCATTCTTGTTTGGAACTATGAATTTTATATTAAAAAATACATTAAAACTTTCACAGAAAAAGATTTATAAAACATCTCTTCTATGATGAACAAGGCCACTAGGATTTGTTTTCCCAAACATCCTGTTGAATTATAACTCTCAATTTCCTCTGAATGAGAAAGTCTGAAAAGTTTGGTTAGCTGCCTTGCCTGCTGCAAAGAAACTTTTAGTTCAATGATGAAAACCTCCTTGTGGCTTTTCTGTCAAGCATTGGTTACATTCCTTTACTGGAAATACTATATTTGCAACTGTCATCAGCACGGACCAATCATGCAAAAGCTGTCATTTTATCAATGTGGAAGAATTGTATACTGTATGTTCAGTTAGGGAGATCTTGGTCATTTAAACAATTTCCATTTATTTGTTGTTATTTTATGTATTTGTTTGCATTTTATTTATTTTCAAATTACTGATGTGCAGTGGGTTGCCCCCCATTAAAGGCTACCATATCATATTTGATATGCAAATTTCTAAGGCTTCTATATGATCAACATAATCAATACTTCGCTGAAAAACTTGACGAACACTATAGGTTTGGGTATCGTTTGAATGTTGTCGATTCCGATTCTTAACGATTCCTAGTTTCGATTCCAATAACATAAAAAAGTCAATAAAAAATTAAGTCAAACATTTGTTTTTTGTATTTTTACAAGGCTTTCTGTTGCAGCTGAATAGCATGAGCAAAATTCAGCAGCTTACAGGACACTTAAGAGGCCTAAGAGGAACTTTTACCTATGGTTTTCACCAAAAACTACCACAGCAAAAACAACTAGACTAATACAAATTTCAAACATTAACCCTTGTGCACCAATAAAAAAAAAAAAAAAGTTACACATAGGTCAATAGTGGACAAAAATGTCCATGTCAAAAAAAGTGTCCATGTCAAAAATTTGAAGCGTGGGAGCACAGACTTAAGTTTGGTCTCATTTTAAAGAAGACCCATGGCAGATTACTGATTAAGTAGAAGAAGTTTAAAAAGTGAAAAGTTATAGAGGTTTAAGTTTATGAAAATGCTTTTATATAAAGCATATTTTATATGTTATATAAAATCTATATTTTATGAAACATGTTGAACTCTAAACCTGCTAGAAAATCAAAGCCATAAATCTAAACAAGCTGTGTTCCAAATTTGAGGTTGATATCTTAAAAAATGAGCTTTCAGTAAGATTTTGTTTGGGCACAGTCAAATTTTCCCCATAAGATGCCAGCAAAACTCCGCTGGTGCACACAGTGGTTGGATTTGTGATTTGCAGTAGAGTTGTTCTCTCTCAAATATTACAAAAACACATACGCACACATTTTTTATTTATTTATTTATTTATTTATTTTTTATGACACACATACAAACCACACTCTGACATCCATACCAGCACACCCACACAACTATAGCTGCATTATTTATTCAAATGGCTCTATAATATGCAGAAGCAAAAAACAGCAATAAAGCGAGTATTTGCTTTATAGGCCAAACCTGAAAAAATAGTAAAAACATTTATTTTAACACCTTGCCAACAGAATGAAGGCCTCCTAACAAAAATTGCATCATTTTTACAGTTAAATGGCACTGCGATTAAAAATAGCAGTTTAAATGGGGTTCAATAGGGACATTTTTGTCCAGAGGGTGCTGAGTGTTACACTTTTTTGTACCTAGTGCACAATAGATTTATTCAAGGAAATGGAGGTGAAATAGTAAAATTCCAATAAAAATACACACCTGTGCCAAAATGTATGCAGCTGGCAATAACACAGGCAAAATGATCACAAAAAAAACAAAACAACTGTATGTCAGACTTTACACTGTGAATACAGCCCTATTCAGGCAGTAATTGTTTTTCATGTAGACATCTGTACAAATAAATTTACATGGCACCTCAGTGATAAAAATCATGGATTGGGATGGTAATTTATTCATGGTGGTGAAGCAAGTTCTGTGATCCTACGAACCCAGTAACGCACTGCTCACATGGCCAGTCACATGTTTGTCTGCTTTAAATAAAATGTCATATGAATTTATAATTAATTTTATAATATATAATCCCATTAATTATTTGATTATTGAAATCTCCTGTTTAAAACATAGGAAAATAGATGTGCTATGGTTGTATACAGTTATACACAATTTAGTTATGCATGCAATTGTATGTAATAAATATTTTAAAATTGTATTGCATTCCTGTTGCTTCTTTTTGTTCTTAACAGCTCCCACTCACTATGGTGGAGCAGCTATGAAATATTGTTTATGTAAATACTTTCTAGCATTTCAATAATCAATATTCATGCAAATTACAGCAAAATGCAACAGTTACCGTACGGTGTTCGGCAGTGGTCAAAAAGGATTTAAATGGTGAATTTTGAATATATTTTTTTTTCCTGTAAACTCAGAGATGTGCATTCGGGTGGTAATTAAATTACCAAACAACCTTGGTATTTGTCAAAAAAACAGTAGGTAATTTGGCCAGGGATTTTTATGCAGGTGGTTTGAAAAAAACACCAACGTTTTGGATTCGGACAGCAACAAAATCACAAAATAACCCCTGTAAATGTTGAAAATAGCTCATGTCCCCATAAGAAATGATTATCGTCCGAATCTGGCTTATGCTAGAAAACTTGGAGGAATAGAGATAAAATTGAGAGTGAATGATAGATATGTAACTGCAAAGCTCCTAGCTTGGCTTTTAAAAATAGGCAGTCAAATCCTCTTCACACAAAAAACAACAACTTGGGTTCAGTGAAGGTACAAATGTACTTTCTATTCTATCACAGAACATTCTGTAAAGCAGGAAAACAATTCGCCTAGCACCTTTGCATAAATTGGTTTGAATTAAAAATTGGGTCAGAGACTCATCGCTTGGGCTAAAACTTGAAAAGTTTAAACAGGTAACAGGAAGGCTTTGGTAAATAAATGCATGATGTGTTGCTGCAACAGTCTCCAAAGACCGTCCCTCAAGTTGTTAGTCGAATAGCGATTCGAAGGAACAGAAACACACGGAAAGTTCTTTCACGGTCTCTTAGGAAGCTAAGCACCATTGATGTTGTTCCATTCTTGACCTCACAGCTTCCAGATCCGGCGCAGGAGCGCTCGCAGGGACCCAGACAAAACGGAACTATCACAGGGATAAATTAGCAATGTCCCATGCGGCTCGGGACAAAAAGAGTGGCATTTTTACAGAGACCCTTTGTTCTGCAGAAAGTCAAGAGAAGCCGTGTGGATCCACTCTCCTTCATTTCCCCCATCAGAATACAAGTGTATGCTGCGAACAAGGGATGAAGAGGAGGGGAGGGAGATTAGAGACTCTCCACGCTGATTCTCTCTTCTCCCAGCAGGAGCAGCTATCGAATCACAGGCCACGGACAGAATGGTTTTTAATGAGCCATCAGACATATTAAGACTGATAAAAAAGAGCCATATCCTCTAATTTGCCTTCATTAATTAGACGGAAGCCAGACTCATCAAAGGCAGCCGGGGAGCCTCCTCATGGTGGGAACGGTGAAATGGGGAAAGAGAGGAAATTTGGTTCCAGGGTGCTTCAAAATTCCCCCTGGGACATCTTCTATTCCCCCCGCATGAGGAGATAGAGTTAGAGACAGGATAGAAACAGGACAAAGCGATGGATGGACAGACAGGTTGCTTTAGAAAGAAAGCCAGAACGCTTGGGGCTGGATGTTATAGAGTTCTGTTATATCTCCAGGAATTCTTAAAAATAGTATTTCCTCTGAGGTTATGTAATGCACCAAATAAAAAGGCCAATAATCTTATAAAAAGGAAAGACGGTAGAATTCTGTGTACAAAGACTATAGTCAATTTATTTGGCTGTATGTTGAAATATAGAATAGTAGCAGATGCACTTTTTTTTAGTTTTGAAGCAGGTGACACACTTTCTAACAAGCATGCCAGGTTTCCATGCTCTCGCAAGGCTGAGGAAATAGGACATTGTTGTTTTGTGTTATGTACTGTGGCAAGTGTGTACTAGGTGTGAGTGTCTCTTGTTGTAGAAGCAGGACATCAGGAAACTGAGGCCCTTCTTTGAGTGTGAATAGCTTCTGGCTTGTCTTGAAAGAAAACATGGTTTATGACAAGAATGTCTGATAAAAAAGGGGAAGGTCCTTTAAACATTTATCATGTGCCAGACTCTTTGTATTCATGTTGGTTTCATATAGTTTTGGTAACACTTTACATTAAGGTTCATTAGTTAATATTATTTAACTACTTTAGTTAACATGAACTAAGATTGAACAATACTTCTAAAGCATTTATTAATCTTTGTTAATCTTAATTTCAGCATTTTTGCATAATTAAAATCAAAAGTTGTGCTTCGTTAGATAATGCACTGTGAACTAACAATGAATGGTTGTATTTTCATTAACTAATAATAAAAGTAATAAATGCATAAAAGTATTGTTCATTGTTTGTTCATGTTAGTTATTACGTTAACTAACATTAACTAATTGAACCTTCTTAAGTGTTACCATAGTTTTGAAAAACCTTTATACTAATTTTAGGAAAGGTTTCAATTTAATGGCATATTTTCTTTGTACCTTGAAAACACTGTGTATGCATCTCATTGTTTACTTGAATTATTACATTTATTTTAAAATATGTTTTCCGAAATACAATGGATATATGTGACCCTGGACCACAAAACTAGTCACAGTGTCAATTTTTTTAAATTGAGATCTATACATCATCTTAAAACTGATAAATACACTTTCCATTGATGTATGGTTTGTTAAGAAAATATTTGGCTGAGATACAACTAAAAGTTGTCCAAATGAAACTCTTAGCAATGCACATTACTAATTAAAAATTAGGTTTTGATATATTTACGGTGTGAAATTTACAAAATATCTTCATGGAACATGATCTTTACTTAATATCCTAATAATGTTTGACATAAAAAAAATTATAATTTTGACCCATATTTGTTGGCTATTGCTACAAATATACCCATATAACTTATGACTGGTTCTGTGGTTCAGGGTCACATATATTAACATACATTATGTTTTTGATGAGTCACACCACATGGTATTTTACAACATTAACTAACTTTGTCTTGTGGTTAAGAGGTCAAATGCTCTGATATTAGTGTTTTATTTTATTTTATTTTATTTTATTTTATTTTATTTTATTTTATTTTATTTTATTTTATTTTATTTTATTTTATTTTATTTTATTTTATTTTATTTTATTTTATTTTATTTTATTTTATTTTATTTTATTTTATTTTATTTTATTTTATTTTATTTTATTTTATTTTATTTTATTTTATTTTAAAATAAGCTAAGCCTTCAGCCTAAACCTTTTTTTTTTATTTTTTTGGTTAATATGAAAAATTATTATTTAGTATGGAAAATTGTGTATGAGGACCGAAATAGATCTTGATGATTATGATAATTATGTGCTTGGTTACACCACATAGTTTATTTTTAAAATATTTTCTCCTTTTTAAAATTTTAAAAAAATTTTCCTCCCCATTAAATAATAATAAAAGATCATGTCAGCTACTTGGGTTTTCTTTAAAGAGGTCATCAGATGCTAAGTTCACTTTTACATGTTGTTTGAACATTAATGTGTGTTGGCAGTGTATGTACAAACCTACCCTATAATGATAAAAATCCAACCAGTGGTTTTTAATTAATCTGTAAAAATAATATCCCCTTTTCCAAATCGAGCCATTCTCAGATGCCTGTCGGTGTGGCGTCACACGATAGTTGATTGACATGAGCGTCTTACCTTAGATCAGTTAGACTGAGCGATTGAGGTGTTGTGTTGCTGGATATAATAATCAACGTAGTGGTTATCATTCACTCCCGACATCTGAGTCACTGAAGATGCAGTGGATTACGTTTGTTTGTGAAGGGAATGCGGTTCCCGATCTACATATATCCATCTATTTTCGTGCGAATCATTCGTGATCCAGCTTCACTTATAGCAGAAGTGCGTATAAGGGTTTTTTTATGAATCTTTGCAATTGCCTTTCCTAAATGTGCTAGTTAGCAAGTTTAGTGGCTAAACGCGCTAAATGTGGCTAAAGTAAACAATCTCTCAGAGCAGCAGAGAGAAGAGAGGGGCGGGGCGAGCAGAGCTCATTTGCATTTAAAGCAGCCTCGCCCAGAATGAGATGATTTTTGCAGAGCTGATTTTGGCAAGGTAAAAAGGGTGTTGTTTTACACTACCGTTGAGAATTTTTAACCAAAGTATATTATAGACTTTTCATTAAGACCCTATAGAATCATATTAACTTGTGGAAAATAGGCATCTGATGACCCCTTTAAGACTTTTATTATTTTAATGAGGCAGTTCTATCATCCTAATATTCATGTCATGTCACTGAATTTACTATAAAAGAAACAGTGTTGGTTGGGATTCAGGAAAAACAAATGGCAGACTGACTTATAAGTTTCAGCTAATGCAGTTCTTTACTGGAGGGATGTTGGAATGTAGACGCACTTACGACACCGGAGGAAATGTTTATGGCACATTTCTGACTCCGGATATGGAAGTCAGCTAAAACCTGAAAAGACCACAAATGTTCTGTTAAGGCTAGACTGACTCAGGGCGATCGAAGATTTGACAAGAAAGCACTTACTACGAATGAGGCAAAGGAAAATCTGCTATAGTGCAACTCTGCCTCAGGTCAGATGTCTTTCCTGTTAGGAGACTGAGTAACGACAGAATCCGTCGTCCTCAATATCCTCCTCTTCCAAAAAAAAAAAAAAATCTTGTACAGAACAATTTCCCCTTCAAGCCCCACTCCTGCTGTGTGTGAATATACAGTAAATGTCCTCCGGAACTTCTGTGGAAATGGAACTGAACCGACACACACCAGCAGGCTTCTGTTGCATCTGCATCTGCATGAATTACAGCTTTCATTTGTCAGACAGGTAAAACACACGCAGAAGAGAACGTAGAGATGTGCGAAAGACAGGCCTTGTTGACTTGCTGAAATATGTTGCCAACCTTTCCTCATGAATTCTAAATCAGCATGAATTAATTCATGTCCAAGGCGAACTACAAATAGAAATTCCTCAGCAGGAGTAAGAGCTCTTTCAGCCACTGTACAGGAGATATTTTGCAATGTCGATTCACCTCTGCAGGCCATGTAGGAGCATGGTTTTCACATTTTAAAGTAAATATTGTTGTACTGCTATATTTAGGCCAACAGAAAGAGTACAGCTTGGTCTGTACATATTTAGTATCAGGGGTCTAATTTAGGCTCTGCTTTCCTCTGTCTATTTTAATCACAATCAGTTGGACGTAAATGGCATACATTACAATATATTACAAACCATCTGGGGGCTTGATTGTAACATATGCTAAAACTGGCCTTTAGGTGCACATGCTGAGGTATCTGAACAATCCTGGGACAAAGAACACTGATAGACTAAAAATGAAAACCACAAAAACTTTTAATAATCTTCAACAAAATAATTTACCCCACAATGAAAATTTGCTGAAAATGTACCCCACAGGCCTTCTAAAATGTGAATTAGATTTTTGTTTTGTTTTGTTTTGTTTTTTTTCCATGGGAACAGATTTGGAGAAATTTAGCATTACATCACTTGCTCACCGGTGGATCCTCTGAAGTGAATGGGTGCCATCAGAATGAGAGTCCAAACAGCTTATAAAAACATCACCAATTAAAAATCATTGCTACTGGCCAAAATATGAGTCCATAATCCATAATAATATGTTCTCCAGTGGAAAAACATCCATCTCCTGTTGTACTCTCACATCAAAATCCACTGACATATTTGTTTAGAATTGTTTTGTTTTGTAAACAGTGCTTAATCTGTGCATATTTCTCTCCTGATTCAGACGAGATGAAATTTTCACTGGAGAAAGCAATATTATGGACAGTATTTTACCTAGAAGGTACAATTTTAAGTTAAACATCTTAATGATGGATTTGTTTCTTATAAATACACAGCTTTCACTTCACAAGATGTTAAGGGATGGACTGGAGTCGTGTGGATTATTGTGATGTTTTTATCAGCTTTTTGGACTCTCATTACGGTTGGTAACATTTTTTGATTTATTTAAAATGACTTATTTAAACTGACTCCTTAACACATATTTCATTAAAAGGGTTACATAAAAAATGGTGACAATAATTCAGACTTCCATATTCTGATTAGAAAATGAATTCATGACTATATTAACCCTCAAGTATTTGCCTTTTCCTTTTAGCACAATTTCTGAAATACTCTCTGAAATGTTTCTCTGAAATATTCTGAAGTTCAGTGGTAAAATGTGTTGCTTAGTTTCCCTGATATTTATTGCATCACATTAAGTGATATAATAAAGCTATCACATATACTTATGCTCATGTGCGTTCCTCCAGGTATTATTAAGTCTACATTCTCTGCATTAGTCCCACCTATTACAGAAAACCCTGCACAGCACAGAGTTGTATGCAAATGGATGCTGTTTTTATTCCCATTAAAGTTTTAGATTTTGTTTTGATGTGACGCTAGGGTCTCTTTGGGCATAATAATCATGGAGGAAGTGACAAACAACATTAAGCAATTAAAATTCAAAGAGTTCTGCAGAAAAACCAAAAGAAACACTGGTACAAGCTGTGGCAAAAAGAGGAAAAGAAAAAGACAGCAGTGTTTATGAAGCTACTTTGAATATGTATGAGCAAATCATAATTTAGTAGTAGTCAAGACTAGTTACATTTCAGCCAAGCTAGTGTTATAAAAAGTGGAATACAAGATACAAACACAAAATTAGCTAACTACAAGTTACTAAAGGGGAATTTTGTATGTGTCTGTGTGAGACAATATGAATATATGAATGAATGAATGAATGAGTAGCATGGAGAATGAAGATAGTGGACTGATATATTGACATTTTTTATTATTGCACACAATATATGCCACTATTTGCAGTTTAGACTAAAACCAAAAAAGCATCTAAATCTATTTAGAAAGAAAACAGCGCTTTTTGCACTTAGTGTGAAAACTTTTGGTGATTACTAAATACATAAACCTTAATTTACCTAATTTATTACCACAACTCAATGTGTCAAATGGTGTCGCTCTACTTCGTTACACAATGAATAATTGCTTTAGGCCCAGTCCACTGTTGTTCAGTGAGTTCAAGGCTAAGTATCGCATCAAAAGCAAATGAAGAGTTAAGATGCAAAAGCTCCTAAATCCATCTGACGTATTTCTTTAAAAAGAGCATTTCTTTCTGGCTACTTTGTATAGGTTTCTATGTAAGTACTGGTACTTCTGATTGGGCTGAGGCTGGAATTTAGTGAGTTTGAAGTAAAAGTATTTGATGGACGTATAATGTGTCAGGAGCATTCACTCAGTATTGTTATCTCATTTTTGACCGAGATGGCTTTTAGCTGGTTTTGCATCTAAACTCTTCAAATATAATCCATTATAACCACTGACTTGGCACTCTAGTATGCAGATACTTCACATGCTTGAGTCTGCTGACCACAGGAAAAATGGAAGAGTAAAACTCTGTTTGCTTTTGACCCGTCCTATTTAAACAGCTTGTTTGCACCTCTGTACAGACTTCAGAAGGGTCTCAGTATCAGGAACAAGTGGATGGTGTATTTACACATTGTGACCCGGATCACGTCAGATGATTAGATGTTTGTTCAGAGCATTTGACTCCAGAAACAAGTCAAGTTGAAAGCTGAAGCAGCCAAAAGCAGTAAACGATTTCATAAATGCTTTGTCTAATGGTTTTATGTGGATTGTGTGTGTGCTGTTACAGGGACAAAATGTTCCCACAGAAATGGCAATATGCAAAATCCTTGTCTTTGTATGGATATTTTTGGTCCCCATGCAGCTTACAAATTATACAGAATGATATTTTTTGAAAATCTAAAAATGCGAAAAGTTTACATAGGGTTGGGGTAAGGGAAAAGAAAATACAATTTGTACAGCATAAAAATCATTACGCCTATGAAATATCCCCATAAAAATGAAAACCCATTGTGTGTGTGTGAAAGCTTTAATAATATAACAAATGGCAATAACAAAATAACTCAAAGATCATATTAAAACAACGCTAATAAAATCCAGGTCATGACCTTTTTTAAAATGCCCCTATTCTGGATTATGAAAGGTTCTTATTTTGGTTTTGGGAGTCCCAACAACAGGTCGACATGCATGCAAGGTCAAAAAAACGCTTTTATTGTCTTATAATATGCATTTATTTTTACCTTATTTGCTCAACGACTCCTAAACGATTCACTCAATGATTAATTTGTCCAATCTCCTCCTTTGTGTGACACTAATCTGCTGTGATTGGTCCGATGACCCAGGCTGTTGTGATTGGTCAACTGCGTGCAGCGCATTTCAAAAAGGGAATGCCCATCATTATTCTAGCCCACAGGTCAGTAGTAAACACCCAAACAGCCATGGTATATGCGTTAGCGCGATGCAGAAACACAGTGATAAAGCACTGAAGTTTGTACACCAACATATTGCTCAATTCTTTATCAGAACTCCAAGTAATAACAATGACAAACATTAACTATTCATCAACACATTTCTAGACAATTGCGAGCAAATGGATATTGCTGTTAGCCGGTTAGCCAGAGACCTGCAAGCTGTGGAGCAAACACAACACACACAATTAAATACACATTTTGCATGCTACAGATTACATGAGAGCAACAATTTTTAAAGGATTACACCACTTTCAGAATGACATTTTCCTGACAATTTACTTACCCAAGGTCATCCAAGATATTAAAGTCTCTTCCTTCAGTCGCAAAAAATTTAGGTTTTTGAGAAAAACATTTCAGGATTTTTCCCCATATACTGGACTTCAGTGGTGCTCAACGGATTGAAGGTTAAAAATGCAGTTTCAATGCAGCTTCAAAGGGCTCTAAACAGTGAGTCTCCGGGGTCTGAGCGCGCATCAAGTGGGCAGGAAATATGCTTAAGATGCATTTTAAAAATGACTTGTTTTCATGAACACAAGCAGATTTTTGTGTAAATCATTCATAAAGCCTATTTGATGTAAACTTTCGAATTCATGAAAATATTCATATTTTCAAAATGTTAGTTGGTACAAAAGAAATGTAGACTTGCTCCCTACCATGTGTAAATGGTGCGTAAAACATTCTCTGTTTTTTTTTTTTGTTTTGTTTTATTTTTTTTTTGGCAAACTGATGACATTGAATTTTGAATTCTGAAGTTCGTTTGCGCTTGCCGTCTTATTTATTTATTTTTGTAGTTGAGTTGATAACTGTAAAATGCAGTGCTCGTCACTGTTAGCCGCAAATAGAGGAGGGGCGTGACCAATGGCTAAAACTCTTTGGTGGACACATGTTATTGAATATTTATTGTTAGGCATATGGCCTTTCAGTCTTTTTTGCATTAATGCACCATACTGGAGCCAAACCTGAGAAAGTAGACCAGAATATTCCACTGTGTTCCTGGTTAGCTGTAATTCATAGGCGGGAATTATGCTAATTGTGAATTAGCATAATTCACTGAGCGTGCACGAGTGCCCTATTTACAAATGATTGGAATTCATTAACATACACGTTTAACTTTCCAATCGGACGTTTGCGAAGCATTTATGAATTCGGAGGTAGAGTTTTCAGGAAGGTCTGTTTCACGAGCAAATTAGTCAGAATTTACTCAAATATTTAAGTTTCATGAATGAGGCCCAATAACTTTAAACAGGGAGCACTTTCAGATTTTAAACTTTGCAGGATGTTTTAATTTACTTAAAGCTGTGTTAAACACAGCATGAAAGCGAATTTTAAAAAGTCCACAATAGGGGCACTTTAACTGAGTTTGAGAGATAACAAAATATGCATTTCTGAATTCTGACATGCAGTTGAACATTACATTATAAATATACACTGAAAAGCTGTGAAAATACTGTTACTATACTTCTATGAAAATACTGTAGCTGAATATAGTGGTAGCAACATTAATCCAGCAAGAAATTTCAGTAATCAAAGTAGCAGTTATTAAAACAGAACAAGGAACATGGTTATGGTTGTGAATCTTTTTAGTGTGAAGAACCCACTGATTAATTGAAGGCTGCAAGTGACAGGGACATAAAATGTCTTTTTTAAAGAAGATGTTTGTTCATAATGGATTCTGTGAATTAGTCCTTTTGGTGAAATGCTTTTTTTATTGCTTTTACAAGGAAAATGCTGTAATGACACTTAGTGAGTGTCTGAACTATTCAGTACCACGTCTTTTTTTTTTTTTCTCTGGTGAGAACTTTTAGTGTAATTGCTTGTGGCACTGAAATACTGTCACAATCTTGAAATTGTGTTGCTTTGATAGAGCACAGTGAAAGAGCTTTAGATGGCTTTGGGCTAATTGAAATGACTAATTGTTGCAATGACCTGGCAGCCCTTTCATGTTTTATATGGGTGCATAGCCACAAGACTGTCAAACCAGACTAAGAGACAGTGATGGCTAAGAGAGTGAATAAGATATAGACAAAGAGAGGGGCAGGAAGTTAGTGATTAGCAGGGAAAAGTGGTTATTGGTAAGTCTTTTATGTTGCTGGGAAGTAGAACTTCAACTTGCAAAACCACTCTGGCTTCTGAGGGACATGGTGTAATAATGCAGTTAAATGTGTGGTGAATAGTGTGAGTATAGGGCTATGTCAGTGTACAGTATATGTCAGAGAGAAGGTTTTTTTGTGGGGGGAAAAATGTTGGTTAAAATGTATACAACACCTTAAACAAGATTGATACAAACTGAAAAAACTTGCATTTTGAAAGTAATATTTTCATTTGCTTTGTCTGTCTTTGCTCTGTCAGTGAAAATAGTTCCAAACAAATCTGAATCAGAACCATTGGACTACAGAACACACAGCAGAGATGTTGTGTTCCCAAATGATTATGTTTTTTGAACAACTTGATTGAGTAAATTATTCAATGACTCATATGTTTGAATAATCTGAACTCACTGAATGAAATAGAGTATTGAACTAACCATTCGAACGAATGATTCATCACTTGTTTTATTATTGATGGAATCAATGATTCAGTGACTCATTCAAAAGATGCAAAAGGTGCCATATGCTGGAATAATGATGTAACTATGGAAAGAGTCATAACATTTGCACCTAATGAACAGACTGCCAGTCTGTCTATAATGTTGTTTTGTGGACAGGGAAACTACCATGTACAGTACACTAGTCACATAACTGGTTGCAACACTGTTTGGTTCTTGTCAGTGGAAGGATAAACTGGTTTACAGTAGATTTCTTGCCCACCATTTCGATGCAAAAAAATTATGGAAGAGCTAATTTTGGCTTTAATATTTACACTTACACTGTATAAGACTGTAGGACTCCCATTTCTGTCTTTCTTTCTTTCTTTTTTTTTTTTTTTTTTTATTCTTCCCACATCCCTAAATGGTCATACTGTGACTTCCTTTTTTCCCCCCAACACTAAAAAGATGCTATCTGTCTCGGTTTAGATCCTTCTCCATTTCACCAGCGCATGCGGTACATTTCCGAATTTTTGCTCCTGGTTATATTTAATTGAAAACCTTATTAAATTTTCAAATCCTCCATTTCATACAATTCAAGCATGTCTTTTTGTGCAAAGCAAAGCTGTGCGTCTGCTTAGAGGTGCTTCTGATATATGATGTTCTTAAAAATGTGTCAGGTTTAATTTTACCTGAATATCACATATATGAAGCCATACAATAAAAAGCACTACACTGATCTACAGTGTACTACACTAAGCTAAACTTCAAGTTTAAAGGTTTACTAAAGTGCCTTGAAACACGCAGCATTGTTCTATGTTGTGACATAATTTAAACTGAAACAGAAAGACAGGGCAGGATATATCGAGCAGGCCCGCCAGCTTTTTAAGACCTCATTTGCCCCAATGGAAAGCAGATTTGCACTGTCTGAATTGTTCCCTGTCGTCTAGATTGTGCACTACATGCCATTCACCATATAGAAAACATTAACACTGTGAAAAAGTGACCGATCTTAGCCGCAGCTTCAACACCTATTTATAAGTATGGGGGCGGGATGCTTTGGATTCTAGAGAGCATTTGATTGGACAGAAAGTTTGATGAGAAGTTGAAGTGCAGGGTGATGTCATCAAAATCATTGATTCGTATTGGTGGAAATCAGAGACTGTACATTTTGAATGCTTGTATCTTGTAAACGCACATTTTTCATTGTTTTGGAGTACACTAGCTCATAGATAACCTTAAGCCTATCATATTCATACTAAAAGCCAAAAAACTTTCACATATGTCTTATGTCATTGGAACTCTTGGCTCACGCCGGACAAAATGCAAAATTTTCAGGTATTTTGGATTTTTTTAAAAAAACTTATTTTTGCAAACCTAGTCCTAGGTTTTTTGTCCGTTTGGCACCAAACCAGTGCAGAAAGGTTCTCTGGAGAGTTAATATCAATAATTATCAATACAAAGGATCAAATTTTCGACTTGCCCTTGCAAAGCGACACCAAAACGTTCGAAAGGGGCAGGACCACTTTTAGTTAATTGCCTATAGCTCCTGAACAGAATGAGATATCTTCGCCAAATTCAGAACACTTATGTAAGAGCTCAATTTGAGGTCACAGGGCAAAAATCTTATAACCCCACTTGGTGGCATTAAAAGAGGGAGAAAACATAATAATGTCTATACCTATGCAGCCATTTGGGCTATTAACATGAAAATCGCGGTGCACGGGCTTGATCCAAAGTTCCAGAAGATTCTATAAGGATATTTGTGTATCTCAAAAAAAAAAAAAAAAACATGCCCACCATTGGCCGATGAAGTTTAAGCACCCAGGTTAACGGAGGCTGATCTGAATGAAACTTGTGGGCCTGTTTGACTCATGGCTCTATATCTGAAAAATTTGAAAGAAATGAAGGAGGGGCAATTTCACATTTTTCAAGGGCGTAAAAATGATTGTACATTTTGTGATGATTGCTCAGTTTTTCGTACATACATGCAATATTCATATCATAAGGTAGAGCTCCTCATTCTGGACAACTTTGCCTTTAGAACCATTGCTGTCAATCAAATCGTTTGTTAAATCGTTGAGAAGATATAAAAAAAAAAAAACTACTTTTGCGAACTAGTTCTAGCTTTTTCACTCTGCATGGAAAAAAACACTAAAGTACAATTTCTTCGGACTCTCTTCGGACAATTATCAAAAAAATAAATAAATAAAAAATTGTTGAAATTTACGCTTTGGGAAGCTATAACGGGATTGTTTAGAAAAAGGGCCTGTCCAAAGTTACCCCAAATCCTACAAAGCCTAAAGGAAAACTCAAAACTTTATGAAACCTGCTGAGCACATGCGACGGGTGATTCTAAACAAGCATGCAAAGTTTTAAGGAGATTGCACTATGACAGTCATAACCATTTAAAAACATAATATTTCTAGGGTAAATTACCTGGATTTGCTTTTTTAAATCATTGATTTAGGTGGTTACAGGCTTGCTAATTAATGTCTTTTTTCATATGTGCTGAAATGCCTTAAAGCGCTTGAACTAATCGCTATATTAAATGATTTAAAAAAAAATATATTTTAATTATTTAAATTTGGCTGGGTGGTTAATAACACATTTTTCTGTGGTGTGACAAACTCAGAACACACATGTAATATTGCTTTATACAAACTTTAATGGCATGTATTCAAGCAGAATTGGTGAACAAATTATTATCTTGTAATCAAAATTTGGAAAATTTGGTCGTTTTATATAATGGTTTAGGTTTGGTATAATCTCTTCTCAGGTGTTGGGTCATCTAAAAGCTGGAATAATTATTATTACAAATATTTAATAAAAATAAATATAGGATGCTTAGATATGTGTACTCAAAAACAAGAAAAAAAAAAAAAAAAGAAAATCAGGGAGAGTTCTTTTGTCAGACATTTTGAATAAATGTTGACAACTTATAAAGATCTCTCCACAGAGGATTCAAACAAAACATCGAGTTCATTGTTTAAAGATCTAAGCAAATCAAACTAATATTTAACAAACCCATTTAAATCCCTTTAAAGACATGAATAAATATACACATCAAAAGTTATGTTATCGCCAGCAGCCTATTTGCACAGTTATTTGCAGTCCAGTGGGGAGTAATCACTACCCACTGTGTCATAGCAAACATCTCCCGACGTTCCTGCTCGCACAGTTTTTCATCCATATGCACAAATCAATGGCTTACTGTCTGTCTGTATGTGAAGAGCAATCCTTGTGCTATTCTGAAACATGGCATGAATACTTGCTGTCATACATGATTTGCTCTCACGGAGTTACAGACATGTACGTGACTTAGGAAGTGCATTTATTATCTAGTGAGTCTGCTTGCAGCATCGCACCACATGTGGCCTGTTAGGTCAGGCAAGGCGACGTGCTCCACAGAGAGAGGATCAGATCCTGCAGGCTCGGGAAGCATCAAAGCCTCGGCTGGTCGACCCTAGAGTTTCCCTCTGAGCCCCTGAGCCAGAGATAAGACAGACTTCATAACAACAGCAAATCATGAGTCTTGGATAGAGGATAGAGGATGGTGAAAGTACTAAAAATATGCTGGTTTATGAAAACTCAAAGACTTAAGAGCATGAACTGGAGAAGGGGGCAAATGGTTTGATCTTGATGCACTGAGATTCATTTTTTGATTATGGATTATGATAAGGGATGAAATTCTCATTGATTATGGAGAAATTATTTAAATTCTCAAATTTATTTCTAGGTAATTAGAATGTTGCACCCCCCCCCCCCCCCCCAATTTTTTTTTTTTTTTTATTCAAAAAAATGAGCTTTAGAAAAATTATTTTATTCAACTATATAATGTGAGCATATACAGTTGAGGCCAAAAGTTTACATACACCTTGCTGAATCTGCAAAATGTTAATTATTTTACCAAAATAAGAGGCATCATACAAAATGCATGTTATTTTTTATTTTGTACTGACCCAAATAAGGTATTTCACATAAAAGACACTTACATATAGTACACAAAAGAAAACAATAGTTGAATTTATAAAAATGACCCTGTTCAAAAGTTTACATATGCTTGATTCTTAATACTGTGTTGTTACCTAAATGATCCACAGCTGTGTTTTTGTTTGTTTGTTTGTTTGTTTAGTAATAGTTGTTTATGAGTCCCTTGTTTGTCCTGAACAGTTAAACTATTCAATGTTCTTCAGAAAAAAACCTTCAGGTCCAACAAAATCTTTGGTTTTTCAGCATTTTTGTGTATTTGAACCCTTTCCAACAATGACTGTATGATTTTGAGATCCATCTTTTGACTCTGATGACAATTGAGCAACTCATATGCAACTATTTCAGAAGGTTCAAACACTTACTGATGCTCCAGAAGGAAAAACGATGCATTAAGAGCCGGGGGTGTAAACTTTTGAACAGAATGGAGATGTGTACATTTTTCTTAATTTGTCTAAATATCATATTTGTTCATTTAGTACTGCAGTTCAGAAGCTACAGAAGATACTTACATGTTTCCCAGAAGAACAAATAAGTTAAATGTACCCTGATCTTCAAATTCAAAAAGTTTTAATAATTTTCAAAGTTTTCATTCATTTTTTCTCTTAATGAATTGTGTTTGCTTCTAAAGCATCAATGATGATTTGGACCTGTAATAGTTGCATATGAGTCCCTCAATAGTCCTCAGTGTGAAAAGATGGATCTCAAAATCATACGGTCATTGTTGGAAAGGGTTCAAATACACAAAAACGCTGAAAAACCAAAGAATATGTGGGACCTGAATGATTTTTCTGAAAAACAGCAGGCAGTTTAACAGTTCAGGACAAACAAGGGACTCATGAACAACCATCACTAAACCAAAAAAACAAAACAACCATACGTAAACTTTTAAACGGGATCATTTTTATAAATTCAACTATTATTTTCTCTTATGGACTATATGTAAATGTCTTTTATGTGAAATACCTTATTCAGGTCAGTACTAAATTAAAAAAATAAATAAATAAAATAAAATAATAATAATTTTATATATATATATATATATATATATATATATATATATATATATATATAGTGTGTGTGTGTGCGTGTGTAATACATAATGTGTGTGTGTGTGTGTGTGTGTGTGATGCATTTTGTATGATCCCTCTTATTTTTGTACAATGATTAACAATTGTAAACTTTTGACCTCAACTGTATTGTGTTATACTGTAAAATATTTTACACTAATTTGTTAGCGCCATTTATTAAATAAGCTTCCATTTCGTTGAACATATTATTTTTTTTTTTTCTCTGTTATTGTGCCAGCTGTAATTATGGCACAGCCATGCTAATATGCAGCCATATCTCACGACTACTCGTGGAGGTTCCTTTATTTTCAACAAGCCGATTACTCACTAAAAACACCAAAGATCATGTTTTCAGGCCATTTGAAGCTCAATTTTGATTTGACAAAGTGGTGATATGTAAGTATGTCAGTTGTTTACTTACTTTTTATTTGTCTTCCAATATCACCACGACAAGAGAGGTGGGATATATCGTATGAACCAATCACAGCTGATCATAACCGGTCACATCTCATCATATCGCAATGTAGGCATTGTCTCTTCTCACGTGACTTTCCCCTATTTCCCCTTACTGCAAGCTTTAGGGGGCCTGTTAAAACTCTATGGGCTCAGGGGAGGCGAGAAAGACATGGACTCCTATTGTAATTTTAACTGCTGGTGTCACTGTTGGACAGTTTTTCTTCAGAAAAACAAGTGATTTATACACTTTTTTTTCTACTTTTTTTTTCTACTACCCCCCTTGCCTCCTACTTGCTGTGTTTAAAATTGGGGGGGCGGCATGTCATTCAAAATTCAATTAAAATTTCCTTTCTATAACTAGAACCAAAGTAGTCAGAAATCTGCCTCAGTAAGACTGTCTTGAACTGATACCACCCTTGGTGTTTAGGTCGAGGCTTGTGATCTCCTGCTGTTTAATGTCCCCAATTGCCTTGTTTCCTCTCTTCATCTGCAGAACAGGAGAAAAAGCCGGAGGATGGAGGCTTCTTAATAGACACATTGCCCAAAACAACATAAAGATAAAGAAAGATAAAAAGTTGAGGAAAAAGAGGAAACAAAATTGAGACACACCCGATTATCACACTGCCCATACAGAGCCTCACCACACCACATTACATAAGAGCTCAGAATGTCAGAATGTGCTGCTTTGTGCCAGTGGCTAAACAGAAGCAATGCTGATCTGACTACCATGTTATGCACAGGAATAGCCAGAGGTTTGAGTCTATATAATAATTTATGTAATGCCACATCAAACTTACTCAAGAGAAGTGCTGAGTATTTTGCAGCGGAGTTATAGAAGCAGCATTTCGGATTCATCAAAGAACCGTTTTTTCTTTGTGTGAAGAAGATTTTAATAATCTAAAGAACATTTACAAAGAACTTTTTGGTAGCGGAAAGTTTCCATGGACGTTAAAGGTTTTTGATCAAACAGTTGATGGTCAATAATGATCCATTTTAAAATTCATCAATCAGTCCAAACCAGACTAAACATTGGCAGACCAAAACATTCTCCGATCTTTCCAAAGAATGAACGTCTTACATTTCAGATCAAAATGATGAACTTTAAAGGGTTACTCCACCCCAAAATGATTTTTTTTGTCATTAATCACTTACCCCTGTGTCGTTCCAAACCCGTAAAAGCTTCGTTCATCTTCGAAACACAATTTAAGATCTTTTGGATGACTATTTTGATGATGCCTTTCATACTTTTCTGGGTCTTGACAGTGGTATTTACCTGACAGTCAATAGGACAGTCTCAAGCCTCCCGGTTTTCATCCAAAATATCTTAAATTGTGTTCTGAAGACGAACAAAGCTTTTACGGGTTTGGAACGACATGGGGGTAAGTGATTAATGACAAAATTTTCATTTTGGGGTGGAGTAACCCTTTAAGTTAAATTTGAAATGCCTTTTTGCATCCCTTTTGCGATTTCTCAGCTTAAACCCATTCTGCCTACTGTGCAACTCACATTTCTGTTTGCGGAAAAGATTGAAGGCCAAAAATAACTCGAGGACATGTTTTTGCAGCGGCTGGTGCATTTTAACAGCCTCAGCAAAAATATTGCATGTGATTCTGTGTCCTCATGATTGCTAGTCTGCTCAACATCCATTTAAACTGTAAATACCTCTGTCAACTGTCACTAATCAAATAATAAGCTTCTGGGCAGCCCGGTCACTGGATATTACAATGCTAAAGAGTGGTGAAACAGTAAGGCAGCATCACTACAGCTGCGCCTGATATATGTTCTCAAAAGTCATCCATACGCTTCTATCAATTCCACTTCTCAAGCTCTTCAGGCCATTGATATGGGAGTTTTGTACCAGCTTTAGTAGCGGAATGATTTGCAGATGAATGCAGTGCAGTCTGAAGACTGTATACTTCTCTAAAGGTCAGCAGGATTGTGAGAGAATGGGAGCAGCGTCTCTCTGAGAGTCATATCATGCTGTCTGTTCCTCTGGGTAGAGCTTGTCCTTTCAAGCTGATTTAGGAACGGCTTCCCCTGAGTAAATCTTACCTTCATGGTGAGAGAAGAACAAGTACAACAGATTTTGGACCAGCGTGAATAGGAAACTTCAACCGTCTCCTTTCATGTGCAGTCAGAGCGGCAACCTGATTTTGTATGACTCTGAAAATAAATAGCCAGCACAATGGGGCGACAGCTGGGATCGAGAACGCTAAAGTCTAGACAAGCCACTGAATATGCAGCTTTTCTGTCTGCTTGCATGTATGCATGTATAAATATAATTCTGAATGAGATGCACATGCTGGTTTTATGAGAAAGTGGCTGACTGGTCTTTTTGCAGTGCTGTGTAAGTGTTCATGTAAAAATCTGGAGCTAGGGGTGTAGGAATGTACACATTAAAATGCGGACATTTGTGGCCCACAAACTCAGCCCCATGTGCAGAGATTTGTTAAGATACATTTCCTCAGGGAATTCTCGGAGTGTAAAACAGAAAGCCCATTGGTGTTCATTAAGCTTGACAGAGAATAGCTCTGCTTGACACTCCCCGCTGGATTATTAAATTGCAAGTGCAACACTGCAATAAGGAAGAATAGAGTGGCTCCAGTTGCATTTAGCTCTCTTTTGGGGGATTTTTCTTTCCTTAAATTAATAATTGTTTCGGCACCATTTGCTAAGGATCAGTCTTGATGAGCCCTGTGCTTGAACATGGCATAATAAGCACTTCTTGGTTCAGTGTGCCGCCCCTTTACAGCAGGCCTGCTTGTACAGCATTGGCTCTAAGGTATAATGTGAATTATCTGATTCCATAGTAGACTGTAAAAATTCTGTAAAAATTGAAATTTGAAATCTTATTACAAATTAAAATAACTGTTTTCTATTTTAATGATGTAATCTGAATTCAATTCCTGTGATGCAAATCTAAATTTTCAGCATCTATTATGCCAGTCTTCAGTGTCACATGATCCTTTAGAAATCAGTCTAATATGATGATTTTCTGCATAAGAAGCATTTGTTGTTATTATCAATATTAAAAAAAAAAACTGTGCTGCTTCATGTTTTTGTTACCATGATGAACTGCTGTTCAGTTTTCAGTGCCCCATGATACTTCAGAAATTATTCCATGAACATGAACATCAAGGAGATATTAAATAAATAAAAAATGAAGGTAAAAGCAAACTATTATTAAATATTACTAAATAAATAAATAAAACATACATTTTATTTCAAATAAATGCTGTTCTTTTGAATTTTGTATTAATCGAGGAATCCCGATTTCTACAAAAACAGTTTTCAGCATTGATAATGTATAAAGTTAGGGTGACTATCCTGATTTCATAATGGAAAATAAATAATAAATCAATCAATTAAATTAATAAATAAAATAAATTAGATTCTTAGATTAATTTAGGACTCTACCTAGCATAATTTTTGGCCTAAAATGATTGATTAATAAAAAAGACAGTGTAAGGCGCGTAACATGAATTTTGACGTGATTGAACCGAGTTCGATTCCGCCTATTGCCGAACTCTTTCTTCTCCCTTTTCACATCTCATATCACATTGGAAAGCCGTTTTTTTTTTATTTTTTTTTTTTAATAAAAATAAAGGAAATGATTAAAAAGTTGAAAATAAAGTATCGGGTAGGGTCAGGGTTATGGTAGGTGTAGGGTGGTCTTTATTGTCCCAATAAGGCAGCATTCATTTAATAATTTTAAGAAAAATGATCATTTACACTCACTACATTTTTACTGTATGCTGTTTTATAAAGTATTACAATACTGAGGTGCAGATGTTTGCCATTATTTGCAATAAGTAGTATACATAGCAATAAATAAATAAATAAATACAGCTATTTTAAATAGTGTAAATAGAATCTATTGCTGTTTTCACTTAGTTTACATTGCATCTCTAAAAAAATGGTTACAGTGGCAGTACTTTTTTACACTCTAAACAAAAATGGTGCTAAATAGCACTAAAAGTGGTTCATTGGCTTGTAATCATAGGGAAACCACTTTAAGTGCTATAAAGCACCTATCTTTAAAGGTGCTATTCAACACCTTTGTCAAATGGTGCTATGTACAACCATAAGAGGAACCCCAGTCTCCTACTTAGACTTTAGATATGTCATTCCACTCTTATAAGTTTGCTATGAATGGGAATTTACTACAATGGTAAAAGCTGTTTTGAATCACTTTTATGCTTTTCTGAGGTCAAAAAGTCTCATGTGGGGGCCCTGGAATGTTGCCTT
This sequence comes from Cirrhinus mrigala, assembly GCA_036247105.1. Classification (NCBI taxonomy): domain Eukaryota; kingdom Metazoa; phylum Chordata; class Actinopteri; order Cypriniformes; family Cyprinidae; genus Cirrhinus; species Cirrhinus mrigala. The sequence goes on along the minus strand of CM070007.1, from coordinate 23,042,122 downwards.
GAGGGCAAAAAGGTTGAGAACCGCATTATCTTCAGGAAATACACTGTATTTTAATGTAGTTTTTTAGCCTAATCCTTTCCCCAACTAAACTAAGAAAGAGTTGTACCCCTTTTTCACCAAGGCAGTTTGAGTGCTGGTTTAGAAACAGTGTTATAGTCAGACAATGTAAGGCACTTAATATTAACTTCTTGTTTATTTAACTGCTGTATTAAATCAATATCTCATTTACAAACTCGCTTAAAAATCATTAAAAGCTATCACTCATCTTAGTTCATCACAATCTCACAAAGTTCCATTATAATCAACAAAGCTCTCTACCCTGTACAATGAATCTCTTATTTACACTCTCTCTACACTTTGTTTATGAAAGGATTCATGAGTTATGTTTGTGATACATTACTCAATGTTGCAAAACACATAGAAACCTTTGAAGCTCCCCTCAGTGCAAACACAAATATGCTGATCGGGTTGCTCCTAAATATTTTTTCATAGTCGCACGCAGTAGTTTTCAGTCGCAAATGCGACTGAATGGTCGCACTGCAGAGCCTTGAGAGTTGTTTGGGATGTGTCAGCGGCATGTGGCATCAAAGTATTGCGAGAGCAATTCAAAAGCTTAAAAGGTTCCTTTTCCACCAGCAGGAACCGCGTGCTAGTTCAGAGCTAGTGCTATTGCCAGTTCGGAGTTGGTTTGACTGACAAGCCTTCTAAGAATCGGTTTGCTTTTCCACAGGCTAGAGAGCCACCACAGAGCCAGGTCTTATGTCTCTGAATATGCCTCATCTTTTCCAGCAACGAACAGTACAATGCAAATATTCAAGTGTGTGCAGCGCATTTTACAGAGGACTGTTTCCTGAAGCTGGGAGAGTAGCCTACAATGCCTACTGTACACAAAGGGTTAAGCCTATAAAGTGGGGCTATTCCAACATTGCAAAGACAGTCTGGCGCTTCTGACTCACAGCCTGTAAGTACGTTTTTATATTTTAAGAATTTGTAACTGGCTATTCAAACGTGAGTTTTGAGCAGTGTAGAATAGTGCTTGTTTGTTGTTTCTATGATCACAAATGCAGACATGGTGTTATGTTTACACGATGCGACGCAACGCAATGCATAAAAAGTATAATGGGAAATAATGGGTTTTATTGTTTTTGTCTCGTCATGCCAGGAAAACAACATCACAACATGGTCAGGGGCATAACATTTCCATCACATGCTTGAAGTATTCGGCCAATCACAACGCACCAGATAGCTGGCCAATCAGAGCATACCTCGCTTTTCAGAACAATGAGCTTTGTAAAAATCTGAGCATTTCAGAAAGGCGGGGCAGAGAGGAGCAACAATAATGTACAGTATGTGGAAAATAATGTGTTTTTTGAACCTCAAACTGCATAAACACATTGCACTACACCAAATACACAAAATGATGTTCTTTTTAGCAACATCATATGACCACTTTAAACACCCCAAAGAACCGCTGAAGAACTATATTTAGCTTAACAGGTTCTTTATACGGTAGTGGTGCTAAATAGCACCTCAACCACCCCAAAGAACTGCTGAGGAACCAATTTGTGTGTGTGTGTGTAAGGAGTGCCAAGTCAATTGGTAGTTGTTGATATTTCAAATAGACTAACGAGACATACATATTCAGGCTGGTCTGCTCTAGTTTATATGCGATCACAGGGCTTTGATAAACAACATCTATTAGGACTGGTAGTCCAAAATTATGTACATTTGGAGAAATTAGATTTTCAGATGTCCTCATTTGAATATGGAGAACTGCACTTGTTAGCCACCATTCCTCCAGTAGAAACTGCATGTACTGTAAGTGAAAAGCGCTGAAGCAATATGCTGCACTACAGTGTCGCCCTAACTCATTTCTTCACTGTCATGCCTTGTTAGCAGCCTCTGCAAACCCAGCAATGTGCATAATTCATCAATACTCAGTCCAAAGAGGCTCGGACAGCAATTACACCAAGGCATGTGTATGGTCATGAACTTAATTACATCTGCAAAGCACGGAGATCCCTGTCAGTCTATCGTTGTTGGAGCCGAAGGATGTGGCGTGAGTTGCTGTAAAAGTGACATCCACTCTTGCAGAGCCTTGAAAATGTCATTCTCATCCACAGATGTGACTCTGATGCGTCACCATGGCAAAGCCTTTGTTCCAGAATGCAAAATTTCATCAGCACCTTGGAAAGCCAAGGACTTGTTACTCTGGCATAACGAAATGGATCGAAGGATTGAAATTGACATGGTGGTTTATGAATGTAATACATGTTTTTAAATTCTGTTCTCTCACTCATGCACATGCTTTTTCTGCACGACAGACCATACACAGTTTGCAAACATTACAGTCCATTTATAATTACTTTTAGGCTGAAATACATTGACAATGTTGTAATTCATTATGTGCCATTCACAGCTAAACTGAACTGAAGATCATTAAGCAAAATGTAAAAATTATTTTTTATTTGTGCAGTTGTGATTTCTTTTTCTTTTTTTCTTTCTTTCTCTTTCTTTCTTTCTTTCTTTCTTTCTTTCTTTAATAAGTTTATTTCTCTGTTGTGAGACTGCATGAAATTGCACTTCCTGTCATTTTAACACTGCATTTATTTTTAATCTTCAGCAATTTTGTTCTGTTTTGTCAACGCTTTGTCTTTGTTTTCCAGTAAAAATATCTAAATATTAATAAATGAAGATACATTTGTTTGAGAAGCAAATGTACTCAAATTAAGGGGAGACACTGCAGGCAAAAACACTGTTTTTTCATGCACCTGTCATATTTGAGGCTTTTTGGTTTTTCTTAAAGTTTTTTTTTTTTTTTTTTTTTTTTTTTTTCAGACTAGTGGAAAGAAAACATCCAAAATTCACTGCTAAGTGTTGTTGTTGTTTTAGCATCTATTTGTGTCAATAGATTTCAGTTACAATGCATATTTTTAAAGGCTGTTTTCCCAAAATGAGCTTTTTCTTCTACACTGAGCCATAAATCTCCACTTCAGTAACACTTACACACACCAAACTTTGTTTATTCCTGTCTATATCCTGGATCTTTTTACAGAGGGATTTGCTCATATACAATTTTATTCCCCCCAAAATTATTGTTTTCTGTCTAAGTATTTTCTGAATTATGAGTGACAAAATGACATACCCAAAATTCCCTCTGTAAAAACATTTGACTCTAATAGGTTAAAAAAATAAATAAAAATAAAACAGTAATTTTGAAACTATAGCTTCATCCAGTGTTTAGATTTTTGTACCAGAAATGTATGCAGATTAGTGCATATTTCATTAAATAATTTTCATTTGCATATTTAAACATACATTTTAGAAAACTTGTAATACAAATATATATATATATATATATATAAGTTTGCGATTATCAGTGTAATCAATCAATTTTTTACCCTATTCACCTACAATGTCTTGCAAATTATGATGTTAAATCTTATTTTCTGAAAAACTGACTTGTTTTCCCTTTGAATTAAGTTATTTATTTATTTATTTATTTATTTATTTATTTATTTTTACCCCACTGTTATTCATTCATTCATTCATTCATTTATTCATTCATGTTTTAGTATAAACTTACTTAATTTTCATTAAAATAAGAATTAATCTTAATGGTTTCTCATGAAATTTGTCCTGGAAAACAAGACAAAAATTCTATTGTTAAGTACTTTTTTTCTCTCTCTGTCTCTTCAGTGAATTTAAATTCCTACCCAACATTCTGTGGATTAAGGCCAATTCATTTTAGAACTTAGACAATAAAAACAACTTAAATTCAGATTTTTTTTTTTGTTTTCCCAACTCTGGGTCTCAAATGATCAGTTCAACTCTAAAACAGCTTCTGCTGCTGTGGTGGTACATACTGTGTAGTAGTATGCTCAAGGTTGCAGCTGCCAACATGAAGCTTCTTGTCTACGAATCACTCTGGTAAACAGACTAAGTCTTTGTTTGAAGATGCTGTTTGCACAAGCTGATAAGTCAGATTTATGAGGACAGAAGGTAAAGATGGTGGACCAAAACCACAGTAATGTCAGGGGGCACATAAGACAGTTTCACTTCATAAAGCAGATTGTTTTGTAATTGCATTGAAGTGTTAATGCTACACCAAACAAATATGGTTGTTAGTTTATGTAAATTGAGGAGTGCTGGCTGAAGGCTGCATACAAGCTGTAAGAATTAATTTTCAAACTACAGGGTGGCACACTATCAACAGCAATCAAATTCCAATTAGATTTCACTGCAGTATGTACAGTTTAGTTAACCATGGCAGTATTGGAAAATTACAGATTTTCATGAGGGCCAGAATTGCTGTAGAAAATAGAAATTTTAGTTTGTGTCCATGTGTAACAGTAGAACATGGCATTAATAACACCAAGGCAATGGATTTGATAGCTTTAAAGGGACAGTTCATCCAAAAAGTGAAATTTACTCACCCTCAAGCCATCCTAGATGTATATAACTTTCTTCTTTCAGACAAATACAATCAGAGTTTTATAAAAAATCTCCTTGCTCTTCCAAGCTTTATAATGACATCATAAAAAGTAACCCACACAGCTCCGGGGGCCAATAAAGGCCTCCTGAAGTGAATCGATGCATTTGTGTAATAAAAATATGTATATTTACAACTTTATAAACTATGATCTGTAATTTAAAAACTGTAATCTCTAGTCTCTGTCATACGAGGAGACGGTTGCGTTTCAACGGATGATACAGGATGTAGGCGAAAGCGGAAGTGATGAACACGGAAACACAGTGGAAAGAGCAAAACAAAACACTGGTCACGCATTAGAAGTACAAAACGAGGAAAAATGTTGGAGGATTTCGATAAAAGCCAAATGTCACGCATAGTTGTCCAAGCAGATGAAGATGAAGAAGATATAGCAAAAAGTTTTTAATGACACACTCAACAATAACTCCAACAACGGAAGAAGCAAACATACAACCGATGCATTAACGAGAACGAACGAACTGAACTGAAAACACAGGAACTTAAGTACTTAAGCAAATGAGGAAAATAATGATAAACACCTGTGAGATAAAATAAATAACTATGACAACTGATGAGTGAGTGGGAAAACTGAACAAATTAGAACAGGAACTACAAACTAATGAAAATAAAACTAAAAGGACAGGATAACAATCCTTGACACTAAGAGGAGACTGATTATTCCTTCGCTATCAACAAAACATCCTTCATTATTCACCTTTAATACCACTCTCTCATGAACATATTCAAGAGTGAATCTCTAAAAAGCATAACTATTTTATTTTAACACATCTCTGGCAAGCATATCTATAGAATCATAATTGACACAAAACCACAAACCCTGTGTGTTTGTGTGGGTTACAATTTATTTACATTGTAAGGACTGTATATCTCCACAAGGACAGTAAACCTATATTGCGGATATCAGCTGATAGAAAGTTCCCGGAAAGTTCCCAATATAATAGAAAGACAAGGTTGTCTGCGTGTATGCAGACATATATTCTAGTACCGACAGTCACACACAACAAAACATTTATTTGCTTCTGTGATAGAACATGGAAAATATTACTGATAGTTTACAGTGTCAAAGAAATGCATAAAGGAAAGAAAAGAAAGAAAAAAAATATATATAATAGCCAACCTGTTTTTCTATATTCCTCATTATAATAGATGGTCCACCTTCAATTATTTACAGACTTTAACTTTAGATGTTATTGTTATACAATATGTATATAGATAGAAACATAATTTTGCTGTATATTTCTTGTTCGTGTATTTGGTTTTGAGCACAGTTCTAACACAACAGAAATCATCTCTACTAGTTAAATAGAGCCAGAAGAGGTGACTATGTTCCACTTACAGCAGTAAGCCTATGAGCAGCACTGTGGAAAGGACAGACCACTCCAGAAATGGGACCGATATACAGCTTAAAAGGCCATCATTTGAACAATGATTGTCAGGAAAAGTCTAGTCTACTTTCAGCCCCCACTAACAAAATATGAGGACACTTCACTTTGACTAAGAGGCAAAATACAATTTTAAAGTTGAAAAGTGGTACAGTGGATACTTTGTGCGGGGGAAATCATTTTGTGGACATCTCAGAGCACTTAAAGTTACATTTAGACCATGTCACTGAGAAAACAAATAGCGCTGCTGTCTTCTCCTATCCTTCAGAAGATGAGGAGCAGAGGAGCTAGTATTTGACCTGAAATAGATTTTAATTTGTGATTTATGCAACTGCTGCAGGTCTCACAGTATGGACTGTCAGGAAATAGATGATATTAGCCTGGGGGCGTTCGATAACTAATTTAACCCCGGGCGCTAATGCTGAGTCTGACAGATCAATCAAGGAGGTGTTAGATTCTCTGATGCTTATGATTCTCTCTGGCACTGTCAACTTGCTCCATTAAATGGAATTGACAACATTAACAGACTCAATCAAACATCAAAAGTCATAGAAGGTAATCTTTACAGATTATCATGAATTCCGTGCTGGTTATTAAAAAAAAAAAAAACTTAAGCCAGACATGGTTTGGTGGTCTTAGTTGGTTTAGCTCTGGGGTCTCCTAGGATGGCTTGGGTTCTAGGGCCATAATCCTGGGGGGTTTAGCTCCAGTCCTAATCAATAACCCCTGTGCCAATCAAGATCTTCAAGAATACTAAAGAATGTTGAAGCAAAACACTGCAGGACATTGGCCCTCCAGGAGCAGGATTGGACACCCCTGGTCAGGCTGTCCTTTGATTTTGCTAGACGGCCAGTCTGACAAGCTGAAAAATGCCCCAAACCTCTCTAAAACCAGCAAACCAGATCAGTCTGTAAGTCCAGCTAAACCAGCAAACCAACAATATCTTAACTTTTTTTTTTTAGTATTATTATTATTATTTAGCAGGATTTAAGCCATTTTTCTTCATGTTACACAAGATCCCATACGTAAGATACTGACTCATGTCAGTATTATGTAAGATACTACTTTGGAAATGTAATTTTAGGATAAAATGTACATATTTCAGAATGAAATTGTGGAAGTCATGCATTGACTGATGCCAACACGGTCTGCTGCTGCTTGCTTCCTGGAAATTGTGTAATCTGATTGGTCTTATCAGTCAGATAAAAGGCTGTAGTTAGAAATATCTGTGGCACAGTAATGTTTATCAAGTGTCAGTCAAGCATAAGTGTAGACTAAGTGATTTAAAGAGGGAAAAAAAAAGGCAACCAATTTTGGTGGCTAATCCTGCACTTTCTCTTTTTCAGCAGTCTTTTGAGTTTAAAATTGTGATTCCTCCATTACTTATGAAACAGAAGATTGATTGACAAGCCAGCTTTGATTACATTTTTAAGCGCACATAAAGTGCACATCCTTGTTTGTTGAATTCTTTGATTGTATCTGACAATTTAGGTTGGGCTGTAATACGTTTTTGCTGTAATGTCTGTTGTGTGTATGTGCTACAGTATTTATCTCAAACTTTGCTATCATTTTCTCACATTCATATGCTGAAAATGTCAGTTATTACAATCTACAACTACAACTCTATTCTTCTATTAAGTTGTCCTTGCAGGCTGCATGCATACGCAGTGTGCCCAGTGTAGTTTGCTGAAAACATCAGCAGAATGAGTATAACCTAATTTATGAACAAATGACTCTTATTAGCTGCTTCTTTTAATTCAATAAAATAGAGTTTAAATCACTCTGAACTATAAGATATTATTATAACTTGTCACAAGTAAGAAAAAAAAAAATAAATAAAAATGATAAACTTTCTCATATAACACCTTTTCACCTTGCATAGGTTTACACTTTTTTACCTCGCATAGGTTCACCTGGAGCAGGATTGGACAAAAGTAATGCTGAAGTAATCAGGAGGAAAAGAATTCCATTTCCCCCTTCACATAACCTAGGAAAAATTGTAGTTCAAATTATTGTTTTCAGCTAATTCAAAGGTCCTCTGAGAAATCTAATTCTATTTATTAGATAGGAAAGTATGTTATTTTCCACAACACAACTCCACAACTCCTCCATACAGGTCTTCTCCAGATCTTTCAGGTTTTGGGGCTGTCGCTGGGCAACACAGAGTTTCAGCTCCCTCCATAGATTTTCTATTGGGTTCAGGTCTGGAGACTGGCTAGGCCACTCCAGGACCTTGAAATGCTTCTTACGGAGCCACTCCTTAGTTCCCCTGGCTGTGTGTTTGAGGTCATTGTCATGCTGGAAGACGCAGCCACGACCCATCTTCAATGCTCTTACTGAGGGAAGGAGGTTGTTGTTTGGTAGAATGTCAAAATCAAGCGTGGCCGGCAGATCATTTTCTTATCTAGCGCCCAAACTCTGGAACAATTTACCCAACACTGTTCGGGACGCAGACACACTCTGTCAGTTTAAATCTAGATTAAAGACCCATCTCTTTAACCTTGCTTACACATAACACATCAACATATTCCTATAATTCAAATGCGTTAAAGGATTGTTAGGCTGCATTAATTAGGTCAACCAGAACCGGGAACACTTCCCATAACACCCGATGTACTCAGTGCATCGTAAGAAGAATGGCATCTACACTAATATTAGTTTGTTTCTTTCTTATTCCGAGGTCACCTTAACCACCATATCTAGTTCGTATCCAGATCAGATGGTCACTGCAGTCCCCCGGATCCAGCCCGTACCCAGCCCAGATGTGGATCAGCACCTGTAGACGACCTCTACAGCCCTGAATGTCAGCGGAGACCACATAGACTAGATGAGCCCCAGAGATGGATCCCCAGTGAAGACCTCGTCGCCTAGACGGCCGTCGGCACAACACCACGGGAACCAGAACTCCTCTGCGTCTGGCCAGAGGAGAACTGGCCCCCCGACTGAACCTGGTTTCTCCCAAGGTTTTTTTCTCCATTTGTCACCAATGGAGTTTTGGTTCCTTGCCGCTGTTGCCTCTGGCTTGCTTTGTTGGGGACTTAGTTGGGGCTTAGTTGGGGACCACATGACCTTCTCCCATGCCTCCTCTGTATCATCCAGATGGTCTTTGGCAAACTTCAGATGGGCCTGGATATGTGCTGGCTTGAGCAGGGGGACCTTGCGCGCGGTGCAGGATTTTAATCCATGACGGTGTAGTGTGTTACTAATGGTAACCGTTGAGACTGTGGTCCCAGCTCTCTTCAGGTCATTGACCGGGTCCTCCCGTGTAGTTCTAGGCTGATCCCTCACCTTTCTCTTGGTGCCCTGACCCAACATAACAGTTTGTGCTGAATGTAGGCTTATACACTGTCCCATTTTATCCAATCTTTGGCTGTATTCAGACTGTGATTTGTGATTTTCATAAGTGTAAACAACATCTTGTGACCTCACTCTTTATGTAACAGGCATGCAGTGTTGGTTTTCACAAAAAAAAAAAAAAAAAAAAAAAAAAAAGATTTTTCAATAATAATACTACTAATAATAATTGCCCTGTATATGATTCACATTCAGTTCACAGACTACCATTGCTACTGTCACCGCAAGTCACTCCCCCTATGTGGGCTTTAGAAGGCCTAAAGTACTCTAGCTATATCAACACTCCATCGAGAGTAATACCTACTTCTTTTCCAGCATGTTTTTTTCTCGGTGAACACATCTCTTTATATCTTACCATATTGGTGAAAATATGGTTCAATATTGGGAGGGTCACTGTGGAGGAAGCAATGATTGCTGCCCATCAAATGGTCTATATTTCTGTAATTAAATGGTTGTCAATACCTCATATTTCACGGGAGGCACACGACCAACAACTGACCTTGCTCTTGTTCATGCAACAGCTAGCAAGTCATTGCTTTTCTTATCTCAAGTGCAACAAGGTGTTACAGTGGATACGGAAAATAACTCTCTCTTGTACAATTGAACAAATCCATTATTGGTGGGAAACAAACAAATTACATAAAATTGCCATAATGAGATACAAGGATGTTTTTCTGTCTAGAAAAGGGGAGGCTGTTTTCAGTCCTGCTGCGCAGCATGCTGCAATCTGTAAGCGCTGATTCGCAAATCGATTGCAGGGCGCGGATAGCTTTTTGATTAAGAACCTCGATATCTTTCTCTCTCTCTCCATCTCACTGTCTCTCTATCTATTTCTCCTTCTTTCTCTCCATGCTTTTCTTTTTCCTTCAATTTTCTCTTTCTTTCCTCTGTGCCTTCTCTTTCTTTCCACAAACCCTTATTCAATCTACCTTCCTAATCTTTCCCACCCTATCCCATAAGAGGAAGCTGTCCTCAGCAGACAAAGAGTATCACTGCTGTCTGGAGAAACGCATTGGTTTGTGACGTAGGGAATGCACAGAACACGGTGTTACAGATGGGATGCAGGTGGCGTATTGATCGGGCCCAAAAACTCATCAAGTCATTCCAAGAAGCTGTCCCATGGATTCGGTGGCCTGGACATCAGTCTCTCCCTCCTCTGACTGATGAGTCCATCCCATCCTTTTGGAGGCCGAGGATGCAGTCTAACATTCCCTGATGTGTCCTAATCAGACGCTTGTTTTTTTACTTCTGACAGACTGACCCTGAATTGACCCTTCCCTAGGCCCACCTCAAAAACATTACTGAGTAATCCTACTTTAACAGCTGTTGCCATAAAAATTTTCTCAAACAAGCTTTAGCTCTTTTCTAATGTACGTCTGCGAGGGATCTGGGTGTTTTTGGAAAATATATAAAACCTTTAAATGTAGTAAATCTTTAGAAGTGCATGCTGTGAATGAAATGGCCCTCATTTCCAAATGAACGCGTAGAACAGCAGTAGGGCACTACATTTTCTTTAACCTTGTAACTGTCACCATCCCCTCAGTGTGACGCCTAAGCTTACTTAACTATATTACAAATAAATCCTAATCTAATCATGACAAACTATATATCGTTGGAAAGGTCTAAGACTCCTAAATAGGTATTTTATCGCTGTTTTTTGTTACAAATTATGTAGGATCAGTACTAGATTAATTTATGACAAGAGTGCACCTCAAAAATCTACATCATAACTACATTGTTCTGACCTTTGTCACAAAAAGTCTTTTTCTGTTGCCTTTTTCCCTATCACGTTTTAGAAATCATCAGAAATTATAAATCATTTAAAAAGCTAAAAACCTCAAAATTCATCCTTTGAAAGCCATTTTAAAATCAGACATTGCATTACCATGGAAATGGGACTTCAAAATCATATTACAAAATGTATTTGTTCATGAATTATAACAATTTAAGTTTGAATAGTACGCTTTTATGTCTATGTTCAAAAATGAGGGTGATGGTTAAAGGGTTAAGGCAAATTAATGTTAATAATTTAACACCATTTCATTTACTTATCGATTCAGGTCATTGTAATGTCGAAAGTGATTAAAACCATAGTAAATGTGTTGCGAACAGTTCTGTGTTAGGAACAGCTCTGTTTTTCCCTTACACTAATGCTATCATATGTTATTAATTTATCACTTTATTAAAATCCCAAAGGTTTATTTTAGTTTGCAGTTGTGTGTAATGATTGTTCTTTTAATACTGTGAACTCTGTAATGCTTTATTTTCCGTTGTCCTTGTTATACATATGTACTGTAGTAATATAGTTTGTCCTTTGTCTGTGTACTTCGATTCATTTTTTCCTCCAACTTCAAAATCTTCCGACATCATTTTACCTTTTTTTGTAAAGAGCATTTGACTTTCTTTGCACAGCCACTTTGTAAACACTGGGTCTTCAGATTATAAAAAAGTAAGAAAGAGGTGGTTCTTTCAAGAACCTTTGACTGAATGGTTCATTGTGGAACTAAAAATGGTTCTTCTATGGCATTACTGTGAACCTTTTAAAGCACCTTTATTTTTAAGTGTATAAGACCCTTATTCCTCAGGTTGAATCATGCCTTTGAGGCCACACTAAAACTGCAGTTTGGGCCTTCAAACCATTGGCCACCATTGAAGTCCACTATATGAAGACAAACCCTGAAAGGTTTTACTCAAAAACCTTTATTTCTTTGCAACTGAAGGAAGAAAAACATGAACATCTTAGATGACACAAGGGTGAGGAAAATATCAGGATTTTTTTTTATTCTGGAAGTGAACTTCTCCTTTAATAGCTTAAATTTGATGTTTTGTCATTCCTTTCTAATGTTTGCAAATTCATGGACATTTTTAATTGGTGGAGGCTTTAGTAGATTTTTGTTGCTGTTAAACCTGATGCATGAAAACTCAGAATTTATATATATATATTACCCAAGTTAGGGTAATAACAGCAAATTATGTGCAATTACAAACAACTAACACAAAACCAATGTTTAATCTGAACCCTATCGTATCTGCTGTTAATAAACATTATTCAGTACTCAGTTGTATAATTTTAATGTAACAATAACACCTTAAAATAAAGTGTAACATCAAATCTTTGAGAAAAAAAAGGCTTTTTATGATGTAATACTAGAGGGAAATTAACAATCTTACACTGATTGAAAAGAAACATAATGAGGACAATATGAAGAGAGACCACTAAAATCACTAAATGTTCTCTTTAAGCTAAAAACATGTTTTTTTTTGTTTTTGTTTTGTTTTTGAGAGAGAGAGAATTGTGTAACATGATACATATATTTAAATTAAACTAACCATATTTTCCCATTAATCTACTGAGGTTTCCTTTGGATAAACATTGTTTTCATTTTAATTTCTAGAATTAAATATTGGACAAAGGTAATTGTTTGAAAAGACTGGTGAGACACATTATGACAACCATGAGAAAAAAGGACTTGCACAGTCATTGTGCATTCACTGCCACAGAATGCCTTGTCCACAGTTCTGAATCACATATAGTGTGTGTAATATGTACACACACACAGACACACACAAACACCGCCCCAGCAAGCGAGCTTGTCAGACTTAGTTCTATCCCCTCCACACTGTGAGATGGATGGGAAACAGAGTGTGAGTCAGAATGCTGTGTGTTGCACTACAGACCTTCCCCCCAACTTTCTGTCCTTCAAAGGGCAGATTAGAAGATCCATACTGTGCACATTTGGAATCATTCCTGAACCCCTAAGACCTCTGTGTGTAAATCCAAACCCTGGCACTTGTACGGGTCAAGCAGACATCTCTGAGCATGTGTGAACTGACATTGTCACATATTCCTGACTGTTATGATGTTTAATCCATAGGGTTTCGGCAACAGCTGCCCCAAGTGTTGAACCTTTCAGACTGGAATCCCTAAGAAAGGAGGAGGAGGATGGTCCTAGTTAAGATGAAAGGGCAGCTTGTACCTGGAGCAACAAACATGACCAGTCATGTTCATGTGAGGTCAAATATATCACGAGATCAACAACGATGAAAGCCTCACAGTCATTTTAATATCTGCTGTTGCAGATTTAATATATTCTATGTATTCTATCTGGTTTGTCTAGATAACATGGTGGAAGACCAGCTGGGTTCTGATGAGTGAGCATTACTGTACATGTATTCATTGGGATTCTGGGTCAACCAAGGTTGATCAGTGCAAAGATGACAACAGAATTGCATTTAAGTCGGCTCTGACTTGCTTTAATATTTTGCATGGATTAATGCATTTGTCCAGATGTGCATGCATTTATGTTAAAGGTATAGTTCACCCAAAAATAAAAACTACCCCATGATTTACTCACCCTCAAGCCATCCTAGATGTATATGACTTTCTTCTTTCAGACGAATACAATCAGAGTTATATTTAAAGAAATGTCCCGACTCTTCCAAGCTTTTTAATGGCAGTAATTGGCTGGTGAGATTTTGAAGTCCAACAAAGTGCATCCATCCATCATAAAAATTACTTCACACGGCTCCAGGGGTTAATAAAGGCCTTCTAAAGTCGATGCATTTGTGTATAAAAAATATTCATATTTAAAACTTTATAAACCGTAATCTCTAGCTTCCACTAACTGTCATAATTGCATTCTTATGAGAGCGGCGTCCAGCAGATGACACAGGACGTAGACGAACGTAGTGACAAACGTGGAAGTAAAACAAAACACTGATCACAAATTAGAAGTACAAAATGACAATTTTTAAAGAAAGATGTCTGAGGATTTCATTATAAGTAAAGAGGAGACTAGTTTTTCTTTGCTATGAACAAAACTTGGTGCTCGCGAGACTAGCATATTTTTACCAGAGCTTACGCTATGCCTACGTCCCACATCATCTGCTGAAAAGCAACTCTTACGTGAACATGCTTACGATAGGCTTCGAATATAGGCTTCAGAAGGCCTTTATTAACCCCCGGAGCAGTGTAGAGCACAGAGCATCCTGCATTTTTGATGTATAGATATACTTTATTTCACTTCAAAATCTCAACAGCCATTCACTGCCATTATAAAGCTTGTAAGAGTAAGAACATTTTTAATATAACTCCGATTGCATTCATCTAAAAGAAGAAACCTAGGATGGCTTGAGGGTGAGTAAATCATATGGTAATTTTATTTTTGAGTGAACTGTCCCTTTAAGCCTGAGTTTGTATGGTGCAAATATTAGCCAAATTTCAGAGACAAGGGGATGAAATGTTACTTGGACATACGTGGGCAATGCATTTAGTGTACATATGTGATCAAATAAATGTAGCCTGGATGAACATTAAATCTATTCTTTTAAAACAAAAAAAAAAAAAAAAAAAAATCTTTATGACTACTAAACTTGTATCTCAATTTAAAACAAATTGATCTATAACACAAATTAAAAAGAGAACGAGAGACAGAGAGAGAGAGCAAGAGAGTTGGATAGAGAGAAGTAACAGGATTGAGTAAGATGCTTTACCTTGAATTATCTGAAACCATTTTTCCAGCTGGTGTGTCACAGCCTTGAGAACACCTATCACCCTCCGAACAACTTTGTGCTTGACCTGCCACAATTTTTCTAGCTCCTCCTTCACTGCCTGGTACATCTTGCACTTATCTGCCTTGCTGCTTTCATCACTTTCTCTGAAGCTTTCCATTTGGACGTGCATTAGGTGATCCATTTCGTCACCCTGTTTGCTTCTAATCAGTGTATGCTGTTAATGTTGCATTAGGAGCTGGAGGCCTTCTTGCAGTCTGCACCTTCTGTCTTTTTTTTTTTGAGTACTGTTTACTGGTCTGGTGCTGATGATGTATCCATGATGTATTCATATGCTTTGCATTTCATCATTCACTGGCCTTGACACTGTATAAATCCTGTCATCTTCTTTTCAACTTGTATGCAGCTTCTAGATACTGGACTTCAGGTGCAATGCTACGCACATTTCCTACTGCACAGCAGAATTTCTTTTTGTTAATGTTGACTGCTTTCAGTTACTCTTTTGTTCGACTGACTAGGATGACTGACAGGGCGTATGAATTGTTCTTTAGCTCAAACAGTAGAGGTCATAGGTTTGACTCCAAGGGAATGCATGAAGTGATAAAATGTATAGGCCAACCTTGAAGGCAGTGGATTCGCTATATAGTCTTGAGCTTATATCCACTAAAGAGGTGCTATTATGCTTTCTACATTTTCATCCTCCTGCTGTTTTTAGCTTGACGATCTGTAAAGTTACAAAAAGGGAGTTATTCTTTGTATCAGTAAGCACTTTTTCCAACTCCCTCCCAATGAGGTAGTCCTCATTGCTGTGTGACAGTCAGTCGCTGCTGCCTAATCTTACCTGTCGCAAAATTGTCAGTTATTTCTCTTATAATTGTTTAATGCAGTTTAATGGTAAACATGTTGAAGATCAGCTGATCAGTTCATTAAATAATAAGCCATTTTCCCACAAAAGCAGTTTATTCAACATGGTAAAGCCTCACCTTCATTGACATCTGATCAATGAAGGGGGGCTGCTCATTTGAATTTAAAGAGACACACATGAAAACAGCGTGGGCATTTACAGCATGGAATAATAAATGATCTGTGAGTTACTTTGAGCTAAAAGTTCACAGACACATTCTAGGGACACCTGAGACTTATATTACTTGTGAAAAGGGTATAATAGGACCCTTTAATGAAGACTTGTCTGAAGCTTTTCATGTCTATTCAGAGGAGCATTGCCTTGTAGACCCAACACCTCATGTGTTGTCGCCATTGTGATGATCTTGATTTGGCCACTAGAAACATTCTTCCGTAGTGTTTTCCCTTAGTCAGTCTGGGCTGAGTTTAATTTGGTTTGTCTGGTTTATGGGGAATCGAATACCTGCTCTTTCTACCATTATCTGGTGCTCCGAGCCATATGGTATCATTCCCAGTTCTTTTCAAAGCCACTGTTCTTGTGCATTCAAAGCAAAATCAATAGTACTATTCTTGTTATCAAATCATCAGTTTCTTTCTCACTCTCTCTCTTTTTTTTTTTTTTTTTTTCTCTCATCATAAACATTATGTGCCAAAGCTCTTCCAAAGAAGGGCACTTTCTTTGTGCCCAAAATTTTCAATTATATTTTCCTTATACATAATAACATATTCATTGCAATAAAAAATTATGAAAAATCCTGGGTCAGAACCATTACATGTTAACTTACTGCATATAGTAATTATGGTCACACTTTATTTTAAGGTCCTATTCTCGATATTAGTAAACCATTAACTACTACTTTTGTCTCAATAAACTCCTAATTTGCTGCTTATAAAAAGTTAGTAAGGTACAGTAGTTGTTAAGTTTAGGTAGAATTAGGAATATATATATGGTCATGCAGAATATGTGCTTTATAAGCAATAATAAACAGCCAGCATGTTAGTAATAGGTATGCTAATAAGCAACTAATTAATAGTGAGAATTGTTCCCTATACTAAAGTGTTACCATAATTACTAACTTAAACCGGTGTTTAAGCAGATGTTGATATTAATATGGGTTAAATGTTTAACCCAACCTTCTGGGTAGTTTTAGTTAACCGAAATATTGTTTTCAAAATTACGGTCATACTTTATTTAAAATCCAGTTCTCTAAAAAACCATTAACTACTACTTTTACCTCAGTGAACTCCTAATTTGCTGCTTATTAGTAGTTAGTAAGGTAGTTGTTAAGTTTAGGTATTGAGTAGGATTAGGGATGTATAATATGGTCATGCAGAATATGTGCTTTATAAGTACTAATAAATAGCCAATATGTTATGAATAGGCATGCTAATAAGCAACCAGTTAATAGCGAGAATTGTTCCCTGTACTAAAGTGTTACCAAAATTACTATATATCTTGCTTAAAATGAACCCAAAATAGATTGAAAATTAACATTTATTAATATGTTCAATAAATAACAAATTTGCAACTTTTTTTGGGTTCATTTTAAGCCAAGCACAGAATCATTTTTAAACAATAGTTGAGTTAAATAAAACAACTCAGAAGGTTGCCACTGGGTCAAAACAACCAAGTCACTGGATTTGTCCATATTTCACTATTACCTTTGACCTCTACTGAGCATTTTTTTGAGTGTGAAATTCATGGTTAACACTTCAGTATAGGGACTAAATCTTACTGTTAACTATAGTTTTTTATTAGCATGCCTATTATTAACATACTACCTGTTTATTAGTACTTATAAAGCATTTATTATACATGACCATTTTCTACATCCAACAACTACCTTACTAACTATTAATAAGCAGCAAATTAGGAGTTTATTTGGGTTAAGTCATAGTTAATGGTTTATTAATAGTGAGAATTGTACCTTAAAATAAAGTGTGACCAATTTAGGTATTCAAAAGTTAAAAGTTAAAAGTGAATTTGTATTTGCTTTTTTTTTTTTTGGTTGCAGCTGTCTATTACATTTATGAATGCTAGGGAGGGAATATAGTGTGATGATTTACATCAGTTTAATAAAAACATAATAACATTTGAATTTGTTACAGTAAAATAGATTAGCCCATTATTTATTCACCCTCAAGCCATCCTAGGCGTATATGATTTCCTTCTTTCAGACAAATCCAATCTGAGTTATATTAAAAAAAAAAATGTCCTGGCTCTTTCAAGCTTCATCATGGCAATAGACGGGTGTTTCTCTTCAACAGGTCAAAACAAGTCCAATAAAGTGCATCCATCCATAATAAAAAGTGCCTCACATGGCTCCAGAGGGTGATGCATTTTTGTATGAAAAATATCCATATTTAAAATGCAATAAACACTTTAATCTAGCTCACGCTCACTGTTGTACACGGAAGCAGCTCCGGGCAGATGATGTATGAGAAGTGACAAAAGTGGATGCGCAAAGGAGAGACAGAAACAAAACAATGGTCACGAATCAGAAGCACAAAACGAGGATTTGTAAAGAAGAATGTTAGAGCATTTTGATATAAGCCAAGAGGAGACTGGTTTGCTAAAGTAAGACAACTTTGCTTCCTTTGCTTCCTTTGCTTCTGTAAACAAACGTTGATTTTCACAAGACTCATCAGCACTTGCGCAACGCCGACGTCCTACGTCCTAGCTGCTTCCATATACAACAGTAAGAGTGTGAGCTAGATTAAAGTGATTATTGCATTTTGAATATGGATATTTTTCTTACAAAAACACAATGTGTGAGGGTGAGTAAATAATGGGCTAATTTTCATTTTTGGGGTGAACTACCCCTTTAATTCTTTAAAACAATTATATAAAAAGATAAATAAATGAATAAATCTTTATTGCTTTGCACCTTTGGTGACCCTTGGCTTTAAGACATCAGCTGTGTTAAACAGCTACAACATTTTATTTATTTATTTATTGCCATGAAGCACTGGATGAAAACCTATTTTTATGTTCCCATGCAAATGTGTATGCATGCATGTATTAATACCTATGAGCGTATGTGTGACTACCATGTGCAGATGGATGTGTTTTTCCCTAGGAGAACATTTGCCTAAATAATCTTGCATTTAAGATGGCATGCTTATGCTTGTGTGTCTGAGTGTCTTTGTGAGGTATGTGGAGCCAGAATCACCACATCTGTAAGCAGGTCAGTCTTCTGAAGCTCCCCTTGAGAAAACCAGAAAGAGTTCCACACCACCACTAATGATCCAGCACTATTTTCCAAGAAAGTGGAACAGACTCTCCTGACCTTAGAAATGAAAAGCAAATACAAAATCTCAATTACACAAGTGACACACAATCCATTTTTCTTAAATATAATATCAATATCAAGGTTACTACCTAAAATGTTCACCTGCAAGATAATAATTTGTTGGTTGTGACAAAGTAGATGAGTTCAATACTCTGTTAACCATCACATTTGCCAATGAAATTTAATATTGTTGTTGCATATTTGCCTGAAGGCACAAAATTATGCACCCAGGTGAAATGAAAATTGCAAATATTTATGCTTGACTGTGGAAGTGTTCCACGAGAATGTTTTATTTATTTTCATCTGATATGCCTGATTGAATTGTGTCAACAAATTCGCATGAGAGTCGGTGAAGTCAAAATTGTTAAACATGCAAACTCTGATACTCACTCAAATAAGGATGGAGTTACACTCTTTCAGAGTTTTTCTGATATCTTTCAATATCATCTTATAAATGATTAAAAAATGGAAAGGAACGTGTAATGGAGGAATGCAATTATTCATACACCATTAGAAGGAAAGAGGCACTCATGAACACGAACAATATCATCAGTCCATAAATTATTAACGGCTTAGGTCAAACCACATCATCCTTATCCATCAACACGTTCCGTTTTGACATTGATCTTTTTGTCCCCTTTGCCTTCCGTATCTGTTGCTGCTGAAGGACAGCAGCACTCCAGTGCTTATTTTAGCTGCTGCCTGAATATGGAGATCCTTTAGAATTGGACCACTCAATCTGTCCATCAGCCCCTGTGAGACTGGCAGATGTCACAGAGGATTCATATCAAAGATTTTGCATGGAAGTGCAATGTGGAGTGCTTCTGTCTAATGTGGGATGATATAGACCCTGTGGTCAATGTCTGGGCAAGGATCTTCGGTGAGGGAAAGGTCACATCCTCTGTGTGTCATTTTGCACCTCGCATTGCCCTTTTTTAACTCCTTATGTCCATGTGAGTGACTGTGAGGTGATGCAAAGCAAAGCTTGTATGGACCTTTCTCACAATTCCTGGGTTTCTCATAGCGGAAGTTGTCATAGTTGGGTAAAATCAGAGAGCAGTGAATGGGAGAGTACCACAAATATATTTTTTTGCATTCACATTTGCTCAAATAACAAAAGAAAAACTCCACAATAGTTTTTTTCGAATTTCTATCAAAGGAAAAAAACTGAGAGAGACTGATATCGGCTGATATCTAAACTTTGAACCTGTACTTTTATGGTATTATAATAATTAAAATGTTGTTTCCAATAAACCAACTGGTGCTAAATACAATAAAAAAGCATCATTAAAGCTAACTAAAACTAAACTGTATTGAAAACCATGGTGAAAAATTAATCATTTTCAATAACCCTCATGCAGAGAGCTGGAACCTTACATGGGGTGAATAGCAAAGAGGTCAAAGATACATATAACAATGTGAACGTTAATATGGTTGTGACGTTTCATCAAATTACATTCGGCTCAGTCTCATTTTACATGGATGGAATTTTCTTGAAAATTGAACTTGAAAATCAACTTATCAAGACTCATCACTGACTTGTCACATGGTTTTTACAATCTAGTTAAATTGATAAGGAAAACTTGTGGAATTAATGCTCAGAGAAAAAAAAAAAAATCTTGTAGAAATGTAAGGTTAGAGGGAGTTAATAAATGATTATTTATTCATGCATACATCAATATTTAACTGACATATTAATATTAATCCATATTTATCATATAAAGTAGATGTATTGTAGATATCTTGGAATCTCTTACACAGATTATCTGGCACATGCTTCACTTCATCTCTCGCTCAATCATCTTGAAAAAAGAAACCAAAAAAAAAAAAAAAAAAAAAAGCAATAAAGAATACTAAAATATACATAAAAAACGATTTTCCGATATTCAAATATAATATATTACATGAAGTAAAAACATATATGAAATCTATTAGAAATTGGAAAAATTCCATATATTAACATGCATGTATGTTTATGATACATTTTTGGACATATATGTCATGTATATGTATATTCATCCTGGTCATTACATGTTGACATTAAGCAAATATAAACCATCTAAATATAAACATATAGCAGAAATAACATATGTGCAGATACAACTTTTACTATGGGGATTTTATATATGTGACCCTAGTCTTAAGTAGCACGGTATATTTGTAGCAATAACCAAAAATATAGTAGATCAATATAGTAGATCAAATATAGTGGAAAAGTTGTCCTACCTAACCAAAACAATACCCGTTCTTGTCTTAGGACAACTTGATTCATTTTTTTTGATTCACTTCAAATTTTGAGTACTGTATATTGGGTAACGCTTTAGATTACAACCCGCAAAGAACTACGTAATTAAACTGAATTTACGGTGTATGTTTCTGCTATTATAGTGTACCTATAAAGTACGTACATGTAGGTATAAGGGAACAACATGTTGTATTTGGGTAATAAGGGGATAACAAACCAGATATTCAACCTGCAAAAAACTACATAAGTATACTGAATTTACGGTGTACGTTTCTGTAATTATAGTGTACCTATTAGTACGTATGTGTAGGTATATGGGAACAACATGTTACGTTTTGGTAATTGAGAGTAACAACCAAAAATACAACCTGCAAAGAACTGCGTAAATAAACTAAAGTCACGGTGAATGTTTCGTATTTATATTGTACCTACGTGTAAGAATAAGGGAACAATAGGTTACGTTTATCACAGATATACAAATAATTTATAATGGATTAATTTAAAAAACTTAACAGGTACCTGTTCTATTAAATCGTACGTTTGGTGTATCTATACGTAAGCTTTTTTAAATTACTGGGAAATTATACTCTTGTTCCATGTAGTTACAGGGTAATTGTGCCCTCTGCGGGCTGTAAATTAAAGTGGCGACTGTTCCCCTCTTGTTCAACAAAGTTACAGGGTAGATACAATAACAACGCGACGTAAAATGTGGTTCTACAAACTGTACATTTATTTACATTTTACAGACAATAAATGTACAATACTGACATATTTACATCATCTAAACATTTAACGTTTACTTAATATGAAATTATAACATTTCATTCTGTTCTGTGTGATTTCTGTTGCCAGCTCGTTTCCAAGAATAGGTTTACATAATGTTATCATGACTACACGTTAAACCCTTAAAATAAACAATATTTCTGCAATCGTTTAATCATTCATGTAATATTAACTTAGTTTGTCGTGGCGGAACACAAATGCGTTTTCTCTAACATGCTGTGACTAACAATAGAACCATAAAATACAACGAACACGCATCATAATTACAAATTAAACAATTTTATTTGTGTGCTGGAACCCAGATCTTCAGAATCCATACGATTTGCGAGGACCAGAACCAAATTCAAGGCTTTGTCCGGCGATCTTCATCTCCATCTCCAGCAGCGAGTCCAACAGCAACAGCCGTAAACCCGTGCTAAAGTGCATTTTGCGACAGGAAAATCGGACGTTCATTGGCTCTCGCCTGCATTCGTCACAGATTACGACATGCCGTGTTTCTGGTGAGATGTGTTGGACGCGCGGGCGCCTTCGAGGAGTGGATCAAGACAATAATCTGGATAATATTTTCAGCGATTAACAATTAAAATTCTGCTCTCATCCTACTGCAGGTCAAACCTACTGTATTCTGCCAAAAAAAGACTGCAGCTGCAAACGCATCGTTATTTGGATTACTTTTTTGTATGGCTGTTGACATTTTTGCAATAAATAAATGATTGTGATTGCACTTTCCTGTTTTTTATATTTTTATTACTGTTCAGTCATAGTTAACGTTAGGTTTAGAGGTAGAAGTGGGATTAGCGACTATTAAAAATTTTAAAATACACAGATTGTGTGTTTATGTATTGTACCTACCCTGTAACTTCGTTGAACAAGAGGGGAACAGTCGCCACTTTAATTTACAGCCCGCAGAGGGCACACTTACCCTGTAACTACATGGAACAAGAGTATAATTTCCCAGTAATTTTAAAAAGCTTACGTATAGATACACCAAACTTAGGATTTAATAGAACAGGTACCTGTTAGGTTTTTTAAATTAATCCATTATAAATTATTTTTAATTATTTGTAGGATATCTGTTTGCTACCCCGTTATTACCCAAACGTAACATATTGCTCCCTTATACTTACACGTAGGTACAATATAAATACGAAACATACACTGTAACTTCAGTTTACTTGCGCAGTTCTTTGCAGGTTGTATATCTGGTTGTTACCCCCGAATGACCAAAACGTAACATAGCCTATTGTTCCCGTATACCTACACATACGTACTAATAGGTACACTATAATTACAGAAACGTACACCGTAAATTCAGTATATTTATGTAGTTCTTTGCAGGTTCAATATCTGGTTTGTTATCCCCTTATTACCCAAATATAACATATTGTATCCTTATACCTACATGTACGTACTTTATAGGTACACTATAATTGCAGAAACATACACCGTAAATTCAGTTTACTTACGTAGTTCTTTGCGGGTTGTAATCTAAAGCGTTACCGTATATTGTATGGGTCAAAATGACAGACTTTTCTTTTATGCCAAAAATCACTAGGATATTAAGTAAAGATCATGTTCAATGAAGATATTTTGTAAATTGCCTACCGTAAATATATCAAAACTTAATTTTTTATTAGTAATATGCATTGCTAAAAACTACATTTGGACAACTTTGAAGGCGATTTTCTCAATATGATGATCTATAAATCTCAATTTCAAAATATTGTCTAGAGTCTAAAAATGAGATGAGATGATAAAAATGTCTAGAGTTTTTGAGGTATAGCTGATTTAAAAATATGAATTTGGGGCTTCATAATGGGCATTCTGTGGGATGCTATCATGAAGTATGAAACTTTTCTTTAACATAAGTCCACAGTATGCTAAATTTAGTGTTATTCACCATCCTTACCCAATACTTCAATCTCCAGAGATATCCCCATGTTTTTTTTTTTTTTTTTTTCTCTGACAGTTTAGTTAACATTGACACATTATAGAAGAAAAAGAGAAAGCTTTCTCTAATATATATATATATTTATATTTATATATATATATTTCTCTATATATATATATATTTTTTATTTTTTTTTATTTTTTTATCTTTACTTTTTCAGGTCATTTTTATCAGTCATGACCAAACAGAATAGATGTACAGTATGTCAGTATATCTGTAATATTATATGTTTAAATCAATCATCAAAAATTCTTTATGCTTTATAACCCTTGACAAATGTGAATATAATGTGTATACAATATTATGGATACTGAGTTCACAGAAAGTGTGGCTGTGATTAGATCAGTTCAGTTTATCCATTGTAATGTTTTTTTTTTTTTTTTTTTTTTTTTAATCAACAACACTCAGTGTGAGCATAAATTGACACTAAATTGCCAACATTGTCAACCATGTTAATTCCCTTAGCTGTAACACAGTTGACAGGTAACACAGTTGACATTTTAGTCATTTTTGGGCCTTGTGCAAACTGCTGACCTTGGACTAGTTAGTACATGACCTTGATTAACTTATGTTTTTAGATTCTTTCTCTACATATTTATATAACATGTGACACAAGTTCACCAGAACATGTTGATAACACAGTTGACGGTCAATTAATCTACTCTATGTACAGACAATAATATAGATAAATTATTGAAGAGGAGAAGTTATGATTTATCACACTGTCTTCAAATGTCCCTCCAAAAAAGGAAATTACATTACCTGTTGTTGGACATGTGACTTTGGAACAAACCATTGCCGATTTATAGGGGATTTTATAGGGAGTAACACAGTTGACACTGATTTCTCGGACATACACAAAATGGATGATTTAGTGTAAATGCATGAGCAAAATATTTTTTAAAACACTTTCTCATAATTTAATGATTATTTTGGACAAATATTTATAAGAAATATGTACAGAAACATGTATTTTAGAGCTAATCTGAAGAACAAAACCTCCCATTTACCAAATCGGGCAGCACAAAACAGCATATTCCAGTAGGAATATGCCATTTTTTGCAAGATAAAAGTTGTGTATTGTCACACCCATTTGGACTGTTTATTTTGGTTTCTCTCTCTTATGCCCATATTTGGTTCTTGCTGCCCTCATTGTGTCCTGATTAGTTAACTCGTTTCACCTGTGTCCTAATTAGTTCTTTGTATCACCTGTCTTTATCACTGGTCTTGTCTATGTGCACGTGTTTTGCTGCCTTCCTGTTACTTCTTTGTGGATTATATTAAAGACTTTGGATTTGGAAATGGTCCTCGCTGCCTTTGTGGAGTAGGTACCGTGGACTTCTCGGATGTCGACACTAGCCCCGACTCCTGTCCGCAGCACGGAGCGTCAGCCCGAGCCCACTGTAGACGGAGACCCAAAGCCCAGTGCGACCGACGAGTCATCGCTGAGAGGAGCGACAGAGCTGAGGATCGCCCCGGAGCATGAGCCCATCACGTCCGACCAGGTGCGAGAGCCCTGACCTGTCTGCCTGCCTGGATTTCCCACCCACTGTCCCTCTCTTGCCTCATCCACTCATCCCTGCCTCAGCCACGCCACCGCTGTCTCCTGACAGCCTCTTTGCTCACTGGCTGGAGGATCCCTCGTCTCCGCCTCCAGCCTCCGAGTCCTGGACTCCGCCTCGGCGCTCTGACCCAGCGGCTCCGCCCCGGCTCCTGGCTCCCTCGTCTCCACCGTCGGCCCACCGGCTCCACCAGGCCCCCACGTCCCTCTGACTCCACCTTGGTCGATCGTCATTCTGCCATCGCCTCAGGACTACACTCCTCTAGCTGCGCCTCGTTGCTCCGTCCCTCTGGCTCCGTTGGACTCCTCCCTCCATCCAGCTCCGCCTCGGTCGCCTGAGCCTTGGACTCCACCTTTGCCCTCCGGATCCTCTGTGTCGCCTGGACTCGTCAGCTCTCCGTCTCTGCCTCAGGCTCCACCACCACCTGCTCCGCCGCCGTCGGTCGGCCCCCTGGAGTCATCAGCCCTTCCTCCACCATGGCTCCTCCCTCCGTTGGCTTCGCCGTGGGTCGCCATCATGGCTGTGGCCTGAGTCTCGCTGGGCTGCTCCGGCTTCCTTCTGTCTCCACCCTGACTCCTCCCTCCGTCACCACCATGGACTTTGTTTTCTGTCCTCCTCCCGGGAGTCCGTCCTCCACCGGAACCACCAGCAGCAGTACTTTGTTTCCATTCTGTGTCGCCTCCATCCGTTCCTTTGTTTTTGTTTTCTACTACAGCGTGAGGTCGCGCCTTCCAGGAAAGGGGAGTAATGTTACACCCCTTTGTATGTTGGTTTCTCCCTCTTATGCCGATATTTGGTTCTTCCTGGCCTCACTGTGTCCTGATTAGTTAACTCGTTTCACCTGTGTACTAACTAGTTCTTTGTATCACCTGTCTTTATAAGTTGGTTTCAGTTCAGTGTTTGTCATCCGGTCTCATCTATGTGCACATGTTTTGGTGCCTTCCTGTTACTTCTTTTTGGATTATATTAAAGACTTTGGATTTCACCTTTATCCTTTATCCAACATGTTTGTGACGGGTATCTGTTTTTTTTATTTATTTATTTATTTATTTTTTTTGTATTAAATGAATTAGCAATGTCCCCTGATATAAAAGTGATCACTGCTTGAAGTGAAACTTTATTGAAAAATTAGTAAAACTGATAATAGAGACTATGAACATGACATGTACCCCTAATTATAGAATGACTCATATGTTATAAACTGTTATGTTATAAATCTTCATCTACCCAGATAATGTGCATACGGTATGTGAAAATTACACATTGCCTTATATGGCAATATCACTCCTGATATAGGGCAGTATATGTCATATATTTCATTTCCAGTTGCAATTTCAGCCATTCATAAAACAACGTTCACACAGATTGCATTCAAAAGGATATTGTGTATTTAAGCTCTTACCCCAAAATTGAACCTTTCATGGTTGGATTCACACTAACAGCACACTTTTTCACTATGCCACAGCCAAACGTAATATTTAATATCAAATCAATACAAACAGTGCTATATGTCAAGTACAGAGCATAAATTATTAAAGAACAGTCGGCTCAGTCTTACTCTTACTCTCATTCCTTTTGACAGGCGCACTTCAGGTGTAAAAGCTGATATGCTATTCCATACCGCCCATAGCACTTGGCCAGCTCTCAGCAGCCATTGATGCGGGTGTCATGTCCGATACATCACAAGCTTTCCACTAGAGACGTAGCAATTGTTACGTGGCTGCGGGACGCGGCCAGATTAAATGTGTTACTGCGTTTGGGGTCAGCAGGCACTAGACAGATCCCTGCTATTAGACTGGGATGAGAGAGACAGCGAGGCAAAATGAGCTCCATTGACTCAGTTGCAGCACGGGACATGAGAAAATCTCAGAAATGTGAGATGTGGAAAAGTTTCTGTTGCTGGGTTACTTAAATACAACAGTGGTGGAAGAATGGGCTGGAACGTCAAAGAATGGGCTGGAGTCTCAGTACTGACTTCAGAACTAGTAAGAATATCTTATCATTACTAAAATAAATTTTACATCAGATTTATATTAAAAAAAAAAAAAAAAAAGTATTATGTAAAACATGTATGCAATACGGTAGTATGTATCCCCCATAAAGTTTTTACTGGTTGTTGTATTGGCACAATCCCTTTGAAAAGTCTTTTTCAGTCTCAGCCAGAGGCTGGAAAAATTTATTTCCTCAGGCTTTCGCTGGGGAGACAAAACTATAAAGTATCTGGTATATGATTATGTTTTAAAAAGTACTGTTTTGTAACAGATATGAAGAATAGGGAGTAAACAGTGGCAGGGATCTACTCACATTACACTCGCGTGGGCCCTCGGCTGCCATATGAATCCATTTGCTGCCCTGAGGCAACAAGCTTCATCTGTGCCGGGAGTTTGAACGCCTGGAGAAATGAGCGCCCATGGTCTTTGATCTAAGTCTCTCGCGCGTGATTGTATCTTTGCAATCCGAAGCACTTAGGCACGCTCGGTAATTTCCACTACAGCCACAGCACCACAGTGCATCAGCCACTGTTGGTAATTGTACCTTCCAAGCTGCACAAATTACATAACGGATTGCCTTTTTAATCTAAACATCCAATTACAGCTGCGATCAGCAATAATAATATCACAGATTAAAACAAACTAGTTAATAAATGACAATAGAGAGAGCTCTCCAGAAAATGACAGAGCTCCTTGTCATCCTAAAAATTTAATGCTCTACTCATAATATAAAGTCTGGTCTCAGTTAATCTAAAGTTCAGTGACTGTACGTTTGCCAGAAAAAGGGATAATAGCCGCAATATTTCTGTATGTAAAGTGTTTATAATATATATATATATATATTACTTTTACTTATGTAGCCTTTATTTTTATAGCACTTCCACAGAATTAATCTGGGAAAGTAATAGAATTAGTGATGCAAACTTCAAATATGAAGCAAATCCAAAATTTTGCTATAAAGCAGCTGTTGTAAGACAGAAGCGTCATTATTCAGTTCATTCCAGTTCAAATTTTGCTCTCATCCAGTAGTATCAGTGGTGTCAATTCAGTGATATTACTGAATATTATGTGTCTTTTGACCCCAACTAAGCAAGCTGAAGGTAACAATGGCAAGGAACCTAAACTTTGCAAATGACATAAATGGAGGGAAACAATCGTTTTAAGTTGGCTGATAATTAGTACTGGGACATCTCACTACCTGCGTTTACATGGACCCTAATAATCCGATCATAATAGGACTAGAAGCATAATCAGAATGAAAGTCAAATGTAACCATGTCAATCGGTTTGAATTGGCCATATTCGATTCAGATTTCAATCGGATTATAAGGGGTGGTTTATTCCTTTTGTAATCTGAGTGAGAGGACATGTAAACGCTTTTTCAGACTGAAAACCGAAACTGGAAAGCACTGCAGTGCAGTGATGTAGAAATAGCGTAATGACGTGTGACACACGGAACGAGCTGTCCTTCCTGGTGAATAAAGTGTCACAAATGAGTTTATAAAATGGATAGCTGATTGGTTGAGCCACGTTCAGAGCTGTTATAAATTACTCTACAAACATACACCATTGTTTAAGTCTGTGCGTTGCTCAGCAACCACAACTGTTTCTTCTACATTGTTTGGCGGAAGAATAATGTTTGTATTAATAACATTACACTTTATTTGCTCTGTTTTATTTTATAAAACCTTATACGTATATGTAATGACTGTTTTATAAAAGCAATAAGCCCAGTCCGCTTCGCGTTGTGCCTAACAATGTCCCTTAGCTGTTATAAATTCACTGTAAACCACAGCTTCTTGGGGCTTATTGCTTTATTCGGTCATTCTAAAATTCTGCTTTCACTCAGCGTCTGTGAAGTGGAGCAGCACAACATCCCATAAGTCCTTGTAAGATTCTCATCAACAGATGACTGATTTTGGGTGCAGGATGGGGCACTTTTGCTGCTTTCTAGTAAGCAGCACAACACAAAAGTTCATGTGCTGGTCGTCGGCTAATTAGGACCCAAAGTAAATGAATATCAAGTGCGCTTTTTAAAAGAGTATGTGACAACAGCGGGAAACTCTGTATATTAATGCAGTGTGCGCATGTCAAAAGATTAAATCCGATTAGAAGCTTGTGACATATAAAGGTGCATATCAACCCGATCACTTTATTTAGCATTCATGTATACACTACATTCAGATTCATCAATCAGAATGAATTCATTCTGATGGAAGCAAGAAGTATCTATGTAAACATAGCTACTGTTCGTAGACGAGCGCATGTGAGTGGTGCACAGTGGAAACAGACATTGTCTGCAGCAGAAAGACTGTAGAGATAAACAGTCATTTGTGAACATCAAGTGACACCGAATTAGCTTTCCACTGGTCAACGCGGCGCATTTGCATGATCAATATTGCATATTTATTTATTTATTTATTTATTTATTTGTGTGTGTGTGGAATTCCCAATTATGTGGATTCCTATTGAAATTAGTTTGATGGCACCTTCAGACTTTTCTGTCATAGAAAATGTAAAGAGGATGTTGAAAGTCAGACCATTTTCTCACTTCATGAACACTTGGAGCTGGGTTTCTCTCTGTAGGAAGAGAAAAATCAAAAACCTGGACTGGATCTCAAGCTGAGTGATGGGAAAATATCTGCCAGTCCACTCCACTCATACACTGTTCCAGACTGTTTTTCAGTCTGTACATTGCTGGCCAAATATTCAGTGTTTGAAGTTTGGCTTCTTTTAGAACTCCTTCCATTGGCGGAGGAGAAACTGGCCGATTTCTGTTTAAAAAGTAAACTTCTTGATGTGTAATGATCAAGGGCGGCATCATAAGCATATTGCCGTGTTGATATTCAGTACAACAGCACTTGTGTAATATTGCTTAAATCACATCCACTGTATAGTTGTAACCCAAAACAACAACAATCACACTGCTATTATACACCTATTGAAGCTGGTTAAAGGGTGATAGAGTGAATGCGGCAATCTATTGGTTGTAGGCATTGTAAATTTCATTCAGTGCAGTCCAATGGCAACGAGAGAGAGAGAGAGAGAGAGAGAGAGAGAGAGAGAGAGAGAGAGAGAGAGAGAGAGAGAGAGAGAGAGAGAGAGACGCCTGATACAGCATCAGTCTCTCTCCCTTTAATCTCTTTTTTTCCAGTCTGTGCTGCCTCTTTCTATGGAGACAATCAGATTCTCTACAATTTACTGTTCCTCCGCAGTGATTTCAATGAATTACCTTAATCTATGTGGGTCATTTACATCAGATATGTTGCCGCGTCTCTGCTGAACAGTCCCCGGTGTGCCACCTCTCTTTCGGACGGCAGCATCACGTTGGATTTTAACAGGGGCAGAACGGAGTTTGATTTTTTCCCTTGTGTGGCACATACATTTTGACCGTACCTCAGGAAGTCGGGGCGGCAGGACAGAAGCCGTACAATGCAGATACCGCAAAGGTAAGCCACACAAGCAGCCCTGGAAGTGAAAGTATGTCTATTTTGTGCTTAAACAGAGTTGAACTGTTTGCCTGACGCCGCGTACGCGCTTATTTCCAGCTGGTTCCCAGGATTTTTTCCCCCTCTCTCTCTCTCTTTCTCGCTCTCTGAATGCTTCATCCATCCGGACGAACGATGCAACGATTTTGCAACGAGTGTTTAATTCGCGCCGGCTACTCGCGCTGATTTGCATGAAAAAGGCTGACCGTACAAACTGTTTCAGTAGTTTTTGGGCAATTTAATTTGCGTGGATATTTTTTCGTCATCGAAATTATTATTAGGATCAATAAAACCCTTATTCTACTCTCCACCATTAGTGTCATCTACATTTAAAGATGAAGCTCAAGTACACAGCATGAAAGAGTCTTTTATATGAGTCATAAATACATGTACGCACTTCGACTCTCAGCAGATGAGTGCAAATATTTTTTAGCAGGGGGCTCGCGTGGCATAAGTGTTTCGGTATATCACTACTTACCTGTGGCTAACCAAACCTCGGTACAGTGAGGTGTTGATTGATATACGATTGTTTTCTTCCTCGTACGTTTATAGCGGTTCACATTCATACGCGTGTTAATCACTCGGCTTAAAAATGTGGTGGCGATAAATCTTTCGAGATTTCGTTTCTCGAGAGCCATAATGTTGGGCCAGGATTTGAGAGAAATGCAAGGTTATTATTTAGAACATAGTGCATTTGCGATAAAATACAGTATCATTCTGTGATGGGACACTTAGAAGGTGCGCTCAAACTGAGGAAGACTTAGCGATATGGCGTGTTTTGTTACTTAACTTTCGCCTGGCTTTGCTATGGTTACTGACGAAGTACATTCTCCTCAAAAGATGCGGTGAGTCCAGACTTTCATCACAGGGACCACTGTTTCAACCCAAGCTGTCCCGCTTATACAGCGGTGAACCACAAGGTGGTACTGTGGACATCTCCTGCATACGTGCGTGTTTTTGGGATGGAGTGAGGAGGGGAAATTGGGCCGCCTCTCGAACATTCGCACTGTACAGCATTTTAACCTTCACTTCTGTCAGAATGCGCGGCAACTGCGTGACATTAGTGTCGTTTTAAATGGTGAATTATGGTTCATAATTCACGTAAATTGAAAAATGTCAACAAGTTCAGTATTTCTATAAGGTAGATCGATAAAAACATTGATTAGTACTTTTAAAGTAGGAATTGAATTAGAAAAAAATAAATAAATAAATAAATAAATAAATAAATAAATAAATAAATACATACATAAAATAGTGATAAAGTGTGCTCTTTGGGTAAGTGTGTAATACTAATACTTAATCCACCATGCTGGCATTGTTCTTTAACCAATATATTCTTTGACCTGTAACTCGCCAACAAAATTTAGAAAATAATTCCATTGTGTGCTGTAAGCTTTTTGGTATCTTTAGTAGGCCTGTGTATATTAAAAAAAAAAAAAAAAAGTTGTTTCTCCCATTTTCGCAGCTCCTTAGCTCCTGTGGTACTACTGGATAGCAGACCTAGTATTGTACATCATCTTGGTATCTTGGTATTGCTTTCCTACTGTTTGATGAATATTTGTAATATCTAACTCATTGATGTACTGCTTGTTGCATAATATATAGTGCAAAGCATGCATATTTTGACACAAGGGTGTGTTCAAACAAATTTTGTAAATCTTGAATACAGGTTTTGGTGGCATAATGGAGTGTATATAAAATTAGGCATAGATGGATCATGAGCTTGAGAATGTTTACTTGGATAGACAATAAGAAATAACAGTTCACTATTTCTTACTTCTGATCACTGTTGTTTTAAATAAGTCACATACCAAAAGAGCTATAGTAAATGTGATGGAGCTACTTAAGCTTGTAATCACAAAAAATGTATGTAGTTAAAATAGGCATAGTGCTTTTATAAGCAAAATAAGTCTGGTCTTAGTATTAAGTATTTCTCTTGTGTTCTCTCTCACTAACTCATAGGATCAGTGGTTGGCTGTTGGTGTCACCTTTGAATAAATTTTCACTCTCTCTCTTTGCTTTTTGGGGTTCGTGTCCACACTTGGTCAACTGACAGAAAGATAGAAGGAGAGAATACAGCTTGAGAAAACAAATTCCAGCTGACTTGCCAGCCCAGACACCATGCTGAATAAGTCATAGCAGGTGCATTTGCGGTGGAATCGTACCACGTTTATCCGAAGTTCACCCAAAGGTCACAGCAGATTCTATGCTTTATTCCATGGTCTTTTGTCTATCACTAGGACCGAATCAATACTGTCTCCTTTAAGTCATGAGTCACTCTTTGAGCAGTGCAATTGTTAGAGCCTCCTTCAAGCAGATCATTTATTATAATTAAAATTCAGAGAGAGACCCGGTACCTTCATTGAGATTCGTGTGAGTTATCTTCGGTGATCACACAGGCAGCGAATGCTATTTTCTCTCCTTTTATTCTCTTTGGTCTCATTTCTCCCTTCTTTTTATTTGTCATACTCACTCATGTATCGAGGGTGCATTTAAGGGAAGTGTCTGATACATTTACAATAGAAATTCCACCCAGTCACCTTTATCTAAATGTAACTGAGAGAAACTCACATTCACTCATCTTAATTTACTCGTTTAATACTAGAAAATAGCATGTTTTATACTTAATTCATTTATAAGAAGATTTAATTTTATTTTATTCAATATCAGACAATCAGTGGAAAAGTCAGTGGGGTCCAATGTTGTTTTCTCTTATTGTGTGGACAAAAAAAAAAAAAAAATAAAATAAAAAATAAAAAATCAGAAAAACGCGCTATCTATCTATTTGGGCTGGTAGCCAGTATGGACAGCTTAATTCTGTGTTCTTCTTTGTTGTAATATGGTATTTTGGCAGAAAGTGCCTTCATATACTGAGCCTCTTGAATGTAAGCATTGCTTGAGGATGTAGCTATATTGGCGTAAAGTTATTGAATAAATCCCTCTTGGCTTGTCTGGACATCAGACGAGAGTGCATGCAAACTGGTGGATGCTACATAGCTTTTTGTCTGCGTTGGAAATTAAATTGCTGGCCAGACATTCAGGCCCATCTGCTTCGGAGGACAAACATGTACGTGAAAGATTTTCTGAAATGCCCATCTCAATGTCATGATGTATAATGATAAACAGCAAAGGGAGAAGAAATGAAAGCTTAGGATTTAAAAATCAGCAGGCCTACCTCTTAGACCAACACGGGCCTGTTGATGGATCATGCTGTTTTAATTGTTAATCGTTTATCAAGTCTATTACAATCTGATTCATTTTAAAAGAACAAGTTTTCTCACTTTCTTTTGGGTATCTCTTTATAATGAAGCCATTGCTGTGTGCACAGCACATGTCTTGATATCTGAGCTAAATGATGGTTTTAATTTTAAAAAAAGGGTGGACTTAAAACCCCAGGGTGTTACAGAATGGGTCTTTCTGAGACCACCAATAAAGATCTTTTAAAGCATGTCGTGTACTGGGACTCAAGCCTTATTAAAGTCGTACTCCTTCATTAAATGCTGCCTTGGAGGAATAACACCTTCCAAATGCTCTAAACTCCCACTAAATATTTATCACAATAATATTTTACAGTCATTTACAGTATCTGGGGATGTTCTCTGCATTGTACAAAGGAGATAATGCCTCCGTGTTGTTTGTTTTCTTGTGGTTTCTTGTTTTCTCTTGTGACTGACAGTGCTTAAAACATCCTGCCGTTGTAAAGCATTTTGTTATGAAGTGGAAAAGTGAAGATAACTCTAATCCTTTTGCAATTTAGCATTGCTCAACACCAATTTAAGTTAATGTGACTGTCTCAATGAGTCTATTATATCATCACTGCTTTGTTCGCACAATTAACTTTCCATGGGTTATACTATCTACCATCTGATCTCTGCTGAAATTGCTTTGTGATATGAGGAAATGAAAAAGTTATATCAATCAATCTTAGATTCTTGAAGAATTATTTAGACGGGCTTTGAAAATGACAGCGTCGATACCGCTGGGCGTGACATCTGTTAAAAACACCATATTTTAAAGATGTTGGCAGAATGATGCCCTTTTATGACTTAGATTGCTCTGTAAATAAGAGGTACTGATTCGAGAACAGTCTCATAGGAAGCTTCGCTTCGCTTTCACTGACAGAGCTATTAATGGAGGGATCAGAGCGAACCAAAGAGTTCATCACTTGTAGATTTACTCAGGACTCAAGTCATTAAAGTTTCCCTCCAGAGGCTCCAGCGAGCCTAGTTCAGTAATTTGAAGCAAATGTGCACGAGCAATCCATGTGATGATCTTGAACTGTATATGAAGTTAAACAAATCAGAGCTACAGTTTGTGTTGTTGAAGTTCAAGAGTGTCAAAAACACCAACTGATTAGGATCTTCTCGATTCTTGTTTTCACACCCACTCTCTTCCTCCTCTTTCTTGTATGTGGATGAAATGCATAGAGCATTCATTATTCAAATTCACACGCAGGGTAGCATTTCTTGCGCATAATCTGCTTTCAGCTTTGTGTGCTTCTTCTGTTTGTTCATTCAGGTGGAAAGATTATCATTTGTTCAGACAATAAATGTGATGCAGACATACCATTTTACAATTCACATATATTTAAATCAGAGACAAATTTGTATTCATGTCTACTCCAGTTTATATCTCTAAGGAAATTTCTTTTGAATGCAGTTGATTTATTCCAGAGGATCTTGCTGGAAAGATTCCTGGAAAAACCATGACCTTTAGCATTTTCAAGTCAAGAGGAGTGTCAAACCAATGTTTTTCGTGTCATTCATTCTGTTGCAATTACACAGAAGGTTTCTTATTGCTAAATTCACAAATTTGTACTTGAACAACAGACCAGAGTCAAAGGATAATGGATAAATGTTTGGATTCGTGTAGATGACTCAGCCAGACGATGATGAATTTCACTCTCTGATTGTGCTCATTTTCTTAAAGAAGTAGTCCACTTCCAGAACAAAAATGTACAGATAATGTACTCACCCCCTTGTCATCCAAGATGTTCATGTCTTTCTTTCTTCAGTCGTAAATGAATTATGTTTTTTGAGAAAAAAAAAACATTTCAGGATTCCTCTCCATATAGTGGACTTCTATGGGGCCCCTGAGTTTGAACTTCCAAAATGCTGTTTAAATGCAGCTTCGAAGGGCTCTAAACGATCCCAACCGAGGAAGAAGGGTCTTATCTAGTGAAACAATTGGTTATTTTCTAAAAAATACAATTGACATACCATTTAACCTCAAACACTTGTCTTGTCTATGTCGAGAAACTCCTATCTTGTTTTCTCCTCAGACCTAGACAAGACAATTTTTTTTTTCGAAAATAACCAGTCGTTTTGCTAGATAAGACTCTTATTTCTTGGCTGGGATTGTTTAGAGCTCTTTGAAGCTGC
This sequence comes from Cirrhinus mrigala, assembly GCA_036247105.1. NCBI lineage: Eukaryota > Metazoa > Chordata > Actinopteri > Cypriniformes > Cyprinidae > Cirrhinus > Cirrhinus mrigala. Next base: position 23,005,766 of record CM070007.1, on the reverse strand, counting down.
ATTTATAATGCATTTTGGAAGTTCAAACTCAGTGGCACCATAGAAGTCCATTATATGGAGAGGAATCCTGAAATGTTTTCCTCAAAAAAACATAATTTCTTTACGACTGAAGAAACAAAGACATGAACAAGGGGGTGAGTACATTATCTGTAAATATTTGTTCTGGAAGTGAACTACTTTAACATCTCATGCTTTTGCTGAGGATGACTGTGAAGAGTATTCATGTAGCTTAAATAGTTAGCAATACAAAACTCATGGAAGGTCTTGATAAAATGTTTACCTTGAATGCATTGTAAGCTGCTTTGGATAAAAGTGTCTGAAAGAAAATGTGAAGAATGTTGGAACATCACAATGATAATGAAAAGCTTCCATTATAGGACCAAGACATCAAAACACTTCAGATCTTAGATTGGCCATTTCTACACTAAGCGATGAAAAAGAGAGGAGAGAATGTATAAATCGAACTCAATTGTTGCTCTAAAAGATAACTGCTTTAATCATAGATAGACAGTTTCCAAACAAATAGATCAATATGTTCTAAGCAGCCTTATTTAGTTCAACTAACCTCATAAATGGATACACTATACAATATTTTGTGTATACGCTACAATGCTACGCACGCAGTTATTTGAACCTATCAATTTACCAGACCACTTGCTGTATAAATTGTGGCCCAGTCAATGGAAACATGGAGTCGTATTTCAAAATAGCTATTGTTTGAATCTAGAGTATAATGACGTCTGAGTGTTAGCATTTATTTGCTATTTGTGTCTATTATTGTATGTTTTCTCTGGCAGTGCAAGGTTACCTTGGTGCCTTTGATGCTTAACGCAAAGCTTGAAAAATAATGAAGGAATTCAATTCATCTGTTTTTGTTTATGACAATGAATGAGAATTTATGGGCTGTTCTTTCTTTTCCACAGGCAAACCAATAAAGGAGGTATTGACGGGAGGGAGTAGTTATACCAGAGGACAGCTCAGAGGGAAAGAGCTGCGTTTTGTTTCTCGTCAAAAGGATAGCAGTTAAAGAACGTCAAAAATACAACTAAGATCCAGAATCGCCCTCATGGCATGGGGGAATGACATGATCGCTGATCTGATTGGTGGGCGTGCTGTCAATCATCTGTCTATTGCAGCCTGAAGGCGGGGTTTCACCTTGGCTGTGGAAAAAGTGGAGGACTGTGAATTCAACCAACTCTGCCAACCGCAGCTGGAGGACCATGTCACGGCTCAGAGGAACCCCATGGATACCACTCACCATGGTTCGTCCACTGGCTACCCTACGCCTTTTTACCTGGATTGTGCTTGCGGCCGCTTGGCTAGCTGTTACATGGGCCCAGCAGCACCCTATTGTCACGACAAACTACGGCAAGCTAAGAGGCTTAAAAACGGCTCTGCCCAATGAGATTTTAGGGCCTGTGGAACAGTATCTGGGGATTCCCTATGCCCTCCCGCCCACGGGGGAAAGAAGGTTTCAGCCTCCAGAGCCCCCCATGTCGTGGCCAGGGATTCGAAATGCCACACAGTTTGCTCCAGTTTGTCCTCAGTTTCTGGAAGATCGGTTTTTACTCAATGATATGTTACCAGTATGGTTCACCGCCAACTTGGATACCGTTGTAACCTACGTACAAGATCAAAGCGAAGACTGCCTGTACTTAAACATTTATGTTCCCACGGAGGATGGTATGTCATTTCCTTTATCACAAAAATAATGATAATTTGATGTATATCTTTAATGTTTTCTTCTCGACAAGTTTCATCATTGTTTGTTTGCTGATTTGGTTCATGTAATTTGTTTTAGCAGCATAGTTTGCTTAGTTTGCATCATCACAACTTTGTCTTTGAATATTTTCCAAGTTCAGCAAATTGAGAATTCCTGAATGGCTTTTTATGAGCCTGCAATTCTTGGCTACTGTATGTCTTACAGTATTTTATATATCTTACTTTTGTTTTTTTTGTTTTTTTTGTTTTTTTTTTTCAAGTTGCTGTTATTTAAAGGATTAGTTTGCTTCTAGAATACAAATTTCCTGATGATTTACTCACCCTCATTTCATCCAAGATCAAGGTCTTTCTTTCTTCAGTCACAAAGATTAAGATTAAGGTTTTTGAGGAAAAAATTCTATTATTTTTCTCCATATAGTGGACTTCAATGGGGATCAACAGGTTGAAGGTCCAAACTGCAGTTTCAGTGCAGCTTCAAATGGCTCTACACAATCTCAGCCGAGGAATAAGGGTCTTATCTAGTGAAACGATCAGTCATTTAAAAAAATAAAATAAAATAAAATAAATAAATAAAAATATATATACTTTTTAACCACAAATGCTTGTCTGCGATGCACATGTACAACTCCCTGTATTACGTAATCATTTTGGGAAGGTCATGCATGGATAGTTCTTCATCTGTGTACTTTGGTTCAAAAATGTAGGGTAGGGTGAAAAAAGAAGGAATCTCATTTTCTTCTCCAACTTCAAAATCATCCAACATTGTTATTTTGCCTTTTTTTGGAAAGGACATTTGACTTTCTTTGACTTTCCTCTGTACCTCCACTTACATCACGTGTGACCTTTCAAATGCGTGAATCTATTTTCTTCAGAAAATTACTAATAATTTCACTAGATAAGACCCTTATTCTTCAGCTGGGATCATGTAGAGCCCTTTGACGCTGCGTTGAAACTGCAGTTTAGACATTCATCCCGTTGGACACCGCTGAAGTCCACTATATAGAGAAAAATCCTGGACTGTTTTCCTCAAAAACCTTAATTCCCTTTCGACTGAAGAAAGAAAGACATGAACATCCTGGTAGACATGGGAGTAAATAATCAGTAAATTTTTATTCTGGAAGTGAACTAATCTTTTAAGTGTAAATAGGGTGGCCATACGTGCCATTTTTACGTGACACGTCCTGGCCAGGATTTCTATTTTTGGCTTTGTTACCTGTTTTCATACTTTCTGAAGATAATGATCGAAAAGTAGTTTGACCATTAGCATGCAGGCATTGTGCATAATTAACCTATCCTTATATCCTTACCTATCGTTGTATGACATCAAAGTGCTGTGAGAGCGATTCGAAAGCACATGGAGCCGTCTGCTCTCTATAGCTCTCACGGATGTCATACAACAAACAGTCTGTGCAGCGCAAACAGCCAAATTCTGGATATTTTAGGCAATATAGTGTCCCATAAAAATGCCATGTATGGTGTGAATAACAATAACAATTAACAGATAGCACTCAGCTGTTTGAGAGTGTATAGTCTTGAATTGCATAATAGTGTGCTAAATTTAGCTTGGACACTGGACTGAAAGATTAAGGAAGAGAGATTAACTTGCAAATGAAAATCTCTTAAACAATAGAGCAGCCATGTCTGCATCTTCAAATTATTGTTGTCTTATTATTGTGACTTCATGATGATGAAACATTTTGATTAGTCAGCCATTTGAGAAGAACTTGGAAAGTTATGAATCTTGCTGCTTAGTACATAGTGCTTTGTTATAGCAGTATTTATTTCAGTCTGAAACCTAAAATCTATAACCTTCTTTTTTTGACCTGAAATCAAAGAAAGTTATTGTATTTCTCTGAATTCATGACTGTAAATTTCAGTATGTGTCAGAATATTGTGACAGCCCACAGATTTGCTTAAAAAAGTCCCTTCTGTGATGCTGAAATTCAATCCTCTTTTGTGCCGTACTGAAGACGGTCATCCCCTGTTAGCTTTCAAACACTAACCGCCTATCATGCTTCAGCTCTTCAAATTGCCCTTTTCAAAATCCTGTGTAATATGGGACCATCCTGGCATTTTTGACTCGGAGAGGGACTTGCTCTGCAGTTGTGCCACTGCTGAAACAGGATGACAGCTATAAAAAAGCCCTTTAGTTCAAAGACCATATCGAAAGAAAAAGCATGATGTTCAAGGCTAGAATGGAAAACCGGGATCACCACTTCCTGATCTGTAGAAAACAGGTTAGAGACACATAAATTCTCTTTGTGTTTCAGCTGCCCGCTTCTTTTGTTAGCTAGACGCACAAAAGAGACTGCAGTCTGTTAGTGACGGAGTCAGCTTTATCTCTCGGTGCAGTTACGAGTGAAGGCTGTGGAGGTGGCATCCTGTTTTGTTGTGAATTAATCACAATGAATGCTTCAGCCTGAAGGGACGGTCTGGGTGAAGAAACAATGCAGGCTCCCTTCCACTCTTTAATTGGGAAAGCCAACCAATTTAATTTTTACTGGACTATTCAAAAAAACCTATTCAGAGAAACAGAAAGACATTGAAAAGAGGCAGTCACGACAAATCAGCACTTGTTACCCTCATTGTCTATCTCAATGGGTGGACTTCTTTAACCTAACATCTCAAATCCAGTCTTGTTTTAAAGATAATTGAGATCTACTTGTAGAGTGCAAACGGGGAACTGACACCTATGGTCTTGTACTGTAATTAATCCCACTCACTGCTCTTCCACAGCCTATAAGCCTATACAATTATATAAGTGGCTTTGACTAATTGTCACACTTTTCTTTTTAGCAAATACTTACATACAGTGGTATGGCAAAATATGTCAATATATCAATACGTTTTACAGTAACTAAGTACATACTTATTCAATATAAACACAGCAAATTTTGGTGAACCAAATTTGAGTTTATGTAATTGTATTTATGTATGTATTTATTTAAATCACACAGGCTTTTTACCTATTCTGTGGCATAACAATTTGAGAAAAGGTTAAATATGAAATTATTCTGAGATTTATCATTGTATTTCTTAGCCGTTGTATGTCTTTTTTTGATGAGAGTAGCACTTGAGGCTGACATGGTACTCGAAAATGTGCTCTTCAGCATAGTTTTATAATGTTCCAAATAACTTTAATGGAAGCAACAAAATCTGACCTTTTGTACCAAGAAGTTCACATATTGTCAAATGTGTTTATTTGATAAGTGACCTAGAAAAAAGAACAGCCAAACATCTATTTCTTAAAGTCATACAATTTTTTTCTTTCTTGAAATCTTAAAACTTTTTCACCTTGAAGTTGTATTTTGTATCCTAGACTTTCAATGTCATCTCAAACTTCTTCGCGCCACTAAATATACCTCAGAATACATCTCAGAAACTGCCGATCTCCTGGGATTGTCAGACACAACAGTCTGTAGAGTTGGAGGGAAAAAAAAAAAAAAAACATCAAATGAGCAGCAGTTGCTTGTGAAATTGCTTTGTTAATGAGAGGGTTTGGAAGAGAATGGCTAGAATGGTTCAAGCTGTCAGGAAGGTGGCAATAACTAAAATAACAATGTATTACCACAGTGCTATCCCACAAACCACCTCTAAATGCACACCTTGAACATTTAAGTGGCTGGCTAGACCAGCAAGCAAACAGCAGATTCCTCAGGAAGCTAAGAACAGGAGGCCGAGGCTACACTGGGCATATGTTTGCCAAACTGGACATTAGACAATTGGAAAAACATGCTTTGTCTTGTGAATCATGATTTCAGATGCAATACAGATGGTAGGGTCAGAATTTGGTGTTAACCACATGAATTTGTGGATGCATCCTGCATTTTTTTTTTAATGGATCGGGCTACTGCTGGTGCTGCTGGTGGTAAAATTAGGCCATTTGAGCATCATTAAAATTCCACATCCAACCTGCTGTGATTTGCATCCTTGCTGACCGTGTGCATATATTTACGGACACAGTCTACCCATTTTCTAGTAGTTAATTTCAGCATGATAATATGCCATGTCATTGAGTTTAGTACAATGGTCTCCTGGGAATGGCATGAATGTGCAGCCAGTGTGAGTTTGTGATATTCTCATGTCGGTATGGACCAGAATCTCCAAGGAATGTATCTGGTACCTTGCTGAATCCATTCAGTGAAGAATTCAAGCTGGTTGAATTAGTTTAGAATTTAAAACATGAATAATATTACATTTGGTAGCATGGTTCTTGTAAGGTGAATCTTTGCGGTACCTCATACAATCACGTATGATCTTCTCTCATATTGCGTCCTGCTGTGGCTTTTAATTTGTTGCTGTCAATCATCTATGAATAATTGGCCATTTCTTGTGGTTAATGTGTTTTGTGTGAAACCTTTATTTGAGCTGTGGGGATAGTATCGACTGCTGGGTAATGAGATGTCCTTTGAAGCTCAGCCCCAAAAAAGTGTTCAAAGCTAGTGTAACTTAGTTCCTCATATTCTTCAGGTTGAATTATTAATGAATATAATGTAATGAGCTCCTGAACTAAGGGATTAATAAATGTGCTTCGTACATGCTAAAAATACTGATTCAACCTGTGCTGAGGAGAAAAAGAAAAAGTGCATTCATAAACTATAAGGTGACTAGATTTTTAAGTGTCAAACCCAGCACACAGGGGTGGGTATCCCTGTGAATTTTTATTTATTTATTTTTATTTTTTTATTTTATTTTATTTTATTTTATTTTTTTGTTTTGTGGCATATCACAACCATATTAGTGTCAACACCTGTCTTTATTCATTTTCTTTTTTTTTTTTCTTTCTTTAAATAAAATTATTATTTATTATTATTATTGTACTCTGAAAGGTTGCTGTGTTAAATTTAAAGCAACTAAATCCCTCTCCAACAAATTATGCAAAAGTAAAATTAGCATTTTATTAAAATCAAAGACAAATAACAAAGGCAAAATATCAACGACAAAAGAAATATCTAATGTATATTATTATCATAGATTGTGACATTTACATGTAAAATAAAATTAGCAATCATATAAACATTTTCACTGCCTTTCCTTTTTTCACCATTTGAAACATTCTCCTGGCACTGGTACGTGCACTGGTACATTATTCAGGAAAATCTTGAATAGCACTAAATTTCCTTCTATGAAATTAAACAAAAATAAGATTTCCAGTTATGAAATGGGAAAAGTCTTGTTTTATGTGGAATCTTGCACTGGGTTAATAGCATAATCATAGAGATGAACATTTAGCTGTTAAAATTGCTTTTGCGACCTCTGAATGAAATTCTCCTCAGTCTTGACATTAATTAAATAATTTTATGTAAGCACATCAAGCTAATCTGTCTAAGCCAATGTAACCATAACATCACTTATGCAGTCATTTGTGTAGGCTAATGCTGAAAGACTCTAGGGCAAAGAATAACATTTCTAGAATATTTCTTTGTGTGTGTGTGTGTATTTTAAGCTGCTAGTACATTTACATTTCCACCAGTAGAGTCACCTTGGGTGATTTGGCGTGCACTTTGTTATATTTAAGGTATTCTAAAGTTTTAAAATATCATTCAAAATCTAGCAGGTACTGCACAGCAGTAAAGAAACTCTGAGACAAATATATAGTTGCTGCCTATCACTGAAAAGCACTGTTTTAAATATTAAAATTATTTTTTTCTGTGTTTTTCTCCTTTAAAAATCCCACCGATAGTTGAAGCAACATTACAGAATATTTACCTCCGTTTGAGTAAAATATAGTGTATTTATTTATTTACAACCCACAGAATTTATGGCATGTAAACAAATAACAATACATAAAATGACAGCAATTCAAATTCATGATTTTGACTGTAGAGTTTAATATAATGTTGAATATATTTAAGAGAAATAAATATGCAGTCACAAAAACTTAAGTCATTGAACATGGTTTTGATTTGCCAAATTTGCTTTATTATTCATGAAGTAAAATTATATGGTTTAAGGTAAATTCCACTGAATGCCTACACAGATAGAACTCAAATCCAAATAACCATAAACTATCTTTGCAGATTATATCATCAACAGCATGACTAAATGCTAAGTATTTTCCAATCTAGCTACAATTCTGTTGATTCTGGTTGCACTAAACAAAATGAGAAAAAACACTGACAAAGTTGTTACAGTAGTAGATATTATAAAAAACCTTAAATGTAACTCCAGAAAGTAATTGTGATTTGTACAACAAGGCGGAGGTTACAGTTCATTATTCATGATGAACTCCCTCCAAAAAATTTCCATCCAATCTGCCCTGGCTGAGACATAAGATTGCAAAATAGCAGAGGATTCAATACATTCAGTTGAAATTATGCAAACAGTTAGGACACTTTTATGAATGATAGGGACCAAGTAAGGTCCCTATATTTACTGTAATTTTTTTTTTTTTTTTTTTTTTTTTTTTTTAAATACAGTAAAGGGCCCCCAGCTTTTTGGATTTTGTCCTGACTCATATTTTTATGTTCATTCTTTTTGCATTGAGTTTGTGTTTGAGTAGTTTTATAATTAGAATAGTATACTGTTTATGTTCATATTTTCTTATTAACCCTTAAATGCATACGTCGGGTCTTTAGTGACCTGGGAAGTCATTCACTAATCCCCAATCTGTTTATTATAAAAAATATAACCAAAAATTCTAAAATATACAAGAATGTTTTATGAGGTGTATTTTCTCTGCACAACAATATTTAAATATTTGACTCAGTATATGCAATTCACCTTTATTCCTCAAGCTGTATTCATCAAGGTGGCACTGTAATGGACAATAATGACATGATGTTTCATTTATAATTTACTGCAGGCATAAAACAAAAGAATATCATCAGCAAAAATTGAACTGGTTTGAATGGCTATACTGCAGAAAAATTACTGTATGCAATAAAATATAAATGTCACTGTCACTGGCAACTTATTCACCACTGGGATGTGGTGAATAAGTTGCCAGTGATCAAACTATTGATTTTGAATTCTTTGAAAAGATAGTTTTGCAAATATGGTTGAGATGGTGAATATGAGCCAGATGCTGAATGTACTGTGAAAGTGTGCTCTATTGATGATGCGGATTGTACAATCATCTGTCCAAATTGAACCTTTTCAAAAGATAAAGAAATATGCTTGATTTTATTCTTCTGTAATTGTTCTTAAAATTTCAAGAGAGTTTTTTGCCATTGCAGCAGTTAGAGATCCATCCATGCTGGATATATAGGTCCGGTCGCTAAAGCCCCGAATATGTAATAATGATTGGCGAAACATTCATGCATTTAAAGGAACACTCCACTTTTTTTTGAAAATAGGCTCATTTTCCAACTCCCCTAGGGTTAAACAGTTGAGTTTTACTGTTTTCGAATCCATTCATCCGATCTCCGGGTCTGGCGGTAGTACTTTTAGCATAGCTTAGCATAGATCATTGAATCTGATTAGACCGTTAGCATCTTGCTCAAAAATGACCAAATAGTTTTGATATTTTTCCTATTTGAAAACTTGACTCTTCTGTAGTTGCATCGTGTACTAAGACCAACGGAAATTATATTATGCAACACCTGATAATAGGCTAATTTCCATCAACATAACCACCTGTTACATTGGTTGGTTTTAAAGTGATAGTCCGCCCAAAAATGAAAATTCTGTCTTTATTACGATATTTTGGAGAATTTTGATAACCAACAACAGCTTCAGTCCCCACTCACTTTTAATTGTATGGAGGAAAAGTGAATGGGAACAGGGTACAGTCAATGGGAACCAAAACTGATTGGTTTCCAACATTCTTCAAAATATCTTCTTGTGTGTTTCGCAAAAGAAGGAAACTCATACAGGTCTGAAACAACATGATTAACAAAGTTATGATGACAGAATTTTAATTTTGGGGTGGATTATCGCTTCAATGCGCAGTAGTGTTTCGGAAAGTGTTTAGGAAACCTATTTGATGACTATCATTATTTTTGCAGACACTCTGTGGCTGTGGAGATCAGGTTAATATGTACAAGAACTGTGAAAAGAACCTTGGTGCTCCAATTTTGGCTAAGAGCACAAAACTGCCTCATAAGGTTATGGAATGTGTCCGAGCGATTACACAGCAGTGTGTAGGGCCAGTAGATCTTCCTCCTCTGAAGGAAAGTCAGATGAGTGGAAAGACAGGGGTAAGTGTCTGTGGAGCCGGTCAACCATAGAAATGGTTGCAAATGTCTTAGAACTTCACCACTGGACGACACAACATGTGAGGTCATGTGTTCATAGCCACATATACCTATGCCCAATTACACACACAAACAAAATGTGCATGTGTCAGCACAGTTTGGTGCACTCTCTTTTTTAATGTTGCATTATTGCATTATAAATGCATTTGGAACGTCTCCATTGCCCTTTTCCAAGAATCTGGTATACTAAGATTAAGGGTGCTGAATGAATGTCCAGTCTAACAGATTGTGTGTGAGCTTTGTGGGCATGCAAAGCCAAATGTGCAAATAGATTGGACTCATATTTAAAGAAGACTTTTGCATGCAGTAATAGCAAATGTTATCCATACAACTTGCTTGCAGATGTACATGAGTAATACTATTTTTTTAGGGTTTACATCCATACAGTATATATCGATGGGTTTATTGGAATACCTTTGTTGGACATTCATGAATCAGTTTCAGAAAGACAATATCACCTGAATTCACAAATAGCAAACTGAAATGACTTGCAGTCTTGCAGACAGGTGCAATCTAATACACTTTTCTGTATTTTGGCCTTTCTGTGGAGACATGTCTTAGATTACATGTTCAGCATAGAAAACCCATAAAACCTTGTTTTACTCGTGTAAAACAATTCTGGGTAGACTATATTAGGAGATATATTTTGCATGCTATCAAGATTTTACACTTTTATGCAGACAAACTAATAATTCTGGGCTTATTTTGTGAGCAAAGACATTTCTGCTGACCTTTGACAATGCATTATTACTTACACAGTTTAATTATTAGCAAATCTTTAATTATTTATTCTTTGATTCACATCAATAAGCATGGCCCACTGTCAATTTCTTTTCTACCAGGTCAATATTGACATAGACAGTCAGCCTTTAGCTTAATTACGGAGCAGCCAGGACAGTACCACAGATGTAAAATCTTTAGGCTTGATTTATTACAAATCTGCAATTCTCATTCTTTTATGAGGAGATTCTAAAAAAATGAAATTGATTTGTCTTATTCAAGTCACAAAACTACTATTGAGGGGGGCATGTCTTACCCAATATTTAGATTTAGAGCTTGATCAATATGGGGTTTCTCATGATTGATTATTGAACTTTGTCATCTCCTGAAATCTTTTATATTTTAGATTCGGCACATTCCCTAATTGCTAGGAATTGCCAGTAATTTTTAGTTGAAAGATAAAGCAAAGAAAGAAACTGCCTCCCTTCTAACAAGTCAATTAAATTGCCTGAGGTTAACTAAAATTTCCTGGTTAGCAATGTCATGCTTGATTTGATATTTCAGTGTGTTAGAATAAGAATCAATTTCTAGATTAATACTTAAGCCCATGATACCTATCCAGAAGTCATTACTTTATAATATTTATCTTTAGTAAGTCATTAAAAACTTTTATATGCTGACTAAACAGATCAGTAGTTTGTTACAAAATTATTTGAAAATGTATTAAAGAATGAATATAGACTAAATGAACGAACAGTCTTAAGTATTATACCGATAATATTTGTTAATGTTAATGTCAGTTATGAAGTGTTACCAGATCATTATTTCCAATTTTCACTACTTTTGTAATTTAGTAAAATAAAAGAATAAATGTGAGATATAAAATAAGAAGCATCTTTTCTAAATGGACTGTTTCTAAGCATTAAATCTTAAAATTATTTTTGTTAGTGTGGCATCCATTGGTTTATCCTAAAAAAAAATATTTTTTTCTGCCTTAAAATTTAAAGTAGTCAACTCAAATAAGTTTAGTAAACTTGAAATGTTAAGTTATACTAAGTGACAACTTAGATATTTGTGTTGACTAAACTTTTAAGGCAGCCAGGTAACATATAATTTTAAATTGAAGACACATTTTTTTTTTTTTTTTTTTGACTGTGAGCATGGGAAGGAGTATAAATTAATGTGTCACATTTTTTCAATACACTGAATAAACAGCTTTTTTGAGGAAATAGCTTATCATTTATTAAATCTTCAACATGTTTTACACTAAACAGTGGTTTTGGAACTATTTTTAGAGTTCACACTGCAAAAAATGTTTTATAAGATTCAGCTTACAGCACTTCCCATTCATTTCCATGGTATCCGTAAACGATGATTGAGTGTCGCACAACTCTGAAATTCAATGTCAGGGTTGTAATGTGATTGGTTATCAAGGCACTTGTGATCCAAGTTGACCGTTATGCTTTCTCCAATAGTAAGTAATACAGACTCACTCATCTCCCAATAGTAAGACAACCTCTGGTTGTACCTCAAACCCCCCTGAGCAACCAAGAAGAAAAAATGACAATAAAAGTCCAACATCAGGTCAAATTTACCTCAGAGCTTTACTCGACTGATCAGAGTTTACTCTACTGATCAGTGGTTTACTCATGGACTGATCTTGATCACACAACAGCAGTATTAAACAGCACAGCAAGATCCAGTAAGAAATGTTTGAATTTGATGCGGAATTCTCTGTTATATTCTCATTTATGCACATGTGCACTCTTCACAAACGGCGCTTACAAGATGCGCAAAAATACATACTGTAGATTAAAATGCATTTATATTTAGATAGAATGGAAGATATAGATTGTACTGCATGTTAGCTTTCTTACTGTGCCCAAGAGCATGATTTATTTAAGCCCATATGTCTTACTAACAAGACACTATGCTTCTAACTACAGGTCGAGAGCAGTAGTTCCAACCACGTAGGTTTGCGACTCTGTTTGCGAATGTTTGTTTGAACTATGTTGGTAATGACGGAACTTGCGACCATAGTTGGCTAACAATGGTTTTGGGAAACGCACCTCAGGTCTGTTGTGATTGGTCTACCGCCTACAACACGTGTCAAAGAAACTATTCGCCCATTGCCAAAGTTTTATATTTTGAACGCTCCATAGAAAATATAAACATCTATTATTGATCATTCTTACAGGTTGTGATTCAGTGGAGCCAGCTGGTCCAAATAAACCGGGTACTGAGCCATCTTTCAAGAATAAACATTTCGTGAATCCTGCATTGAACTCCTTGAGATTAGAGAAGCTGTCGTCAGTGAAATGACGTGTTTGTGGGCGATGTCAAGTTGTTCGTGGCCGCCCAGTGTAGGTGAATTATGCAAGTGTGTTTCACCATGATGTACAGCTGCCATGGAAGTGGGATTCAAATTACCAATGACTCGTTTATGCTGTACAGAGTTGATTCTTTATTTTGGGAGACTTTAACTTTGACTTTACAACTTTGCAGGTCGTTTACATTCACATACAGCTACGTTACATACTGCATGAAAGGCAATATTGGAAATGGCATAATAGGAGCACATTAAAGCAAGATGAAAGAGTGCTGTCATTCCCAACAGCATTAACACTGAGAACAGAGGAAGTAATGCAGAATAAATGAACATTTACAATAAAAATACAAAGATGTAGTTACTTTTTACCATGGTGATTAAGAGACATGCATGGTTTTGGGTTACCAGGATCTACAAATATATGGATACAATAGAAAACAATAATAAACTTTAAAGTGCAAATACATTTATACATCTATCTATCTATCTATCTATCTATATATCTATATATATATATACATATATATATATATATATATATATATATATATATATATATATTTTTTTTTTTTTTTTTTTTTTTTTTACTCATTTTACAAATGTTGCTGTTGTTAATGTGTATTTACATTTGCTTATGTAAGTTATGTATGTCTACCCATTCCTAACCCCATCTGTAGAACTTGGCACGGATCCCGCTGCTCTCATATGTTAGTCTGGAGCCATGCAACATTCACTTTTGTTGCTGGAAACACATACTGTAAAGCCGCACCATAGCAAAGCTTTGTATAATACAAGCCTCTTTAGGAGGGTGGTACAAAAGAAGTCATTACTCAGAAAGAACCATGTAAAAGGATCTCAGGAGTTTGCCAGAATTCATAACACTGATGCATAGGCGAAGAAAAAAGATTTAGAGTCCAGGACAGAGCTGTTTAGCTAGAAGTCAAATAGATCTGTGAGATGCAAACCAAACAATACACCACACAACACAAACACACTACATCTACAATGAAGTATGGTGGTGAAAGTGTCATGCTGTAGGGCTACTTTTCATCAGCATGAACAAAACATCTCATTACAAGAAGGAAAAATGGAAGGCACAATGCAGAGAAATAATGTAAGAGAAAATCATTTGATCTGATATAAACTGAATCTGGTTAGGTCATCATTCATAGAAGAAAGGAGAGGACATCCATTGGACATCCAACTGTATCATGCCAGGAAATCCTGTTCTTAAATCCAGCACTATATTTCAAAGGTTTTATTTATTTATTTTTTTCTGTCATTTATTTGATTAAAAAGTCTACCCTTTAGGCTGAGACTACTGCAATGTATTATTAAAACCATATTTTGCGATAAACCCAAACTAATAAAACAAAAGAAGACAAAAGAAGTGTATAATTATTCAGGGTCTATTCCATGATCACCTCTTGGCGAAGTTATCACACGTCATTTTTTCTACAGTCCAACCTCATAATCCCTGTTGTGGAGTGCTTATGACCCAGCATGGTGGGTGTGTTGTTCACACTCTAGTGATTTACATGCTACTTGCTTTTGTTTATACAGCTTGACATCCCACAATCCTCTGTTAACTGAAGAAATATTGGAACCTGCATGATCTCTCAGTGTGAGCCAATGTTAACACACAGCGCTGCATATGTAATGAGCCAAGATCATTTACAGAAACACTAGAATCCTGATGCTCATTTCACATTTGCTAAAAGCAATTTTTTAGGCACTTTCTTCTCCCCTCATTTGCACACCAAAATGCAAGACTTCTGAAGATTATTAGGATATGAAGCGCGTAGCGCTGAAACCCTATTGTAATTGTTAGAATTGTCACAAATGAGCGATTTCCACGTAAAACTGATCGTGCGGTCCAAACCATAAGTCGTAGGGTCTTGAAACTTGGAGGGATGGTAGTACTCACACTGCCTACAATGTGACTGTGGCTCACCCAAATCGGCCTGACGGGGGGCACTACAATGATCGAAAGTACAAAATCGCTCATAAATCCTAAACCGGCAGACGCAGGCTCAAGTGTCTTGTGCCGGCGAAATTTTCGGGTATTTCGCATTTTTTTGCAAAACCTACTTTTGCGAACTAGTCTTAGGTTTTTAGCCTGATCTTAACCAAACCAGTGCAGAAAGATTCTCTGGAGAGTGAATAGCAATAATTGTGAATGGCCTAATGGTTAGGGAGTTGGGCTTGTAATTGAAAGGTTGTGGGTTTGAGTCCCAGGTCCAGCAGGGATTGAAGGTGAAGGGAGTGTTTTCTCCACCCTCAATACCACAATTGGGGTGAGTCCCTTGAGCAAGGCACTGATCCCACAGCGATAGCAATATGGCTGCCCACTGCTCTGGGTGTGTGTTCACGGTCGGTGTGTGTGTGCAGGTTTGCTCACTGCTCACTACTCTATGTGTGCACTTGCAGAGCACAAATTCCATGTATGGGTCACCATACTCTGCCTCATGTCCTTTCCTTTTTCCTTTTTCCTTTATCAGAAAAGCAGAACTTTCGACTTACCGTGGCAAAGGGACGCCAAAACGTTTGAAAGGGGCAGGGACATTTTAATAAAATGCCTATAATTCCTGAACAGAATAAGATATCTTCGCCAAACTCGGCACACTTATGTAAGAGCTCAAGCTGAGGTCACAGAAAAAAACATCTCAGAGATTGGTGGCGCTATAAGAGGGAAAGAAAAAAAACATGGCTATAACTAGGCAACCATTTGTCCTATCAACATGAAAATCGCTGTGCACTTGGTCCAAAGTGCCACAAGTGTCTATGGGGACATTTGCGTATCTAAAAAAACATGGCCACCATTGGCCGATGAAGTTTGAGCACCTATTAGACAAGGTTAATGGAGTCAGTGGGTCTGTTTGACTTACAGCCCCAAAGGTCTGTGTGAAATTTGAAAGAAATCGGCCACTGGGAGGCGATATTGCATTTTTTGAGGGCGTAAATGTTTGTACATTGCACGGTTTTCCACACATACACACGATATTTGTATTGTATGATAGAACTCGTTCCAAACATCTTTGCCTCCAGAACCACTGCTGTCAATCAAACAATTTTTTTAAATGTCTGAGAAGATGTGAAAAACCTACTTTTGCAAACTAGTCCTAGGTTTTTCGCTCAGTCTGAAAAAAAAAAAAAAAAAAAAAAAAACGCAGCAGTCTCTGGACCCTCTAGGTCAATAATTATCAAAAACATGTTGAAATTTACACTTTGGAAAGCTATAACAGGGTCCTTTAAAAAGGAGGCCTGTCCAAATATACCCAAAAGCCTATAAAGCATAAACGAAAACTCAAAGCTTCACAAAACCAACAGGTGATTCTAAACAAGCATGCAAAGTTTCAGGGAGATCAAACCACAGCTGGCACTATACCGGTCATAAATGTTATAAATACATCATATTTCTAAGGTAAATCACCTGGATTTGACAAAAATGCTTTTTGAATAATTGATTTTGTTGGTTATAGGCTTGCTAAATACTATGCAATGTCTTATTCCTTATGTGCTTAAATAGCTAAAGTGCCTGAACCCCAGTAATTCCTGCTTGCAGCTATATTGATCAATATTATTTCTCTTTTATAATGTTTTTGGAAAATTTCGGAATTATCTACAAAATGTATTTATTATTCATTCATAAGTATATTTCCAGGCTGTAATCACTAATTCCCATTGTGTTACAATTTTCACCAGATTTTCTCCAAACTTGAAATAAATCAAGTGATTTTCATTTAATATTTAAGCTGCTGTTTTAAAATCTGTCCCCCCATTTATATTCTTCACTTTTCCCCTGTTGTTGACAGTAGGAGCCAACACAGTCAAAGGCGATGATTTCCCCAATAATGAGGGTGGCGAAAATAAAGGTATTTTTTTCCATCTTTATTCCATTTTTTAACAACAAGATTCCAGCCTGAAACCTGCATGAACGCAAAACCAATTTTTTTCTGTAATGAATTCTTTAAATTTGTTTAAGTTTGTTCTTACCTTTTTTGGCCATCGAAGCGCACCATCATCTTTTTGACACCTCTTTCCTCTTTGGCGATTCCTAGCACAGAGCTGAAGGACTGTGTGAAAAGGCTAAAGTTTGCCTCTGCAGAAAATACAAGAACATCCATAAAATAACACTTGTTCTCACATAAACATTACCTTCTCCCAGTGCTGCAAAGTGAAAGACGGTCAACGAAAGTCTGCATGCATTTTTTCCTCTCCTCTTCAAGGAAATGATTAAACAGTCATGTTTCCCTCTTTTTTTTCAGTTTTGCCATAATTTTTCCTTCATTGCCTCGTGAAGCATGAGCACTAACCTATGTTGTTTTGACAGTGGAAATCTGTTCATTTGTAACTCCTGTCAGATGCGGTGTTGAAGAAAGTCTTCTCACTGTAATATTAATGGCTTGCTTTTTTGCATCCCATTACACTTGGACAAATAGCATTTTGCGAGACACAATGCATTATGAACGGTAGAGCCATGTATGTTGTATACGTCTCAAAGCAACATCGAGGCAGGTCAGTGATACATGTATGATAATTGAATTGATCTTTACTGAGCTCAGGATGTAGTGATGTCTCTTGACACAACTGATAAATTGCTGTAGTGGATCTGACTGTGGTTTGTGGCTGGCGAGGAGTCAGCTGTCATGATCTCTGAGTGATGTGTGCGATCATTGATTGCTGCTGTCCAGACATGTTGTACTTTCTGATTGCCTTCTGATACCTGTATCAGTAGGGAAGAGAGCAAACATGTGTTTGTAGCCAGCTGGGGAAATACTACAAGAAGAATTTTCAAGATCTTGTTTTTGCTCTTTGACAAGGTTCAGCTTGGGCAATAATCTGAATGCTATTGCTCACAAATTTTGTTGAAATAGATCTTACTCCTTCTGTGACCTGTCATTGTGTGATCACATAATGATAAACAAACAACAAACAAAATCTGTAGCGTGACAATTTTGAGATTTTTCTAGTTCACGCAAAAAAAAATAATTCTGTCATCATTTACTTACCCTCATGTCATTCTAAACCTTTCATCTGTAGAATACAAAATAGGATATTTTGAGGAAGTTGGTAAACAGACAGCTTTGGAGACCAGTGGCTTCCATTGTATGTATTAAAATCTACCCCATCTCATGAAAGTGCGTATCAGTACCACGATTTTCTGTTTCTATTTGGCGCACAATTTATACGCAGAAATTGATTTTCAATACGCAATGGTTAGGATTAGGGTTGTGGGGTAGGTGGGTATTATATGTGCACCTGCATATCATATGCACTCCAAGAAATTGAGTATCATATGCACACAATAAGTGCGTAAATAAGATAAATGCACACCAAACATGTGCGTACCATATGCACACCAAAGTCAATTTTTGCATATAAATAGCATGCCAAATGGAAACAGAAAATTGTGCTACTGACATGCATTTTGATGAGAAATGCAACATTTCTTAAACAGAAGAAGGAAAGTCAAGTTTGGAACGATACTGAGAATTAGTAAATGATGATCTATCTATCTTTACTTTTATTGTGGGTAGAAAAAAAAAGATACCTTGTCAACTAGATAAGATTTTCTAATAAAATGTTAATAATTTGCTTTGGGTTAGCAGAAAGCTTATAAAATCCAATTCATCTGAAATCTAAGTATTTTAAAATTTGCCTATAATTCTATTACAATCATGGCCAAAAATATCGGCACCCTTGCAATTCTGTCAGAAAATGCAACTCTTCTCTCAGAAAATGTTTTGGTACTCACATGTTTATTAAAAAAAAACAAAAACAAAACCAAAAAAAAAAAAACAGACAAGAAAACCCAAATCTGATACAATTCCACACAGACCCCCCCCCCCCCCCAAAAAAAAAAAAAAGTTTGCAAACTGCTCCAGGTCATTCAGATTTGAAGGATGCCTTCTCCCAACTGCTGTTTTGAGATCTCTCCACAGGTGTTCTATGGGATTCAGATCTGGACTCATTGCTGGGCATTTCAGTACTCTCCAGTGCTTTGTTAGTAACCATTTCTGGGTGCTTTTTGAAGTGTGTTTCGGGTCATTGTCCTGCTGGAAGACCCATGACCTCTGGTGGAGATGCAGCTCTTTGACACTGGCCACTACGTTGCACCCCAGAATTCTTTGGTAATCATCATATTTCATGATACCGTTCACACAGTCAAGGCATCCAGTACCAGAAGCAGCAAAGCAACCCCAAAACATCTTTAAACCTCCACCATGTTTGACTGTAGGGACTGTGTTCTTTTTCTTTGAAGACCTCATGTCTTTTTCTGTAAACAGTGCCATGATGTCCCTTACTAAAAATATCTACTTTTGTCTCATCTGTCCACAGTACGTTCTCCCATAAGGATTGTGGTTTTGTCACATACGTTTGGGCAAACTCCATTCTTGCTTTTTTATGCCTATGTGTCAGCAGTGGTCTCCTACTATAGCGTCCCTTTTCATTCAGATGGTGACGGATAGTCTGAGCTGACACTGTTGTACCCTGTGTCTGCAGATCAGCTTTGTTTGGAAGTTAATTGGGGTTATTTATCCACCATTCGAACAATCCTTCGTTGTAATTTTTCATTAATTTTGCTCTTCCGTCCACGTACAGGGAGGTTAGCTACAGTGCCATGGGCTGTAAACCTCTTGATTATATTGCACACAGTGGACACAGGAACATCAAGATCTCTGGAGATGGACTTGTAGCCTTGAGATTGTCCATGTCTTTCCACAATTTTTTCTCTCAAATCCACAGACAACTTACACTTCTTTCTTTTCTCCATGCTCAGTGTGACACACAACACAAAGGTTGAGTCAACTTTTCTCCATTTTAACTGGCTGCAAGTGTGATTACTATATTGCCCACACCTGTCACTTGCCACAGGTGTGTCTAAATACAAATTACAGGAGCATCACATGCTTGACAAGAAATTATTTCTTACAATTTTGACAAGGTGCCAATAATTTTGTCCAATCCATTTTTGAGTTCTGTGTGAGATTTTTATCAAGTTTGACTTTTCTTCTCTGTTTTTTTGTGTTGTTGCAGTGCAAACCAAAACAATAAGCTTGTGTATACCAAAACATTTGCAGTTGGAACAATTTTCTGAGAGAAATGTTACATTTTCTGACAGAATTGCAAGGGTGCTGATATTTTTGGCTATGACTGTATGTGTTGTGTAGCTTAAGCTTTTATTTATTTATTTACTTTTATGTTTTTTTTTTGTTTTTTTTTTAATTGCAGTTTATTGGTAACACTTTACAATAAGGTGTCGTTTATTAACATTAGTTATGTATTAAATGAACAATGAACAATACATTTATTACATTTTTGTTAATGTTAGTTAATAAAAATACAGTCACTCATTGTTTGGTCATATTAGTTCACAGTGCATTAACTAATGTTAACAAACACAACTTGTGATTCTAATAATGCCTTATTAAATGCTGAAATTAACATTAACTAAAAAATGGGGAATGTTGTAATATTGCAACATTGGGTTTTGGGTAGCAGAATTTCAGTGTTTGTACTCACAATCTGAACAAATGTAGAGGACATATAAAGGTTCATTTGCAGGGTGTAATGCAACATACAATAATAATCACAAAATAATGATACAGTAAGTCAATAATATATATATTAAACTTATACATTGTCACCCGTTCCACAGAATTCACACACACACACACACACACACACACACACACACACACACACACACATACACATATAATGTATATATACACATACACATATACATATAATGTTGTTTTATCCAAACAAGATAGTGTGCTTCAAGGGAAGTTCGCAAGTTGTTTAACTTCTTGTCCAAGTAAATAGACTTTTTTTTTTTTTTTTTTTTTTTAATCTAGCATCCAATTGCATTGGAAGGCTGAACAATAACACCTAATAATTTGGTGAATGTGGTCTTAGAGAGAGAGAGAAAAAAAGCAAGTTTTTGTTTTTGAGTTAAGCTAAATAATATTACAACAGTGGGCCTTACAGGGTTAATGAATGCTGTAAAAGTATTGTTCATTCTTAGTTCATGTTAACTAATGAACCTTATCGTAAAGTGTTACCATTTTATTTTGTGTCTGATTTTATGACCAAAAAAAAAAAAAAAACTGTAAAGAGTGACCATGGGTAATTGACGGATTCTTTATTTTGCCTGAACACTTTAAAGTGTTTTTTTTTTTTTTTTTACCTGCCAATTATTTGTGTGTGGTGGTGTGTGTCTAATTGAAAAGATTGCTTACAGCATATTTAATATAATATAAAAAATGCATGCATTTATGGGGAAAAAAGAGTCATGTTTTTCATCTGGTGCCAAAGAATCAGCTAGTAATTAAAAGGAAATATATAATAATAAAAATATCAGCAAAATAATAAATAGCCTTGGACTTTAGACTGAGTTGTCCAGATGGCATATTAACATTTAGAAATGCCTAGTTAATCTCTGCATTTTCAAATCAGACTGCTTTAAAAAGAAAGTGTTGAGTCCTGCAAGTACCTCCAGCAAACGCTTCTTGTTCTGAAGAGACGAAGATGGTGTTTTCAGAAGGGCAGGATCGATGCTCTCTGTCTGTGCGAACATCTGCAGTGGCGATGAATTACTCTTCCTGGCTCCCTTGAGGTTGTACCTATGCCATAAGACTCCCCTGCAAAATCACCCTACAGCAATGCACCAGCCTCCGCAATTTCCTGCCACCTTTAAAAACTCACCCAGGAAGACTCTTTGAATACATAGAAATGAAAGAGAAAGCTCTTCTTTCCCTCTGTAGTCCCTTTAAAGGATGACACTCTTTAGACTTAGCCTGTACAGATAGAAAGAGCTTTAGTTTGGAAATGAATGAGTGAAAGAATATCACTTGTCAACCATGCTTTAATTGGTTAACATGGGCTCTGAATGAAGGGCCTACGGCATTACTTTAACAGCTTTATTAAAGCTTGATGTTGAAAGCTTACATTTGAGACCCAGTAGCAGTACATGAATAGCAAATACGGTGCATGTCCAGAAGCCACAGTTGACTTGGGCTTGATGTGAGGCCAATGATCGGCATACAATTGCCTTTAATGATATATTACAGCTATGTTTTCGCTGCTGTGCCTGCCCCGGATTGCTGTGCATTACAATTCTGTGTTACAGCTGAACAGACTGACTGAACAGCTCAGCATTGTGCAGACTGCATGGTCATTAACAGCCATCCTTCCATACTAACACTTCTGGGAATAGATTATTCAAAAATTAAAATTCAATCATTATTTTCTTGTCTTCCAAAACCTGTATGACTTTATTAATCTTTGTTAAAGTTAGTTAATGAAAATACAGTTGTTTATTGTTTGCTCATGTTAGTTCACAGTGGATTAACTAATTTTAACAAGCACACATTTTGATTTTAATAATGCATAAATAAATGTTTTAATTATTTTGTTACCTAAGATTAATAAATGTTGTAGGAGTATTGTTAATACTTACTTGTGACATGTTAATTAAAGTAGTAAAATAGTACACATTTTACTGTATTTTTGATCGAATAAATGCAGCCTTGGAGAGTGTAAAAAACTTCTTTCAAAAGGATAATAAAAATTGTGTTGTACTTTATACACTGTAAAAAAACAATTTGTTGAGTCAACTTAAAATAATTTGCTATACCGCTGTCTTAAAATTTTAAGTTAAGTCAAAAATATGTTTAGTCAACTTGAAATTTTAAGTTTTACTAAGTGACAACTTAGATATTTGAGTTGATTCAACTTACACTTTTAAGGCAGCCGGGTAACAAACACAGCTTTTAAGTTTAGTCAACCCGAATATCTAAGTTGTCACTTAGTACAACTTAACATTTCAAGTTTACTAAACTCATTTGAGTTGACTGAACTTAAAATTTTAAAATTTTAAGGCAGCAGGGTAACAAATTATTAAGTTAAGTTGACTCAACAAATTGTTTTTTTTTTTTTTTTTTTTTTTTTACAGTGTATATAGACATTTTATAGCCTTTTGAAGCCTTGTGGAAGCTTTTTTGGAAAATAGTGGCCAGTACATTCTGCTAAATATCTCCTTTTGTGTTCTATAGAAGTCATACAGGTTTATGATAACATAAGGATGAGAAAACCATGACAGAATTTTCATTTTTGGGTGAACTATTTCTTTAATAAGAACTGTTGAGTCTAATGAAGAATTCAGCTCTTTTTCTACCGTTCTTGCTCTGTATAAAGATGAGTAATGTGTGCAGTGCCATGCAGCACATGAGGGAATATATTATCCTCCTCGGCCTGTCCTGGCAATGATGAATGTCCAGGGTGTGTGCACTGCGGAGTCACCCCCACTCACTCTCTCCTTTCGTTCCTTCCTCCCTTCCCTTTTCTCTCTATCTCTCTGACACTCTTGCTCTCTCTCTATTTTTCCTTTTATTTTATTTCTGTCGTTCTTGTTCTCTCATCCTCTTCACCTATGTCTTTTTGTCACAGCACAGTTCTACGGATAAAACAAGAAAGGGAACTTTTATAACGTCTAAAGCCGTTGACAGGATGGGGTCAGAGTGGACATCTGCCTGGGCTGTTCTTAGGTGTAAACATGCGCTGGAAGAATGTCTGGTTATGTTGTGTCTTGCAAACTCTGTCTCATGAGTTGTATAGTGGTTCTCAGGTGTAACACCAAATTAATGTTGCGTGTTTTGGTCGGAGAGTGTCAGATAACCCCTCCTTGCCTTTTAACATGGGGTACAAGCTAAGTAATTTCACTTTAACAGATGACCAATCTGAAGGAATTTAATAATCTGTAGAGCCTCTTATTGTATTATTAACACAAGGAAGACATAAGGAAAACAATTAAGTAACACAAATACTACTAGGTTGAAAGTTAAAGAAACCAGCCTGTTAACTGTGGTTTTAACGTTCTCTTTATGGTCAGAGCATGGCAAACACAATTTTGAAATCTTTGCACTTATATGCAATAATCAAAAGATGAACATTTATTATTAAGAAAGAACACCCATGAGAAAAATATATATAACACAAATTGCATTTATTTGTGTGAGTACAGCATAGTTTACAGTATTACATTTAAACTAGTTTAATAAGCATTTTAGAAAAAAAGTAGCATTTTAATTTAAGCGTATTTAACCGTTCTCTGTAATCACTTTTCACTGTTACTGCCAGTGTTTCGCTGAAATCCTAGCCGGTGATGGGCTGCTGTTCGCCGGGGAACTACGAACCCCAGACCACTGCCTCGCATTTCACGTGTAGCTGAAAGATGCTGTGAGTGACTCCATAACCGGGCCATAAACAAACAGTACTGAGATTAGAGAACGTATTTTAACATCAAACTAAATTAATTTCAGTATTAAAACGAGTAAAATCAGTTATGTTATGCCAGGCAAAAGGTGTTTCCATCATGCGAAACTAACGCTGATGCAGCTGACTGACATCTTATCATTGTATGTTGCATTGCGTAAATAATATAATTTACATCACGGTAAAGACTTATAAATTAAATAAAATGTATACTAACCTTTATATAATTGAAAAAGTGCACCAAATTGGTGGCGCTGAGAACCGCTCTCTCCTGTAGAGGACGCAACTGACAAGATACTTTAAAAGATTTAATTACTGAATCATTCATTCATTTGATTTGTTCAAATGGCTGATTCATTCAGGAATAAAGGAAGTGACTGTCTTTATGAATGGGAAATTGAATCAACTCACTAGATTTGTTTAAAAACGCATGGTTATTCATAAAGAAAACACCTCTGTGTTTGAATGGAGATGCACAGCGGCTCACTTGTTTCAAACCATTTTTTGACAACAAAATCAGGCAAAAGTGTTACAGTCAGACAATATAAGTCACTTAATATTATCTTCTTGTTTGTTTAACTGTTGTATTAACTCAGTATCTCATTTACTTATTAAAATCTGTCACTTATCTTAGTTCATCGCAATCTCACAAAGTTCCATTATAATGAAGCTCTCTACACTGTACAATGAATCTCTTATTTACACTCTCTCTGCACTTTGTTTACGAAAGGATTTGTGAGATATGTTTGTGATACATTACTCAATGATGCAAAAACAGGTAGAAACCTTTGAAGCTCCTCTCCACGCAAACACAAATATGCTGATCGGGTCAGTCGCACTGGTGCTCCTAAATATTTTTTCATAGTCGCACGCAGTAGTTTTCAGTCACAAACGGTCACACTGTAGAGCCCTGTTTAAACTAGTTTAAATCACCAAATCATTTGCGCTCTTCGCTGAACTCAAGCATTTCACACTGGATCTCACAGCGCTGTTTAGTGCTTGCATGATCGAGACTTATCAGCGTGTGGCGTGGTTCAAGTAAGGCACATAAACATTATTTCAAACATTTATTGAACTCGTTTTGTTGTTTTATCAAGGACAAATATATCACAATAATTATTGTAATCGTTTCGCCCAGTCCTTGGATGATGTTTTTATGAACTTTTTGAAGCTTGGAAATTTTGGTTGCGTAAACGGACAAAAGTGATGAGGAAATATTACAAATATCTTAATTTGTGTTTCGAAGATGAACAAAAGACTTGGTTTGGATCGACATGAGACAGAATTTTCATTTTAGGGTGAACTTTCACTTTAACCAAGTTTGTTTGCAATAGGGAAGAACAGAACAACTTTATAAATGCTGTATGTTTTCATATACATTTGGAGTGGATCAAAACAGTGTTGTCCTATAAGAACAGGTATTGTTTTCGGTTTTAGGACAACTTTGATGAAAGCTTTTGATCCACTTCAAATGTTGACTACTATAGTTCAGATTGTATAAATTGTCATTAGACATCTTGTGCAAACTGTCATGAGAATATGTTAAAGTTAATTGAAGTTAAATTTAGTTAAATTTAGTTAAACTGTAGAGTATTGAACTAGTAACTCGAAGTAGTAGTTTAATTCCTAGGGAGTGTATGAACTGAGGAAATGAATACTGTGAATGATCTTTTTATAAAAGCTTCTTTCAAATGCATTAATAAATGAAACAAGGTTAAACTTTTAAAAACAAGATGTTTGGTTCCATTCCACTGCGACTGCAGTTGCTGTTTTTGCATGCAAGAACTCATTCTGGGTGAACGGCCCCTAACTCATCATTCCCAAGGGCCAACATGTTTGCCAACTTCGCAGGTTTCCAATGCCAGTTGCGTTTCAACACACCTGGGATGCGAAATGTGCATAGATGTGCTGCCTTCTCTACTAACAGCCCCTCCAATATGTCACCTTGATGTATGAGTTGTGCTGTGAAGAGCCTTAAGATGTGTATCGGCACCTACTCTAAACAAGTTCATGGCAGCACTCCATTCTCGTAATGCGTTTCTGAATAGTTCCCGTTCCAATAGCAGTGGCGATGAACGATTTAAATTGTTTTCTTGGAAAGAGCCCATGATATTAGTACCTAAACGGCTTCTTCTAGGTCAAGATAGTCAGTTTAGACTCTCCGTAATAGAGCTTTCCAATTACGTGGGTGGAAAGTTTTGCCAGCGTTGGTAGTAATGG
This sequence comes from Cirrhinus mrigala, assembly GCA_036247105.1. Lineage (NCBI taxonomy): Eukaryota > Metazoa > Chordata > Actinopteri > Cypriniformes > Cyprinidae > Cirrhinus > Cirrhinus mrigala. The sequence continues at coordinate 22,979,294 of CM070007.1, read as the reverse complement.
GTCAGGATAGGTAATCCTAGATGGCGTGAAGGGGTAAAACATCAACACCATGCTTGTGTAACATCTTCACTAAACGGGAAGCCCTTGCGCAGCTATTAGTCTCCCTGGTTGAGAGGCAGAGTATTAGACAGGAGGTTCTGGCCTTGCTGATGGTCCAGTGCAATAAAGGCGCTGCGACGCTGAAAGTTGTACACCAGCAAAGAGCTGCAAAATAGATGCACTCGCATTAGTGCGCTGCCTGGCGCCCACTCAGAACCCGACCGAGATTAATCACCTGTCACGACGGGTTGTTTTCCAGCTCTCCCTCTCTTTCTCTTTCTCTCTCACTCTTGTTTCCCTCTCTCTCCTTCTCTCTGTTTTCCTTTGCGGGGGAGAACGATACACAGACTTGCCTTTAATTCTGCTCGCCTGCCCACAGGCGCTGTAGGATTGTGCCAGCTCTGCAGCAGACCACGCTGTGCATGTGTGTATGTGTCTGCGTGTTTGTGCTCCACCTCTATGCAGTTAATGAAGCCATATGCAACAGAAACCAATAATCAAAGTACAGTGAGGTGGCTTTGGCTGAATACCAATTACTCTGGGTCTTACGCCGTCCCTCTGTTGGACTCCACTCTTGCCTGAGAAGCCAACAAGGGCGTTTCTAATGCAGATATACCACTCCCACTGAGAGGAGGCTGTTTGCAGTGAGTGTGTTTATGGAGATACACACACACCGAATGTCATAACCCCTTTTTGAAGCCATTAGCTCTCATTCCATCAGCTGTTTTGAGCAGGCTGAGAAAGCTGTTTGATGAAATATTAGTATACACATTAGCCTAATAAGAGTAACAGTGCAACAGAGCATTAAAACACACTTAATTAAAGATGCACACTGATTATTCACCCTGAAAAAACTGTTATGACTTGTTTGTAACCACTACTTTTTATTCTTTATGAATCTTTGAATCAATTTTAAGTCTTTGTTATGTGTTTCTATGAACTTTTAGAAAAGTAAATTACCTTAAAGGGATAGTTCACCCACAAATGAAAATTCTGATTTCATTTACTCACCCTCATGTCATTCCCAATCTGTTTGACTGTCTTTCTTCTGTGGAAGAAAGCACTTTATTCAGTAAACCTTGCTGGTACCTGGTTGCGCCCCCTTTCAACTACAGAACTGGCTTAAAGGGATAGTTCACCCAAAAATGTAAATTCAGTCATTATTTACTTACCCTCATGTTGTTTCAAACCTGTAAAAACTTTATTCATCTTCAGAACACAAATTAAGATATTTTTGATAAAATCCAAGAGCTGTCTGACCCTGCATAGACAGCAACACAATAGACATGTTCAAGGCCCAGAAAGGTAGTAAGGACATCATTAAAGAGCAGGTCAAATGGGTTTTCAAAAAAATATCTTTGTTTGCAGTTTGTAACGTAGCCATCCTTCAATGTAAACAGTCTGCAAAGTTGTTAGTGTGTTAGTAAAGTAGTTAGTGTGTTTACATCATGTCGAGGAGATGCTGTGTTATGCACTGTGAAAGCAAGTTTGTTTTGTTTTCATTGCCGAAAGATGATGATGTGAAGAATCAGTGGTTAAAATTCATTTTTTCCACAAAACCACAGCAAAACAATTCAAACGCTTTGTTGTGTGCTCATCATTTTACCAAGGGCTGCTTCTCTAATGTTGGGTTTTATCTTCTTTGGCTTCTAATCTTCTTTATTTGGATCAACAAGCCTCTCAGAACCACAACCTGCAAGTACGACTCGTTATGTGTACATTTTCAAGTGAGTGTCTTGAATTTTTATATTATTTATTTATTTTTTTTTTTACCCAGTGCAGCTTTAGGTTTCCAGATAATCCGCAATATTACTGTCTTGCTGTAATAGTTCTGACAGTTTGCTGTGAACCCACTATTTCCTAAGAATGTGTTGATTAAAATAGACTGTCATTGTTCTAATTACTTCATTTAATAATAAAGAATGTAACTTAGACATATTTTGGTTTACAAACTGTATTGTTTCATCAGTTAGTCACCTAAGCGCTCAGCTAACGTATCCACCATTATTGTTTAGTTAAGTGTTAAAAGTTTAGCAGCTAAACATTCGCTTGCATAAGTGTTAAATTAAATGTTTTTATGTAATTATTTTAAGAACAGATTGGAGCGCTATATTGTTGCATGCTCAGGGTTGCCAGGTTTTCACAACCCAGCCAACTGCTACTCAAAACTAGCTCAATTGCATTTTGAGGGGGGCCCTCCCCATTAAAAATCGTATTCCGGGGTGTAAAATACACGCTTTGTCGGGGCTCCCCTGGTAAATTCACATTCCAGGGGCTAAATATGACGTTATTGGGGTCACTTCAACCTGCGGACATCAAAAACAACAGCGGACTTGGCAACACGGATGGTAGAGCTTGATGAAGTACTCCTCTCACAATAGACTTGGCCAGCTGACCAATCAGAGCAGAGTAGGGTTATGGAAGGGAGGGGTTTACAGACATTATGCTCAAATCTGCTTCAAACAACTGTTTTGAAATCATTGACAAATGACTCTGTATATTCTGGTAAAATTACAATGTTTTCTGACCTTAGATGCATTTAAACCTGTTGTAGGGGACACTTAAAAAATAAATAAATAAATAAACATATGACCTGCTCTTTAAAATAGTCCACGTGACATCAGTACGTAAAAACACCAGCTCCTGCGTCAGCAGCACCACACGCATGCGACGAACACGGGAAAAAAAAAAAAAAAAAAAATGTTGAATAAAGTTGATTAAATGTTTTTTTTTTTGTTTGTTTTTTTTTTGCACACAATAATCATTCTCATGGCTTCATAAAATCATAGTTGAAACACTGATGTCACATGGACTATTTTAACAATGTCCTTACTACCTTTCTGGGGATTGAATATGGTAGTTGCGTTACAAATTTGCAACATCTCAGAGGTGCTTGACTGGAATGAGATCTGGTGACTTTGGAGGCCATTTGAATATAGTGAACTCATTGTCATGTTCAAGAAACCAGTTTGAGATGATCTGAGCTTTATGACATGGTGCATTAACCTGCTGAAAGTGGTCAGAAAGGAATGGGCATGATCACTGACAATACTCAGGTAGGCTGTGGCATTTAAACAATGATCAACACGTATTAAGCAGCCCAAAGTGTGCCAAGAAAATATCCCCTGCACCATTAAACTACCACCACTAGCCTGAACTGTTGATATGGCAGGATGGATCCATGCTTTCATGTTATTTACACCAAATTCTGCCCCTGCCATCTGAAAATAATAGAAGAAATCTGGTCTCATCAGACCAGGAAACCTTTTTGCCATCTTGTATTGTCAATTTTGGTGATCCCGTGCAAACTGTAGCCTCAGTTTTCTAAGCTAGCTGACAGGATTGACATCCGCTTGTGTCTTTTGCTGCTGTAGCCCATCAGCTTCAAGATTCGATGTGTGCTTTCAGAAATCTTCTTGTGCATATCTCGGTTGTAACAAGTGGTTATTTGAGTTACTGTTGCTTTTCTATCAGCTTGAACTTGTCTGGCCATTCTCTTCTGACCTCTGGTATCAACAAGGCATTTTCGCCCACAGACCTGCCGCTCACTGGAAATTTTCTCTTTTTCTGACAATTCTCTGTAAACCCTAGAGATGACTGTGCTTGGACATCCCAGCAGATCAGCAGTTTGTGAAATACCCAGACTAGCTCATCTGCTACTGACAACTAAATCATACTTAAAGTCATTTAAATCTAAATGCACTGAATTGCTGCCATGTGATTGGCTGATTTGATATTTGTATTAGCAAGCTTGTTAGCAGTTGAACAGGTATACCTAATAAAGTGGGCGGTGAGTGCAAATATAGGCTAGTTATTTACAGCATCCCTTAAGATGTATTTATTGATATTGATGTTCAGCTTCTGCAGTAACAGCACTTGGAAACTCTCAGTGTGTTTTCATTGTGACTAAACAAAGGACACATCTGTATCTACGTTAGTTCTGTTCAAGACTATTAGATATCTGATGTGAAAAATCTATAGCCTGGTAAGCCTGCCTGCAATTTGTGAAATGCTATCAAAGACTTCCTCATCCTAGGGCTTCATGTCTCCTGTTTTATAATCAGCCTCCTACACATGTACTAATCAGGGGCTTTAATCAGAACAAGAGAGACCCACAAATAACCAACTCATCTGCAGCAATTACGGACTTCCCTGTGCATGAGCCACATCTTGAGGTGAATCTCGCCGAGGTAGGATTAGTTTCAATGAAAATGTGGCTTGGTAATGGTATAAAAAAGCTATTTAATTTGGGATATTTGTCTGATCTTCTCATTTGGGATTTTACTATTGGATTTGCTTGTCAAAGTGTAAAGCCTAATGTGTTCTACTTATGTTCGTTTACTGAGAAAAACAGCCAGTGCTTTTGTCAGGCCTCTAATAGTTGGAGAAAAAAATGTTGTTTATTCATCCTACAAAATGTAAATTGGTTTACAGTATGTTCAGATGATTTTTTTGTTTGTTTGTTTTCTACCTGCAGACATCCATGATGAGAATGGGCTGAGACCTGTTATGGTGTACATCCATGGTGGGTCCTACATGGAAGGTACAGGCAATATGATTGACGGAAGCATTCTGGCCAGCTATGGAAATGTCATCGTGGTGACCCTGAACTATAGGCTGGGAGTGTTGGGTAAGTCACTGTTTTTTTTTTTATTAAATGATGGATGGTTTTGATTATGAAATATCTTGCTGACCTCCTGTTTTGTATTCACCCTCCTACACACGTAATAAAGATATACATGTGTTAAAGTGGCTCATGATCTTGGAATAGCTGATAAATAAAAGGGTCATAGGCTTAAAAGTCACAGAATTTGAAATGAAGATTTAATTGTGTTTATTTGTTGAACATAAAAGAAGAAGAGATTGAATGTTATGTAAGCGTTTTATAAGACCTTGTTTAATTCCCTGCAGATATGGACATGAAATGCAAATACAATATTTATGATTTACTTGTGAATCTTTTTCCAGTTGGAAGAAGTCCCAACTGAGTTTGAGTTTCTTGACCAGTTGCTTCAATTTTATTACTGTATATACAGCTGAGGTCAAAAGTTTACATGCACCCAACAGAATCTGCAAAATGTTAATTATTTTACCAAAATAAGAGGGATCACACAAAATGCATGCAATTTAGTACTGACCTGGGGTGCGTTTCCCGTACAACGACGTAACTCGCTGATTAACCTCCATAGTATGATGCATTGTTGTGGAAACGAACTAGCTAGTCACGACTGTTTCCCGAACACAGTCACATCTCCGTCGTTTGAACCACATTAGTTCAACAATGTAGGGCCGTTGTTAATGACGTCACCGAATAATAATTTATGCTATTTAACTTATTACTAACTTACTAACTTACTATTTTATGTCATTTTGCTTTATTTTATGTTTGATTCATCACGGGTTCCCTCTTACGTCATACTCCGGGGTTCCCGTAGGCATTTATGCGCATGCGCACTATTCAAAAACGTTGCTTGCAGAGGAAGCTTAAAAATACATAGATTAAAATGCATTTATATTTAGATCGAGTGAAAGACATAGATTGTACTGCATGTTAGGTTGCGTTTTGTGCCCAAGAGCATAATTTATTGAGCCCATATGTCTTGCTATCAAGGAACTATGCTTCTAACCACAGGTTGAGAGCTGTAGTCCCGACCACGTAAGTTTGTGACGCTGTTTGCGAATGTCGGTCGAACTATGGTTTCGGGAAACACTGAATCATTGAACTATGTTGGTAACGACCGAACTTGCGAACTTAGTTGGCTAACGATGCTTTTGGGAAACGCACCCCTGAATAATTTACATAAAAGATGTTTACATTTAGTCCACAAGAGAAAATAATAGCTGAATTTCTAAAAATGACCCTCTTCAAATGTTTACATACAGTACACTTGATTCTTAATGCTGTGTTGTTTCCTGAATGATCCATAGCTGTGTGTTTTTTTTTTTTTAATGATACTTGTTCATGAGTCCCTTGTTTGTCCTGAGCAGTTAAACTGCCTATTGTTTTTCAGAAAAAAAAAAAAAAAAAAAAAAAAAAAAAATTCCTTGAGGTCCCAGAAATTCTTTGGTTTTTCAGCATTTTTGTGTGTTTAAACCAGGCGCGCAGATGGCCTTGGGGACGGGGGGACATGACCCCCCCAGATTCATAGTGACCCGATCCGTCCCCCTCACTGTTCCTACGAAAGGCAACAAACATCGGTAAAACGGAGGATTAATCAGGGTTTCTGCTATGTACATAATTAGCCTAAGTAGTGACGGGCCGGCCGCCGCTCCTTAATTATTGCCGCCTTCAGAATCAGTCGCAGGCTGACCAGGGACTCTAGACTCATTCTTTCCATGGGTTGCTCATTTGCAACTTTCTCAGCTTTTTTGTCTACAACTTTAATCAATGCATGCTGATTAACTTTTATCATAGCTTACAGTTATATGGTAACGAAAGTCCTCAACCCGTTTTTTTTTTTTTCATTATTTTTGGTTTGAATTTTGTGAACGGGAGTTCCTCTTTTGCTAAGTCGGGCTTCAGGCGCTTTCGAATTCGCAATCTTGTCACGTTTTACAAGAAAAGATTATTGTCTGTTTTGCTTACATTTATACACCTTTCACTTTTTAAAACGAAAACAAAAGATGGATTCATTGGTAGCCTATTCTTTATTAAAAGCATAACACTAAAACAGGCTACAATGACAACGTTTATTAACAAAAACGAATAAGACAAAGCATGGCATACACCACATGCTGTATACCGGCTAATAAATTACAGAACGTTTAGCAAACACTGAGAAATCAAATAAAAAAAAAAAATTAAAAGAAAGCCTCCATAATGTAATGTGAGGTAAATGACAGCTTTTCCAAATGAAAAAAAAAAAAAAAAAATTAAAACTTTGTCGGTGACAGTGCTTGCATGTTTATTTTTCCACTAGAATACCAACATGTTCACCTTCTCTGTTTAAGAAGTGTTATTTTTTAACTTTACTTGCTTGAAAACCAAATTCCTCCCTCCACAAACGTTTCCTCAATATTAGCGTCATTTTTGCTGTGAGCTGCGCGCGCCTTCGCGTTCGTGCTGACGCGGCTAGTGGTATAAACCAGGCTCTACATCCGAAGCGATCGCACTGAATGCGCCTCTCTTTACGTGATCAGTGAATTCTGACTTCTGCTGCAACGCACGCTTTATAGAGCAGAAGCTTTGGAGCAGTGCAGACCATGCACTCGCACAAATGCGACCACGTTAAATTTTAGCTAAATAAAACATATTTTGCAGAAGGCATGAAGTTTTGGTGGGTAATTGGCATACTAGACAAATAACAGTTTGATCATGTATTGCTAGTGTTGATCAGGCAGGCCTTTGTTTACCTTTGTTCATTGTTGTTGGCTTTTCAGTGCAAGCCATTAGCCCAAATTATGCAAAGTAACTACTTGAGCATTAGTTAAAGCCCAAATTACACAAAATAACTGAGTTGAAATCATTTGCTGACAGCTTGAACCCCCCAGTTAAAAAGTCCCATCTGCGCCCCTGATTTGAACCCTTTCCAATAATGACTGTATGATTTTGAGATCCATCTTTTCTCACTGAGGACAACTGAGGGACTCATAAGCAGTTGTCACAGAAGGTTCAAACACTCACTGATGCTCCAGAAGGAAAAACAATGCATTAAGAGCCAGGGGTGTACACTTTTGAACAGGATGAAGATGCATGTTGCTTGCATGTTTCCCAAAAGACAAAATAAGTTAAATTTACCCTGATCTTCAAATTCAAAAAGTTTTCACCCCCTGGCTCTTAATGCATTAAGAATCAAATGTATGTAAACTTTTGAACACGGTCATTTTTTTAAATTCAACTATTATTTTCTCTTGTTTTATCTTTTATGTGAAATATTTTGTATGATCTCTCTTAATTTGGTAAAATAATTAACATTTTGCAGATTCTGCAAGGTGTATGTAAACTTTTGACCTCAACTGTATTATACTATTATAGTATTTATTAATGTTTTAAATAAACATTTTTAATATTTTCAGTTTTACATTACATTTCATTAGTGTTTGCATTATATAACTGTATGTACCTTTGGTCATTTTTATTTATTTATTATCACTAATGGTATTTAACTTATTATTTTATTTAGATCTAGTAAATTTAGTTTATTTCAAATAGAAAGTTGTTCATTTTTTATTTTACACTGCCAGCTATATATTATTTTTCTTTGCATCGTGGCCAGGCAAAATTGTCTTCATAAAACATAATGATTATCTTTCATAAACTATAGGAGGACAAATTTAGTTTCTAAAAGTGAAAGAGAAATGTTGTTTGATTATTAAATTCAGATTTTTTTCCGTCTAATAACTTTTAAAGGCCATTTTGGATTTCATAAACTTTCTTTTACCTTTCATTCCAGTACTGTTATACTTAAGTAGGATGTAGTATGATTAATAATTACGTTTAAGAATCTCAGTATTTTAGACTGTTGTTTAGGAAAAAGGATCACAGATTTATTCATAATCCTCCAGCTGTTCTTACAACTCATTATCAGCTACAGCTCTCTGTGAGGCTGGCTATATTTAGATGTGTTAAAGAAAAGGGTATAGGCCTACTGCAAAGTTTGCACTGCAGGAAAAAGACAGTAGTTGGGGGAAAGGGAGGAAAATGGCAGCAAGACCGAAGACAGGAGTGAGAGAGCACGAGCGAGGCCTTTGTTAAACGTGTTTCTGCTTCTCTGCCTGACAGTGCTCAGCATGAAGGTGATGGAGATAGTCTAAAGTGTCTGGCTGTCTCCGTCTTTATGGAGAGCAGTTTGAAGTGCGGTGGCAGTGAAAAGCCGAGTCCTAGATGGAGGGTAAAGTGAGATTGGAACATGTTCCCAAGCATATAAAATTGCAGGATCATTTCCCTTTTGTACCCCCTCTTCAGAGACCGAGAGCTCTTTCTCCCTGACAAAAGTCATATTTTAACACCTCTGAGGTATCTTGGTGGCAGCGTGTGTGTGTGTGTGTGCACTGCACAGACTGCTGTCTAGTTGGCCCGTGCCCAGTCCGCCACCAGCAAGACAGATTTTCTTCTCAGCTGTTTTTAGACCTAGTGTTGTAATGGCTTTATCCAGCTTTCAGACACATGCTCACTGATTAGCCAAGGGTGAGAGGAGCATTCCGGTGTGAAAATACTGTTTGCAGAAAGTCATGCACTCCTTTCTTGAATATTAGCTTGTTAGGGAACAAAAAATGTGGCTGAACATATGTAGACATATAAACGACAATGTAGTATGCATAACAGGGTTATTAGTGTCATAATCATGTGGGAAATAATAGGAATGCCAGGGGTGTTTATTTATAATCATTTTGTATAGGCTACATGGGAATGCATGTGTGTGGATGTGCATTTTCAGTCCAATATAACTCTGTGTGTGTGTGTGCTTTCATAGTAATTGCTTCATCTGCAGTGGGGCACATGTGGCCTGACGATGATCCAGTGGAGGCTGTTAGGATGAACTGAGATGTGTCACTGGCACATGGCTCTCTCTCTCTCTATCACATAGCAACGTGAGCTGACTGCTGATTTGCTTTATACTACAGCAGAATGAGTCTGTTTCTGCACTTAACTCCTCGTCATGGTGCATTATGGGAAACTTAGTTCTGATTTGTCATAATGAGGTATTTATGTATGCGGCACTAAATGAAGAATCACAATGGCTTATTACACAGCAGCAGCAACATTGAACAGTTGTCAGTTCAAGTTTTATTTTTTTTTTAACATTTAAAGAGAAAAACATAACACAAACATTACATAATGTAGCGTAACGCAGTGTAACACCGCAACGTAATGCAATGTAACGTAAAGTAACATGACGTAACGTAACATATCACGTAACGCAGCGTAATGAAACGTAATGTTATGTTACGTTACATTGTGTTACGTTACATTGTGTTACGTTACGTTGTGTTACTTTACATTACATTGCGTTACATTACGATACGTTACGCTACGTTATGTTACGCCACGTTACGTTTTGTTATGGACAGAGACACTTTCATTTGGTTTTGAGTTAGGGATGAGATATATAGACATTCTCAAAAGCCTTGCAGCGATGCATGGAATCATTTTAAGTGAAAGGCATTTGCATCGATTTATGACAATGTGGACAGGAAGTAGAACAAATTATTATTTTGGACAATTTACTTAAAACAAAGGAACAAATTATTATATTGAGCACACAGTTTACTTTAAACAAGGACACAAAATATTATTTTGAACACAATTTACGTATAAAGAGGGAGTGAATTAGTGAATTGTGAGCTTGATTTAGTAAACCGAGGGAATTAATTCATAAATTGTGTGCACAATTATTTTTGAAGTTTCTTATGCTCATCAAGGCTGAATTTATTAAAGGAGAAGTTCACTTCCAAAACAAAAATGTACAGATAATTTATCATCCAAGATGTTTGTGTCTTAATTTCTTATTGACTGAAGAAAGAATGTTAATTGAGAACAAAAAATCAGAAATTATCTCCATATAGTGGACTTCAATAGTGCCCCCAAGTTTGAACTTCCAAAATGCAGTTTAAATGCAGCTTCAAATGACTCTTAACGATCCCAGCCAAGGGTCTTATCTAGCAAAACGATCTGTCATTTTCGAAACAAATTGACAATTTATACTCACTAGGATCTAGCATCTTTGACATGGCCGCCGCCACCGTCGACCCCAGGAGGTTAACCCATTGGTTACAGACATTATTTGTGACTGTAAGTATGAACAGTTCAATCTGATTGATTCTGATATCTCTTAGTAAATACTACAGTCATTCCTAAACAGTGACACTATGACTGTAGCCAATCAGATTAAAGCGCCCTGTAAAACTGATTTCTTGCTGAACCTCTATAGTAGACATGCACGTCGGAAATCTGCTTCTTGAGATTTTACAGTCTATAACCGTAAAACTGAACTGCAGAAAGTCCTGCAGAATCTCTCTCTGGCTTTTATCAAGCGAGACACTAAAAAACCTTCCCAAATCACCCTCTGAGTCGTTTAACAGACAGTAGCTTACGCTAATAGACCCCTCTGCAGTGGGTCAATCTCTGCGGAGCCTTTATCCTATTCACTTCTGTCTCTGTCAGTCTGTCTGGCCTGGAAGCCTCCTACAGTTTCCCTGAGGCCTGTGAGTAGAGTCTCTACAGCAGGGCAAGGACAGGCACAGCCCAGGGGAGGAAGGCCAAATGGGCTTCGGTCCTCTGAAATGCTTGCATGTGGGAGGAAGAGAAGCAGAGAGATTAGGAGCGACAGAGAATGAGAAACAGAGGGCTTTTTTGGGTTGCATTTTAAGCAATAGCAATATAATGGTGCAGTAATAACAGTGAGAATGTGCTTGGGTGTCTGTGGGCATGTCATGCTGTCCTCAACTGCCGAAAGGCAGAGTTGTTTGTTGTGGTCTCGTGGTGGGTCTAATGACTTTGCTTTCTTTTACACTAAAACACAGAGAGGAGAGGTGATGTAAGGTAATGGCAGGAGAGGTCAGTGGAGGACTGCTGCAGGTAAATGTGTTGAGAGTTAGAGTGGACAGGAGTGAGGTATCACAGACTATTGAGTAGATTAAAGATAGCATGTCAACACTTGGAGAGGAAGGCTTGAATCCGCAGGCAGAAGGGGCTGCCAGAGAATTTAACGGGAGAGACGACATGGGAAACGAGGATTAGAAGAACGAACATGAATTGTTATGGACATTACTGTCACGGCCTAGCGGTTAGCACGTGTTTCAGATATACAGTGCCATGCGAAAGTTTGGGAGCCCTTTCCAGAATCTGTGAAAATGTGAATAATTTTAGTGTCGTAGTTAACTGTCGTAGATCATCCAGGTAACCACACACAGAATTAAGAACCAAGGGTTCCCAAACTTTTGCAGGGGGTTATTTTAATAATTTCAGCTATTTTATTTTATTTATTTATTTTGTCTTGTTGACTATATGTATACATCTTTTATGCAAAGTATCTTACAGGACAGTACTAAATAAAAGATAACATGCATTTTGTGTGATCTCTCTTGTTTTGTTAAAATTATTCACAGATTCTGCAAGGGTTCCCAAACTTTTGCACGGCACTGTATTGTTTGAGAAAAGGTTCGAGCCTGAATTGATTTCTGTGAAGATGGGCAGATCCAACTTAAAATATTCATGCTTTTGTTACTGCTGTTATATTGAGACGATTGATTCTCCCATATAAATGCTGTTTTTAAACTCCTGATTTCACTATTTATTTAGTAGGGGTGGGAATCTCTAGGCATCTCACAATTCAATTCAGTTATGATTCACAGGACTGCAATGTGATCATAAAACGGTTATTGATGCCTCTTATTGTTTCTTTTTTTCTATAAAGTATGTCTTACTTTGTGAGTACTTGGTAATTTCAAAGGAATTTTTTTTTTTTGTAATGGTCTACAATGAATTTACTTCCTTATTAATTAATTTACAGACTTTGAATATCAAATTTATTTGTGCACTTTTATTAAATTACTTATATAAGTACACTATTTTTCAAAATAACCACAAATTAATAATAAAACAATTGTGCATTAAGAATTAAAACCAACTAAATATAGATTCCAAATAAAGTATAAAGCAATAAAGTGGAACTAAGAAACACATTACAAGCGATCAACAAAAAGTACTTTCAATATCCGAGAGTGCATTAAGTATCTGAAAGTTTCCAGACAGAGGCACTTATAGATTTTTCTCTTTTCCTCAGCATTATTGCTGTTTAACCCTTTACTGTCACTCCCATTTTTGAGCACAGACATAAAAATGCACTATCCAGACTTACATTTTTATAATTCATGAATGACAACATTTTGTAATATGGTTTTGATGTGCATTTTCCGTGGTAATGCAATGTCTGATTTTAAAATGCCTTTCAAAGGATGAATTTTGAGATTTTAAGTTTTGGACTGATATATAATTTCTTATGATATCTAAAGCGTGAAAGGGAGACGAAGAAAGTCTTTGGTGACAAAGGTCAGAACTCATGTTATGATGTAGATTTTTTTAAGTTGCACTCTTGACATATATTAATCTATTACTTTTCGTACATAATTTGTAAGACATAAACATGGTAAAATATCTATTTAGGAGTCTTAGACCTTTACAACGATGTATAGTTTGTCATGATTAGATTACGATTTATTTGTGATATGGTGAAGTAAACTTAGGCTTCCCACAGAGTGGACGGTGACAGTTAAAGTCATTACCGATGACTTTAGCGGCAGGTCTAACAGGTTGCGTATACACTAATGCATAGATCTGTTTCAACATATCAGAAGTTTTGTCCTGCCCTTAAAAGTATAGTTCACCCAAAAATGAAAATTCTGTCATTAATTGCTCATGAAATGAAATCCGAGAACTGCCACATTCAAGGCCCAGTCTTATAGTTCTTATTTATTCCTAATATTAAACTACTTACTGTATATGAACCTATAAACTAAATGAACAATTTAAAATATTTTATTTTATTTAATATCTCTGAATCAACCTAAATACATCAATTTATGCCAACAAAACTATATTTGATATTAAATCAGGTAGAAATGGCTCTGAAAGATAACAGGTGATCACATTTACAGTGTACTCAGCCCCTAATATTTTATAAGAATTGATTTTCTTGTTGCTTTTTCCCCTCATAATTCCCTGCAATGTCTGCGCTTTATTGAAAAAAACAAACACAAACACTATGTTTTTAAAAAATGCGAAGGATAGGATGGATGAGGAAGGAGGTTTAGGTTGAGAAATTGAGGTGACTGCCTGAGGGGAGTCTTCAAAGCGTGACACATGCAGCGCATACAGCGCTGGTTAACGTCTTCCCATTACAATCGGCTCAGAACACAAACAATAAGCAAACAAGCTTCTTTCGAATGGCACTGATGCCCAAGGCGGGTGAGAAAGCTGATTTGCCTGTACCAAAAGAATAAAAACAAAACCTAATTAAAGACAGATCAAGGCCCAACTGACGTTTCCCCTTTGACACATAAACACACACCTCTAATGGCTTTTAGAAACGCAAACCTCTAGGATTTATATAAATGAGCAGAATCCTCTGCGGATGATGCAAGCCCTCTTGTAGTGATTATTCAGACATTTTGAATCATCGTGCCCCTGTGAGAGGGTCTGGCAGCTCTGATAAGGAAGGCTACCTTGAGAGCCACTTGTTGAAATTCCTCCATTTTGCATTTTACCTTGTAGCACATGAATCTTTCAAACATATGCTTGATGTATTTTTTTTAAATGATTGTTGAAAAAAATTGATATGCAAATAAAAAAGCCTTATCATTATTGATAAAGATTTAGCTTTTACAGTAGCTTTTGTCTTAAGAGCCTTTAAAGAATTCTGACTAAAATGATCAACCCCAGTTCTTGCCTTATAAAGTTTGAATGTCTATGCTTGGCTTCCATTGTAAAGGTCATTGTTGTCATACTTCTTTGTAAGCTCAGTGTTATAATGGGCTCTGAAATATTTATTTATTTTTTTAAATTGTATATTCCGTCTATTTGTGGAAAGGAAAGCACATTATTGTGAACTCAGCTCTACTGTCTTGAGCTCCAATTAGGGTGTTTTTGTAAGTGTACACTTTTTTTTCCTTGAAAGAAGTATATTATGCTACCCGAGGTTGCCTTTATTTACGGCATAATTAATCTTTTTTTGAAATAACAGTTTCCAATATATATTTTAAAAATCCAATTTATTCCTGGGATGCAAGCAGAATTTTTCAGCAGTCAGTGTCACATGAACCGTCAGAAATCATTCTAATATGCTGATTTGCTGTTGAAAGTTGAAAACATTTGTGCTGCTTAATATTTTGTAGAAACTGATTTATGTATAGATTTAGATATTTATGTATGATATGAAAAATAGAAAGTTCAGATATAATATTAAAATCTGTACTGTCTCTTTTAAAAAAAATTAATGTATCATTGCTGAATAAAATTATTAATTCATTAAAAATGTAGATTTAAATTAATATAACTACAGTGTGTCATTTTAACTAAAAATGTTTCATGTAGGCTTTGCAGATGGATATATGGTGCACAGCATAAATGAGTACACCCCCTCTAAAACTTAAATTCAGCAATTACTCTTTACTTAGAAGACATGTTAGGGTTCTTTGGAGATATAACGTTCCATTAAGCTTGCTTGATCAATTACCAAAGAAGAATGTCAAAATTATTCGGTAAAATAAGATTTTCTTATCAAAGTGACAAAACGCTGTGTTGCAAAAATGAGGACACCCTTCTGAAAGTTACTAAATAAAACTAAAAAAGAAAATTTTACTGTAGGTTTAAGGCAATTTTTGATCAATGGGTAAGTATATTGAATCAAAACTTTTAAAGACAATTAATTTCCTGACAATTAAAAGTGTTATATAGCCTACTGAATCATACTCAGTCTTGATACTGGCAACAATAGAACCTCTTGGGAGAGAACTGCCATCTGACTTATTTCTTGGCATAGAAGAGGGACAATGGTACAAAAGGAAAACCAAATTATTGTTTTAAGTGTGAAAATATAGCAGAAGTAACACCGACATTCAACAACAAAGAACTTGTGACAAGACTCCTGAAATAATCCGGTCTACACTTTAAGTTTTCATTTAGTGATGAGTGAATTTTTGCTAGAAAAAGAGCAGGAGAAATACCATGCTAGTGTCTCAGAGCTGGTAAAAGAGTTACACTTTATCTCACAAAGTACGACGCAGCCTGCAGAAGTGACATGCATGGTTGTTGTCACCACTAGAATTGCCTACTGTAGTCAAAGCACAATACTATAATTTAACCTCTCCCAAGGCCCATATTTACAACATATAGACTATAGGGAATCCATACTCTGGTCAAGACCAAGTCAATCATTTTGGATCCAAAAGCTTCCAAAATGTTATGGTGTTGCTAGAGGAGGAGTACATTGAGAAGTGCCTGCTTCCCACAGTGACATTCAGTGATAGTAAAGCTCTTATATATGGATGTATGAGTGCTGAAGGTGTGAGGGATTTGTGCTTTATCAGTGCTGTCATGAATTCACACACCACTGTGTGATGGAATACAAAGACTTGAAACAGAAGATGCTACCCTCTCCTAATTCCCTGCATTGTTGGGCATTTTTTTCAACATGACAATGAAAATATTCATTCTCTCAAGGTGAAAATCCTTCAGTGGACATGTATTTCACTCAGTCCTAACATTCTTGAGCAGCTGTGGGGGATTCTGTAGAGACGTGCTGAGCAACACTCCCCATTAAAGACCAGGGCATTTAAGCAGTTAAATAGGACAGATGTGGAAAATTTGTCGTGAACTTGTACACTCAGTGCCCAGAAGGGTCAGAGCAGTATACTTAAAGTTCTGGAGGACATACTAAGTTCTAGAATATACATTATTATAATATTACAGATATTGTAAAATAAGTAAAATATTGGCATATATTTTTTTGTTTTTATTAAGTATATGCTTAATACATTTTTGTTGCCATTTTTCCATGAATTATATTAGTGATCATAAAGAAAATACATATTTTATATTTAGTCAGAGGGGGTGTACTCATTTATGCTGTGCACTGTAAAAATAAATAAATAAATAAATAAATAAATACATACATACATACATACATACATACATACATACATACATAGAATGCTGTTTCCTGAATTTCTTTAAATTGCAATTCAGCAAATTCCAAATGAAACTGCAGTTCCTGTGGAAACTTCATGTAGCTCACAGCTAATTCAATTCAAATTTCAATTCCAGGATTCAGCCTGTTATTACATTTTGAATTTTGCCCATCCCTGCAATAAATAGATCAGAAACTAGATCAAACAAATGCGCACGGTTGTTTACAGACCTGCGGACATCAGTCAACATTTTTCATTTCCTTCATCTCAGACATGCTCAGCCTGGAATCAGCATACCTCCATGTTGAAACAGGGAGCTCGATTTGCCCTCAAAGTGGACCTTCTACATGAACCAGATGTACTGGAGAGATCTGTCCTTATTTTCACCATAACTCCAGATGGCCAGGTCCCTTTGAGAGGAGGAGACCTCACTGTGTTGATTGGTTAATCCTATAAAAACTGTCTGAAGATCTGTGGATGGCAGCTTGTCGCTCAGGGATGCAGTGTTCTGGGCACAAGAGGGGCAAAGGGTTAATATGAATCTGGCTGCTGCCTCTCTGGCTGGTTCAAGCCTCGTGTTCAGTCACGCTTACCCTGTTTTGGGCTGCCGTGCCGGGGGAGATGCGGAACTCTTTGCCCTACGCACGTTCGGATGCTAATGTGCTGTTTGCTTGTTTTTGTTTTGAGCTGCGGCATAGCAGTGCCACAGGAAGGAGGATGTAATTGTGTAGGGCATTAAATTCTGAAATTACAATCACATGGAGAGCACTGACAAAAGTACGGAGAAACATAATGAGGCGTAACGGGAAAAACCATGTAAACATCAATGACATGACCTTGACTTGACAAGACTCATTTAGGGACACCAAATTGTTTTATTTGTGTCAGTTTATGTAGTGTTCTACTAGTAAGTGGGGTTAAAGAGGGCACTCAACTGCAATCTACATGCAGACAGTTACAAAAATGATATTCTTTGGGCAGTTCTGGATGTTTGAGTGTGGTTTAAAAAGCATTGCTTACATTACCGTTCGGGATACTCTTATGAACGCACACCAAAGACTGACACGGAAGAGAAGAAATTGTTGAATGAAGTTGTTATTTTTGTTTTCTTTGCACACAAAAAGTATTCTTGTGCCGTCATAATATTACGGTTGAACCACTGATGTCACACTGACTATTTTAACAATGTCCTTACTAACTTTCTATGCTATGCAGGGTCAGAAATCTCTCAGACTTTTTCAAAAATATTTAATATGTGTTCCAAAGATGAACGAAGGTCTTACATGTTTGGAATGCCATGAGAGTGAGTAATTAATGATAGAATTTTACCTATCCCTTTACGTATGAACATCATAACTAACGTAATGAAAGATTCTTTAAAGGACTTCCAAAATAAAATACTTGCTTTGTAATGATTCACAGAGTATGCTATGCCAGCTGCTATCATATAATACATTGTGTTTATAGTCTTCCCTGGAGGGTTGCTGGGTGTCCTCTATGCAGTGCACTTAAAGATACTCATCATGACTGCACTAACCTCTAGCTATAGCAGATTCAGTGGAAGCAAAGAATTTATATGTATGCTCTGCATACTGCATGAACACTATTGAAAGCATCTTACTATATAGCATTGATTTAGTTTTTATAAAACTGACAGATAAAGAAAATGTGAAAGAAACTGAGGAAAAAAGGTGACAAGATGTCAGCTTACTGCCAAAGGACCAGCAACAGGAATCAAAATGGAGCATCAATTTAAATGTGTCAGATCATCATCGTGTTTCTTGTCATGTTTGTATGATACATGATACTGTCATTACCCACAACCCTAATATCATGCTAGGGTTTGATGGCTTTAACATGGAAAACATCCAAGCATCTGCATCAGTATGCAGAAAATGTAGTGCATAAACAGCAAAAGAACGGACTAGTGACAATTTGATGGAAGGAAAGGGTTTGATCTGGGACTCTGGCATAGAAATGATGAAATTTTAACTACCTTGGCAATGTTGTTACTTTGCTCTGCAGGGCTGGAAGTCCACTTTCAGAACAAAAATTTACAGATAATGCACTCACCCCCTTGTCATCCAAGATGTCTTTCTTTCTTCAGCTGTAAAGAAATTAGGTTTTTTGAGGGAAACATTTCAGGATTTTTCTCCATATAATGGACTGCTATGGTGCCCTGGTTTTGAACTTGCAAAATGCAGTTTAAGTGCGGCTTCAAACGATCCCAAATGCGGTTGTAAACAATCCCAGCTGAGGAAGAAGGGTCTTATCTGGTAAAATGATCAATTATTTCATAAAAATAATACAATTTATATACTTTTTAATGTAAAACGCTCGTTTGCCTTACTCTGCCTGAACTGTATTTTCCGGTTAATGGCAGTTAGGGTATGTCGAAAAACTCCCTTCTCATGTTCTCCCTCAACTTCAAAATCATCTTATATTGCTGTTTTACCTTTTTTGTTAAGGGTGTTTGATCTTCTTTGCATGTTCACTTTGCAAAGACTGGGTCAGTGTTTCTCCAGCATTGCAGGATGATTTTGAAATGATTTTTGAAGTTGAGGGAGAAAATACAAGTTTTTCGACATACTCTAACTGTCTTGAATCAGAATACACAGAGTTCAAGGAAAGCAAGACGAGTGTTTGAGATTAAAAAGTATTTAAATTGTATTTATTTTTTTAATGAAAATAACTGATCGTTTCGCTAGATAAGACCCTTCTTCCTTGGTTGGGATAGTTTACAACCACATTTGGGAACGTCTAACATGTATACATTTTCAATGTATCTCTATCAGACTCATCTGGAAAAAAAAAAAAAACAGTGGTACTGATGCAGTATATCACATTTTTATGACAAGGCAAGGTTAGTTCGGGATGTAAAAAAAACATTTTTGGAAAAAATGAAGATACAGTCACAGGTACTGAATGTGTAAAGACAGTTAAATGATGGTTACACCAGTTGATATTGGTCAAGTCTCACTGTCAGAATTGGTAAATCTTTCTTTCTTGTGAATATACCTGTAAAATAATGTAATTTTGCAAGCACACAGCTTGCCAAACAAGCAGTTCTAATAGCTGCTAAAGTGTGCCAAGTGTTAAATTAGTGCCAAGTGTTAAATAAACTGCATTTGGCTAGTTATGTGAAAAAAGATCCTCTTTGTTTTCCCAGAGAAGGAGGGACAATAGCAACACAGTGATGTGTTGCCAAATGTTGCACATTTTACGTTCCCATGAAAGCAAAATACTTAGTTTGACAGCCATGATGTTCAAAACACAACACTTTTTTTTTTTTTCTCCTTCTCTCCAACCCCACAACTTCTCGCTTCATTTACTTTTGAATGAGGACCAGGCTGTGTTAAGAGCCTTATCTCTCCTCAGGATATCTTGTGTAGCTTCAGATGGCTACCACTTTTACATCAAAGGTTATTCTCTTTATCCAGTACAGACACTTAAGCCTCTGTCAGAGGACATTACTTACAGTGCAGTGCTCTTATCAAGACATTGTCACATTTGTATATAGGTGTTATGGAAATGAAGGTAGAGAGGAAAATGTGATGGGCTCAGCTGGACTTGGCTGTTGTATGCTCATGTGATCTCACCATGAAGTGAAAACATGCAATGTCGTGAGCGATGGGAATTGCGAATGCACTGGCACAATGCAGCTTGATGAAATATGAGTTTTCACTTTGAATTTGGTGATATTACAATATGGACTGTTCGAGCTGTACCAATAAACACATTTGGAGTGTAACACTCCAAGGAGACACTTATTAATGTATTGCATAATGATATATAAAGCTATTTTGGAGAATTATGGATGTAATTTGAAGAAAATATTTAAACATAGTTAAACAAATTGCTCACGCAGAAATGACAGTTGGTTAAAAATGTACTAATTCTTAGGCCATATAAGATGTGAATGAGTTTGTTTATTCAATTTAGCGTTAGCATGGGTGCCATCAGAATGACCTGGTAAAAACATCACAATAATCCACAAGTAATCCACATGACTCCAGTCCATCAGTTAAAGTCTTATGAAGCAAAACCGGTCTTAATGAACAGTTTTGATGATCGATTTGTTTCGAACTTTAAGTTTTTTGGTTTCGACTTCAGTTGATGGAGTCTCTTTCTGATGGCACCCATCCAATGCAGCGGATTCACTGGTGATGTAATGCTAAATTTCTCCAAATCTTGTTCCTTTAAAGGGTTAGTTCACCCAAAAATGTAAATTCTGTCATTAATTTCTCGCCCTCATGTCGTTCCAAACTCGTAAGACCTTCGTTCTTATTCAGAACACAAATGAAGATATTTTTGATGAAATCTAAGAGCTTTCTGACCTTGCATAGACAGCAATGCAACTACCACATACAAGGCCCAGAAAGGCAGTAAGGACATTGTTAAAATAGTCCATGTGATATCAGTGGTTCAACCGTAATTATTTGAAGCTATGAGAATACTTTTTTGCGCGCAAAGAAAACAAAAATAACAACTTAATTCAACAATTTTTATCTTCCGTTCCGTGTAATTTTCATTTTTGGGCGAACTATCCCTTTAAGAATTGGGAAATTACAGTTGGCAGATTTTCATTTTGTTTTCATTTAAATTCTCCATTAGCCTATTGGCCTGATATATGTAAAGCAGATTAACATGGATTATACTATTAGATGTATTGAAAATTGTTAATGTGTAAAAATGCTGCTCACGAAATAAAACAAATAGAAACTCTAATGTAGCAAATATCGCAGAGCTGCTGAAGGAAGTGTGCTCTTTGATGTTTTAATTTAGTTCTTCAGGTTAAAGGTTCCAAAGATACTGCTGTTTTTACTCTAATTAGAATGATTGTCATGACTGTCCTCTTTGACATCACTTGCCTTATCAACATAATCATCACTCAGACCTCTTTTTTTTCCCTATTCATTTCCTGTCTTACACTTTCGGCTAATTTTAAATTATGCATACTGTTTTGATGTGGTGGTCTGATTAGAATTCATGAGAAATGTTTTAAATATGCTGTT
The DNA here is from genome assembly GCA_036247105.1 of Cirrhinus mrigala. NCBI lineage: Eukaryota > Metazoa > Chordata > Actinopteri > Cypriniformes > Cyprinidae > Cirrhinus > Cirrhinus mrigala. The sequence continues at coordinate 22,957,614 of CM070007.1, read as the reverse complement.
AACAGACATATAAAGGAACGTTAATGGCTTGACACTAATTACTGGATGATCCCTGCTGAGAATGATTTTAATTACATGAGCTTGGATCCGATTAAGACCTTCACTATAAGTCGATATTCAGAATGTCAACATGAGCAGTGCATATTATAAGCTCCTCCAAATATACCAAATTTACTTGAGCTGTGTGTGTAAGGCATTGTGTTTAAACGTCAGTTTGCAGATTATAGAGGGAGTTTGGATTTTTAAGTCGTGGAGAAAACACCTAAAATATATATTTTTCCTCCGAATTGAGCACTGCTTTGTGTGGATTTTCCTGATCTTCTGCGCAAGTGCACAGCTGTTTCTCGATGTTGCTTATTTTGCAGGTGACAGATCAAAGGCTTTAGAAATTTTAAATATGCATATTTACCGTATTGGTAGACATCTCATGTTTGTCTGATGACTAAGCGTGAACGTGAGAGTAATTTTAGGGCTTGGATTTCTCCAAACCCTGGTACTCTAAAATTAATCTTGATTGAGTATTTTATATCAGACTTTGACCAAAGACCATACTGTTAGATGAGCGCTTATTACCATCTGTAATTGTATGTATGAGCAGATTTGTGCCACAGCTGTTCTCCGGATGATGTTTAGAAAAGGCTAAGGAAATCCTGTAACAGCATGCCTTTCTCTATTTTCTGCTTCATCCAAATGATACACACGAAGACATTTTCATCCGCCATGCTGCGATGAAAGACAAGAGATCTAATTTAGAAAGCATGAGATTTCTTTCACAGGGACAATGCTTAGGGTTACACTATTGCTCAGTTTGGCGTAGTGTTTAGTTAATCCATCTGCTGGTTGTTTTTTAGGCCAAGGGCATTCTGTGGATCCTTCAGAATGGATGCTTGAATTACATTTGATACCAAGCTGTTCACTGAAGCAGGTATCTGCCCGAGGAGCTGAAACTGAGACCTGTCAGAGCAGATGTCGTCCATCCATAGCAAATCTTAGATAAAGAAGGAAGGAAAACAGAATGTAGTGGAACGTGGAGCTTTCTAGCAACTCAAGCTGAAAGAGAGCAGTCTAAACCCTCTACGTCATAAATCCTTTGCCCTGTGCTTAGATTTTAGAACATATGATTTCTGAACACTTAGACAAGCAATTGATGCCTGACACAACTATAAATGTATTTATAGTCTAAAAAATAAAATAAAAATATCATGCATTTGTAGTCTTTCTAACAGAGAAATGTTTTAGGCAGTATAAAGTGATGCTTTGACTTTTAGCAGGCTTCCATCTTAAACTGATGCCATTTCTAAAGTTGTTTGAAGTTGCATACCATTTGAAAAGCAAAAGCAAGTTAATTTGCATATATCTTCTATGGAATTAATTCTTCTGCAAGATCAAAGCTGATTAAAGATTAATGTGTTTCATTCAAGTGTGGGTATGCACACATTTGTGCATGAAATCTACATACAAGGATTTGCATGAAATTTATTCAAAATGTATGCAAGAATCTAGGAACAGCTGAAACCCCATGCACACATGTGTTATTGGAGCACATTTTACAAGAAAATTCTACTTCAGTCGGTCTTTTTCAAACTTTCAAACTCAGATATGCGTATGTACAGCTGGTTAATAAAATGTCTGTAGTCTGGGTCTATATTAACGGGAAAATTCACCCTAAAAACGAAATTTCTGTCATTATTACTCACCCTCATCTGTTCCAAACCCATAAGACCTTCACAACAAACCAAACACAAATTTATTTTAATGATATTTTAGATTAAATCCGAAAGCTTTCTGACTCTGCATAGACAGCAATGCAACTACCACGTTCAAGGCCCAGAAAGTTAGTGAGGTAGGGTGACCATACGTCCTCATTTCCCCAGACATGTCCTCTTTTTGGACCTAAAAAATGTGTCCGGACGGGATTTCTAAATCGCCCAAAATGTCTGGGATTTGGCTTTTGCTTTCTACAGTCGCCATTAATTGTGTGCGTTTTTGTATTAAACCCTTGCACGGGACTGTTTTCTTAATCCCGCTCTCACGAACATTCTAATATTGAATAGAATTTTCGCACATCAGGGAGTCCCTATAAATATGCAGAGTATTTAAATCGCTTTGGATGCAGCTTGTGTTGGATGTAGGGTTGCCAAATCCACACTGGATTGGACAGAATTGGGCTGATTTTGAACTGTTGTGGCGGGTTGATTTTCTCTTGTCCGTTAAAGGTTTGAAATATTGCATAAATTGACTAAAATGCTTGTATTGAAACATTTTGCATTCTACCTATCATAAAACTGTTTTGTGATGTGTGGCCACTGTGGTAGGAATCCTTTTAGCTGTGGTTATGATCAATCTGCATAACAGTGACATAATTTGTGTTTTGATATGGGATAATGTCACCCTCCCCCACACGCAAAAACACAAAAAGTGCACACAAAAGTATTCTCGTAGCTTCAGAAATTAAGGTTGAACCACTGATGTCACATGAACTATTTTAATGATGTCTTTTCTACCTTTCTGGGCCTTGAATGAAGTTGCTGTCCGTGCAGGCTCAGAAAGCTCTCGAATTTCATCAAAAATACCTTAATTTGTGTTTCGATGATATGCAAAGGTCTTACGGATTTGGAACGACATGAGTAATTAGTGATAGAATTTTAATTTTTGGGTGAACTATCCCTTTAAACTTGTGTTTGAGCTGATTTTGAGAATGGCACATTAGTCATGGCTCAGGGATCTTGCTGCTTGTGTTCTTAGACAAGAGCATTTCTTTAGAGAGCGCTGAATGTTTGCTAAGAGTGGCAAAAGACTTTAAACGAAAGGTAGTGTGGAAAACTTAATGAATATGGTTTGGGTGTGTTTTATGCAAATGACTAACCTCAGGCACTCAGTCGCTCATTTAGAATGCTCGAAATTCATTAACATTAACAAGGTTAAAATCAAGCTTCTGTAGGTACAACACTTTTTCCTGAGTTATCCTGCGCATGTAATCCACACATTGTTAGTGAATAAGACCCAATGCTTACAGATGCTCATCACCCTTTCATCACGAAGGTCATCACATTTTTTTTTTTTTTTTTTTTAATTAGTTAATCTAACTGAATCTAGACAATTGTACAGTTTTTACACAGTGCGAATGTGTTGCAGTTACACTACTGATTCGCTTGCACGCTGCATACGTGCATTGTGAAACAGGCCTTACATAAGATCACGCCAGAGAAGTTGTTTATACTCTGTCTAATTAACAAGAGAAAATGTAAATTCATGTGCATATAGCTGTAGATTCCCCCCAGTGTTTAAGCAGAAATGAGGATTTGCATATTCACCAATGAAAGTCACAATAAACAACTGTAAAGACTGATGTGCAGTCATGGTTATCATTTGCAAGATATAAATCAGGTTTTTATCATGTCATCTATTCTGTGATCACTCACTTCATTTCTGAATTTTAATTAATGATGTTCTCAGATAAAAAAGGGAACGCCAAATGAAAATGCTGTTCTTTGTAATACGATCACAAAAACGTGACATTGTGACACAGAACATCATATATAGAGACAATTTAGAGATAGAGAGCACATGTGAAACATTTTATTTGTTCTTAAATTTCACTTTTAAAAAAAGTGTAGTTTTTATCATTACTGCGTACTAGGGTGACCACCTGTCCCGCTTTAAGTTGTACCACACAGCATTTTTATCCCTTGTCCCGCACGTCGCATATTGAGAAAATACCTGCATTTTTTCATCAGTCTGTTGGTTTTTAATGATCATATTAAGAAAACGTCCATGCGTTCTTTTGTCTTTTTAAGAAAGCTTTTTATTTATTCTTTTCACGGCATAGTTTCTGCGCAAAGGATTTGCGGAGCTTATCAAGTGATCTAGAGCCCCCGATGGAAACAACGGAAATGGTCGAGCAATGTCCATTCATTTTAACCAATTTAAAATTGATGCAGCTTTCAGGCACAACTTTCTTCTTATTTAAATAGCTTGTTTGAGGCAGTTTCTGTGGCATTATTTTAATGACAAATATCTAGAGCACAATATTGTAATGCGGGGCACATCAAAATGCGCAAGCACAAATTCTTCTCTTGCACGTTGATTCTCCTCACTATCATTAAAAAAAAAAAAGAAAAAAAAAAAGGACACGCTGTCTCTCGCTTGCATGTGCGAGCTCAGAAACAGATTGCCACATATTACAATGGATGTAATCAGTATTTACATAGCACAACAGTAGAAAATGTAGCAGTTTCACATGTGTCCCGCATTGTCCCGCAACAGCCCTATTGCCAGGTGATCACCCTACTATGTACTATCACTAAAAGTACATAACTAAAATGCACATCAGAAGCTATATTGCCATGACAATAATGGTTTATTTGTATTCATCTGCTCTGAGTAAAAGGATAAAGCCCTTCATGGATGTCTGGTTGCATTAAATGAAGAAAACTATTTGTTTGATGACCAGGTAATTATTACAAAGATTATAGTCTCCATCCCTGTGGTGATCAAATCAGTTCAGAGCATAGCTAGCAAAATTCTTCATTTAAAGTTTAATTTGGATGCTTGGATTCATGGTGCTCTTCCCATTTCATATCAATGCTTGATTCTCTTTAATTGTGTGTTAACTCAACTTAGTTTAAGATTTATTTTAATTGGTTGTTCAGCATCCACAGGCATAGTGATGTGAAATACGAGGGAAGTAGTCACAGCGCTGTTATTGAAGTGCCGCATGATGCTGTTGAGAAGCAGATTGAGTCCTGAGGGTCTAACTAGATGTTGCAGCTGATGGAAAACTCCACATGTGTAGAACACTGACAGAGGAATTCAATATATTATACAAAGGAGGCCCATTTGAGCTACTGTCATGGCTCATTGGTAACATGTTTGCATCATTTGTGGAGTGCTGGTGTTTCGTGCAGATCCTGGCCTTTGTAAAGAACTCCAGCTTTTGTTGATGAAGAGGATTTGTTTGTGTTTTGACATGGTTATATATTTACTTAGTATCGATCTATCCCTAATGTGTCCTCTCCACTCCCCTCTCAGGGCTGCATAAACCGCTTCAATGACACAACAAAGAGTCTTAGCGGCCAAGTACTTTTTACTAAAAGAACGAACTCTATCAAGGACCTTCTGCCAGATGAATGAATTAGAGACAAAATGAGGCTAAATGCCATTGCTAATTGGTGCCATCTTTCATATTAGTGGATCCATACTGGGCCATTAAAGTTGCTCTTTAGCTTAGGTTTTGGTTGAACAATAAAACTTTTTCTTTGTAAATCAACGTGAAGCCAGCTGTTGCTTATCACACAGATAACCCTAGAATATTAGAAGATCAGCTTTCATTGTATGGAAGAGTCAGTCATTTATTTTTTCCTATTAAAGTCTCCTTGGTAACTACTAAGGTTATTGTTGATAAAGTAAAACTGACGTATTTTTAAATGCAGGGAATTAAAATTATTATTATTCAGATTCCACTCCTTTGGAATGGTTTAATTTAACTTTAGTTGTCAAACAGCATGTCTAATTGATTAGAACCCTTAAAACATTAGGAGTTTAATAACTTATTACAATTTTGACAAGGTCTTTTGAAATCTGTTTTATTTTTTTCAACCAATACAATTGTTCCTTTTTAGTATTTTTCTCTATTCTGTGTTTATAATTTTAAAACTGTGGTAGTGTTGCAGGTTTGCTGTTGCTGTCACACAGATCTAACATACACATGTGATATCTATCCTAGCCCTTTAGTTTCACAGACATAACCAAATGTGTTTACAGTATGTGAACTTTGTGTGTTTGACATAACTTTGTGTGTGTGGAATAGTTCCAAAAATGAAAATTCTGTCATTAATTACTCACCCTCATGTCATTCCAAACCTGGAAAAAAATTAAGATATTTTTGATGAAATTTTTACAGCAATGCAACTAACACGTTAAAAGGCCAGAAAGGTAGTAAGGACATTGTTATAGTCCATATGACATCAGTGGTACAACCGTAATTTTATGAAGCTATGAGAATACCTTTTGTGCGCAAAGTCTGTGACACGCGTTTACTAGAGTACCATGACGTATGCGTGTGGTGCTGTTGACACAGGAGCCGGTGTTCTGATGTAGAATCGTCCATCTCTCTTAGTTCATCGTCTGTATATTCTGGTTCAAATAAGTAAGGCTGGGCAAAAATTTCAAGTCATCCTCTGTTGAAATCTTCCGACATGTGTACGAAGACTATTTTATATACTTTTATATACTTATTAAAGTGATTAGATATGGATATTTTTCTTACAAAAATGCATTCATTCACTACAGGAGGCCTTTATTGACCCCCCAGAGCCGTGTGGGCCACTTTTTTATTATGAATGGATGCACTTTATTGGGCTTGTTTTGGACTGATGAAGAGAAACACCCACATATGCAGTTCTAAAGCTTGGAAATGGCAGGATAATTTTTAATATAACTCAGATTGCATTTCTCTGAAAGAAGGAAGTCATATACATATAGGATGTCTGGAGGGTGAGTAAACAATGGGCTAATTTTTGGGTGAACTAACTCTGTAAGACATGAAAGAGAGCTTAGTTTAGTATTCATGTGACACACCGCGTCACAGCTTTATATGCGAGTGCTTCAGATACAAGCGTTCAGAAAACCATGTATAAGAAGTTTAAACTGATGTGGCTATAAAACAAATGCAAATAATAAACTTGCATAATGTTGAAGAACTGGAATATCATGTTGCATGCTAATGTTTAGAAATGGTGTAATAAATTATGTGTGGGGTATTTTGAGTTGAAAATTCACAGACACATTCTAGGTTCATCTGAGACTTCTTGTACTATCTTCTTGTAAAAAGCAGCATAATATATAGTTCTACATTTGATTTAGAATTCCAAAAATTTGCCAAATTCTGTGACATTTCACATTATAGAGTAAATTCCATTTTTAATGACTGGATTTTACAATTCTGTCTGCATTTTCAGCATTGCTGAAATCATAGGGCCCTACTTTTACCATCCTCTAACACCAGAGTAATAATGCTCATGGCATGTTAATGTTATGTAACTTAAATGTCACTGTGCTCCATCTTCACACTGGCTTTGTCACTGACTGACTAATGCTCCATGTCAAAGGTGGAGGAGAAACGCATCATATACTGTCTGTAGGTTCTTCTGAGCCTTGAGGTGAAGACCACCTGTCTTAATGAGTACAACTGACTGTGACATCCATCATCCACACTGACAGAAAAGCATTTCCCAAGCGTGATGTTCATCTTGTGAGTGAAGGATAGTGGCCTGTAAGGGACAGCAGACTTCATCATGGACCTGTGTGGTTACCACTAAAGTGCTGAGGGATGTGTACTCTCACCCCTGGAAGCGTCTTAATGTTTGATGAAGTGAACTGAGGATGCCTGAAGTTTAAAACTGAAAGTTATTTTGACAGTCTTTGCAGTGTTTTAGGGATTGGCTAGAGGTTAAAAGACTGGATAGATCCACTTACTACTATGTGACAAAACAGGGCCTCACATTGGAGCTAAAGCAGTTGCATGTGTTCTTGACACATGTAGCGATTCAGGTTTGAGTCTGATTTGCAATGTATATCAATCTGTATCCGGAGCTAAGTTGATTACTTACAAATTGTAATCCGTTACTGATTCCAAATTGCATGACAAAATTTTGTTAGCAATGTAATCCATTACATTACACGTTTTAGGGAATATAATCAGACTACTTTTTCATTACTTGACCTAATTACTTTCAGATTACATTTGACCTAATTTGCTTATCACGAATATTATTATTTTATAATTGTTTATTAAATAGGACAAAATTGTACCAAGTTTACATAATATCTTAGGTTAAAGAGGTTCAGATGAAAATGTCTTATGTAAATAAGAAAAAAAAAAAAAAAAAAAGTGCATTTTAATGTGTTTAAAAGACAAAAGCCTTCCAAAGACATAGTAATGCACGGTTAAACAATCCACTAAAATAAATAAATAAATAAATATTAATGTATTCATCAGTAGTTGATGCAATGTTGAAACACTTCTTAAACCTGAAATGATTTTTTGTAAATCCAGTGGTCAAATAGCACGTTGACTACCCTTATGAAAAAAGAAGTTTATTCAAGTGTGCTATTAGTATACTTCTTTTAAACTAAAAATAGGAATGTATACTTTAAGTCTACTGTTTTTGCACTTCTCAGAAATGTGCTTTATATATCTCTCAGAAATATACTTAAAATGACATTTAAGTATACTTAATAATAATAATAATAATAATAATAATATTTTTTATTTATATAGCGCCTTTCCAGAGCTCAAGGACACTTTACAATGAATGTAACAAAGAAGAAATAGTACGGACAAAACATTGAAAGAAACAGTAGTCAAGTAGAGAAACATTAGGTAAACAAATATACAAGAAGTCAAATATAACAAACTGGAAATACAAAACAAGACCTAAGAGACAAACATGCAGAGTACAGGTTGATCAAGCAGAGCAGTCAGTTTATCAAATCAGAGGTGTAACATTCAGAAAACAAGTGAGATTTGAGTAAAGATTTAAATTCTGAGATATTAGTGACAGAACAGAGTGAGCGTGGTAGAGAGTTCCAAAGTTTGGGTGCAATAACACTAAATGATCTGCCTTATACTTGACTTATACTTAATAAAAATACTTCTAAAAAATATATATATATATAAAAAGTCTAAATATATTTGAGGTATACCTGTGCTCTCAGAATCTGTGTTTTCATTGTTATATGCTAGGGGCGCTATTACACATCTTTTGTAAAGAATTTCCAAAACACCAGTGATGAAGAAACCTAAACAACAGATGCTTCCACATGTAATCTAACACAATCGTCAGACATAAAACAGCATCAAAACCATAGATATGTAAAACTGTAACGTTATGGAATAAAATGTCAACCCATGAAGAGGTAACAATTACTGTCAAGCTTTGGGGTTTTGATCGACTCCATCTACGTCTTGATTATCATGAATATTCTTTTTTTTTTTTTTTTAGCTTTTTGTTCAAAATGTTTATTTATTCTTTCTTCATTTTTATTTTATTTTTTATTTATGAAACTACACATTCAAGTGTTTTTTTTTTTTTTTTTTAATAATGCATGAAGTTAGAATAAAATGTTTTTGTTTACAAGCAGATACCCTGTTCTTTCTTTTGATGTTTTGTATGTTCAGATATTCATATAACAAATATATACATATAATTAATACTTAAATAGGGACATAGTAGTATACTTAAAGTATGATGTAAAGTTCACTTAAAGAAAACTTACAAGTATACAGTATAAAACTACTAAAGTAGTAGTTTACTGATACTTCAAAGTGTACTCAAAATGCATTAAAAAAGTATTTAATTAGTAAACTATCAGTATACCTATAAGTTCACTTTTAGTATAGTTGCAGTACAAACTAAAAACATAGATGTAAATTAGTTGTGTACTCAGAGTTTACTACTGTTATACTTAAAGTATATACTTTTATATACTAGAAAGTGGGCCAATTTAGTCCCTAGGAGTATTGAAATAGTACACTTTAAAGTATACTACTAGTACACTAATATTTTTATACTTACTACATAAAGTATACTTAAAAATATACTTGAACTCTACATGTATATAAACGTGAAGTATACTTCTTTGTGGTAAGGGTAGCGAGTGGTCTTTGTATGAATGTCCACAAGACATTAGAAGATTAAAAAGAGGAGTTAGGGAGAATCAATAAATTATGAATACCTTATTGATTTTGTGTGAATAATATGTAATAAAATGTTTAAAAAAGTAACTGATTATGAGTATTTTAAAGTGTAATTTAATCTAATTCCAAATATTTATTTTTTTGGAATCTGATTACATGTAATCAGTAACTACCCAGCTCTGTCTGTGTCTCTGTCCACAAAAATGTCTTGTAACTTTCTACTGTATCTGTTAATTTAGATCAGTGGGTCTCAACCAGGACCCAACATACCCCCTTTATACGGGGCCTTGGCAAACTTATTTTTTTTTCTAGAAAAGCAGCTTAGAAATTTATGGTAAGAAAATACCATACCAGTGGGTGGGGGGCCTTCAAGTCAAAAAGGTTAAAAACCACTCATTTAAATGGTTGTCAACACCTCCCCTTGTATGAACTTGTAAAAGATGTCATCAACCATATGCTCTCATTTATGCAAACATTCATAGCAGATGTGCTGAAATAAGTGGTGAGGAAGCTTTTTTTTTCCCCCTACATGAATTGATTCACTAAATTGAATCTTGTGCTAGAATGCTACATATGACAGAAAACAGTTTATGAGAGTGTGTTTGAGAGTGAAGAGAATCTGTGCTATGCACATTGTTTCACTACATCATTACTTGTTGGAAAAACAGTCTACGGACAAATTACCGAAATAAAAAAAAATGTAAAAAAATATTTATTTGCATATATTTTATTGTCAATACTATTAGTGAGATATACCCTAACATTAGTTCTAATTTACTGTCTAAAGCAGCATTTTCCCTCTAGCCTCAGTCCTTACAGATCAGCAAAGGTATGGCCACGAGCAGCAACCCCAGTTAACAGTGCTGTACTCTATATGCAGACATAAGAGAATCTGGCCTGTTGTTTGCCAGCTCTTGCAGAGAGTTGAGTGTTAGTAAGAGAAAGCTCAGTGTATTTGTCAGATGGCATGGGCACGTGGGTTTTGCTGCCCTGCAGATAGCGACCTGGGAGACCCTGATGGATCTGATTGCCATCCTTTTGGAGGACAGATGGCTTGTGTTGAGGTGATGTGTGTGTGTGTATGGACTCGCAACAGGGGGATTTAATTCTCTCTGACCCTGATCTCGGTTAAGCAGTCTCCACGTTTTCCCCTGTCCGATGTTGTTGGAATCCTGGGGATGACAATGTGTTCTTTGCTACTATGATATATGTGTTTTTTCTCCTCTGTTCAATCCCAGAGTATTTATGGAGGCCTGTTTTTGCCTCTGTTCTTCCCTGCAGCTGCTGGTCAAGGGCAAATTCACGTTTTATCAGACATGAAAATGTGTTTTGGGAAATCAGTCTTCACTGCAGAGTTTCATCTGCGGCTCTCTTGACTCAGATATACCGATGAAACCCAAGTAAAATGTTTTGATCAGAATTCACATTCCTGCTTTGGGACAGCATACAGCGCAGGCCGTGTTTTATTTATGTGCCGGATGAGAAATCAGACTCGTGTCTGGGTTTCTGACCCGTCCTCTGACAAGCGATGAGGAGGGGTACCCAGAGCTGCCTAATAGAGAAATATTCTAGAGAGAAATGTATAGCTCAAACACACACTACATTCTCCTGTCCTTTCTGTCGGTGTCACATGTCTGTCTTCAGCTGAGCTGTCATTGTCCACCCATAAAACACTGGTGCCCTTCACCTGAGTGACCTGTCATTCTGAATACCCACCAGACGCAGCTTTGATTCCTGTGACAGTTTAACCATACATCAGAGCAGAAGAGACCTTCATGAGCAGAGAGTGTCTGGACTCCATCACCCAAAGGGCCCCTCATCAGTCTCCCACTCACTGCTGATCCTTGTCCAGTCAAATTGAGTAGACTGGACACCTGTCTTAGTATGAAGTATGAGACAGACAGAAAGAAGTCTAAAGATGATAGGTAGGGGCCTATGGGCATGGATATGCTGTCCAACAGAAGAAGGGGGGAAAAAAAGCATAGAAAATGAGGCAGATAAAATAGGAGGACAGATAAGTTTTAAAAGAATTCACCCCGAAATTCAAATTCACCCTCATGGCGTCAAACCCTCAAACCCTTATGACTTTTTTATTATTTTGTTCGGTTCTCTGAGGTCGCTTATCAAGATTTGTATTATAATTTAGAAGATATAGGCTATTTTTGTCCTATTTTGACCCCCTCACTGGAATGCTCTGTTTGAATAGGTGTGATGGATTGTAGACACAGAAGTAAATGCCCACTAATATGACTGGCTAACTGATGTGTATGTATGCTGGTGTGATTAAAAAATCTAAAGATCTGTAATATCAAAGCAATAGTGACCATAAAATAAAAACAGCTACTCGCACTTGCGTGTCAGATCCAATATAGTTAGCACATCATCGGCTTTTAGTTTCAGCAGTAAAGTGAAGTGAACAAAGAACCAAGTTCTTACTGACACTGTCTGGAACATTATTAAAAATAAAGTTCATCCACTCTTTGCTAAAGTTAGGATCAGATGGAAGGCAATGCAAAGACTGTTTCACAACTTGGCACTGCACAGCATCTTGTTGTCTTCAAAGACATCTTTATCATTTTGGTTATCATTGCGTAGACCTTCATAGGACAGTGAAGATATGACAGGAAGTGAGTGGGAGAGAGAGAGAGAGGGGAGCAGGATCGGGAAAGGTCCACAAGGCAGGATTCAAACTCGGGACACCCCAAGTGCAGTTGCACCATATGTCGGTGCTCTGCCCACAAGGCTATTGGCGCTGACACTGTAGACCTGCGTTTGCCTCTCCCATTATTTACACTACATGCACGAATCGGTGGGCGGGGCTTAATAGGAAGTGATGTGGAAGCAGGCGCTGATCTTCTTTTGCAGAGACGGTGTTTAGCTACACTATTACGTCATAAACACATTACACAACCTGTCATTTTGGCAGACTGGCTTCAATATAGCCTGATTTTAGACTAGTGTTAGAAAGTTTTGAGTTCTGAAACATACATGATGTTTTTTTTATAGAACAATGACCTCTTATATGTCAAACAATCAAGGGAATTTTGATTTCTCAGTTCATGACTCCTTTATTTATTTTGCTCATACAGATGTTTCACAATCAGAACAAAAATTTACAGATAATGTACTCACCCCCTTGTCATCCAGGATATTCACATCTTCCTTTCTTCAGTCATAAAGAAATGATGTTTTCTGGGGAAAACATTTCAGGATTTCTCTCCATATAATGGACTGATATGGTGCCCCTGAGTTTGAACTTCCAAAATGCAGTTTAAATGCAGCTTCAAAGGGCTCTAAATGATCCCACCCGAGGAAGAAGGGTCTTATCTAGTGAAACGATCTGCTATTTTCTAAGAAAATAAAAATTACAATTTATCAAAATGCTCGAATGCTTGTCTTGTGTAGCTTTGTGTAGCTTTGTGAACTCTGTGTATTCCAGTTCATGACAGTTAGGGTATGTTGAAAAACTCCCATCTCATTTTCTCCTCCAACTTCAAAATCGTCCTTCAATTGCTGCAGAAGTACCGACCCAGTGTTTACAAAGTGAACTTGCAAAGAAGGTCAAATGGCCTTTACAAAAATAGGTAAAACAGCGATGTAGGGCGATTTTGAAATTGGAGGAGAAAATGAGATGGGAGTTTTTCAACATACCATAACTGTCATGAACCGGAATACACAGAGTTCACACAGAGCTAGACAAGATGAGCATTTGAGGTTAAAAAGTATATACATTTCAAATGTTTTTAGAAAATAACCGATCGTTTCGCTAGATAAGAGCCTTCTTCCTTGGCTGGGATCATTTAGAGCCTTTAGAAGCTGCATTTAAACTGCATTTTGGAAGTTTAATCTCGGGGCCACCATAGAAGTCCATTAAGTGGAGAGAAATCCAGAAATGTTTTCCTCAAAAAAACATAATTTCTTTACGACTGAAGAAAGAAAGACGTGAACATCCTGGATGAAAAGGGGTTCAGTACATTATCTGTAAATTTTTGCTCTGGAAGTGAACTACTCCTTTAACTAGCAGAAGTTATTAGCATGCAATGTCTTTATATTTCATCTTGTCGAACCAACTTGGTTCAATTGACAGAGATGTGACGGTCTTCCTCACGGTCTTCACGGTGCTGTTGATACTAGTTCAAATCCCACGGTTCGAGTAAGACCAGTTACCATTACCCGGATGAGAGTAAGGTTTAGGGAAGTAAGTGTAATGGTTGCTGGCTAGGAGGAGCTGTGTTGGTAAACTTTACTTCCCTGCCCTGAAAAAGCAAACCAGCCTCTGAAGCTGGAAGCTGCAATATCCTTGTTAGTACTTCCGCCTCTCATGGTAGTTTATGCTTGTTTGAATCCACCTTGGAGCAGTGCAAGTAGGACTAGTTATATGGAAAAAAAATATATATAAATGAATAAATAAATAACAATATTTATTTTTAATAGTCTGCTTTTATGTTTCACAGAAGAATGAAAGTTACAAAAGTTTTGAAGGCCACTGAGGATGAATAAATGATGACAGAATTTTCTTTGTGAGTGAACTCTTTTAAGTATAATGAACATGAAAGCGAGGTTTTAAGTCGCATCACACATGCAGACCCTGATCTCTTTGTCTGCATGTTGCCTTTAAAACCTAATCAATGCTGTGTTTTTGTAAACAGTTTGGAGGGTTTAAAGGTCTGTCCAAGGTGCTCTGAGCTCTCCATCCTGTTCAATCAAGTGTATGTGAGTGTGTGAGCAGAATATGATGTTCAAGTTCTGTGAGCAGCTTTATTCCAAAACCAGCAGAGCTGCCTAACTAGGTGGCATTTTAGGCATGATAGGTTCCCTCTTGACGCAAATGTTTTTTTGAAACAGTAGGTAGCAAAATTATGCTGCCTTCTAAAGATTTCATTTTGACCAGACTCTCGAACAGCATAGCATGTATCCTTCACGGAAAAGGCATTGCCAGAATGCATTTCAGTGAGCTCAACTTCAACTTCATCCAAGATGAAAAGGACAAAAACTCTGAGGGAAACGATAAGGCATTTATTCTCTACTCTAAGAATGTTCATAAGTAATAATATGTGCACAAGATTTCAGTTAAATGTGCTCTGTATTTATTGATTCATTTCAGTTTGACTTCGCTACTTTTTTTTTTTTTTTTTTTTTTTTTGAAAGAAATTCACGTTAATTTACCAAGGATCCACAAGTTGGTATGATTCTTTAAGGTCTTCATGAAATGTTTGGCCATCTAGTCATACGCTAAAATTAATTTATTAACGCATCTACCTCACACCCCTAATCCTAACGTAGACTGACTCCGCTTGCATTCATTCACGTGATTTGCCGATATGAGAGGCAACCCCTCCTGGTAGTGTGATTTATGTAGTGTCATTTCTAATGACGCTTTGACTCTGAGTACCGGCAAGACGCTAGAGGCTGCAGTCTTTAGCCTCGTTACGGCACCTGCCTCCCATGCCAGAGACCCGGGTTTGAGACCCGCTCGGAGCAGTGTGCGAGTAGGACCCGGGGAGAGGGGTTACATACGCAAAAGGCTAAAATACAGAAATGCCGGTGCGTACCGGCCCACATCAAGCACTGGTGTCACCATCATAAAAAAGACTAGTCCACAGTGGCTCTGATGTTGGAGAAATTAAGACTCTTATGTTTACTTTTAAATCCAACAAAACACCAGCTTACAAGACATTGTTGTTGCTACAGCGCAGAGAAAATGCCAGACTGAGGCTGAGGGCAGAAATATGCTGGGAATATGCAAATATGAAAAACAAAACGGCTTGATAATTGAGTCTGTTTATTTTTTTTAATTTTAATTTTTTTTTTTTTTTTTTGAGTGAATAGATTTTTATCAGTGGTTCCACACACTGCTATATAAAACATTTATATGCAAACACCATGTAAAAGTGAATTTTGCATCCGATGTCCAATTTAAATTGTTAAAACGACATTAAAAACATTGAAAAAATTGTAAAAATAATTGCTGTTCTTCAAACTTTCTGATCATTGTAGAATCCTGCAAAAAAACACTGTATTGCAGTTTCCCTACCTCATTAATCAGCACAGCTACTTTCAACTGTGATACTGTGATGATAATAATAAAAGGTTTCTTGAATTTTCTTTCTTTCAAAAGCCAAATCTTACGGGTCTCAGACTTTAGGATAATGATGCATATTGTTTCTGCTAAAAAAAAAAAAAAAAAAAAAAAAAAAAAGAAAGAAAAATGCAAAATGAACAGTGGAGATTCAACAGGCATTCATACCAACAGATATCCTTGCAATGTCTTTTTGAGTATAACCAGTGTGAGAAAATAGAGCGAAAGAAAAAGGCAAAAAAAAGAGTATGTTAAGAATATATCATGGTCCAGAAAAAGACATCATCCATCAAAATATGTCTATCTGACAATGGCAGAATGGCAGGAAGTGGAGCAGAAAGAGGACTCCATCAATTACCGCTGAGGTTTTTGCTGATAGATGGGGAATATTTTGTCCTTTACAACATCATGCCCCTGAAGCTTATCCTGCTTTTACACAATCCTGCCAGGACTTAGTCTAATAGAGTCATATATTAAAGACTTACTTATTTGTGCCTCGGGGGCCAAAGATAAAACACCTACCCGCAAGGGGTAAAGATTCAACATCTTGCAGTGGCTAATTTTATAACCGTCTATGGAAATTAATTCATAAATTTATGAACCAATTACATTCGCACCACAAATTGGTCGAACTGAGAGCAGTCTGAGGTCTAACCACCTCTTAACTCAGACATTCACACACACA
Organism: Cirrhinus mrigala; assembly: GCA_036247105.1. NCBI lineage: Eukaryota > Metazoa > Chordata > Actinopteri > Cypriniformes > Cyprinidae > Cirrhinus > Cirrhinus mrigala. The sequence continues at coordinate 22,941,150 of CM070007.1, read as the reverse complement.
CACACACAAACATAAACTTCCTCCTGAACTTGCATGAGAACTTATTAAGAGTTATGCACTGTACTTTCCCTCAGCTTAGGGCTATTTTTTACCGTAGGATCCTGCAAGCCTTGCAGTCCTTCTCTTAGGGATGTCAAATAGATTCTAATTACCTCGGCAGAATTAAATGAACATACGCTAATGGATCATGGGAGGCATAGCCTGGCTCCAAGGATGTGTAACCAATTGCACTCTTCATGGTTCAGAGGGACTAGAGGAGCTGAAGGACTCACTTCACACTTCACACCAGACCTTCTGTATGTATTACCTCACTATATCCTTTTAAACCAGATGACACTTGACTGAGTCTGTGAGGATTTTACTCAAAAAGAGAAAGAAAGAGAGAAATTGAGAGGCATATATCATGCCCCGCGTGGGGAAGGGCACTGCAGTTCCTAGCTGTCTGTAGTTTTTCTCTCCTCTAAAATGACTGGGATCTGACTCTGCGTAGGACTGTGTGCTTAACCCTGTAAGGTATGGACTGTAACCATATGGAGGCATATCATGTTCCTTCACTTTCTAGGAATAAAATAAAATAAAATAAAATAAAATAAAATAAAATAAATTAAAATAAAATAAAATAAAATAAAATAAAATAAAATAAAATAAAATAAAATAAAATAAAATAAAATAAAATAAAATAAAATAAAATAAAATAAAAACCATGAGAGGGAGAGAAAAAAGAGAGGAAAAATAAATAAAACAAACAAACAAACAAACAAAAAAAAACTTAATATGCTGTTTTTAGGCCACATATATATATATATATTTTTTTTTCCCTCTGGGAGAACATTTATTTATTTATTTGTTTGTTTGTTTGTTTGTTTAAGTTATTTTAGACACATCATGTCTAAAATTATTCTTATATCATGCTATTCAACATTTATAATATATAAGGAATTTATTAGTTCATTCATTCATTCATTCATTCATTCAACTTTGTCTGACATTGTTTTACAGAAAACTGAGAAAATATGAACATTGTTATAAAGCTGTACCATAAAGGACCTGCAGTAATGCAAGTTGTTGTGCATTTTTTTATCAATCAATCAATCAATCAATCAATCTATCTATCAATCTTTCCTGCATTTTCCCTCTTCTCTAATAAATCTAATAAATCTGGCATTGTGTATTACAATTATTGGTGACTCTTTAACAAATTGCTTTGTTCATCTGTTGTTGCTTTTGATAAAAGTAATAAATGCATTCATGTTTATGTATTATGCACAGTTTGTGTTTGTGGGAGTTCCAATGTGCACAAATGTGTCATTTCAAAGAAGAAATTATCAGAAGAGAAATTTGAATTTGGCAAGACTATATACTTTTTTACTTTTGATTACTTTTGACTTGAGTTTTTTTTTTTTTTATATCAGAACAAAGTGTAATTGTATAAATCCTCATGCAACATTTCCTGGAATTTTGAGAGTTCAGCACACAGTGGTGCCCACCATTGAAAGAGGCGAACAAGAAAAAATTGTGAGACATTATAAACGACCTGTAAGAGGCAGGAGTCCTTGCTTATATGGACCTTGAATGACTCCAGGAGAGCACTCACCCAAGTGCACTCATCTAACATGCATGCAGTTCACTATAATGCCAGGTTTTTCAATGAATAATGTAATTTGATCAGTGAACCGGGCTTTCGTTTCATGGTACTTTGAGGTGCTACTTAATTTTATATCCCTTTCGCTATACATATTTAAGGAATATATACAGTGGTCTCGAAAAAGTCTGAGACCACACTAAAACCCAAGGGGTTCTAAGTCTAATTTAAACTTGGAAACAGATTTGTTTAGCATTAAGAAATACACAGACAAACTGAGTAACACTTTAAACAAGTCAAATTCTCACTACTAACTAGATGCTTATTCGCATACATATTACTAGCATGTTGATTGTTATTAGTACTTATTAGGCACATGTTAATGCCTTATTCAGCATGACTGTATTCTAGATCCCCTAACCTGACCCAATACCTAAACTTAACTATTAATAAGCATCAGATTAGGAGTTTATTGTAGGAAAACTCTTAGTTAATAGTGAATACATGTTCCCTATTCTGCAGTGTTACCATAAACAGAAAAATGAATAATAAATATTTAAGATTCTACACTTTGTTAATGACTAATGAAATAAGCCCATTGGCCATGAACACAAGGTTAGATGTTTTTGCTTCCATTAAAACACAAGAAAATCAAGAAAAAAATAATTCTGGAAAGCATTATCATCAGATTTTACACAAACCTGCAGGGTCTATGGAAGTTTGATTGACAAAGCAAAGCATATGTAAATTTATTTTTTACTCAAATGATTATGCTTATAATAAATTTTGTTATGAATTTTAAAATTTTACATTAATGTAGAAACAAGCAAAATAGAAGAATTTTGTCTTAGACGTTTTGGCCCCTGTATCTTTCTTTCTTTTTTTTTTTTTTTTCTTACAGAATAGCTGAAGATGTTGTTACAGAACTGGAGCATTTTCCCCGCAAAACTGTAACCTTTTATACAGCAGACAGACAGCAGCATTGATGTTAGGAAAATACACTTTCTCAACAGCACAATTCTCACTAAATAAAGAACAGATGGCGCTTTCACCACACATCAGACAAACTCCCTGATAATTACACATGCTCATTTTAATCACTGTGCTTCTGCGTTTCATGCTATAGGTGTGCGGGAGCAGTGTTTTCTGTTGCTCGACTGACACTTACATCTTCATAAAACCAATCATTTTTGCTTGCATTTGTTTTAATGCAGGGACAGTACAGTGCATAACACTTATATTTTCATAGTTAAATTTTAGATTCTGTTTAGAAAATTATGTTTTGTAGACAAATCTGGCTAGAGATCTCATCTCTGTGGAAGCTTGTTTTATTTTGCAATTCTGAGTTTATATCTCACAATTCAGACTTCTTTTTATAATTGTGAGATATAAATTTGTAATTGAGAGATAAAAACTCACAACTGCAATAAAAAAGTCTGAATTATGAGATAAAAAGTCACAGCCTTTTTTTTTTCTTTCTTTTAATTCAATAGTGGAAACAAGCTTTCCTACATCTCTGATAGTCACGATAGACTCATAAAGATGTTGGTCCAGATTTTTCTAGTCGTGAAGGAGCATTGTGACAGAGTGACTCAATCGTAACTTGACAGATTGACTCAATTGCAACTGAGTCAGGGAAGATGGTGTGCTGTAACACTGAAATGTAAATAACAAACAGGAAGGCCCAGAAACACTTCTGGCTACACAATTACCATAAGTGGCGTAATTCTTTATGAAACAAGCCACAGGAACAGTATAACTAGTGCTTTTATTTCTTCCAAAAATATCTGAATTTCTCATTTGAGTCTGAGAGTAATAAATTATCTAAATCATGCAGTCTGACATCCTGCGAGCGTATCATCAGAACACGACCTCGGGCTGATGGCACAGTTCTACATTAAGTCCAAAGTGACAGACTGAATCCTGTTGTTTACTCGGAGCCAGTGGCGCAAACCATTTGATTAAAATTTTTTATATAAACATTCACCAAATATTGTGCCAGACTGCAGTTTACGTAACTATGGCATTTGGATGTTATTGTATAACCAATGTGTTAATACATGTAACTTTCTCTAGATGTGCAATTTGAATGCAATCCAAAGCTGTAAATAGTGGTTTGCTTTGATAAATAAACCCACTGAGGTTTCTTCCAATATCAGTGATGATACTTAGGTGTATCATTTATGGAAATAATATGTGGATTTAAAGGGGTCATCGGATGCAAAACTCACTTTTACATGTTGTTTGAACATAAATGTGTGTTGGCAGATGTGTACACGACAACCCTATAATGATGAAAATCCACCCAGTGGTATTTTTTTTTTTTTATCTTTATCAGTAATATCCCCTTTTTTAAATCAAGCCATTCTCAGAATTTTGTCTGTGATGTCACAAAAACCCAGGACACTCCCACAATTGTTGACTGACACTGCCGTCTTACCTTAGACCCGCCCTGAGTGAGCTGAGAGCTATCTGCCATTCCGGCTCAGGTGCAGGGGAAGACAAGAATGTCTTCGATTGAGCATTTGAGGTGTATTTGAGGTGTTTGGTTGCTGGATGTAATAATGAACATAGCAGTCGTCATTAACTCCCGACATCTGAGCCACTGAAGATGCAGAGGATTAACGTTACGTTCGTTTTTGAAGGAGATGTGCCTGGCAATCTACATAAATGCATCTATGTTCATGTGAATCATTTGTAATACAGCTTCACCTACAGCAGAAGTGAGTATAAGGGTTTTTTTTCTGCATCTTTATATTACGGCTCGTCATCTCACGGAAGAGAGGGACGGGACGAGCAGAGCTCATTAGCATTTAAAGGCAAATGCAACAAAATGGCTCACTCTGAAAAGGGCTGATTTTGAAAAGGCTGACACTACTACTGATAAATTTTAACCAAAGTATGTTATAGACTAAACATAAATAGAACGTATGTCATTAAGACCCTAATGAATCATATCAACTTGCGGAAAATGGGCATCCGATGACCCCTTTAATGGTAACCCACTCAGTCATGATATCTGTCGTCTAATGTCTGTTAATGATTTTCTTGGTAGATTTAACATTGTTTTCTTTGCATGATGATTGTGGTTAAGGTTTGAGAGGACTAAAATCTTCATATGAGCCGTTAGAAACAAGTACAGATATAAATAAATTATTTCTTTTAAATTTATATATTTAATTCTTTGATCGCATCTTTCTTCTGGTATCTGTGTTTGAAGCAATCAACTGCTCTTTCAGACAGGCTTAAAAAGGAGGGCTGTGTTTACTTGTTAAGACTTGAAATACACAGATAAAGAAACTAAGCTGCAATGTCAAACAAACCCTTTAAGGCGCTTCTTTATCAAACAGACAGAAAAAGGATGTCTTTTAAGGCCAAGTGTTTATCGCTTTGTTTGCTTGATACTCCGCATGAATAAAAGTATCTACAAGACATGATTTATTCATGTACATCTGTACTGAAACATAAATGCACTTTAAATGACAATGATATTTATATGTTTATATTTAAGTAAGGAGAAATATGGATCTGATAGTAACTCATTGTCAGTGATTCCGTAATGATCATTTATTAGAATCAAAGTGGAAAGAGAATAAAAAATTACATTGGTTTCATTTGCTGTTAAGCAAAATCTATTTGACATGTTGCAGACAGGGTTTTAAGTGAATCAGAGATTGTTTGGTAGCTTTGAATTATGTTTAGACTAAGCTAAGATAACTGGTTTAAGCCTTGTCTGTGAAACCGGGGTTTAAAATAATAGTTCACCCAAAAGTAAATCAAAAGTTACTCATCCTCATGTTGTTTCAAACCTGAATGACTTTCTTTCTTCTGTGGAACATATCGACACCAACTTTCATGTTCCACAGAATAAAGAAATGATGAGAGAAATTTAATTCAAGTCTTTGTTCACTCTAGAATCTGGGCTGTTGATTACTGAGACCATATTATTAAGTCAGTGAATTAAACTTAAGAACTGGATTGTGAACTAATCACTCAAATCATTTGTTTGTGAACTGAATCAACCAATTAATTGACTCAAAATAACTATTCTTTAGCAACAGTCATCACTACTTCTCTCTCAATTTTCTTTTCCTCACCATTGACACGTCAATTCATTTTCATTATACTGAACCTTGTCTTCCACAGAAGAAAGTCAAACGTCGAAAGTAGAACGACATGAGACGCTATTAATAATGACTTCATTTTGTTGTGAACTATTCCTCTATGTTCTGTTGTATCCATGAATAGCATGTGTTGTTGTAGAATTTCCGAACATGTCTATGAGCATCTGTTTATGTAAGTAAGCAGAAGTTTTTATCCAGGGTGATTTAGAGTTCACTTATTTTAGAATCTTCCACTGCTGGGCTCAGCGATGATGGTTCTGGTTTCTTCCAGGTTGCCAGTCTCAGCTTTCTATTTTTATTTTTTTAAAACAATAATTATCCCAGAATAAATTTGTATGAACACTGTATCATCTAAACCGGAGATTGAGGTCTAGTGTGAATGCAGTGATAGGAGTTGATGGACTGAGGTTAATTTCCCATCAGCCCTAATGGCGGTCATTATAACCAGCACCTGCACCTTAGAGATGCCGTACCAGACTTCATTACCGCTCTTTTGACGTCATTCTGAATCAAAAGAAATTGACCAATAAAGTCTCTATATAAAATTCCTGGAATTGTGTATGTGCGTGACCTGACCTCTGAGCTAATCCAGAATGTTTCTCTCACATCTTCTTCTTTGAAAATTAACATTTCATCTGAGAGCCAAATGGATTATCTCCCTGACAGTGAGCACAATTAGACACTATTACCATCAGCTTTTCACAGTACGGCTTTCTTTTCTTTTATCCTTTCATTCTCTTAACGCCTTTGCATATTTTGATTAAAAAAACATCAGTTAATGATTGCTGAATGTACGTATTAAAGACATAAGGAGGATTTGGCATTAAATAAATGTTTTGATGAATGTGGCTGTTATTATGCAGTTATAAATTTAAAGGGTGTCATCAAAAAAGAAATGAAATCAATATGTACATTTTTTCCTCAGAACTATTCACTTGGATATGACATAGTTATTACTATCAATACTAAGGACTTAAAGCATTCCAATCAATTTCTAGCGTGTTTAAGTGTGTCCTGACTGAAGCTTTGTTTGTGAAACTAATCGATAGATCTTCTAGAAGTACCAGGTCATCGGCAAGTCATTAAGTACAGAGAGTCATATTTCAGAAACTTTTCAATAAATGTTTGAAATACTCTTGCATGGCTTTCTTCCGTGAGATGTAAAAGAAGACCAAATAGTTTCAGTTCTCATTGATTTCTACTGAAAGGACAAAATACAATGAAGACAATGAGAAGCAATGGTTACCAGTTTCCCTACCAACATTCTTCAAAGGAGGCAATCGGATGCCCATTGTTGGTATGATTCTTTAGGGTCTTAATGAAATGCCTGTAACATACTTTAGTTAAAATTCCTCAGTGGAAGTGTAAAACAACACTCTTTTTACTTTGTCAAAAGCAGCTCTGTTCACAGCGACCCATTTCAGTGCATGTCTCTTTAAATGATAATGAGCTCTGCTCACTCCGCCCCTTTCTTCCGTAGAAAAAGAAAGGTGATTTGCAAATAAACATTACATTTTAAAGTGTGAGACATAGTTCTTCTGAAGGTGCAGCTGGATTATGAACAATGGGTACTGACAACCCAATCTCATGGCAATTCGTAGATTTATGAGGTGGCCTCACTTGTGCAAATTTGTATGATTTTTGAAAATCATAGGTATTTTATGAGTTCCCCAATTCGTATGAATTTTTACAAATGACCTACCCTAAACCTAGCCTGTAAACGTACCCATCACTGGGGTCTAGAAAAATCACACAAAATTGTACGAGTGAGGTTGTATGAATTAGCCACCTTGTAAAAAAAAAAAAAAACGTACAAATTGGTCATGAGATAACGTTGGTACTAATCCATCCTTGAGTTTGTCCCTTGTTTAGAAAGCAGTCTGGAGTGAAATGATTTGCACAGACATAAACGAATTTGGGTGTATTCGGTGGTGCTGTCATGCCTCTGGACTGTCTGTATGTGTTTATCTCCCTACAGTATATGTGCCCTGTGACCTAGTTTTTCCCTCTCATTTGATTAGTCAATTGGTTCAGGTGTGTCCCATTGATAGCCCTCATTTAGTTCAGTATTTAAAGTGTTGTCTTTCTCTTAATTTCTTTGTCCGGTGTTGTCTATGAATTGTGCTACGTGTGTGTTCTTGCCTGCCCTGTTTTCCCATTGTTTGGATTATTAAAGACTATTATCCCATATTTTTCCACATCTCCGCGTTTCTTGCCTCCTACACAGTAGACCGTGACAGAACACCAGACCGACAAAAAGTAAACCAAAACCCCTCCGTTTTGTTTCCGTTTTTGTTTCTGTTTTCTATTTTCCCCATGGATCCCCTCTCCGCTTTGTTTACCTCCATAGCCTATAAGGACCTGCCCCTCTTGGAGTATCCAGTTGAGTTCAGCCAGCTCAACATTTTAACGGCGTTCGATGACACTGCGTTGAACTCATTGTCCGGGATTGGAGCTAATTACCACTGCCCCATTGACCTCCCAGACACCACCAGACTGAGCTGGAGAAAAGCTATCATCTGGTGTCTGGAGAGCGTCTATCCGTGATCCAGAGCACAGCCAGACCCAGAGCCCAGCCAACCATCTCCCCGCTGTGCGGAGCCCAAGCCTGAGCCCACTGATGACAGAAAGCCGGATTCCGCCACGACTGACGAGTCATCGCCAAATATAGTGACACAGCTGAGGATTGCCACAGAGCTGGAGCTGCTAGTGACATCAGACCAGGTGTGAGAGCTGGCTACTGTGCTCGCCACGAGGGAGAAAGTCGTGGACAGCGAGAGCACGGAGAGATGCTCTGCCCACTGCACCATGGCTGAAGATGAACTTACAAGGGATCAGGAACTGCTGGAGTCAGAAGAAGAGTTAATGGACATATATGCCGATCTGCCCCCTCTCCTCTCACTGTTGTCTGAGCTCCCTGCTAGTCCTGTTTATGGCCGTTTGTATTGGCTGTCATCTGGCAGCCCCTTTGCTCACCCCTTAGCCCACCATCTGTGCGATCACCGCAGGTCTGCTAGTCTCCTTTGGTGTCATGGCTGGAGGATCCCCTGTCTCCGCCTCCAGCCTCTGAGTCCAGGACTCTGCCACGGCCTGTCGGCCCAGTGGCTCCGCCATGGCTCCTAGCTCCCTCTTCTCCACTGGCTTTGCCAGGTTCCCTCGTCCCTCTCGCTCTGTCGTCAACCGTCACCTTGGGACCCCACTTCTCCGGCTGGGCCTCACCCCTCCGTCCCTCCGGCTCCACTTCGGTCAACTCTGTCTCTCCGACTCCACCGTGGCCTTCCAGATCCATGCCTCCACCTTGGTCGTCTGAGCCATCTGTTCTGGCGTGGCCCTCCGGATCCTCCTCGTCACCCTGGCTCATTGGATCTCCGTCTCCGCCACGGGCTCCTCCTCTGCCTGCTCCACCGCCATCAGTCAGCCCCCTGGAGTTGTCAACCTTCCTCCTCCATGGATTTTCCCTCCGTTGGCTGTGGCCTGGGTCCCACCTGGCACCACCTGTTCCAAGCCCCTCCTGTCTCTGTCTGGTCGCCCTGGCCCCTCCTGTCTTTTCCCTGGCTCCTCCCCTCTGGCAGACAGTGTCCCAACCATGGACACTGTCTGCCGGCCCCCACCAGGGTGTCCCTATGTGCACCTCATTATCTAGTTTTTCCCACTCTTTTGATTAGTCATTTGGTTCAGGTGTGTCCTGCTGATTATCCTCATTTAGTTCAGTATTTAAATGGTTTGTTTAACCAAAAATTTTAATTCTGTCATAAATGACTCATCCTCATGTTGTTCTAAACCTGCAAGACCTTCATCGTGTTCCTTCATCTTCGGAACACAATTTAACAGTACGTTACCACTATGTATGCGTATTGTGGCGTCGACGCTGACCCAGATCCGCACGCTGCATAAAAGCTATTGAAATCTATTGGTCTGGGTCATCGCCAACACACGCATGCATCAGGGTGCTATCATGAACACGTGTCCACAAGTGATGCAGTAGAGAGGAAAATGTGGAATAAAGTCATTATTTTTGTTTTCTTTGCACAAAAAAAGTATTCAGCTACAGCTGCTGGAGAAAATGGTGGACATCGTACAGTCTGTCAGCAGTCATGGGCGGGGCTTGAGCAAAATGACATCATACTGCTTAGAAAATCAAAACGGTTTGATGATTGAAACACTCTTAAGACTACTAATGCAAACATCATGTAAAAGTGAATTTTGCATCTGATGTGCCCTTTAAAAATGAACTTACATCAGCATTGCATTTTCTTTTGTGTTCCACAGAAGAAAGAAATATCATACAGCCATGTGCCATCTAGAAGTACCAGGCCATTGAAAAGCCACCCAGAAATACCCAGAGCCATTGCATATTTCAGACTTTTTTCAATAAATGTGTTACACATTTTAAACAGTCAAGTTTTCTTAGGATTTAGCAGCAATGCGTTTTCAATTCATGCTTCAGCTCCCAAACTCATTAAAATCTAAAGGACAAAAGCAATAGCTAGTTTTGATACTGTATGTGTACAGAAATGAATTATTAAAAACCAGACAGGAAATTTGGCTTTTTAGGTAATGTATGGAAGTCGCATCCCATAACTGACATTCGCATATAATAATGTGAAACTTTTCATTGAGCCTAGAGATTACTTTATATTCGTTTCCTTTATGCTGTTCTCCTTCGCCACTGAGATTTATTTGTATGGTTTATGGTCGCCTACATGATCCATCCGCTTACAGGCCAGTATAAAAGGTACATAAAAGATTACGTGACTGTGTTACATTAAATTCCTGAGGTTTAGTTGTGGCTGATTGCTTGAGCCAAAGCTGTGATTGTTTATTTTTCACACAATAGCTTAATCCTTTGTTAACATTGTGTATTAAGGCTTCGTTCACCCAAAAAAGAATATTTTTTCGAAACATGTATGATCTTTATTCATTTGTGGACAAGGGGATATTTGACAAAATGTTTGGGCTGATCTTTTCTGTGGAAAGTGAATGGTAATTAGGAACAGTTGAATCAGTGGTGCTTTACGGTGGTATCTGCCATTTTTGGAGAATATTTGTATGACTTTGTATGACTGACTTTCTTCTTTAGCACATAAAAAGTTGATTATGAATGTTGATACCCAAACAATTTCGGATCCTTCCTTTGGAAGCACAAAATACAATGGATGTCAATGGGAACAGTAACAGTTTGGTTACCAACAATTATCAAAACTGAAATTAATCTTCACTGAATTGTCTTTTGTTTTATGCAGAAGAAAGAAAGTAATACAGGTTTGGAGCAACATGAGCTTGAGTAAATAATGAAATTTTTTATTTGTGGGTGAACTATCCCTTTAAGTTCTGCTTATGCTTTCTACAGAATAAGTAAGTAAATCTATTAACGGTCTTCCATCCTGAGAGACGTCTTAGCCATTATTTGTTTATTTAAATGGCTCTTATTAACTAAACTACCCTGTCATACTTTTAGTTTCCCTGTTTACTTTACTGCTCCCCTAGAAGTCATAACTGTCATCGTAGACTGTTTTAGGAATTGTTGCTATAGTGTATAATTGTGCTCCTCACACCGCTATGGTGACATCAGTGTGAGCGCCCTTTCTTTTCTGCTGAGGTGTGTTGGGGATACATTTGGAAGTGTTTTAGTGAAAACAGCTAGCTGTGAGCCTGGAAAGATCTTTTTGTCACTGTCGCTCAGCCTTCTGATCTCTCCATAGTATTTGGAGGGGTGACCTACATTTCTGTGTGCGGCTCTCGCTGGCTTCACCATTTAATACAGCAAAGGATTAGTGAGGGTCTTACTTTGAACAACATACCGGGAACTGCATCAATCCTTGTTGAATGTTCCGGAGTGTCTATCCCAACACTAATACAAAACTGTCCACATCAAGTGGCCAAGTATTAATGTAATACTTCAGTCCATAATGAGAAAGAGAAAATAACATGTTGCATTAAGATTTATAAGGATCAGAAGCAGGTGTCAAAATTGTGTAATGTGTGGGTTTGGTTTATATACCTGAATACACACAGACTCATGGGGACACGTGTCACAGTGGGGATCTAAATGGAGGTCCCCATGGGTACAAAAGCTTATAAATCATACAGAATGAGTTTTTTTGAGAAAGTAAAAATGCAGAGAGTTTCCTGTGCCAGGTAGGTTTAGCTGTAGGGTTGGTGTAGGGTGATAGAAAATATGGTTTGTACAGTATAAAAACTATTACGCCTATGGAGAGTCCCTACAAAGATAGCTGACCAGATGTGTGTGTGTTTGTTTGTGTTTGTGTTTGTGTTTATATACACTACCAGTCAAAAGTTTTTTAAATAATTCTCTTTTGCTTACCAAGCCTGAATTTATTTGATCCAAAATAGTAGTTATATAAGCAGTAATATTGTGACACATGATCCTTCAGAAATCTTTTTTTTTTTTTTTTTTGGAAATAAATTATAAAAAAAAATCAATGCTTTTATTTAACAAGGATGCTTTAAATTGATCAAAAGTGATGATGCTGAGATTTTTAAAGTTACAAAAAAATTCTATTTCAAATGAAGGTTGTTCTTCTGAACTTTCTATTCATCAAAGAAACCTGAAAACAATCTACTCAGCTGTTTTGAACATACTACTACTACTAAATGTTTTTTGAGCAGCAAATCAGAATATTAGAAGAATGATTTCTGAAAAATCATGTCACTGGAGTAATGATGCTAAAAATTCACAGGAATAAATTACATTTTAAAATGCATTAAAATAGAAAATAGTTATTTTAAATAGCAAAAATATTTCACAATTTTATTTATTTATTTAGTTAGTTAGTTATACTTTGGATCAAATAATCAAACAAAAATCTTACTATTCAAAAACCTTTGCCTTGTAGTGTATGTATGCACATAGAATAATATATCACAGGCATAAGAGAGTCAGCAGCGTAAAAAAAAATACTATAACTAAAACTAAAAGCTCCTTATTCTCTTTTGTGTGGTATGTCTGCAGTAAAACACATTGCTAAAGATGCACACACAATGGAAAAATGTAGGAGGTAAAAAAAAAAAACAATCAAATTTACATGACGGTTGACTGTTTCAATGTTATTGTAATCATTTTATTGTAGCTTTCACATTGAATGCCTTGAATACAGGCACTTATTATGGTGTACCATGCTGTGAAATACAATTACGTTTTACAGTTTAGCCACAAATGTCATTTTCACATGTTTCCTGCCAAACCAAATGAAGACTCGTACATCCTCTATGAAATCTATGATTCACCATAATGATGGGAAAATGGCTACTCCCAAACCATCCACAACCACACACACATTCCGTTTTGTTCTCTCACTTTTTAAAATCTAATTTGAAAATTGTATTATACAATGTTAAAACACTGCTTTGAATGGGCAAGGACCGAACAAGAGGCCATATGTATGACAGGTTAAACAACCAGGTTAGACAGGTTAAACAACATATCATTTTGTGCGCGTCTTGTTTAGGGGCATGGAAATGTCCACAGAATAACGGAACAGTGTGTAAAATCCCCCAGAAATTCTGTAAAATTCAACCAATCAGATAACAACTTTGAAACTTTTTCTGAAGTTCAACGGTACGTGGATGTGACGTCTGAGGCTGAGACTACACTACAAATAATCCTGATACATCAGTATGACTGAATGAGCTGTAAATCTCCCTTTATGTGCTATTTTTAGAAGTCAGGAGAATGCAATGCTTGGTGTGTTAATGATGTGATAGAATAAGAATATCCACGAAAGAACTCTTTTCAGTCCACTGCATTCTTTTCCTTCTGAGTATTTTCTTTTTTCCCTATGTACTCCGCTAAATGAAAAAAAAATACAGCATATACTTTGCAATTTTTGTTTTTCTGCTCTCTTGATTAAATTTATGATATATCCCATGAATAATTTTCTGGAATGCACTAAAAGTCTTTTTTTTTTTTTTTTGCCCTCCCCAAATCCTCATGTCTCTTTCCAGGTTTGTTAGAGAGCATAGACATTTATTACTATAATATACTACTACAATGATATGACACATTTATAATATTGCTGCAGACAGAATTGAGCTTTAGGGGTTATTCATTGTGTGTTGAAAGTAATGTGTTAATGCTTTTAGACTTTTTAAATTTCCTTTTAATGTTGGATGGTTGAAGGGTGAGTAAAATAATGCATTCATAGAATAAACCTTCTGCTGATTGTTTACAGTTTAACGGAAGTTACTCCTTGTCACAGAGCTGAACTCCATGCCCCAGATGTCCTATCGTTAACCCCTTTTTGATAAAGACACAGACACATAATTGGTTTAAAAAAAAAATTGTGGCAGTGAGGTGGAGACATGGTGGACGCACACATGCATACACACAACCACGTATACACAATTAGACTGTAGTATCTCAGACTGGTCATCTGAGCACTAAATCTGTGGACGTTTCATTTACTTCATATTGCTTTAACAAACTGTGGACTTTCATTTAGTAGTGGTGGTCGCTTTTGAAGCTTCATGAAGCTTTGAAACCTTTGAAGTTTCAACCATGAACCATGAAGCATTTCATTTGTTTCTGAAATGCCAAAGTCACGTGATTTCAATAAACGAGGCTTCATTACGTCATATCTGTTTCGAAACGTTTTGACATTTCAGTAGTTTGTTACTGGGGGGGCAATCTCTGTGAAGCCATGAATCATGTGAGTTTATTGAGATCCATTAAACCGGTGATTACCTTATCTTGAATCAGTTTTATTAGTTTGTAGACAATTTTAGAAAGACATCTGTGTAATTATAAGGATGAAGAGTAGTAAATAGTCTCTTACTGGACTGTTTAGAAAAACTAAAGTGTTCCATAAGACAAACAAAACAAGCCCTGCAAATGAACAATGATTATTAAACAAACATATAGGCCACAGACAATTCACATTTAATTACATTTTATTATTTTAATTGCCTTTAATATAACAAAAGAAAGCATTTGCCATGGCTTTGTAAAATTGTTTTTTGCATGTTTTGGCATGAGTTTTGACCAGCAGGCATCACGTATTTCGAGTGCTTGAATCATTTTGCGAAGCAACTGGTACAGTTGTTTCGGAGCTTTGAAAAGGTTTGTTTCTCCAATCACTATCATTTAGATCAACACACATGGTGATGGCCATCTTGATCTTTTAAAGAACCTGAAAGGGTGGTACTTAGTATTTTATACCTTTGCTGTGATTTATTGTGGGAGAGGATACCAAAGATGGTGGGAAGGCAGTTAAATTTAGTATTTGAAAGCTAGTAAATGAAGCTAGGATGAAACTTCCAAATTCCATAACATTTGTATTAATTTTCTTGCCTGAGCAGATTCAAGATTTTTTATTTATTTACAGTGTCCTCCACTAATATTGGCACCCTTGGTAAATATGAGCAAAGACGGCTATGAAAATGAATCTTTTTGATCTCAATTTCAAAAAGAAAATAGCTAAAGCATTAAAAATTCTAATTTCCATCATTAGAATAATAATTAAAGAAACACTCTACTTTTTTTTTGCTAATAGCTTAGCATCTCGCTCGATGCTAATGGTCTAATCTGATTCAATGATGTATGTTAAGCTATTAGCAAAAAAAGTGGAGTGTTCCTTTAAGAATTCCAATCAACTAAAGATGTTACAAATCTGCTTGGAAAAGGATGTGTGTCTATATCATCCTAATGCATGGTGAAGAGGAGAGTTTAAGTGTCCAAAGACTCTCCAAGGATCACAGCAGGAGAATTGCAGAGATTAGTCTTGGGGTCAAAAGACTAAAAAAAAAAAAATCAAACAGCCCTTACATCGCCACGTTTTTTAAGAAAAATCCTCCTTGCTCATCTAAAAACAAACTCCAGCATATTCAGTTGTCAGACATGACTTGAACTTCAATTGGGACTGGCTTCTGTGGTCAGATGAAACTAAAAAAAAGCTTTCTGGCAGCAAACCCACCAGATGGGTTTGGTACAAAAAGTACCCCATGTCCACAGTTAAATATACTGCTGGATCTTTAATGTCGTGGGCTCATTTTCCTGCCAGAGGTTCTGGACATCATCATGGATTCTAGCAAATACCAACAGATCAAAAATCTAAAACTGACTGCATCTGGTAGAAGTCCTATAATGAGCTGTGGTTGGATCTTCCATCAGGAATGATCCAAATCAAACATCAAAATCAACACAAAAATATGTCACTGAGCATAAAATGAAACTTCTGCCATGGCCGTCCCAGTTGCCTGACCTGAGCCCTATAGAAACTGCGTGAGGTGAACTGAAGAGAAGAAGCACCAGCATGAAGCTGGGAAACTGAAGGATCTCAAGAGTTTCTGTATGAAGGAATGGTCTCTGATCTCTTGTTAGGTGTTCTCCAAACTCTTCAGGCATTAAAGGAGAAAACTCAGAGCTGTTATCTTAAATAAAGGACGCTGCAATAATTAGGTGCCAATAATTGTGGTCAACGTGAACTAGAGAAAAACATTTATTTCATAATGAGTTTTCCATTGTTTTACTTCAATGATAGGTTAGAATTTAATTTTTCATTCATTCAGTTCATTTTTTTAAATGAAAGATTAAAAGGATAAACAATGCAGATTTATTTTCACAGCCACCTTCGCTCGTATTTACCAAGGGTGCCAATATTAGTGGAGGGCACTGCATTTATTTTTTTAAATCAAAGCATCAGTTTTCAAATTGTTACAAACATATTCAAATAAATATTTGACATTCACATTTCCCTAAACCCCAATTCATAGCTTCTGTCAAGTTTTGAAGGACTAGATTCAATAAATGATTCTTTTAGAATATGTCTTGAATTTTGAAAGTTACAAAATCATCATTTATTTCAAAATATGAAAGGAAATTCAAATATTTATGATCTAACTCATAATATTATTGTGACCCTGGAACACAAAACCAGTCATAAGTAGCACAGGTATATTTGTAGCAGTAGCCAAAAATACATGGTATGGGTCAGAATTATTATTATTCTTTTATGCCACAAATTATATTAAGTAAAGATCATGTTCAATGAAGATATTTTGTAAATTTCCTACTGTAAATATATCAAAACTTTTGATTAGTAATATGCATTGCTAAGAACTTCACTTGGACAACTTTAAAGGTGATTTTATCTATTGTATCTATATTGTCCTGTCCTAACAAACCATACATCAATGTAAAGCTTATGTATTAATATATTTGTTTGTTTCAGATAATGTATAAATCTCAACTGCAAAAAAAAAAAAAAAAGACAAAAATTGACCCTTATGACTGATTTTGTGGTCCATGGTCACATATTGATTGAATCTAGAGATAGAATGTCCTCACTTAGTCATTATAAAGTCTATGCAAAGAGTCAGGCTTAAAGCCCATTCACACCAAGAACGGTAACTATAAAGATAACTATATTAGCGTCCACACCACTGGATGATGTCTGTTTATTCTAAGCGCACACTCGTCTGCCGCTTCAAAATTCTCAAGCTCGTTATAGCAGGATTGATTCTGAATGGGTGTCAATGTTTTATTGTTCATGAGCTGGAAAAATAATAATTCTGAAAGTGATTGCAACGATATTGTTTCTCTGTGCCTTTATCTTTATAGCTGTGGTGTGGACTCTTTTATCAATATTGGGAACAATTTTTAGAACTATATCTTCATCTTTATAGTTATCGTCCTTGGTGTGAACATGCCTTTAGAAGTGGTTTTGAGGAATACCTTGTAAATGGACTGTTGTGAAACCAGGTTTACACACAATGGTGGACAAGGTGCAATATGCACCAGGTGTGCCTCATCACACTACCAGCAACATTCCATTTTGTTGGCAAGTGAACTCCAATCATGAGACTGGATGAGAAAGGATTCTTTACAATTTGCATGCATATCCTCCAATACTTTCTAACATGACTCTTCTATAAAGGTTTTCAATAAGATGCACTTGCAGAATTCCTCTGATTTCTTTTCCCATTTTGTCACGATGATGCTCTGTATGTGACCATGGCCTTAGGTTATCCAGTTGAGCTACAGTACTGATGCTGTCCTGGGTTTTGTAATCCCTCTCCCACAGCAAGCCCCTTCTGTGTAGGCATGACCAACTGGATCTGTCCCTCTATCAAAAAGCCACAGTGGCTAGCCCTGCTTCCCTTGGTCCTCATCCTATTTGTCCAGCTCTGTCTGGGACCAGCCCCTAAGCGGGTGTACGAGGAAAGTGCCTTTGCCATAGGCCAGAAATCCAAGACTGGGCAAAGGAACAGAATTGACACCCCTGAGGCTTTTCCGGGTCTTGCTAATGGGTTTAAGACAGTTGGCTAATTTGTCAACCTGTTTGTGATTTTGTGCACATTGACAAGCCTGTTAAAGTTTGGCACGCTTACCGTAAGCCGATCGGAGCAGTGGGGTTTATTTAAAAGTCTTTTAGGAAATATATCTGTTGCTGTATGGTGTCACTTTGATGTAGTGTCTCCTCAAATAAGATGTAATTTTGTCAAACAATGCCTAAAGATAAATAAGAAGCGACTGCCCTTCTTTAGCAATCCAAATGTTAATTTTGATTAAAATCTAGCTTTTATCCACACAGAGACCTCCACTAAAAGATGCTATCAAGCCATAATTTTCATGTCATTTGAGTGGCTTACCCTTAACCCAATGGAAATTATGGGCACCTCCACATTCAACTTTGAATGATTGGCTAAATTGCATCAATTAACATGGAAATAACCTCAGCTTTTTTCCATAAAGACGGTCGAATAACCCTATTAGAGTCTAAAATGCGACCTTCAACTATCCTCTGTGCCTTTAACAGCATGTCTCTTGCACCCGAAGTGGTGCCTTTTTGATTCTTTCTTCACAATGATGACTTTACTGAAAGGGTAGTGGGACAGATTTGGTCCAGAGGTAAATAATGAGAAGGTTTCGAGGGCAGCCATTAGTGCCCTTAACATGAAGTAACCGGGTATGCCATTAAGGGTTTCTTTTTAGAATTCTGTACTCTGCCTATTCACATGTCAAGTGCAGCGATTCTTTTGTGTACATGTGTTTGTGAGTGGGAGGGAAGGTGTGTCAAGTAAAAGACAATTGGAATGAAAACAAGTTTAATTAAATGGCTCACGGATGTCTATGAGAAAAAAAAAAAAACAAAAAAAAAAACAATTAAATGAATCTTAATAAGCAATAGTTTGCTTGAAAGGAGTGACTTTAAAAGCTTTATGAGATTTTTTCTAAAACATTTTTGTGTGTGTGTGTCACTAGGGTTCCTGAGTACAGGTGACCAGGCAGCCAAAGGGAATTATGGGCTGTTGGACCAGATCCAAGCACTTCGGTGGATCAAAGAGAATATCCAGGCTTTCAAAGGCGACCCGAAAAGGGTGACTATATTTGGATCAGGAGCTGGGGCGTCCTGTGTAAGCTTGCTGACCCTGTCACACTATTCAGAAGGTAAAAAGCATTCCATAATAGACAATTAGACATAGTACAGTGTTATCAGACCATTGTTTAGGAACCAATTTCTGAGTAATTGTGAGATAAAAAAAGAAATTAAGTCACATTGTGAGATATGTAATGTTGCAGTTGTGACATGCATTATAATAAGTTGCAATTATGAGATAAAAAAAAAGTCAATTATGAAAAAAAAAAAAAAATCACAATTATGAGATATAAAGTAGTGTAAGATATAGTCACAATTACAATATAATCACAATTGAGAAATTGTGAATCTTGGATTTTGGAAGTCAATTAAAGTTCCAGTTGTTTGTTATGAAGTCACAATTATGGGACATCAAAGGAGAAGTTCACTTACAGAGCAAAAATGTACAGATAATTTATTCACCCCCATGCCATCCAAGATGTTCATGTCAAAACATTTCAGAATTTCTCTCCATTTAGTGGACTTCTATGGTGCTGTGAGTTTGAACTTCCAAAATGCAGTTTAAATGCAGCTTCAAAGGGCTCTAAATGATCCCAGCCGAGGGAGAAGGGTCTTATCTAGTGAAATGATCGGTCATTTTCGAAACAATTTGACAATTTATATACTTTTTAACCTCAAATGCTCATCTTGTTTAGCTCTGCATGAACTCTGTGTATTCCGGTTCAAGACAGTTAGGGTATGTCGAAAAACTCCCATCTCATTTTCTCCTCCAACTTCAAAATCATCCGACATCGCTGCTGAAGTACCGACCCAGTGTTTACAAAGTGAACATGCACAAGAAGATCAAACGGCCTTTACAAAAAAAGGTAAAACAGCGATGTAGGACGATTTTTGACCTACTCTAACTGTCTTGAACCAGAATACACAGAGTTCACGCAGAGCTAGACAAGACGACCATTTGAGGTTAAAAAGTATATAAATTGTGTTTTTTTAAGAAAATTATCAATCGTTTTGCTAGACCCTTCTTCCTTGGAAGTTCAAACTCAAGGGCACCACTGAAGTCCACTATATGGAGGGAAATCCTGAAATGTTTTCCTCAAAAAACTTAATTTCTTACGAATGAAGAAAGAAAGACAAGAACATCTTGGATGACAACGGGGTAAGTGAATATTCGGTACATTTTTGTTCTGGAAGTGAACTTCTCCTTTAACACTGTTTTCAACTTGGCTCGTTTAAAGCATTTGTTTTGGACCTGTTGTATTTTCTGCTTAATTTGTTTCATCTGGGTATTAAAGGGATAGTTCAGCTAAAAATGAAAATTCTGTCATTAATTACTCACTCTCATGTTTTTCCAAACCTGTAAGACATTTGTTCATCTTCAGAACACAAATTAAGACATTTTTGATGAAATCCTAGAGCTTTTTGACCCTGCATAGACAGCAACATAACTGACAAGTTCAAGGCCCAGAAAGGTAGTAAAGACATTGTTAAAATATTCCATGTGAAATCAGTGGTTCAAACATAATGTTATGAAGCTATAAGAATACTTTGTGTGCAAAGAAAACAAAAATAACAACTTTATTCAACAATTTATTCTCTTTCATGCCAGTCTAAAAATTAAGGTTGAACCACTGATGTCACATGGACTATTTTAACGATGCCCTTACTATCCTTCTGGTCCTTAACCGTGGTAGTTGCGTTGCTGTCTGCAGGGCCAGAAAGCTCTCGGATTTCAACAAAAATGTCTTCATTTGTGTTCTGAAGCTGATCAAAGGTCTTACAGGTTTGGAATGACATGAGGGTGAAAAATTAATAACAGAATTTTCATTTTAGGGTGAATATCTCTTTAATGAAAATGGCAGTCGAATTCAGATCTGCACCAAAACGATCATTCAGTTGATCTGGGCCTGATTGAAGACAAACTCTAGAAAGATCTGACCCAACAGTTGAAAGAACCAGTATCTTTATGCATGAGTTCTGCTGCATGAAGGACAGCACTGTTTGTTTGGCTAGCAGAATGAATCAGTTAACCTGGAGCTAAGATGAGACAGAATCTGTGGACTAGCACATCACTGCAATTCATAATCAATATGCCCTCTTTTTATCTGAAAATACCATCTAATTGCTCTTGCGAAACAGGTCCAATAAAGCACTGCTATCCTGATGTAGCCTTAATTTATATCCAGACTCATAAATAAATATAAGTAATGATTATTAGCAAGAAAACTGCAAGCCCACTAAGCTGTTGTCCCACTACGAGACCAGCTGCATTTGAATAATGTGACTTGCATTAACAAATTTTGGTCCTTTTAAAAACCTAAACTAAAAAAAAAAGCGAAAAAAACTACAGGTTTGAGAATGCCCTAAATTGCAATTAGGAGAAATTAAACCGGTTATGCTCTTTTTTGTTTCTCTCTTTCTCTCTCTCACACTTTCTCTCTCTCTGATACAAAATCCAGCTTCCAAACCATTGCTTATTTGCATTTACAGCAAACACACAACCCCTCTTATTTCTCTGTACTGATATATTGAAGGATCTCCTAAGAACCGAAAGTCCTCGGTCCCAGTGTGCCTTGCTGCGTGTAATTTTCATTGCAACAACAACCCCTACAAGGCATTCATCTGGAACTCAATTGTCCCACTATAAAAATAGATTTTACATTCAATGTCCAGCCTGGCTAGATAGCAGCCGAAATCTAGTAATGGATCAAATGACCTCTGGCTACAGTTACTCTAACACTAACACAACCCCAAATGAGGAAGTGCCATATTTGATCAAAATAACAGGACAAGATGTACAGTTCCCTCCTGGTGTTGCTTTCTGAAAGGTCGGCTGTGATTTATGAACAAATTACATAATGTAAATTGTAAAATGAGCAGAAGGGCATTTAATTTCACTTATTACCCCTGCTGTTCACCTGAGCCCTTTGTCTTCAGATGCATGCCAAGCACTGTACAGTTCTGATTTCTCATTTTAAAAAGAGATTCTTTTTAAAAGGAAAAGGCTGATATTTCCTGTTTTTATTTTTGTCTTATTATTCAGACCTCACATGCACAGTTCAGTGTGCCTGGCAAAGCCATGATGCATCTGGGTTTGATTTGTACTTCCTTTAACCTCGTTTAAAACATTATGAGTAATCAGTCTTTGCTTTATGGGAAGGGTCTGCTAAGCTCTACTGTCTGGGCATTGATATTGATATTTTAATGGCCAATGCATTAAAAAGCTCTTGACAGTAGTGCCTTCTCCTCATTTTTGATATTTTAAACTTGAGTGAAGGCTATTTTTCACTCCGTGTCAGTGCGTCAGAAGCCTTGGTTCTGCCTAGTGAGATCCGGGCCCTGAGGTATTGTTATTTTCTAGGACACAATCTGTGTCAACGTGTTATGGCCATGGCTGGCTGAGCTGACAAAGGTACAACATCAATGCATATGCATATTAGTTGGTGTCTATGTCAGGCACTGACTGATATTACTTACCCATATAAGAGTATGCAGGGACAAATACCCCAGGCTTCATTACAAAGCATTATTATTCTACATGCACTTTCATTTTTGGTCAGGTTCAACTGAAGTCTTCGATGACACATTGTAATGTACAATATGAAATAAACAAGCACCTTGCTTTTTGTTTCTTCAGGTTCATTATTGCTGTGCTTACTTTCCTTCAGTTTTCACTTTGTTGTTCCAAACCCATAAAACTTCATCTTGAATGAAGATATAAACCTGACAGATTACTAGCTCTTCCTCCACTCCACTCCAAGTCCATTCATCCAAAACTTGGATGCTTCATAAAATTTATGAAGAGATCATAAAAGTAATCCATGTGAATCAAGTGGCTTAAACAAAGTCTTCTAAAAGACACTATCCTTTCATATGATTAACAGATTTAATTTAGGTTTTTATTCGCATATGAAGATTGTTCAACACACACATAGAGCACATTAAATGCAAAGTTCTGTCATGAAACTCTAGATGGCGCAGGCCAATAGGTTATAACTTAATCTCATACATGACGCAGCTGATTGGTTTATTTTTACATCAGCAGCCAATTAGCTTGCTGTTCAAGATTGAAATACTCAGCTAGTGGTTGCTGTAGCAGTTGCAGTGCACTTCAGAAACCCTCCACCTTCCCCAGCTCCACTTATCTAGATCCGCTAAGGGTTGATTTTATGTTTGTCATATGTGGGGGTTATTTCATATACAGTGGCATGCGAAAATTTGGGACCCCCTTGGAGAATCTGTGAAAATATAAATAATTTAAAATAAGACAAATATATATTTATTTTGTACCGTCCTGAGTAAGGTATTTTATATAAAAAAAAAATGTTTACATATGGTCCACAAAACAAAAAATACCTGGAATTATTAAAATAACCCCCTTTAAAAGTTTTGGAACCCTTGGTTCTTAATACTGCGTGTGGTTACCTGGATGATCTACGACTGTTATTTTGTTTTGTAATGGTTGTTCATGAGACCTTTGTTTTTTCTTCAAGGTCGTGTAAATTCTTCAGTTTTCCAGCATCTTTTGCATATTTAAACCCTTTCCAGCAGTGACTGTGTGATTTTGAGATCCATCTTTTTACACTGAGGACAACTGAGGGACTCAAACACCTTTTTTTTTTTTCTTATTTTGTTGAAATATCTTTTTATTTCCCATTTAGTACTGCCCTTCAGAAGCAACAGATGCTTGCATGTTTCCCAGAAGACAAATTAGATACAGTTTACCTTGATCTTTAAATTCAAAAAGTTTTTACCAACACACAGTATTAAGAACCAAGGGTTCCCAAACTTTTGAAGGGGGTTATTTTAATAATTTCAGTTTTTTTTTTTTTTTTTCTTGTGGACTACATGTAAACATCTTTTATGTAAAATATCTTACTCAGGACAAAACTAAATAACATGCTTTATACATAACATGCATTTTGTATGATTTCTCTTATTTTGTTAAAATTATTCACAAGGAGTTCCCAAACTTTTGCATGCCACTGTCTGTTATATGTGCAGCAGCAGTATTTCCTACATGCTCACATCAGAATGTTTGTAAATGTATTGGCAATAGCAAGTCTTGTAACTTGCTCTGCCGCAGCAGCAGCAGCGTAGCAGATCTAGTCCACTAAGACCAAACACATTAACATTACCATGTATATTACCATTACCACACATTAACATTACCATGTCAAGACTTGCTTGACATGCAAGAACAAACCTCATCGGTTCTTTCCGAGGTTTAAATGTGCTTGCGCAACATATAACGCACATCAAGCAATTTTCATTTTAATGCTTTAATATTGATTAATGTTTTGATTTTTGCTTTCAGATTTGTTTCAGAAAGCCATCATCCAGAGTGGGACTGCTCTGTCAAGCTGGGCCGTCAACTACCAGCCAGCCAAATACACCCGCATACTAGCTGAGAAGGTGGGCTGCAATATGCTAGATACTATAGATCTGGTGGAATGCCTACAGAACAAAAACTACAAGGAGCTGATTGAACAGTACATCACGCAGGCCAAGTACCACATTGCATTTGGTCCAGTTATCGATGGTGACGTCATCCCCGATGACCCCCAAATTCTAATGGAACAGGGAGAGTTTCTCAACTATGACATCATGCTGGGCGTCAACCAGGGTGAGGGTTTTAAATTTGTGGATGGCATCGTGGACAGTGAGGATGGTGTCTCTGCAAACGACTTCGACTTTGCTGTGTCTGATTTTGTGGACCACCTCTATGGTTATCCAGAGGGCAAGGACACGCTTCGAGAAACAATCAAATTCATGTATACCGACTGGGCTGACAAGGAAAACCCGGAGACCAGGCGAAAGACTCTAGTTGCACTCTTCACTGATCACCAATGGGTGGCGCCAGCTGTAGCTACGGCGGACCTTCACGCTCAATATGGATCTCCAACATACTTTTATGCTTTCTACCACCACTGTCAAAGCGAAATGAAACCTAGCTGGTCAGATTCAGCACACGGAGACGAGGTGCCTTATGTGTTCGGAATTCCCATGATTGGTCCCACTGATCTCTTTAACTGTAATTTCTCCAAGAACGATGTCATGCTTTCGGCGGTGGTAATGACTTACTGGACGAATTTCGCAAAAACTGGGTGAGTTGAAGCCTTTTATCTGTTCTGTTAATTAATCATTCACAATGGATTCAGTATCAGATAC
The DNA here is from genome assembly GCA_036247105.1 of Cirrhinus mrigala. Classification (NCBI taxonomy): domain Eukaryota; kingdom Metazoa; phylum Chordata; class Actinopteri; order Cypriniformes; family Cyprinidae; genus Cirrhinus; species Cirrhinus mrigala. The sequence goes on along the minus strand of CM070007.1, from coordinate 22,915,936 downwards.
GTGTGGATAATTATTTGAACACTTTATCACTTGTTATCATGGTCAGTGACATGACACTCCTTTTATTTCTCAGTTTCTTCAAAAAGTCCTTAAATATGTAATTTAGAGTTGCAATTATTGGAATACACCTCTTCTGTAATGAGAATGCATTTTCATTTTGATATTTTTAGGGGTCATAAAGAAAGTATTATGAGTGTTGCAGCTTGAAATAAGGGTAAAGATGAAAAAATTCAAAGAAAACCTCATAATGCCATGTTTTATAACTAATTTCTTAGAAATAAGTATCGTTCTCTTCTTCTCTCTTATACATTTTTTTCCCTTACTTTTCTTGATCTTGGACATTTGTCATTGACCCATTAAGTAGCACTTAGATGTTTCTTTACCTGATCATTTAAGCATGTAAACTACATCCTTTCAGATTTCCATTAAGATTTCTTAAGATTAAAAATCTTACTCTATAAAGAATGGTTGTTTTTAACTGCCTCAGACCACACAATGTGGAACATCACTTTCTATTTAGGGAACTTGTCCTAAATGAGTCATGGTTTTGATTAAAGAACTTTCAGTGGCCTTTGCTGTCTCCTCACATATCACAATTTGAAGACTCAACATTGCCAGTCAGATCATTCTTTTAATAGTATCAGACCAGCTTTTAACTAGCCTCTTAAGTTATGGGGTTCTCTCCATCCTTATCCCAATAAAGCATCAATGCACTCAGGGCAAGCCCAATTCATCCCAAGCCTACTTCAAATACAAGTGACTGGGGCCCCCTCATACTTTCAGGGCTCCATTCGCCGTTTATAGGCAGAACAGGCACTGCTGTTTGGCACCACTCCAGGTGTCCTGTGTGTCAGAAGATAGATTGGCAGGCTCATCAGCACCTCACGTCAGGCTGCTCTCCCTCCGCTGCCTAAGTGTTTCTCTCAGCTCGAGTACTTTAAAACAGAGGAGGAAAAACGAAAGCAATTTCAGCAGCACTTGGAGAATGCTCGCTTTGCAAGAGAGTCACTCCAGCCTCTGGTAAACACTCCACTGGTGATATCAGCCTCTCTGAGTGTTTCCACAAAAACAGGGTGAATAAATAACGTGGCGGGAAATGCGCAGAACGTAATGTCTCATTTGTAGCCTTCCTTTGTTGCAATGGTTGCCAAGCTTGGGTGCTCAGACTGGAGAGAGCAAGACATGGGCCATTAATGCTATCACTGAGGAAAATTAACATACACTGATGTTCTGGATGTCAAGTGTCAACATCAGCTTTGTGGATTTTATGGGTCAGGTATATTGTGTACACACATTTTATTATACAACAACAGCAGACCTGAGATAAAAACCTGAAATGGATAGATGGAAATCTTTGGGACTCATTATCACAGTGTTCTAATCCGGTATTACTTTACTTCTTCTGTGAAAAGTCAATTGAGTCCAAAACAACATTGAACCCTATTGACTTTTGTAGAGAGAGAGAGAGCACTGAAACTTTTTTTTTTTTCTTAAAGTCTGTGTAAAGGCAATTCAGAGAATTGTTTCTGAACACATAAATTTTAGAAATGTACTGCTGAAAACATGTTACAAAGACTGTGAACTATGTTGTACTGAATTGTGGAGTTAGGCAATTTAAACAGTTAAACAGTTTTTCACCGTTGTTGCGTTCAGGATTTTTTTTGGAGCCACTGAGCATGGGCCCTCCCCAACACTATGATAACTAGAGCACATTAGAATCAGTGGTTCGCCTGCCTTATCGTGAGTTATTGTTATTACTGTTAGTTACTAGAGCCTACAGTTTGCTAGCTAGCTGCCTTTGTCATGTAAATGCATATTACCTGGTTCCGATAATTTACAGTACAAAACAGCTCAGTCATCCATTCAGGTTGTAGTGGTATTTGACAGTTGAGAGAGGCGGCAGCCTAAAATGACCTAAAATGTTTGGCTATTTATTTAACCCAGCAAAATGGGTTGATTAATGTCAGTTTAATTTTTAAAGTATAGCTTGCTTGCTTGCTTGCTTTGATTGATTGATTGATTGACCTTATGCATAGGTTAATATTTCCACATTAACTTAAAGGCAGCGGCTATTTGCAGTGTAAATAACAATAGAGACTATTTACACCAAGTGCAAATAGCAATGGATTCTGTTTACACTAAGTGAAAATAGCAGTATTTTTATTTTTTTTTTTCAAATACGCTATTTACACTAGGTGCAAATAGCTATAGATTCTATTTACACCATGTTAAAATAGCAGTATTTTCTGCTATTTGTACTACTTATTGCAAATAGTGGCAATCATCTGCATCTCAGTATTGTAGTACATTATAAAACAGTATGCAATAATAACGTATTGAGTGTAAATTATACATTTTAATTCAACCTTATTGGAACAATAAAGCCCTCCCTACACCTACCATAACCCTACCCGAAACTTTATTTTAAACTTTTTGATTGTTTCCTTAATTTTTTATTGACAATAAATGTATTTTCGATATGATATATGATTCGAAAAGGGAGAAAGAAAAGGTAGGATTCGAACTCGGGTGGATGGCGTCAAAAAGACTTTGGTATGCGCTTTACCATCTACACTACTGAAGCTGATGTTTGACGATCGTCTTTTGTTGTGTTGACTACCCCAATCACACGTTAGAGGACGGAGTTAATGTAAATAGCCTCTGCCAACAAGTCAGGCTGTTTACGCTTACCTGTATATATCTCTCCCCCAAACATATAGATGGTATAGAAATGTTTTCACTTAGTGTAAATAGAATCCATTGTGATTCGCATTTAGTGTAAATAGCATCTATCGCTAAGAAAATATGCTATTTTCACTTAGTGTAAATAGTATCTAATTTACACTTATTGCAAATAGCCGCTGCCTTTAAGTTAATCAGAAAATATTAACCTATGCATAAAGTCAATCAATCAATCAATTATTTGCACTTAGTGTAAATAGACACTCCATAACTTTAAAATCCTCTAAAATTCTGAAAAAAAAACAAAAAAAAAAAAAAAAAGCATTGCATAACCACTGTTTATACTGTAATACAGTGGTTCCCAACCACGTTTCTGGAGGCCCGTCAACTCTGCATGTTTTCTATGTCTCCTTATTTAAACACACCTGATTCAGATCTTCAGCTCACTAGTAGAGACTCCAAGACCTGAAATGGATATGTCAGACAAAGGAGAGACACAAAATGTGCAGTGTTGGGGGACCTCCAGGAACGTGGTTGGGAAACACTATTGTAATATGACCTTTATTTTTGAAGAATACAGTTTTAAATAGCATTGTTTAAAATTCATGTATACAATATTACCTACATTTAAACTTGTTTACTAAACATTTTAGAAATGATAATATAAAAATTAACAACTGGCATCTCAGTATGTTGTGTTGCATAAAATAAAATTATTTACAGTACAGCAAAGACTTTATAGATGATATAAAAGTCATACAAACCTTTATTTTACTGAAGAAATAAACAAATTTGGTGTTGTTGAGAACTGCTCTCGCCTAAAGAGGTTGCAAAAATCCTGTGCTTTGTAAGTCAACGACTGGGTTGTAGTAACGCCACTGCTGGAGGCTGTTTGGGGGAGGGATGTATTCTTTTAACTGTCAGTTAAATTAAACCAACCAGTAACCTAGTGGCTGGCTAATACTGGAAAAAAAAAAATAAATAAAAATAAATAAATAAATAAATAAATAAATAAATAAACAAACAAACAAACAAACAAACCCACGAAAATTACCTAACAGGCTGAACCCAGCCTTTTGGTAGAAAAAAAAAAAAAAAAAACCCTGCATGTTTTAAAGTGAATCCTTAGCAGAGGACTATCGCTCTCTGGAGGCAGAATACTTCCAGTGTGTGTTTTAGAGCAGTAATAAGATTAGTACCCTGCTTCAGTAATATCACCTTGTCATGGTACGAATTGAATGAGGTGATATAAAATGACTCTTTATGTGACACTTCCTGCTTGAATGCTTGCGCAATTTAGTTGTTTATTGTTAGTGCGTGACACACCAGTTAGCTTTACAAGCCCTGAAATATTGTCAATATTGTGCATTACATTACAAATGAAATGATAATGGCTTTACACAGATATTAGTTCCAGGAAGCATAGGAAAATGTGAAGAAATGACTATTCCTAGTTATATTTTGCACACACCATTAAGTGGATCTTTAAGTAAATGTATTTCTGCATCATGGAATCACACCGTTTGCCAAATTTTGGCTGGGAGAGTCAAATCCGTTAATGAAAGTGAAAATCAATATGGATTTCAGCCATTACAGAAGTATACTCACTGACTGAAATGAAGCATAACATTCCCTGATGCTGTCTAAAAGGATACAGTGGATTTAAGCACAGCAAAGGCTTTTGTAATTCAAAAGAAAGCACTATTGCCTACAGAGTGAATATAAACCTGTGATGACTTCAGGCAATAATTAAATAATATGAGCACTGTTTTACTGAATAGAAGTGTGGCTTTGATTCAGTTGTAGGCACAAGGCCATGCAGTTTGTAAACTGTTCGGTGTTACTGAGCAACGCACAGACTGGCAGCTTGTCTGGAATGTTGCAAACACAGACAAATGGAGTAATACAAACAGTGAAGCATCACAGTAAAGCACTAAACTGTTCAGAACTGTTGGTGGACCACATGTCCAACTGTGACCTGTTCCAACATTCTAAATTGCCTGAAAGAAAGAAAAAGAAAGAAAGAAAGAAAGAAAGAAAGAAAGAAAGAAAAAGAAGGAAAGAAAGAAAAATAATATTTTACATACATAGTTATGTTCTAAACTGTTAAAACACACTCTAAGTCTTGGCATGAAAGTAACCGAATTTGAGATGTTTTGCAAACCACTGATAGGTCAATTGTGGAAAAACTGGGTTAAATGCAGAGCACAAATTCCAAGTATGGGTCACCGTACATGGCCACACGTCATGTCCTTTCCTTTCCTTTCCTTTCCTTTCCTTTCCTTTCCTTTCCAAAAACAGTTAACCCATCAAAATAAACCACCTAACATATAATAAGGGTGTATCAATGCATGTTCCCCGCCAGTCCTGTGTGAACTACGGCACGCAAAGTTTTATTTATTTATTTTTATATTGTGAGATGGTGGAGCGCAAGAGAACAATGCAGTCTGAAATAGCTGCTCACTTAAATGATCTTACTCGTCTCAGTCTGCTCAGTCTTGATGATGTCAGTGCTCTAAATGATGTTATAATGGACTATTTCAAATCCAGAGATAAAGGATCGGATGATCGGATGATACAAGGTACGCTATTTGTGCTATCTAAACATACAAGGGGTGATCAAAAGTTCAGAGACTATGCCCATGATAAACAACGGAAAACTGCCCTCTTCAGGGTAACATTAGTCTGTTTGTGAAATGATGCAGGATAGCGCTCCTGGCAGACAGCTCTCATTAAACCCCTGAAGTGAAAGTGAAACCCATCTCACTTTAAATCTCTTTTTCCTGAAAATCCGAGCTATCAGCCAACTTAATTTAACCTTTAACTTGTTACGTTCAAGCTATGGACAAAATAAAAAAGACTTTTGAACCCGGCTTTCATATGGTATCAACACAAAAAAAAGGTAACATTTCACCATATGTTGTGTTTTCCTAGATCGCATCACATAAAAAAAAAAAAAGAAAAAGAAAAAAAAAAAAAATCCTGGCTCTTCCAAGCTTTATAATGGCAGTAAATGGCTGTTGAGATTTTGAAGTCCAATAAAGTGCATCCACCCATCATAAAAAGTACTCCACACGGCTTCATGGACTTAATAAACGTCTTCTAATGCAGATTTAAGAAAGTAAGAAAAACATCCATACTTTTTAAAAAATGTAATCTCTAGCTTCCACTAAATCTACACATGTTCACAAGAGTCTGGCATAGCACATAGACGCAGCGTAAAACTCCGATGAGAATTAGCTAACTTGCTCAGTCTCTTTGCTTATATCAGAATCCTCCTACATTTTTCTTTACAAATCCTCATTTTGTAATTCTAATTCATGGCCGGTGTTTTGTTTTGCTCTCGTATCTGATGTCCTATGTTATCCACTGGAACGCCACTCTCTCGTGGATGTGTATACGACAGTTAGCAGAAGCTAGAGATTATGGTTTATAAAGTTTTACTTTTTTTTTTCTTATAAAACGCATCAGTTCGCTTCAGAAAGGCTTTGTTAACTCCTCTGAGCTGTATGGAGTATTTTTCTATGATGGATGGGTGCACTTTAATGGACTTCTATTGGACTATTGAATATCAACAGCCATTCACTGCCATTTTAAAGCTTGGAAGAGCCAGAACAGACATTTATGTATGTATGTATGTATGTATGTATGTATTTATTTATTTATTATATAAATTATATAAATATAAAAAAAAACAATTAGAGTTATATATACTCTAATTGTTTTTTGGAGTATATGTTTTTTACTCTAATTGTATTCATCTGAAAGAAGAAAGTCATGTACACCTAGGATGGCTTGAGGTTGACTAAATAATGGTGTAATTTTCATTTTTTGGATGAACCATACCACTGTGTTTACAAGATGCATTTTTTTTTTCTTTTTTTTTTTGGATTAATACAATTGTAAATGCAACATGTATAGATAATTTAAATATATGTAACATTACACACACACACACACACACACATATATATATATATATTATACATACTGACATTTAACCCTTTAACCCTTTAACTGTCACTCCCATTTTTGAACACAGGCATAAAAATGCACATATCCTTATAGTTCATTAATGAAAACATTTTGTAATAAGATATTGATGTACATTTTTCCTGGTAATGCAATGTCTAATTTTATAATGCCTTTCAATCTATTTAGGAGTATTAGACCTGTCCAACGATGTATAGTTTGTCATGATTAGATTAGGATTTATTTGTAATACGGTGAAATAAACTTAGACGTCCTACAGAGTGGACGGTGACAGTTAAAGGGTTAAACTGATTTAACTGATTTCAAAATATTAATTTAATATATAAAAGTAATGATTCTCTGTTATCCCTTTTCCACTGAAATAGTGCTGGCTCTCGTGCTGGTATGTTGCCGAAATCTGAGCTAGTCCTGGACTGATGTTTGGCGGAGAAACTGCAAACCTCGGACTGTTGCCCCACATTTTTTGTAGAGCTGAAAGATGTCATTCTGAGAGCATATTTTAACATCCAAATCAATTAAATTCAGTATTTTAGCAAATAAAATCAGTTTATACAAGACAAGCATTTCTATCATGTGCTGACTAACATCTCGGCCCTGTATGTTGCATTGTATAAAATAAAATAATTTATCAAGGTAAATACTTTATCGATATAAAAGATGTCCCATTTTCTGCTCTCTGTTAGCTCCATGCTCACTTCTGGGAGAAACCCCATTCCAAGCAATACAGGAGCAATTTAAAAAACAGACATTCCACTTTTCTGCTCCGCTTCCATTTTGCACTGCTCACAAACTGGTCTGGAAAACAGACAAGTGTTACAAACAGTGAAACTTACTACTGCCGTTATACTAAATATCAGCACTTTTTGTATCCATTCAAACTAAAAGAACTAGTAACTTAGAGCCACTCTTTATCAGTTTTAATGATTTAGGCAAAATGCTAAATTTAAATGTTATTTTTAGTTTTTAATAAAATATATCAATTTTATTATAAATTATGTATCTGTGCACATCATTCACATGAAACATTTGCAGCAATTAGCAAACGACAGCAATCCAATCCATTCCTGATGGCCAAAGTCCTACTGTACGTTTTTTTTTTTCTTGTTTGATAAAACCATTTCACGCACATATACATATAAAAAAGCATGTACATGTCGCAAAAACAATTTACGTTTCCTGTCGATTTTAAAATGCAAAATTATTTTGTATATTTATTTTGTGTGCAGAGTTTCAGCTGTAACTGTGCATCTAACTGTATGATTATATAAACGATAAAAGCACTGTGGATGTAATGGGACATATGCTGTACACAGTGCCACTTTAGTGAAGTGCCGCTCTTATCTGAAACACAGAAATTGAGGAGCTACAGATTGGCTTGGTGGGTAAATAGCTTGGAGCACTGCTTGCTTTTCTCAGGTCTGAGTTCTGTGAAATGGTCATTAATATAGTTATTGCTTGCAGTACATACACATACGGGCATTACCAGAGGTTAAAGCAAACAAATGAAATACCATTGATTCTTTCTCATGTTTGCTTGTAGCTTTATTAGATTGTTGATTCCCTGCCATATATGCTTGCAGTGAGATTGTGCCCTTTTGAGTAGATTATTTGTGGAAAAAAAATGTATTATATTTTCCAGAATAATTTACATTGCAAGCCATAATAAATAATACAATCAAACCATGAATAAATTTAACATTCGCCATTAGCTGCCTTCCATTTGAGATCAATAACATGGAGACACGGAGGCTCATATCCTAAATATCACATGACATCATTGCCACAGTTTAAAGGAATATTTCACCAAAAATTGAATGGTATTTTTGTCATTGTTTATTCACCCTTGTTCCCTCATCATTCAATGTTCTTTCTTTCTTTCACTGAAAATTATGACTAAATAGTTGATTTTCTATATGCAATTACAATGAACAGTGAGCTTTCAAGATTAAAAGAAAGAGCAAAAGCACCATAAAAATAGTTGAAACCCAGTCCTTATTCACTTTCTGAAAAATCACATGAAACACAAATATCACTATGAATAAAAAAAAGAGTCATGCAGGTTTGAAACGACATGAGGGAAAATAATGACAGGATTTTTTGGTAAACTATTCCTTCAAGCCTGTACATATTGACAGACAAACTTTTTTTATTTTTTTTTTTTTCGCCCCTGATTTACAAACAGATCTTTTTCCTGTTGGAAACATGGTTCCACCATTTAAATTCTTAAACCAACTTATTAAATTCAAAATGGTTCATTATAGATTCATTTATTCACCCGTGCAGCTTTGAAAGCATTTATCCATCAATTCTTTCACTTATTTAGTAGTGCTTATTTAATCATTTTTATTCTTGTATTGTTTTTGCTCTTAGCACTGTGATAAGGGCTCTCATTCGATTTCACTCAAGCACTTTTTTTTTTCTCACACACCTTAAAATGTAATAAAAAGACAGCACACCGTATCACAACAAAGCATATGGTCATATCATAGAATGTCTAGGATTCAGATTCTATATGGGACTCTTTCATTTTCTGCTGTGATTAAATAAGATAATAATCTAAAATAAGGGCAAGTAGACGAGCAGAACATTGAACCTGTCATCCTTGAAAGTTTCACACAATGACACCATTCAAGAGCCATAATAACTTGAATGAATATAGCTGCTGAACAAAGCTTTGAAACAGTTTGAAAGATTATTCGACTGAAATCATCATACGTACAGTTACATGCTATGGATGTGAGTATTTATTATGAAATGTCAGCCATTTTAAAACTAGCAATCAGCCAGCTTGTAATAAAAAAATACAAGCTAATTTACATTAGCTGTCTATTTTAGGAATACTTAATGGTTGGCATGCTGCTATAGATACAACTTCATAGCTGCTATCAATATCATAAATCCTTACAGATGTAATTGTGTGGCTCAGAAAACCAAATTTCCATTTAGCCTGATTTAAATTAATATTTACTCACAAGAAGACTGTTTATATTTACATAAAAACTGTATATAGCAGTAATTCATCCCTGACATAAGACCATTTTTTAATAAATATAGTGATAAGTTAAATGAATAACGATTCAGTGGCATTACAACACCTTGAATTCCAGTCCAGTTTTAGTTCATTACATTTAAACATTATGCTTTAGTGATGGACTCTAGTAGAGTCACCATATTCACCCAGAGTGCCACTGTTCTCTAGATCTGCTCTGTCAGACATGCATTCAACCTTACTGCCTGGTCTGCCAGGGTCGGATTAACCATATGGGCATTTGGGCATGTGTTCAGGAGCACCATGTCCAGGGTGGGTACAACAAGGTCTGTGGGGACATAAACGGCTGCAAAAAATGCTTTCAAATATGCTCCACAATGGCTGCTTGTCTTTTATTGGTGATGTTAGGATACCTTCACTTCAGACAACACATTGTAACACATGGTTATGCTACACATTTTGGTCACATTTTAGTTTAGGGACCAAATTTCACTGTTAACTAACTATTAAATATGACTCTTGCCTCAATAAACTCCTAATTTACTGCTTATTAATAGTTAGTAAGGTGCATTGTAAAAAATAAAAAAAACAATTTGTTGAGTCAGCTTAAAATAATTTGTTACCCCGCTACCTTAAAGTTTTAAGTTTAGTCAACTTGAAATGTTAAGTTGTACTAAGTAACAACTTAGATATTTGTGTTTGCTAACTTAACAGATTGGTAAGTAACCCAGCTGCCTTAAAATTTTAAGTTGATTCAACTCAAATTTCTAAGTTGTCACTTAGTATAATTTAACAATTCGATTTGAATAAACTTTTTTTGAGTTGACTGAACTTAAAATTTTAAGGCAGCCAGGTTACAAATTATTTTAAGTTGACTCAACAAATTGTTTTTTACAGTGTAGTTGTTAAAGGGATATCTCACCAAAAAAAAAATGAAAATTATGTAATTAATTATTCATCCTTATGTCTTTCCAAGACCATAAGCCCTTTGTTCATCTTCAAAACATAAATTACGATATTTTTCATGAAATCCGAGAGCTTACTGACCCTGTATAGACAGCAACGCAACTGAAATGTTCAACCCAGGCTCATTGGAAATATGTTCCTCTACATACATTTCTGCAACACCGTAATTACCTACCTTACTGCAAGTTTAGCGGCAGTTTCATAGTGAAATCTCCAGAGAGTGCCGCTAAAACACAAGATTTATTAATAAATATAGTGATAAGGTAAATTAATAAAGACTCAGTGGCATTACAAAACCCATAAGACCTTCATTCATCTTCGGAACACAATTTAAGATATTTTTGATGAAATCTGAGAGCTTTCTGACCCTGCATAGACAGGAACGCAACTGAAATGTTCAACCCAGGCTCATTGGAAATACGTTCCTCTACATACATTTCTGCAACACCGTAATGACCTTACTGTACATTTCGCAGCAGTTTCAAAGTAAAATGTCCATAGAGTGGTGCTAAAACACAAGTTCAATACATGACCGTGCGACGTTTTTATTACATTAGTACAGGCACATATTCCTGCGTTTTTTTTATTACTCTGCTTGAGGTACGTATTGTGGCTGTTCAGAATTCAAAAATCCGGGTAGTGTCGGTAAAGGTTAATGCTCTGTCGTGTAGGAAATATCCCCTAACCCAACCCTAAACCTAACCGTTAGTGTTAACAAATGCAAAAGTGACATAAAAACGCATTTGTTGATGCAACCATGCTATTTTAACTTTCAAATGTGGATTTGAGCAGTCTTGTCGAACCGTAGCTCTTCATCACTCTGTGCAAGGCTGTTTTGCGCTAACTACCGAGCAAACTTACTGAAATAGAAAACTCACGCATATGAAGCTCTATATGTGACGACAACATTCAAAAGTATCATTTTTCAAATCGCGCAGGATGTTAAAATTGTTTTGAAGTCATAAAACAATATTATGTAAGTAATTATGTGAAAATTAGGCTTTATTAATCAAAAAATCTGTGTGTAAATTAAACTTTGTGTGAAAAGGAATAAAAGTCAGAGTTTGACTGCCTCTAGTGTTCATTTCAACTGGAATCTGCAGTGATTCATACATATACTGTAGGTAGGTTTTTTTTTTTTTTTTCAGTTTTGCAGAAAAGTATATAGAGGCACATATTTCCAATGAGCCTATGTTGGAAATGTTCTATGGCCCTTCTCTTCGAGAGTATCATGACTATTTTATCAATGTCCTAAATACATATCTGGGCAATGAATGTGGTAGTACCACTGCAGTCTATGCATGGTCAGAAAGCTCTAGGATTTCATCAAAAATGATTAAAGAGTTCAGAAGATGAATGAAGGGCTTGCATGTTTGGAACAACATGAGGGTGAGTAATTAGTGACAGAACTTTCATTTTGGGGTAAGATTAAATTTCATTTTGGAGTAAGTTTAAAGGATCTAAAATGTGGTCAGAATTAGACATTAATATGTGCTTTATAAGCATTATTAAACTGACAGTATGCTAGCAATATGCATGCTAATAAGCAACTAGTAAGAATTGGTCCTTAAAATGAAGTTACCTACATGAACCTTTAAATGCATGGATGTTTCATCAATTGTTATTACATATTCTGGTCTTTAGCGACGAGGACCTATATATCCAGCACGGATAGATCTCTAACTTCTGCAATAGCAAAAAAAAACCTCTCTTGATATTTTAATAACAATTACAGAAGAATGAAATAAAGCATATTTCATTGCCCAAACTTAAAAGGGTTCAATTTGAGCAGATGATTTTACCATCGCCATCATCATCAGAGTGCACTTCCAAAGTACATTAAACATCTGGATCATATTTGCAATCTCCACCATATTCTCAAAACTATCATTTTCAGTGATTTCAAAGTCAATATTTTGATCGCTGGCAGCTTATTCACCACATCCACCATCAAATAACAGTGACATTTATATTTTAATTGCGTACAGTAATGGCTCTGCAGTAAAGCAGTTAAATTTTTGCAGATGATATTCTTTTGTTCTATGCTTGTGATAATTATAAGTGAAACATCACATCGTTAATGTCCATCAAACAGTGCCACCTCGAGGAATAAAGGTGAATTGCACAGATTGAGTCAATCAGATATTTACATATTTTTTGCGCACGAAAAATATACTTCTACTGTTATACACCTCAGGTCTCTAGCGACCCTATACACATTTTACAAAAAAATAATCAGAAAACAGATATTCTTTTATATTGTTATATTGTTTGGAATGAATAGATTGAGGAATACTAAGAAAGCTGATGTCACACTTAAAAAAGGGTAGTGAATGACGTCCCGAGGTATGCATTTATGTGTTAATTGTGTATCTAGCCATTTATTTCTATTGTCCCCAAATGTACACATTGAAGCAAATAGCAATACAAAGGTAAATCTGTCCTCATAAGCCTTCAAGGTTTAAATGCATGCATTCCAAACCGTGTTTCTCAACATCTTTAAACTACTGCAAAGCCTACTTATTTTCCCATCCTTTCATGCCAAATTATTGTCAAAATATTTGTACTCTGCAATGCTATCTAAAAAGCCTGATGACAAAAGATGACTATTGAGACCGATTTTAAAACAAACAAATTTTGAGCAAAATCTGTGGAGAAGTGAAGCCATTGCTTCAGAAACAAACCTTGACAACGCTAATGCACTCAGAGAAAAATGCCAGCCCGGTTTTTACCACCTCATCTCCATATTTAGAAACCTTTTATGCCCGACTAAGTTGTCTGCTGCTCCCAGACTGACTAATGTGTAGGAGTGGTAAATTGGCTTTCCGGTTAAAACCTTTATCACTAGGTATGTTCTTTTTTGTGGCTAGGAAAGCTATACCAGTAATGATTCTTCAAATACAGAGCAATGCTGTATTTTTTAGTTCAAGCATGTCAGTTATGAAATTGTACTGAGCAGATTTTTGTTTGCTATGAAGCTAAGCAGAAAGACTGATGAAGAGGCATCATATCCCAGAACACTTTGAGGTCATGAATCTTTGTAAATGATCATATGTGGTAGGCATCTCTTCCTTAGGTTCAACAACCCAAAGTTAAGCTATTATTATAGCATATGTGCGTTTCTAAACACATACGGTGCACCGAGGTTAAAGCTATTGATGTATGTTTGTTTATAAGCATCTGTGTAGACTTGCTCTTTAGTACTGAAATTTAAAAACACACACTTGCATTTAGAAAGCTTTGCTTTTAAATACTGATGGTTTTTCATTCTCATTTTAGGGATCCGAATCAACCAGTTCCACAGGACACCAAATTCATCCACACAAAGCCTAACCGCTTTGAGGAAGTGGCATGGTCTAAATACAACCCCAAAGACCAGCTCTACTTACACATTGGGCTGAAGCCAAGAGTGAGAGATCACTATCGTGCAACTAAGGTTGCTTTCTGGTTAGAGCTGGTACCTCATCTTCATAACATCAATGAACTCTTTCAATACGTCTCGACCACAACTAAGATACCTCCTCAGGATACTACGCCGTTCCCGTACACTAAGAGACTAGGTAAAACATGGCCGTCCACCACACGCCATCCTGGAGTTCCTCCCGCCAACACCAAACAAACTACAGACCAGCGTAAAGGCAACGATCTAGGTGACGACTCAGCGGTGGTTATCGAAACAAAGCGCGATTACTCCACTGAACTCAGCGTGACCATCGCGGTGGGTGCTTCGCTTCTTTTCCTCAACATCCTGGCTTTTGCAGCACTGTACTACAAGAAGGATAAGCGGCGACACGAATCCAACCGACGTGGACCCAGCCCGCAGCGAAACTCTGCGCCGGCTAACGCGGCAGCTAACGCTAATGACATAGCACATTTGCAAAGCGAGGAACTGATGTCGCTCCAGATGAAACAACAGCAGATGGAGCACGAGCACCACCACGAGTGCGATTCTCTGCCGGCTCACGATACGCTTCGTCTTACCTGCCCGGCCGATTACACGCTTACTCTACGACGTTCGCCTGACGACATCCCGCTCATGACGCCGAGCACCATAACAATGATTCCTAACTCTCTGGCCGGAATGCAGCCCCTGCACAATTTCAACACGTTCGGAGGTAGTCAGAACAGTACCAACCTGCCCCATGGGCACTCCACCACCAGGGTATAGCTTTGCGATGTGCACTGAAAGATCCTTTCCGAACTATAGGACATGGTCTGCTAAGGCATTGGGGGTTAAGGACCTTTGTTTGTCGTGGCAAACTGTGCTGACTTTGTTCCACTCTGAGACTAATCTTGGTGGATGAGATGTTATTTTCCTATGAAGCCTTCTTGCAGAATATATCAAAGTCAAATATGACCTACTTGCGAAAAAATGAATGTTACTAAAGTAATACTTTATTTGGAGCCAAGCTTGTTAAGGGCAGGGGACTTTACACCAAAAGACAAGAACTCTTTCCGAAGGACTGTTTTGCTTGCGTAGACGACATATACATAAACGAAAGAGAGGATCTGACGAAGCTTTGTATGTGCCATACTATATGTCATATACCGAGAGCAACAATGAGAGCAATGTTATTATACAAGAACTATATTTCAGACGAACACATTATTATTATTTTCTGAGAGTACTGTCACATACCGAACCTGTGGACTGAACTCAAAAATCCCAGCCTGAAATGTAATTATAACAAATTTGTAAAGGTGACAAAATGTAAATACTTGTGCGTCAAATACAAATATTAAAAGAATTACAAAGCTTTTATTGTTGTTTAGTTCAAAATATGACTATTATGAGCTTACGCTTTCATTAAGGTGCGTGTAAATATATTAATCATTCTTTTCTTTTTCTTTTTTGAGATCATCTCTGTGTTAAACAGCCTTTACACCTGAAAAAGAAATAAAGGAGAAGACAGGATTCTTATTCCAAAGCCTCTAAATATCCATTTCAGTCATCTGAGTGTTCCTTTGTCCCGATGTTTGACGAATATTGCATGTTTGATTGCTGCTTTACATTTGATAACCCCATACCGTGACCCCATACAGATGTTAAAATGAAATATTGCTTCTAATTACATTACAGTGCTGGGTGAAGTTGCCTACTCAAGCTGTTCAGAGAGTAGATGTAACGTTTTTCTCATTTGGGGGTGTGATGGAGGAAGGTGGATTGGATGTAAATCAGGGCAACTTCTACCCACATCCAATTTGTTTTACCTGCTTAAATCTCTCTATTTTTTACTACCTTTTTTTTTTTTTTTTTTTTTAATCTGTATCATCACTGCCTGAGCTTCAGATGTGACCAGCATTGTATAATTTAAAATATCTATAAATAAATAACACAGGCAGTGGATTTGGTATCTATATTAGTTGGATATGTTTGTAAAGAAGTATATGTTAGATATTTCTATTCGTAACATGCTAGCAATATGTAAAGTATTGTGCCAGGCTTGTGATATTTTGGGTTAAGTGAATGAGTGTAAATACAAATAATTATAATTACTATAAATAAATACAAACAAACAAAGAAAAAAAAAAAACTGATATTTTTCAGTTCTGCATCCTATAACAAAGATGTTGAAAGCGCAAGAAAGAATTTAAAAATAAATGAGTTTATAAAGTTACATTTGTATATTAAATCAGTTCATGATTCATGTTAGCCCTTGGTTTGTTACCTGTCAGTACAACAAGGGTCAAATGTAGGGTTCTAAATAATAGTTTGTCTTATATTGTTTGCAGTTTTTGCCTTAAGTGATAGATGATATTTCTGGCTGGACACCTGTATAAAATTTTTCTGCAGCATTTTTAATAAAATATCACAGTATTTTCTAAAACTGTGTCTTCAGATTTGTTGACTTTTTGTTGAACTGAAAAAAGCATCCACAATGGTGATACCAATGTGAAGCTGTTATAATAATAATAGCACTTTATAGCATTGGTAAAAAAAACAAAAAACAAAAACAAAAAACATTTTAAATGAAAAACAATTTTGACTTGCCTTATATATTATAAGTTCATTAACAAATTCACTGCGCTCCACTTTTTTCTTGGGTGCGTTGATCAATCAGCAACATATATTTAAGTAAAGGATCCACACTCGCTCAGTCTTCTTGATGATTTACAATTTTATTATTTAGCAACAGAGCATTCATACTCATTTACTTAAATATATGTTTTGAATTCTACCTTGACTTGTGTTTAACTTATTTACCTTCCTTAAGGCTACATCACTTTTTTTTCAACATCAGTGCCCAGTGCACATCTTGTTAAATGTAGATGATCTGTGTTTGAAAATTTATTCTTTTTATGGTTGTTACAAGATAAACTGATGACCTCTGTTTTTTGAAAAGTTCATGATAATGTCAAGCAAAGCCAAATCAATTAGATAGCAGTAGGGGGGCTGAAACTCACTCACAGTCCTGCTTGCTTTCTTTGCGTTCCCTTCTAATATTTTCTCTCTTATGAAGTACAGCCATTGTCTATACTTTCAAGGAGACATATGGACTGCATACCAAAAAAAAAAAAAAAAAAAAAATCCTACACATAAAAAACAGTCATATTCTTTAGTCACTGGTTCCTGTCAACCTATGACAGCTGAAAGCAAATAAACAGGAATTGCACCCTATCCCTCTTGACAAGTGATGTGAACAATATTTCTCATTAACATTCTATGAATAGACAAACAGCGCTGCTGTTCTTGACACCTCTGTCCTTCAGGTTCAATCAAGTCTCTTAATTTTTTTGTAGGTAGTAGTTTTTTTTAGTTTTTTTTTTTTTTTTTTTAACATAGCTAGATGCACACAATAATTTATTTTATTTTTTTTATTTATTTGTTGCTAAGATTAAGATTGGAATTGATCGCTGCAGGTGGTACACAAATATTTCCCCTAATGCCGGTTCATCTGTTCATCATTTGCCAGAGCAAACTCTCATTTTCCACCTGCGATTCCTTTTTGTTCAGCTGCCAACTCAGATCTTCAGATAAGCTACGAAGGGATGTAGAAAGTTGTGAATTCGTAAAGCCTTCCATTTGCCTTTTTAGGTAGAATTTCTAATTGTATGTATTGTGGCTGCAAGTTAATTACATATGAGATTGAAATTTTATGTTTGTAGAACTGCACATAAAAAAAAAAAAAAAAAACAGTATAGTACTGCATCAATAATGCTTTGTTTGCATCACTTGTCAGTCTATGGACAATCATAGAATAACTATCATCCCTCTGCATGCCTTCTGAGAGAGGTTCATGAAGTAAACAGTTCAAATGTTTTTGGTGGTTCTTGCAATAATTTAAAGGAACACTCCACTTTTTTTTTGAAATAGGCTCATTTTCCAATTCCCCTAGAGTTAAAGAGTTGAGTTTTACCGTTTTAGAATCCATTCAGCCGATCTCTGGGTCTGGTGGTAGCACTTTTAGCATAGTTTAGCATAGATCATTGAATCTGATTAGACCAATAGCATCTTGCTCAAGAGTTTTGATATTTTTCCTATTTAAAACTTTTAAACATTGTGTACTAAGACTGGCAGAAAATTAAAAGTTGCGATTTTCTAGACCGATATGGCTAGGAACTATAATCTTTTCGTTTTCCATCGGTCTTAGTACACAATGTAACTACAGAAGAGTCAGGTTTTAAATAGGAAAAAATATCAAAACTCTTTGATCATTTTTGAGCAAGATGCTGACGGTCTAATCAGATTCAATGATCTATGCTAAGCTATGCTAAAAGTACTACCGCCAGACCCGGAGATCGGCTGAATGGATTCGAAAACGGTAAAACTCAACTGTTTAACTCTAGGGGAGTTGGACAATGAGCCTATTTTCAAAAAAAGTGGAGTGTTCCTTTAAAATGTGGAATTTAAAAAGTAAATGAACAAAAAAAAAGGCAAAAAGATTCCCCAAAGCTCACTAGTTTCTCAACAGTGACTTTTATTTTGTAGCATGTTTAATTTCCTTACTCAGCGGTTGTTTATACCATACACAAACACTCAAATGAGAGGAGAGCAGGGTGTAGGGAGAGGAAATCAGTTTCACAGTTTTTACTTCATTGAGCTCTCGAATCAGAGTTTATCAGCTCTGGCAATCTAGCCACTGGAACTTCAGAACACTAAATTGAATTCTAAATTGTTTAGTCAAAGCAACTGACTTTGTGATTGGTTACGATAGCTGGTAGAGAGAGAGAGAGAATTAGAGAGAGAGAGGGAAAGAGAGACTATACATATGAAACTTAAAGGCACAATATATAAAGTTGAGCCTTGCATTTTCCCCAGTAGGAATCAGCATGGACTTCATCTAGAGGTGCAATAAATTGCTTTGAAATTCTGCCACTCACTTTCATTGCTGTTATTGATCTTTCCTAAAATGACGTTAGTAAATTAGCTTTTGAGTTAAAACTGAAGTGACAGGAGAAAAAGTAAAAGCTTAAATAGTTATTTGCAGTTACTCAAGTGTGATAGATGTCTCTATACATTTGATTGGGTATCTTGAGTCTTTCGGGGATCGAAGGTCAGACATGGAATTTAATAGATTCTTTGATCCCGCAAAGTTTAAGGGCACAATCTCTCAGCAAAGAGAGGGCTATGACACCCTGTGCTTTTGTACTGCATAATGCTTTTAAAAACTTAAAAGTAAGCTAATATTGGTCTGTGCGTGTTGTTACATTTTATGTACTTTATTTTAACATAATAATTACAGATCAAGTACCAAACCTATGTTATTACTATGTAATTACATTGTAGTCATATTGTAATTACATTGTAATCACACTTGAATACTATAGTTTTCAGTGTGACATGAAAAAAAACAACTGAAATAAAAATAGATAGCACAGTTTTGCTAGTTTTATTATTTTGCATGTTACATGTCAACATCCTATCCAACAGAAGCAATTTCTACACCTTTGTACCTAAGGGGTTCAGTCTGTGAAGCTAAACCCTCAAACCACGCTAATTGTTTATAAGAGGCAAAACCAGCAGGAGAAGGGAGAAGTGAGTGGGCCTGAATATTCTTGACTCAACTGGAAGTTAATTAAGCCAGCTCCAGCATTCCATCACTCTCTCTGCACCCTGTCTGTCATTCATGCGTGGGCCCTTCTAAGCAGTCATTACCGTGGCATATCGATCCAAGCTGTGACAAGGTAGCCATCCAAAGTGGAGAAGTGTGAAGCAAAGAGGACTGGGGTATGGAAAGGGAATGTAAGAACAGTCAAGAGTGTTCATAGAGCAAATGTATAGAAGTTAAGAAAGTTACCAACTACTAAGAGTTTAGATTGCTTCTGTTCTTTTGAAGAATAAAAATTCTACGCACCTATTCTTTCTCACTCCAACAAACTCACACTCCATCCCCATTCTTTTCTCCATCTTCCTGCACTTCTCCTTCTCTAAACACGAATTAAGATTCAGGTAAATACCTCTGCATCCAATTCAGCTGATTGCCTTTGCTCCCTCAGTGGCAAGACCTTAATAGATGAATATGAAATCTTCTGAGCCAATATATATGCTGAACAGTTAAGTGGAGAGGAACACTCATCTGTGCCGCCCTGCCTGAGTAATGAATATAGCCAAGAGAAACTTCTTTCTTCTTGTTCCCCCCTCTGTTTTCCCTTCGCCTGTTTTTCCTCTTAACAATACTACGTTGAGAACTTTTGAAGTGTTACAAAGTTCATTTTCCATTCTCGCTAGTGCTAGGTCTCTCTTTACGTAAATGGATGACTAATTCCTCCAGTGTAGTGCTAGAAAGAACAATGAACAATGAGACAGTTTGTCTTCTGAACATGGCAGGCTCCGTCTTAATAGACAAGGGCCACAACACAACGCTGATCATTAACGAACATGAGCATGCTGGAAAAAGCCAGCCTGCACCATTCATCTGAAGAAAGTGGAAAGGAGGCAGGGAACTGCAATGCAGGCAACAGTAGAAAAAGAGTAAAAACTTACATTACTATTAGGATGAAAAAAGCTTCCTTTAGTTTCTAATTTTTGTCACAAAAATGTTAACGCTACAGTTAGAAGTTAAAATTCTGTCATCTTTTACTGAGTACTTCGTATTTTATGTTTTCCATGACATAAAAAAGTCAGATTTGCGGACCCAAACTCATGGGCTTTTTTTTTAAGGGGTCATTAGATGCAAAACTCATTTTTACTCATTTTGAATATAATTGTGTGTTGGCAGTGAGTGAACACAACAACCCTATAATGATAAAAATCCACCCAGTGGTATTTTTTTAATCTCTATAAATAACATCCCCTTTTTCAAATCAGGCCATTCTCAGCTTCTTGGCTGTGTGACATCACGCAGACCAAGGCCGCTCCCATGATAGTTTGGTAGACACGACCGTTTTACCTTAGACCCGCCATTGTTCCAACATCGGAGCAGGAGTAGACAAGAATGTCTCCTAACCGAGGTTTGGTTGAGGTTTTGTTGTTGGATGTAATAATGATCATAGCAGTCGACATTTACATCTGAGCCATTGAAGATGCAGAGCATTAAGGATTATGGTTAGTTTCATTTTTAAAGGGAATGCGCCGATCTTCGATCTACCTAAATGCATCTATGTTCACGTGAATCATTTGTCATCCAGCTTCACCTACAGAAGTGAGTACTTATGAATCTTTGCAAATTGCCTTTCCTAATAATGTAGTAGTTAGCAAATTTTGCGGCCAAAGTAAACAGTACAGCTCATCTTCCCACAGAAGAGAGGGGTGGGGTGTGCAGAACTCATTAGCATTAAAGGAACATGCAACAAAACGGGTTGCTTTGTGCAGAGCTGATTTTGACAAGGTAAAAAGGGTGTTGTTTTACACTACAATTGAGAAATTTTAACCAAAGTATGTTTTGACTTTTAGTAAGAGTCTAAAGAATTATATCAACTTGTGGAAAATGGGCATCCGATGACCCCTTTATGTGTGATGCTTAGGTAAATCATGATGTATGAGATACCGAATCATAATTAAGCTATGTTAGCAATGGGTGACTCACTGCTCAATAAGTTGTTTGATAATAATACTACCATAATAACAGTGTTGGCTACTTTTGTATCAACACTGTGATTGCCATTTTGCCATATTCTGCGTAATTTTTACATTTTATTTGATACTTTTGTTTTCTTTTACATTTTATATATCATTATTGCATCATTATGATAATATTTAAATAATTTATTAACTCTTTTAACTTGTATTTATTAACTATTGTATTTTTGTGTGTATTGTTAACTATCTGTATTTTTTTTTTTTATCTTAAATGCACCTTGGGGTTGTCACAAGACACATTTTTTATTTTTTTTTTGTTGTGTTACACAATGACAATAGAGCACTTAGTGTATTTATTTATTTTTTTAGTTTTTTTTTTTTTTTTTTAATTATGAGTTATAAAGTTAAAAGTACAGTACAATATAAAAAGTCCTAATCTCATAATACTTTGATTTTTTATGTCCTAATTATGATTTTAAATCTTATAAATTTGACTTATAACTTAGCATCTCATCATTTTGAGGTCTTCTGTCATAATTATTAATTTTATATCATTGATTGATTGATTAATTGATTGACTGACAGAAATTGGCTTTGATAGGTTACTTCAGGTTTGACATCAGTGATAACAAATGTAATTAGTTCTTGCTATATATATATATATATAAAAAATGAACTACAACTTATCATAGAAATTTAAACTAAAATAAAAAATGCAGTTACATTTCTGTGTTTTTCATCATTCTAACATGGTAATATCTGAAGATTTGTCAAGACTTTGATGAAATCCTCCAAACTGAGGTGATAATGTCACAAGAGCAATGAGGTGAGGGATAAAAGAGTGGTATTTCCCTTATGAGACTGCCCTGGATTGAGATATTTTCCTTTTATGTTTATTTCATATAATTTTCAACTGAGGCAAATAGCTTTTGAAGAAAAACACAGTTTTGAGGAAACTTGATTTAAGTTTGACATAATTGAGAACGATGGAGTGCATTACAGTAGGTCTAGTGCTATTGATATTATACCCATATATTACATATATTCCTTCCTCATGCTGTTTCAGCTGCTTGAAAACCCTTTATTTCAAGCTAGCTAAATCAATCAATCATTTACTGTTTATGTAAAAACTGATTAATAATTAGCTATAATTCAGGTGTAGGTGTTTTTAATTTTTGAATCATTTTATAATTTAATTTCAATTTTATTTAGATTTTGTTGTTGTGTTGACCGCTGTTGCCTTTATATTTTATGCTCTGACGGAATGGAGATGATAAATGATTCAATCTGTAATTCTTATGGCTTCATCATTTTCCCTCTCTTGTTTTGTTTCTCTTTCAGTCTGTCTTTATCTCATTCAAACAGACATACACTCGCTTACGCAACATCCTAAAACAAGAGGCTCCCAATTACAAGTTAATAACATACTTCATTATTTCTGAGCGGCTTGGTACAACATGTCCAATTGGCAGCAGCTTTCAGGGACCCTCTGGTGAAAAATCTCCACATCAACTGTAAGATTTCAATGGCTTGTTTAGAGCTGGATAATTAGTTAAGTAATTAAAGGATAACACAACAATTGATCTGACTTATTACCAGCTTTTGTATTTTTGAGATTTTGCATCTCTAACCAGCATGGAATATTACCCTCGTACGATGTTTTCCAATCAGTGTTATTAAACGTCTCAGCATATATGCATCATTCGTAACTTAGATTTAAGTATTATCCTATTCCAAATATTAAATCACCACTTCATAATCCGGTTTATTAAGTGTAAGACTTCATGTGTAATAGGAAGACTCAGTGTTTCTTAGCTGAATAACTAAACAGGAAAGTAACTTCAGTGTAAGATGGATCCTGTCATGATTCTTGAAATCTTATCAAGACAAGCTGTCAGGGAGAAATGGAAAATAATTCACACTGAAGAGTTCAGCTATTGAAATCCCCCCTCCTTCTCTCTTTCTCTCGCTACTAACGGTATGAAGTCGGGCTCTGTGTCCCCTTGGAAAGGCATTTCCATGGTTACTGATGTAATCTGCAATCTGCTGCTAGCTAAGTGGACGGAGAGGAGGCAGCGTGATGAATGATGAGGACTAAACGTTGACATGTAAAAGCGAAAGCTTATCACACATTCAAAAACTATACACAACGCAAACAGCATGAATAAGTGAATAAGTCTAGCACTGCACCACACATTTAAATTATAAACTGCCAACTCAAGCACTCCATTACAGTTAAGGTATTCAATAATTGAGTATAAGTCTATATAAATCTATAAATATCCAAAGACTGGGTAAACAGTACAGATGTGGAGATTTACTTTAAATTTAATCAAGCTTACTCACTAAAAACTCCCACAGATCATGTGATTTTAAGTTTTAGTTGAAGTCTTATTTTGAAGTAACAAAGTGGTTGTGTAAGTGTGTGAGTTGTTTACTTTTTTAAATTAGTCTTCCCATTAACTCCGCTTGTTCATTCAGAATGCGCACAAACACAAAAGGCCGGATTTATCACATGAACCAATCACAGCCAATCATAACCAGTCATATCTAATCATATCGCAATGGAGACATTGGAGACCCCATTCATTCTCCATTACCCCCCACCAGACTCAAGGCATACATAGTATTATATAAAACTATATACTACATACTTTTTGTGTTATTTTGAAAATCTGAAGAACTAAGAGTGAAGTAGTTATTCACTGCAAGCAAATCATTGAGAAGCTGAATTCATGAACTGAATCAGTATGATTCATTTAAAGCTTTCATTTCAAATCATTTAGATTTTTATGTGGGTTTTGTGAACTTCACATGACTCATTTATATGTGACTCAAAAGTTTATTCAAGAATGCGGCAAGGGGAGATGTCAAGGTTGTCAGTGAATAATGACTTAACTTACATTCTGTTCCTCACATAAAGCTATTGTAGGACTATGGCTTCAAAAAAAAAAAAAAAGAAATAAAAAAAAGAAAAGAAAAGAAAAGAAAAGAAACCATTTCTAAGATATTTTTGATGTTTTATAGCATTTTAGAACTTGACACACCCACTCATTCATTTTATTCAATTTTAAAGAGTACACTTTCTTTGAAAATGATAGGAGATTTCCACAAAAGTACAAATAATGAAATAAAAACATCATGGAAGTATGGAACAACATCAGGGTGAGTAAATAATGACAGAATTTTCACAGTAATACTTAATGGTACTGTTTACTCATTAGCAGTGAAAACCAGCAAGATTTTAATATGCAGATGGACCTGGCCTGACCCTGTGAAATACTTTCCGTAAAAATAAATCATTTCAGTCTGAATTCCTTAAAGGGAAATTTCAATTCACTTCTTTCCTTTTCAGTGCCGCTGGGACACTTAATGGCTCTTCTCAGCGATTTGTCAAATTCAAAACATTAGCCCTCATTCACAGCCAGAGCTAAGCTGAAATCTAATTCCTCTTAATGGCTGGCTGTGCATGCACTACACTGTTAGCAGGGAAGAGGCCCAACAAAACAGAGTAAATGTGCTCATCGCTCTTCCTGACTGTGTTGATTAGATTAAAAGCTGTAAGGCTCCCCATATTGCATCTGATCCAGGACCAGCATTCACGTCTAAAGTACTAACCTTACGTCTTACGAGGCGGACTGCAAAACCAATCCAAGATCAGTGTGAAAGGGCAAGTTAATTCCAGGTTAAGTGTGGTCTCTGCTGGCGTTAGTGGTGAAAATGACCTAGTTGGACACGGAGAGAATGGTGATACGCAGTGATACGGAGTTCACTCTCAGCAGCTGGGCAGCCAGCTGTGATTTTCTAATATGCTCATTTTTCTAAATGGTTTGCTTCCCATCACCAGCTCATTTGACTAATGTAAGTCAATTACATGGACACGAACAGCCAGTGCCATCAAAGATACAGCAAATGGCAGCCTTTTTTTGGGTGGGGGAAAGGAGAAACGTAATAATATAATTTCAAGTTGCCTGAATTTGTAACAGATGTAGCACCATCTTGCTTCCTAAGCCATATTTGCCATGGAGTGCTTCCAGCTTGTTTAGCAGGCTGATGGTGGACATGTGTGCAGCGCTTAAGCACTATTAGATGATTGGTATTGGATGTTATTGGACAGATTATCTATAGGAAAAATACAAAAGGTTGGAGCCGAACAGCAATACAGTAAGAGCTGATTATGTGATGCCACCTATAGTTTTATCTAATAATTGTACAAACATGGTCACCTACTTTTCAGTACCTGTGTTTATCTCAATTAGGAAACCTTTCTCATAAACCAATGGGAATGATTCTTTATAGTGTTTTAGAACTTTTTAGAACTCACTGTTGTTACATGGACTATTTCAACATGTCCTTTCTACCTTTCTGGGCCTGGAACTTGGTAGCTGAATTGCTGTCTATGCAGGATCAGAAAGCTCTCGGATTTCATCAGAAATATCTTGTTTAGTGTTCTGAAGACGAATGAAGGTCTTATGGGTTTGGATTGACATAAGGACAAGAATTAATGACAGAATTTTTCATTTCTGGGTGAACTATCCCTTTAAAAAGTTGATTTTCACCCCAGGGGGTCTTACATTAATAGACATTGCAATTAGTTTGGACTGATGCATCTACAGTATGTGAGAACACAGTTGACAGTTCTTGCTATGTAGGACAAAAGGGTGGACGGAGATTATTTTTTTGCCCTATCAGAAAGATTATTTTTGCCCCTTTCACCAAGGGGATGAAAAGACAGCAATGATTTATAGGGAATCTGAGGGATGACACATGCCGAGCAAGGCAACTTTTTTAGTGGCCCAGAAGATGCAACTGAAATTGGGTTACTCACAAAATGCAAAGGGCTTCGTTTCAGCCTTACAAACTCAATCAGTCATCCGATCCCTGGAGGTCATTTTAATAACGCCACATGACAGGGATCTCTTGCCAAACAAAATGCAATCTCTATACCTAGTCTTTTGGGAATTTTGCAAAACAGCATCCTTAGAATAGTTGGACTGTAATCTCTGGTAGGATACAGAGTAGAAAAAAGAGAGATTGGATTTAAAATGGCAGGCCATCTGTGTAACATTTTATTACAGGATATCAGTGATTAGATAGATAATATGGTTACAGTTGTGATCCAGTGATCTGGTCTGGACTTTTGGAATTAGGAATCCCCCATTAGTGTTTTTTTTTTTTTTTTTTTTTGGCTTTTGCTGCCAAGGTTATTTGTGAATATTGACTTCATTGAAAATTATTGAAATTTCATTGTCTGCTCCCAGTGGTGTATTATTACTTTGTTATAGTACTTAAGTATTTTTTGGGAGTATCTGTACTTTACTTGTGTTTTTATATTTCAGCCAACTTTCACTTTTACTCTACTACATTTCCTAATTAAAATGTATACTTTTACTCCAATACATTTCCCCGAAGCATATTCGTTACTTACTACAAAATAGTCAGACGTCTAAAGAACACATACTGCAGGAAAGCAGGTTTGACAAATCAGTGATCTGGTGCTTGTAAGTTAAACTCCGAAAAACACCTTTGCTCATGTGCAAACAAGTGCACACAACCGCAGATGATTAATTTTCCACTCAAGTCGAGTCTGGGGTGTGCGATATACAGTATGTCTTCTGCGATAATATGGTAAGTGTTGTTGTAATGATGTGCGATCTGACATTATCAAGTAGGCTATATCACCAAATCACACAGAGCTTGCATGCACGCTGATTTATTAGTCTATTAAAACTCAAAATTCCAGGCAATCTAAATTGTAGACAGCAAAAATGCTTCTGTATGCTTTTTATATTGATATAATTAAGTTGGCTTGGGAAAGCCAACTTACTGAAATCCTATTTAAACTTCTTCTTCTTCTTCTTCTTCTTCTTCTTCTTCTTCTTATTTTTCTGACCGCAAATTTTTTGGACACTAACTCCTCCTAGACCGTTCAAGCTACATACTCCAAACTCGGGTCAGATCTTCATACTGTTCTGACTTAGTGTGCTATATCTTTTCAGACTGGTTTGAGTTACGGTTTTCTTAAAAATTAATATTAAAAATCATAAAAAATCCCATAGACTTTCATTGACCAAAAGTCCATGTCTGTTTGAACTATGTTTAATGTAAACTGCTAGAAGCCATTGATACTCAATTAAGCTTTAAGCTATCTATGTTCTTTCTAACTAATAACTAATCTATCTATCTATCTATCTATCTATCTATCTATCTATCTTCAAACCTTATCTATCTATCTATCTATCTATCTTCAAACCTTATCTATCTATCTATCTATCTATCTATCTATCTATCTATCTATCTATCTATCTATCTATCTTCAAACCTTTATCTATCTATCTATCTATCTATCTATCTATCTATCTATCATTTAACCATTACTATCTATCTATTTATCTATCTATGGCTAGCAACCAGAATCATGCTATCAACTTTGCTAATCATGCTAGAAACATGCTAGCAACTTGCTAATCATGCTAGAAACATGCTAGCGACTTTGCTAATCATGTTCGAAACATGCTAGCGACTTGCTAATCATGCTAGAAACATGCTAGCAACTTGTTAATCATGCTAGAAACATGCTAGCGACTTTGCTAATCATGTTAGAAACATGCTAGCGACTTGCTAATCATGCTAGAAACATGCTAGCGACTTGCTAATCATGCTAGAAACATGCTAGCGACTTTGCTAATCATGCTAGAAACATGCTAGCAACTTGCTAATCATGCTAGAAACATGCTAGCGACTTTGCTAATCATGTTAGAAACATGCTAGCGACTTTGCTAATCATGTTAGAAACATGCTAGCGACTTGCTAATCATGCTAGAAACATGCTAGCGACTTGCTAATCATGCTAGAAACATGCTAGCGACTTTGCTAATCATGCTAGAAACATGCTAGCAACTTGCTAATCATGCTAGAAACATGCTAGCGACTTTGCTAATCATGTTAGAAACATGCTAGCGACTTGCTAATCATGCTAGAAACATGCTAGCGACTTGCTAATCATGCTAGAAACATGCTAGCGACTTGCTAATCATGCTAGAAACATGCTAATAATGCTAGAAACATGCTAGCGACTTGCTAATCATGCTAGAAACATGCTAGCGACTTGCTAATCATGCTAGAAACATGCTAACGACTTGCTAATCATGCTAGAAACATGCTAATAATGCTAGAAACATGCTAGCGACTTGCTAATCATGCTAGAAACATGCTAGCGACTTTGCTAATCATGTTAGAAACATGCTAGCGACTTGCTAATCATGCTAGAAACATGCTAGCAACTTGCTAATCATGCTAGAAACATGCTAGCGACTTTGCTAATCATGCTAGAAACATGCTAATCATGCTAGAAACATGCTAGCAACTTGCTAATCATGCTAGAAACATGCTAGCGACTTTGCTAATCATGTTAGAAACATGCTAGCGACTTGCTAATCATGCTAGAAACATGCTAGCGACTTGCTAATCATGCTAGAAACATGCTAGCAACTTGCTAATCATGTTCGAAACATGCTAGCGACTTTGCTAATCATGTTCGAAACATGCTAGCGACTTGCTAATCATGCTAGAAACATGCTAGCAACTTGCTAATCATGCTAGAAACATGCTAGCGACTTTGCTAATCATGCTAGAAACATGCTAATCATGCTAGAAACATGCTAGCAACTTGCTAATCATGCTAGAAACATGCTAGCGACTTTGCTAATCATGTTAGAAACATGCTAGCGACTTGCTAATCATGCTAGAAACATGCTAGCGACTTGCTAATCATGCTAGAAACATGCTAATCATGCTAAAAACATGCTAGCAACTTGTTAATCATGCTAGAAACATGCTAGCGACTTTGCTAATCATGCTAGAAACATGCTAATCATGCTAGAAACATGCTAGCGACTTTGCTAATCATGTTAGAAACATGCTAGCGACTTGCTAATCATGCTAGAAACATGCTAGCGACTTGCTAATCATGCTAGAAACATGCTAATCATGCTAGAAACATGCTAGCAACTTGCTAATCATGCTAGAAACATGCTAGCGACTTTGCTAATCATGTTAGAAACATGCTAGCGACTTGTTAATCATGCTAGAAACATGCTAGCAACTTGCTAATCATGCTAGAAACATGCTAGCGACTTTGCTAATCATGCTAGAAACATGCTAGCAACTTGCTAATCATGCTAGAAACATGCTAGCGACTTTGCTAATCATGCTAGAAACATGCTAGCGACTTGCTAATCATGCTAGAAACATGCTAACGACTTGCTAATCATGCTAGAAACTTACTAATCATGCTAGAAACATGCTAGCAACTTGTTAATCATGCTAGAAACATGCTAGCGACTTTGCTAATCATGTTAGAAACATGCTAGCGACTTGCTAATCATGCTAGAAACATGCTAGCGACTTGCTAATCATGCTAGAAACATGCTAATCATGCTAAAATCATGCTAGCGACTTGCTAATCATGCTAAAATCATGCTAGCGACTTGCTATTCATGCTAAAATCATGCTAGTGACTTGTTAAAATCATGCTAGCGACTTGCTAGTCATGCTAAAATCATGTTGGCGACTTGCTAATCATGCTAAAATCATGCTAGCGACTTGCTAGTCATGCTTAAATCCTGCTAGCGACTTTGCTAGTCATGCTAAAATCATGCTAGCGACTTGCTAGTCATGCTAAAATCATGCTAGCGACTTGCTAGTCATGCTAAAATCATGCTAGCGACTTGCTAATAATGTTAAAATCATGCTAGCAACTTGCTAGTCATGCTAAAATCATGCTAACGACTTGCTAAAATCATGCTACCGACTTGCTAGTCATGCTAAAATCATGCTAGCGACTTGCTAATCATGCTAAAATAATGCTAGGGACTTGCTATTCATGTTAAAATCATGCTAGTGACTTGCTAAAATCATGCTAGCGACTTGCTAGTCATGCTAAAATCATGCTAGCGACTTGCTAGTCATGTTAAAATCATGCTAGCGACTTGCTAGTCATGCTAAAATCATGCTAGCGACTTGCTAATCATGCTAAAATAATGCTAAAATCATGCTAGCGACTTGCTAGTAATGCTAAAATCATGCTAGCGACTTGCTATTCATGCTAAAATCATGCTAGTGACTTGCTAAAATCATGCTAGTGACTTGCTAAAATCATGCTAGCGACTTGCTAATCATGCTAAAATCATGCTAGCGACTTGCTAGTCATGCTTAAATCCTGCTAGCGACTTTGCTAGTCATGCTAAAATCATGCTAGCGACTTGTTAGTCATGCTAAAATCATGCTAGCTACTTGCTAGTCATGCTAAAATCATGCTAGCGACTTGCTAATCATGCTAAAGTCGTGCTAATGATTTGCTAGTCATCCTAAAATCATGCTAGCGACTTGCTAGTCATGCTAAAATCATGCTAATGACTTGCTAGTCATGTTAAAATCATGCTAGCGACTTGCTAGTCATGATAAAATCATACTAATGACTTGCTAAAATCATGCTAGCAACTTGCTAATCATGTTAGAAACGTGCTAGCAACATGCTAGCCACTTACTAATCATGCTGGAAACATGATAACAACATGCTAGCAACTTGCTAATCATGCTAGAAACATGCTAGCAACCTTGCTAATCATGCTAGAAACATGATAGCGACATGCTAATCATGCTAGAAACATGCTAGCGACATGCTAATCATGCCAGAAACATGCTAGCAACTTGCTAATCATGCCAGAAACATGCTAGCAACTTTGCTAATCCTGTTAAAAACATGCTAACAACTTGCTAATGTCATGAATCTGGTCGGTGTCCCGCTGTCCGCTCACCACCAGATGTCACTCTCACCCCATTATCACACTCTGACGGTTGTACTACACCCCGGACTACATTCCTCATCAGCCATTGCACTTCATCCGCAACCTATCAGCGACGCTATAAAAGCCCCGGTCTTTCCCCTTGCAAACCACGGAGTATTGTGTGTTGTTATTGTTGTATTTCCACTGTTAGCGTTTCCTAGTCTCTAGTTCCAAGTTCCTAGTTCTTCGTTCTCTCGCCTGGCTCCCCCGTTTTTCGACTGTTCGCTGCCTGCCTTTCCGGACTATCTATCGTTATTGGATTATTCTCTACGATTGCCTGTGATATCCCTGTCTGCTCCTGTTTTGACCTTGCCTGTACGACCATGTCTTTGTCACGTCCTATTAATAAAAGCTCGCATATGGATCCGCTCGCCTCTCGTCTCGTTCATCCCGTAACAGCTAATCATGCCAGAAACATGCTAGCAACTTTGCTAATCCTGTTAAAAACATGCTAGCAACTTGCTAATCATGCCAGAAACGTGCTAGCAACTTTGCTAATCATGCTAGAAACATACTTATCTATCTATCTATCTATCTATCTATCTTGGATTATTCTCTACGATTGCCTGTGATATCCCTGTCTGCTCCTGTTTTGACCTTGCCTGTACGACCATGTCTTTGTCACGTCCTATTAATAAAAGCTCGCATATGGATCCGCTCGCCTCTCGTCTCGTTCATCCCGTAACAGCTAATCATGCCAGAAACATGCTAGCAACTTTGCTAATCCTGTTAAAAACATGCTAGCAACTTGCTAATCATGCCAGAAACATGCTAGCAACTTGCTAATCATGCCAGAAACATGCTAGCAACTTTGCTAATCCTGTTAAAAACATGCTAACAACTTGCTAATGTCATGAATCTGGTCGGTGTCCCGCTGTCCGCTCACCACCAGATGTCACTCTCACCCCATTATCACACTCTGACGGTTGTACTACACCCCGGACTACATTCCTCATCAGCCATTGCACTTCATCCGCAACCTATCAGCGACGCTATAAAAGCCCCGGTCTTTCCCCTTGCAAACCACGGAGTATTGTGTGTTGTTATTGTTGTATTTCCACTGTTAGCGTTTCCTAGTCTCTAGTTCCAAGTTCCTAGTTCTTCGTTCTCTCGCCTGGCTCCCCCGTTTTTCGACTGTTCGCCGCCTGCCTTTCCGGACTATCTATCGTTATTGGATTATTCTCTACGATTGCCTGTGATATCCCTGTCTGCTCCTGTTTTGACCTTGCCTGTACGACCATGTCTTTGTCACGTCCTATTAATAAAAGCTCGCATATGGATCCGCTCGCCTCTCGTCTCGTTCATCCCGTAACAGCTAATCATGCCAGAAACATGCTAGCAACTTTGCTAATCCTGTTAAAAACATGCTAGCAACTTGCTAATCATGCCAGAAACGTGCTAGCAACTTTGCTAATCATGCTAGAAACATACTTATCTATCTATCTATCTATCTATCTATCTATCTATCTATCTATCTGACAGACTGAATTCAAACTCTAAACTTTTTAAAACTTCTTAAACTTCTTAAACTTCTTAAACTTCATAAACTTTTCAAACTTTTTAAACTTTTTACAATTTTCAAACTTTTTAAAACTTTCTGGTCCGGCTTTCTCAAGCCAACTTAAAGTTTGTCTTGACAAACTTTTTTATCTAGTTTAATATAGTTAACTTAATCTATATCACACAAAGAGCACCGTTTTTCAGCAGATGTCGGCATAACACATTTAATAATCATTTTATACAAGTTCAGTAAAGCAATACAACATAATACATAATACAACATAAGATGCTTGTTTTTGCTCAATTTTGCCAATGAAAATAGTTCCAAACAAAGATCACAGCACTGTTTTGTGTCTCTGAGCAATAGACACTGTTTACTTATTGAAAGAATCTGCTTTTTGAACAAACTGGTTGATAAAAATGATTCAGTGAGTCACTCATTAACACAGTCAAATGCTTTGTTCTTGAATGAATCAACCATTTGAATGAATCAGTTAAATCTCAATGACTCACTTATTAACAGTCACTTGCTGCCACCTACTGGCACTTTTAATTTCACATTTAGATTATTTTTCATGTCTTAAATTATTTCAAATATCAGTATTCAACGTTTTATGTTAAAAACAAAACAAATCTGTAACTGCAGTTTAAATGCATCCATGTTCTCTATGATACATTAAACTGTAAATACATCTAAATGCTATTTCAGATGTAGATTCCAGAAATGTTTTCTTATGTTGGAATGAAAGACACAAGTACCGGATGAAGTGCTTCTTATTCTTACCCAGAAATACAAAATGGAAGAAACTGAACACAATATTGCTACTCAAGCTGTGTATGCACTTTTTATATATGAAGAGCTCAGATGCAAAAGCCTCTAAATCCACCTGATGTATTTCTTTAAAATGAGCATTTCTTTCCACCTACTTTGTATAGGTTTCTATGTAAGTACTGGTACTTCTGATTGGCTTGAGGCTGGAATTTAGCGAGTTTGAAGTAAAAGTACTTGATGGACGTATAATATGTGTCAGGAGCATTCACTCAGTATCATTATCTCATTTTTGACCGAGATGGCTTTTAGCTGGTTTTGCATCTGAACTTTTCATATATTTTATGTGTTTATTTATTTGCTTCCTTTCCATTTTGCATTTACCTGTACTTTTACTTTTAATACTTAAGTACGTTTAAGGATTTAAAAAAAAACAAAAACAAAAACAAAAACAAATTATATATATATATATATATATATATATATATATATATATATATATATATATATATATATATATATATATATATATATATATATACTTTTTGTACTTAAGTACAATAAATATCACATACTTTAAGACTTTTCCTCAAGTAATATTCTAAACGGTGACTACCAAAGTCATTTTCTTTGAAAATATATCTGTACTTTTACTTAAGTATGGCTTTTAGGTACTTTATACACCACTGTCTGTTCCTCACACAAAGCTAATGTATGGCTTGAGTACAACCATCTTTGTTTTATTTATTTATTTATTTATTTATTTATTTATTTTGAGTTATTTCTGAGCTAGACAGCTCCACTCATTCACTTTATTCTATTTAAAAAAAAAAAAAAAAAAGGATTTGCTTTAAAGATTTCAGGACAGAGTTAATCTTGTAGGTTTAGAACAACATCAGGGTGAGTAAATGACAGAATAGAATAGACAGAACAGAAAAAAAAAGTCCTGTGGAGTCATGACTTTACATCTGTATTTTGACACTTTTCTTATTACCCTTCAAACTCACAGCATGCTTAGAATCTCCATTTAAACCTAATGAGCAGGAAAGGCAAAAGAGATGACGCCTTCTATGAAACTTTATCAGCTAATGCTTCAGTACCACTTTAAAAAAAAAAAATAAAATAAATAAATAAATAGTAGGTCACACATTATTTGATCTCATATTTCATTATATTTATACATTTCTGTACTGTTTTTCCCCATCCAAATGTATTAGTAGGCACTGCCACCATTATTATGATCTTAACCAATCTGTTACAGGTCAAGCCTATATGCCATGTTTGATTTAATATTATTTTAATGGCAAACATGTATTTCTTATCCAAAGTGACTTACAAATGAGGACAATGGAAGCAATCAAAATCAACAAAATAGCAATGACATGTAAGTGCTATGACAAGTCTCAGTTATCTTAACGTGGTACACGTAGCAATGTTTTCTATAATTATTATTTATTATTATTATTATTATTATTATTATTATTATTATATAAAATAAAAAGAAATCAGAATAGAAAAAGAATAGAACAAGCTAGTGTTAGATTTTTTTTTTTTTTTTAATTAAAAATATGAGCATTATGTGTTCCCTTTTGTCACTACAATGATGACATGTTTCGGTCATGGCTGTTACAGTAGTGACAATTTTATGGGATAACACCCAAAAAACAAAGATGTCACTGCCAAAACTACACTAGATGTTTCAGTGGTGACAATTTTAGATATTTTTGAAGCTAGCTCAAAGATGCTAATCAGCACATGGTTAGCTAGCGCAGTTCTGAACAGTTGTAAAGTTATAAAGTAATTGTGTTTAATTAGAGAAAAATGGTGTTTAGTGGTGACATTTTTTAAAGTTACACACAGATTTTTCAGACTTTTAAACACATTTACCTCAAATTGATGGAGCCTATCTACTCACCATGTAGCTATGAGCCAATAGACTAAAACTTACACTGTTTTCATAATTTACAAAGAAACATTTTTTTTTTTTTTTTTTTTTTTTACTCCTGTCTAGTTGGTGGTGAGTGCGCTCCAGTCTGGCAGCAGAGCACTGGATCCAGAACAAAAACAAAACTGTCACGAATGTTTTCTTATGCATTTGATTACGCACAGGCGAGTACACAGAAGCTACAACAATCTATCATGCCACATTAAAAAGTTCCAAAACAGTGTTTACTAGGAAATTTATTGCTTGACATTTGGAACAATAGAATGAAATGCAAAAATTATTTCAGTATCATTTTCTTAAGTTAAAATTTAGGGGTTAGGGTTGGGACAGGCACAACTGAAAGTACCCAATATATTAAGCTTACTGATATTTTAATTATTGTGTGTTTTAATAGGTAATAGAACATTCTTAGTAAACATCTAAGATTTGAATACTCAACTGCTCTTTAGATGTACCATTTGCACCAACTGAGTAGAATATATATATATATATATATATATATATATATATATGAATGTCACTGAATCAGATAACAGTACTTGTGGTTTCTCTTTATATACATCAGTATACCTGTGTATATATTTTTAGTAGCTTGATAGCGTTGAACATTTTTATTGCATTTTAATTGCAAGTTTGATTGTTGAAGATTTGTTTAATCACTTAGACAGTACCATATTTCTTAACAAAATGAGAAACATTGTTATTGTGTCATTGTGTTATGTGATTCAGTAAGTCACATTCATATTGTTTGCAAAACAGCACTGAAAGAGAATAAACTGCATAAGCTCTGCAGCATTTTTCTCTAGACTTGTTCTCAAATGTCTAAATCTGCTTTGCTTTGCTCTCACAGTGGCTTCCTTCATGTTGCAAGATAACAAATCATTAACCCGTTTTTCCTACCTCGCAGGTTCTTGTTGGTTATTTCTCAGCCTTGTTCTAGGCTTTGCATATGTAGGAATAGTACCTTCCTGTTTGCATGTAGACAAGGCTGTTAGCTTAGTGCTATTCAAGATTTTCAAAGCAAAAGTTTGCTGTTACTGCCAGAGAATATCCATGGATAATTAGGATGTGAGATGTTGGTTGCTGTACAAGGAACTCTACAGTGCACACAATGCAAAATCCCATTTAAAGAAGCAAATTCTTATTGACAAGTGGTGGGATGCTGAACAAGGTGTTTAGACCACTGTCGATATTTCAGTGGAAACGTCAGAGGGAAAGTCAGGCAGACGATGAGAGATTCACAACTCCAGTGAAAAACTACATTACTGCCTTCATCTCACGTGGCAGTGCAGTGTTAGCGCTTTCCCACTGTTTAACTTTTCACACTCCGCAAACATATGCTCACATCATAGTATAAAGCTAACAAGATCTGATTGAACATCATTAATATTGATATTTCCCTTTATTTGAAGAGCCATGAATTATTGACCTGAATCCCTGTTAGGAATGCTGTTAGCTGGTGAAAGGGTCATAATGAATACTCGGTCAGGGAGGCTTTGATCTCAGGTCTGTAGGGAACGTGCTTGTTTGTGTACAGACATTTATTTAGTATGTGATTAGTGTCATGGGTCTATACGAACAAGCTCCTGTTGGAGTCATGTTACAACTCCTTGTAACCCAAGTTTGGGGTTAATTTACTTTTTATTTTATTTTATTTTATTTTATTTTATTTTATTTTATTTTATTTTATTTTATTTTATTTTATTTTTATTTTCATTTTATTTTGT
The DNA here is from genome assembly GCA_036247105.1 of Cirrhinus mrigala. Classification (NCBI taxonomy): domain Eukaryota; kingdom Metazoa; phylum Chordata; class Actinopteri; order Cypriniformes; family Cyprinidae; genus Cirrhinus; species Cirrhinus mrigala. Next base: position 22,878,557 of record CM070007.1, on the reverse strand, counting down.
ATTTTATAATCACAGTTTCCACAAAATATTAAGCTGCACAAATGTTTTCAACACCAATAATAAGAAGAACAATAAATGTTTCTTGAGCAGCAAATCAACATATTTAACCCTGGACCACAAAACGAGTCTATTTGCAGCAATTGCCAAAAATGCATTTTTATTGGTCAAAATAATGTATTTTTCTTTTATGCCAAAAATCATTAGGATATTAAACAAACATGCACTATTTTTGAAAAAAGGCTTATTTTGCAACTCCGCTAGAGTTAAACTAAAAAATGACCAAACGTTTCATATATTTTCGTATATTTTTCCCGTTTTCATTTTCCGTTGGTCTTAGTACACAATGTAACTACAGAAGAGTCAAGTTTTAAATAGGAAAAATGTGCTAATTTTTTGAGCGAGATGCTAACGGTCTAATCGGATTAAATGATCTATGCTAAGCTATGCTAAAAATGCTACCACCAGATGCGGAGATCAGCTGAATGGATTTGAAAACAGTAAAACTCAACTGTTTAACTCTAGGGGAGTTGGAAAATCAGCCTATTTTCTTTAAAATATAATGGTGTGTTCCTTTAAGTAAAGATCATGTTCCATGAAGATATTTTGTAAATTTCCTACTGTAAATATATGAAAACTTAATTTTTGATTAGTAATGTGCATTGCTAAGAACTTAATTTGGGCAGATTTAAAGACAGTTTTCTCAATATTTTCATTTTTTTTTTTTTTTTTCACCCTCAGAATTCATATAGAAAACAGTTATTTTAAAATATTATAAATATATTTGTTATACTATTTTTGATCAAATAAATGCAGCCTTGGTGAACATTAGAGACTTATTTTAAAAACATAACAAAAAGTGTCTGTTTTATTATTATTTTTATTATCTAATAATTATTATAATTCTTAAAATAACTGTCTTTATTGATTAGTATAGCCTATAATTTTATGTATATAATATACAGCTCTAGACTTCATGTTCAATAAATTGAAATATCAATAACAGATATGATTGATTGCTGCTTTTAGTATAACAGCACTGGGACACTCTGTTCACTCAGTTTGTCTGTGCTCACAGCCTTCCAGAGCAGAGTAAGTGAGTGTGGAGTGAAAGCAGAGTTGTGTGATTTAGCTTGGAGCAAGGTGCAGGTTTTAGTGTTGGTGCTTACTCTCGCTCCAAGATCGCTCAGAGCAAGTGAGGAGCAGGAAATGGAAAACTCTGAGTGAAGCTGGAAAAGCCAGGGTGATTACAGAATCCTCTGAGCACTGAGGGAAAATTGCTGTCGCCCCACTCCACACACAACTCTGTCTCTCTCTGTTGCTCAGTGACATACAAAACTTGATGTCTGGCTTCATACATTGGTGGAGCAAAAATACAAAAGCAATCCTATAGGATTGAAGTTTTTCAAGCAGTACCTCATCCAATTAATAATTTATTATTCTTTCAGTTGCTTAAATTGATTAATTAATTAGAATTGATGAATTTTTCAATTCAGTTTACAATTTTATAAGTTTACAGTTTTCAATATTTTTTTTAGTTCAAAACATTGTTAAATATAAATATTTTTAATTAAGAGCTCAACTAAGACATTTTTATTTTGTACGAATGTAAAATATAAAGTTTAAGTTAATTAACCTAAATTAAAATTATTAATTAATCTCCTGACCACGCCTCACCCACATTGCACTGGTGCTGTGAATCAGTTACCGACGCCATTTCTGCCACTGTGTGAGAGTACAAGGAGCAATGGATAAGAAGGAAAAGGTGGACATTTTGTTTTAGATAGTTCTAATTACATTGTATGGCTCTTTCTTTCCCACGAAAAACTGTTTATGCTCGGCAAAAATTGTTGTTTGTTTAAATGATGGGACATAATTCATCCGTTAGCTAACGTTAGTTGCCTGCCTGCAGCAGACACAACTGCGCTTGAACCCCGGACCTGCGAGTAAGACTTTCTTTTTTTTTTTTTGCTTTTTCACTCAAAGTTGTTTGTGAGGACTGTAAATTAGTTTTACTCATACCACAACCGCAATTTCAGTGGAGGAGAGACAATGGTGGAGCTAATATGGTGAGTGCAATAATTTACCACGTATTTTTAGACATGGATATTGTTTGAAAGAGTACATTTAAGTTAATTGACGGTATAAATACAAAAACAGATGAATATACTTCTGTTATATCGAGGCTAAGAGCCCTCTTAGTGACTGTCTTGTTTTGGAGGGAAGAAGAAATGGAAGAGATGCTTTGAAAGTGAAAGTATGATCCTTATAACTGTAAAAAGAGAGCACAGCAATTTAAACATTATACCCCCGTTTCACAGAAAAGGCTTAAGGTTAGTCTCAGACTAAAATGCATGTTCAAGCAGTCTTAACTGAAAATATCTTTTACTGACATGTCCTAAAATATGTCAGTGCCATTGTCTTGTCTCAAGATGCACACCAGTAAAGTTTTAAGGTATTTTTATAAAAGTTATTTAAATGTCCTAATTTAACTAAGGCTTAGTCCTAGACTTAAGCTGTCTTTATGTTCAAAAATGCAACTTATACAGAACAGAACAATTTCCTTGTTCACATCAGACATGCACATACATTTAAATCATTTTATGCACAAAAACTGTACACTTATGCCACCTTCCCAACAAAACTTCAGATCAGCTGTATGTCGTGGGTCAACTGAGACCTGGGGGCTGTTTCATATAAGTTTACAGAATAAGTCAAGCTTATTTCAGTTAGTCTGACTTATTTTCACTTGATTTAGTTTCAAAAAAGCAAAATTACCATAGCTCAAGCTCAGTAACTCTGGCAACTTATGCTGCGAAACCAACCTGGTCCGGAGCAGGCTAACTGTCAGGCTAAGGTAAGTTCATATAACACTGACAAATAAGAACGCATTGATATTACCTCTGACTCTCTCACATACAATTATATGACTTTATTACCAGTCCAATAATAACAGTATACAAAAAATGCAACTTAAATAAATCAAATAAATAAAAATATAGGCTACAACCAACTGTATTTAATGTATTGTGCCAGAAATTTAATGACTTTTTTTTTTTTTTTCAATATATATGAAAACATTTTAACATAGTTGCTACTTGCGCATTCAGTTGATCAGCTGTTTCTAGCCATGCAGACTTTCTCTCAGGTTTTATGACTGCTGTATCTTTATGGTTATTAGTAGGCCATTAAAACATTACAATCTAAAACTGCTATTTAGAACATTATATCTATGAAAACACTAAATAAAAAGTTAAAATCACCTGAATTAAAAATAACAATAAATAATAGAAAACAGACTACATTTTTTTACTGGTAAGAGGATTACACATTAACTCATTTAAGCTAGTAATTAGGACTGTATTAGCCAGCTTACCTTTGATTTACAGGTACTGCTGTCATAAAAATGCATGATTGCATGAACTTAAATTGTCATTTATGAAACCGCTTTAGTCCCAATTGGTTTGTTAGGTTATTTTTAAATCAGGTTTTAGACTTTAATTCCTGCTTTTCTTAGCATCTTTTATGAAACAGCCCCCTGTTCTGACTCTGAGGATGATCACTTTATTGACTAGCACACTGCACAATTAAATGCAAACCCTTAAGTCAGATGCTCATATAAAGACTAACTTGCTCTTTTACAAACTTTTGCTCTTCACAGAAAAGTTGTAAATGACAAGCCTGACATCACCCAGATGATAATTCAAAGGACAGCAGTTTTTACAGTAAACCAGGTATGTAGACGTGCATTCATCCCATGTTGTAATTGCCATAATTACAAGATTCCAACTTGGGAAAAGTGTTCATGTCCTTTTAGAACTCATAATTATCATCTGTAAACTGGGAATTTTCTGAGAGCTTCTAACTCTACCACATGACAACTGTATTTGGTTGCAGCAGATGAATTTAGGCGTTGATAGTGTTGCCATAGAAACACACGCTTCCATGCAGCACATGATCTTGAGTATTTGACAACAGCATTATTTAACTGACTTGATAATGTCTTTGTCGATCTGTTTCTTCCTCTGTTAGGATGCAGCTGAGAAGACTGAGAATCCTCAGCGCTAAGAATACTGAGAATCCTAAGAAGAATGAGAATCCTCAGCGCAGATCAAGTAAGTCCACAGCTCAACCAATCTAGAGTGGAAATCATCTTGGAAGAAAATTTTGTAATGGATGATTTGACCGATCTCAGGCCTTCTGTGTCCATTGTTTTCAGACTGATATATGCCCTGCACCTGGACTAAGTGTATGAAAACGACTTTATATTTTATTCAGCAGGTAATGCTCAACCTCAGAAAAGGTGAGTTAGCACCTAAAATTCTGTACTGCCAATATTGTGAACTCAGAGTGGAAAAAACCATAGTTCTGTTCCATTTGTTGTGATTCTGAGATGGACTGCTATATGTTAGTTTGTTAAACTAGTTTCATGGGGAAATGTTTTCAGAAAAAAAAAAAAAATGTTTTGTTGTGTTTTTAAATTAACATTTGGAATTGAATTAAAATAAAACAGAAAGCTGCATAAATGTTCCTTTATTTATTTATTTTTTTCTTAATTGTCTAATATGATTCACATCAATATTTTATAGCTTGAGCCAATGAAACTTGCTCTAAACAATATTTTCTAGGTCTTTGAAAACTATTATATAACACTTAACACAAACAATATTGTTTTTAAACAATATTGTAAGAATTTAAATTAATTGACTTTCTTCAACAAGAAAAATGTACTTTGTGCCAAGTTGTATAAAATAGTTTTCATAGACATAGAAAGTGTTGTTTAGGGCAAGTTATTTTTCATTGGATTAAGTTATATAGATGTGAATCATTAACCTATTTATTTATTTATTTATTTTATTTTTATTTTTTATTTAGGTGAATGAAAACATTTTTAGAGTGTATGTCTAAAACATAAGTCACTCCATATTAATGTAATATCAGTTTTATTAATTAAACTTTTTTTTTTTCAGTTTCTAAAAAAATTGTATTTGATTTATTTGTTTATCTTACATTTACAGTTGTTATCTTTATTTTTATTCCCCTTTTTTAAACTGATATTGAAGTAGCTATGATTTATTTGCTAATTATTTACTGTATTTTATTCCCCTTATGGGAAGTATTTGGGTATAATTATTAAAAGTTTTTCCGTCCCCTGCCCATTTCATCCAGAGTATGCATCTGTGGGCAAACAAAGAAACAAACATTAAATAAATAAATAAATAAATAAATAAATAAAAATAAACAGGGAAAGAGAAGAGGTGAAACACTGGTGAAGGTTCAGACAGATTAAGGCTGCTGTGTTGCTGAGGCTTATTATTAAAGAAAGAAACACCAATCATCATCGTTGTAACCCATGTTTATTTGTGTTGTTGCCCTTGCAGGCAAGACTAAAGAACTTGCTATTATGGCATTAGAAAAATAGTGTTGCATTCATTTCTTGTTTATAGAAATGTTGTATAAAAGCAATATTACACTTTCAGTCATGCTGTATCACGACTGTGATTGTGATATTAAATGTCTAATTTAACCCTTTCACTGTCACCCCCATCTTTGAACATAGACGTAAAAGTGCACTATCCAAACTTAAACTGTTAGAATTCATGAACAAATACATTTTCTAATATGATTTTGAAGCTACCATTTTGATGGTAATGCAATGTCAGATTTAAAAATGAGTTTCAAAGGATGAATTTGGAGGTTTTAAACTTTCAACTGATAAAACATGAGACTTTTGATAGGTAAACAAATGTGACAAATGTCAGAACTCCTGTTATGATGTAGATTTTTGAGGTGCACCCTTGTCATAAATTAATCTTACTGTAATTTGTAACAAAAAACGGTGATAAAATATCTATTTATGAGTCTTAGACCTTTACAGTCATATATTTGTCATGATTAGAATAGGATTTAATTAATATAGTGAAGTAAGTCTTCGAGGGGACGGGTGACAGTTAAAAGTTTAAGAATAGGCTTACCTTGTGACTATTTTGATTTGTCAAAAGACATCTTAATTTGATTTGTCAGTCATTTTTCAGTTTGGGAGAGTAAAACTGTGCATATCTGATTCAGTGTTTTAAAACAGTGAAACATTAAACAACATTTAACATTTAAATACAACTTTTAAAAAAGAGTAATTTCTGATATACATCAGTCAAATTAATTATTTAAATCAGATCATGTAGGGCACACTTTTGTGCTATAAAAACTGCATTAGTAGATGTTTTGGTGTATTTTCAAAACATTTTATCTTATTTTAGTTTAGTTTAGTTTTAATTAAATGTGAAATCATGTCCCAGTCACATTTTCTTGGTTACTGCCTTGAGAATAACAATTTAACAATTTAAATGATGTATCTTATTTGTGAACTTATGTTCAGCTATTCTTTTTTAAATGTTATTTTTTGGGCTTCCGTTACTTTTTTATTCAGATAGGACAGTGGAGAGATGACAGGAAAGTATTAGGTAGAGAGAGGGGAGCGGGATCAGCAAAGGACCTTGAGACGGGAATCGAATTTGGGTCACCGACAGATCATGTTTTCAGTCCATTTCAAGTCTTATTTTGATGTAACAATGTAGTTATATCTAAGTGTATGAGTTGTTTACTTTTTAAAATTAGACTTCCCATTAACTCCATTATATTGAACATTCAGACTGATTTCGCGAACATGGAACGCGCACGAACACGAGGCGGGATTTATAGCATGAACCAATCACAGCTGTTCAAAACTAGTCATGTCCAATCAAATTGTGATGGAGGCATAAACTCACCGCATGCTTTAGGGGGTCTGTTAAAACTCAGTGGGCTCAGGGGAGGCGAGAGACACACAGACAGTGTTTCTTCCAGAAAAAAAAGAGTGATTTACACACTTTTTAATGTCATATTTGCGTTGTGTTATTTTTGTACTACTTTATTTTTATTTATTTATTTATTTATTTTTTCTCATTCAATTTTTTGACGAGGCAAACCCAGTTCTGCTAGCCCCAGTCTAATGAGAGTTAGTTTTAGTTCCAAATTACTTACAGCTAATAGAATGTCTAAAGTGGACTATCGAAATAGTGTAACCAATTATCCCTCACCAACCTGTCTCATTTCTAAACATTTTCAAATGTATCAGTAAATACACATTGCTCTTAAAGGAACACTCCACATTTTTGAAAATAACTCCCCTAGAGTTAAACAGTTGAGTTTTACCATTTTCAAATCCATTCAGCCGATCTCCGGGTCTGGCGGTGGCACTTTTAGCATAGCTTAGCATAGATCATTGAATCCGATTAGACCATTAGCATCTCGCTCAAAAATGACCAAAGAGTTTTGATATTTTTCCTATTTAAAACTCTTCTGTAGTAGTTACATCGTGTACAAAGACAGACGAACAATGAAAAGTTGCGATTTTCTAGGTCGGTATGGCTTGGAACTATACTCTCATTCCGGTATTAAATAGGAAAAATATCGTCATTATATATGGTCATTTTTGAGCGAGATGCTATCGGTCTAATCAGATTCCATGATCTATGCTAAGTTATGCTAAAAGTGCTACCGCCAGACCCGGAGATCGGCTGAATGGATTCGAAAACGGTAAAACTCAACTGTTTAACTCTAGGGGAGTTGGACAATGAGCCTATTTTCAAAAAAAAAAGTGGAGTTTTTCTTTTACAGGAGGTGTCTTCACTTCCCTTACCCAATTTATTCACTTTGCTCAAATAAAAAACTACACCACTTCACTTAATGTTCCACTTTAGACAGGTCGTGTCAATGCAGTCATTAACATCTGTTTATGGAAGTCAGGCAAGGACACCTGTCGTTCTCCGGCCCCTCTCAGAGGAATTAGTCAACTCCGTATCAACGAGGTCACACATAATTATCATGGCTGCAGTGGTGCCATGCATTTTTTAATGACACAGAGAAAAAGAATTAAGATGAGAAATTTTGTTTTTTGAGAGCCTCACCTGAGCCACATGGCAAATGGAGGGCATTAAGATGCGTTCAAGTGCGCTACAGGGCTGCTGAGGGATACAATCAGGGGCATGTTAAGAGCTTAAATGAGAGCAGGCTCGTCCATCAAGTGGGAAACAAGATGCAGCATGCTGACAGCTGCAGGAGATTGCATTGATTTTCAGTTCACCACTTCCCGCTTCACATCTTTAATGTACACAAAAAGGTGATCGCTTTATGCTTCGTAAAATCTGTGTCCTCTGCATAGCAGAAGGCCTTGTTCAGGTTATGGGGAACAGAAAGTAAAAACTGCTAATGCATCAAGATTTCACATGAGGAGAGACACTGAAATAAATGACACACTATATCACCCTTTCAGTGTGTTCTGTGACTATTCGGAGGGTAAGTGTGAAGACTTGCATTCTAGTGCAGGTAATAATGAATTATTTACAGGTGATTATCTACAGGTTGATGGATTTTATCTGCTCTGATGGAGCACAGAAAGAATTGCTGCATAAAGCACATTCATAAGTACGGTACGGCACACGGAATCACAATGGATCTAAGGAGAAAGGAAGCTTTCAAAGGAGAAAAAAAGTAAAAAGGTAAAAGAGGTAAGAGTCATCAACTTTTCATCTAGTGTTATCCTGACATTATGAAGACAGATGAATTTTTAAAGAACTTAGGAACTTTAACTGCTCTGGTTGAGCAGAAGTATGCATATTTGCAATTTTAATAATATCACAGAAATCTAGTAGTTTATGTTTGCATTTAAAAAAAGTGTATTAATTGAGTTTTGTTTTACTATGCACAATTTTTACCACATTTTAGTGATGTGACGTTATAAGGTCATTAGTACAAATCGAAAGAACAAATCGCCATACCCCCATAAACTAATAGTTAGTAAAATGTCTAAAGTGGACTCAAAAATAAATTTGATGGTAGCCATCGACTTCCACAACATGGAAAAAATACTATGGAATTCAATGGCTATCAACTGTTATCAAAATTATTTGGAATATCTTCTTTTTGTTCAGAAAACAAACAAAAAACAAAACAAACAAAAAAAAAAAAAACTAGGGCTGTCAGTTTAATGCGTTAATGTGACATTAATATTTTAATGCAGTAAACACACTGGCCCTGCCCCCAGACCTGTATCTGTACCTTACATCTTTTATTTCATATAGTTGACTGTTGACAAATATGATGCAGGGCAACAACTCCAATGCAGGTATGCTCTAAAATTTAAGATACTGGTGCAAAAAAAAATGCCCCTGTATGTGTTTTGTCTCATATTTATATATATCACGTCACACGATATCACACAGGCTGCAAGAGCAATATGACAATTATAAGCTTAAATGTGATTTTATACAAAAGTTCAGTAAATAAGAAGTTGATATTCTGTTATATTTTAAACACAACATTATGTTTTTACTAAATTTTGCAGAGAACCTATTACCTTTGAATCCATAGAATTTAGTTTCTGAATGAATCCACATTTTGATTGAATCATGTGAATCAATGATTCAAAGGCCCATTCATAAAGAAAGCCATTTCTTCATTCTTGAATGAATCAGGCATTTGAACAAATCGAATCAAATGAGTGAATGACTCATTTCCGCCACCTGCTGGCAGATTTAGTTTCTTTTTAGAGTATAATTTCATTAAAATAAACACATTAATTAATTAACATTAAACCATTAAAGGAATTGTTCACCCCATTTAAATTCTATCATAATTTACTCACTCTCATGTAATTTCAAACCTTTTCTTTTGTGGAACATACAACAATTTTTTTTTTGAAGACTGTTGGTAACAAAGCTGTTTTGGTTACCATGACTTTGATTATATGAACAAAATATACTGAGATGTTTCTTAAATTATCTTCTTTTATGTTCCATAATTTATGTTAGGCCCTTGCATCCTAAATGTGTAACACATTTTATGTTAAATCAAATATTTCTTTCTAAAGCTACAATTTGTGATGTCAAATTGATACTTTCTTTTTTAACACAAAAATAGCTTTAAATGATTTTTATGGGTATTTTCCATAGTCAAATTTATTTTCCAATTAATTAGATTAATTTATCGACACATCATGTACTTAATTAGAGCGCAATTTTTATTCAACTGACAGCCCTAAAAAACAAACAAACAAACAAACAAACACACACTTTGGAAAAAACAGGTTTGGAACATGTGGTGGGTTAATAAATGATGATAGAATTTGCATTTTTCTTTCAATATTTTATTTTTAATTTTATTTAATTTAATTTTATTTTGTTTTGTTTTGTTTTATTTTATTTTTAACTGTAAATGTGCTTTATAAATACATGAATACCATAACATGTACAGTACTGTGCAATTTTAGACAATTAATTTCTACACTCACAAATATTCAGTTCAATCTTTAGTTATGTGCTGTGATGTGCGACTGTTATTCAGTTTATTTAATTCAGAAGCTTGTTTGTATTCCATAAGAAATAAAGTTAATTTATCTGCAATTTACAGACAATGGTATTTTATGCAAAATTCTTTTTAGCATTGATTAAAAACACGTATTGTTGAGAACCACAGCAAAGCAACACTGCTTCAGGCAGACTGACCTCTATTTTTTCCTATGATCGCTTCCTGTCATTGCGTCAACTGTCCTATCAATAATAAAGGCTAAAAATATACTTCAAATCTTTGTGTGGTGGTTGGGTCAGGGTTGTGTGGGGTGGGGAGTGAAATCTATGCCTATGAGTTTGGTCTGTACTGACCAACTCAATTCTCCTGAGTGCTTGACCACAGAACTGTTCACTATTCTCGGCCTCTTCCTTCCACAGACTGCCTGAGGGTCAGATCATTTACCACAAACAACCTCTGGAGGCTGACATCACCTTAGGGCGCTCTCTACGTCCCATCAATCAGCCCTACAATTATCTGCAAAGTTGGTAAGGTTCTGCCTCTCCAACCACACATTTATCAAGGCATCGCTGAGCCACCTAGAGGAATGATTCAAAGTGCCTTACAGACTTTTCAACACACCCTTGGTTCTGCTCGTCATCTTTGAAAGTACCTGAGAGAGGCACATCTCTCAGTTTCATTCTCCACACTTCCTTTTATACGACAGAGCAACACAGCAGAATAAACGGAGCTTCATCTCTTGCCCGTGAGCTTACCGGAGAGAGCGAGAAAGAGAAAACTGAAAGAGAACGGGACCAGAGGTCTTAAAACACAGGAATCTGCCATGTTTCCCACAGAGCTCGGCCACTGAGCGGAGGAGAGCTGTCAAACAGAATCACAGCCTCGTCTTTCCACACGCAAGTTTCAAACAGCTCAGTCAGAGTTGTATGTACGTGGCTTTAGGCACCGCTAGGGACACCTAATTGGAGAGAAATGAGCTTGACAGCTGTGAATGCAGCACCAGTGACTCACAGCTGTGCTGATTCTGTGTTGTTCTCAATGTGAAGCAACTATTTTTTGTGTGGTGGTAAATCATAAAGCGAAGGCCCATGCTAATGCAAAGGTATGTAAAAATATGTTTAAATAGCTTCAACCTTCCCCAGCACACTTAGTACCTGGTTGAAGTGTTTAATTAGGACGGGAACTAAACTAGTGGCCTTCCAGGAGCAAGATTGGACACCCCTACTTTAATTAGAATGATTAATTCAGCGATCACCTGCTGGCCCACATCATGTTTTTAAGGACGTTATATAAAGGACGTCTATTTAAAGTAGTTCTTCAACAAATGTCCCTTAAATGGCAGGCCTTGCTCCACTGATACTTTAACCACAACTACCATCCTTTCAGGATGTTAGCCCAACATTCACATTGTGGAACTGATGTAAAAGTGCTGAAACTGTTTGACCTCTTTCAGCGTAACAGTGAACATAATCAATCACTGCCTTCCTGTGGCTTTCCGACCCCTCATGTTCACACAAGCATATGGGCGCATTTTTCCAGTCACTACAACCTACTGTCAGTGACTGTCAGACTGATTATTGCTGTCCTCAAATAACCTGCATGCAAAACACAATACAGTTCCCTTTGAGGGAAAGTCATTCCAATGAGAAAAACGAATTACTTATTCTACAAGTTCTTTGGAAGAGTCATTTTGAGAAGTTCCTCTTTTTGATGTTAGGTTTGTCTCTCTGATGCTGCAACATTTATATTTGTGTTTAGCTTTTTCTCTTAAAAATAAAGGTTCTGTATTGGCATATGGTTCTCTGAGAGAAGAAGAAAAAAAGTTAACATGTTAAAATGTTAAAAAAATAAATAAATAAATGCTTGAGATCGGTGGTACATTGCCAGTTCCAGTGCCTCCTAACTACTGTCATCTTGTTTCTTGGCACATAAACAGTCCTGCTGGCATTTCGGACCTTGTGGTGGCTTATGGCTGAAGCTGTGGAGGTGGTGACAGATGGTACTCTTTATATCACTCGTTCCTCATGATCTAATGCAGGCTCAAAATGACTGGTAGAAATTTTTAGTTGTCCTGGGTTAGCTAGCCTTAGCCCACCTATACTTACAGCAAAGCCATGATATGAGAATAAGCCAACATGAACACCTCCAAACTTTCCTGTGGGTCTTTGGAGTCGAAAGCGAGCTCTACAGACCTGGCATGGTCATGGCTACATGACTTGAAAGTTGACAATGATATGGCTTTTTATTTTATTTTATTTTTTTGATATTACTGCAGCCATTACCACAAGTTTGTTGACCTCATTGGGTCGCTGATTGCAAATTCTATACACATGCAATTTGATTAGACAATTTAAAGTAAACAGTGGTTTTGGTCATTATACTGAGCAGAGGCCTCCTGATAGCCTGTGCAAAGAAATTAATGTTGTTTAAAGAATTGCTATTAAAGGAGAAGTTCACTTCCAGAACAAAAATGTACAGATAATTTACTCACCCTCTTGTCATCAAAGATGTCCATGTCTTTCTTCCTTCACTTGTAAAAAAAAAATGTTTTTTAAGGAAAACATTTCAGGATTTCTCTCCATATAGTGGACTATGGTGCCAGTGAGTTTGAACTTCCTAAATGCAGCTTCACTTCACACGTTCACTTTGTAAACACTGGGTTGGTGGAGAAAATGAGATGGGAGTTCCCTTTCGATACTACACTCGTACTGCGTCGTTAGACGCTATGGGAAAAAGTCCTTTTTTTCTCCTTGACTGAAGCCTTTTTCATAAACGCAGTGCAACTGCACGGCCATTGGATCGTGCAGAGAAACGAAACGAGCCAATGACTCGGAAGCGGTGCTGCACGAGCCTATGGCGAAGATGCCCGCCGAAGCCCGCCAGAAGGGGCGGGGTCAATGGCTATATAAGCGGCCGCTTCGCCATAGGGAATCAGATTTCTTCTCCTTCAGCGACGATTCTTCGCTTACAAGAAAGAAGCCTACTCGCCGTGACAAGCACCTGCAAGCGGAGTGATTCTGCAGCTGACTCGCCGCCCGCTGACGCCGGCTGCAACGCATCCTCCCCTGCCGCCATCCGGCGATTTTCTCGCGCTAAAAGAGTAAATAAAGGCGTTGTTTCAAATGCCGCGCCGTTTTTGTCGTGCATGCAAGGCCCCCTTGCATGCTGCCGACAATCACGGTGAGTGCGTCTCCTGCTTGGGGCTTCCCCATGCGGAGGCGGCACTCAAAGAGACGGATTGTCCCCATTGCGGGGATATGAGTCTCTCCTCTCTGCGCTCACGGATAGCGTTCTTTTCAGAGCGCGACTCCGCCCCTCGCGCCCTCCCGTTTCCTTCTTCACAGGAGCCTGTGAAGAAGAAACAGCGGGGTAGAGGATCTCAGCGCTCTGAGTTAGGTGAGCTCACGTCGGTCCAGCCCCCGCGTGCCTCGCCTTCTCCACAAAGAGAGGGTTCCCCTGTGCTCTTCACCCGCCCGGATCTGTGTCCCTCTGCGGCTGCGAGCGACATGGTCTCCTTCGGTGGGAGTGAAGATGACATGCTGGACAGCATGTCACTGGCTGCTTCGGATGCTGAGGAGCTGTCGGGCTCGATCTATGACCCCGCCCCCCTGCCATCCGCCGACATCAGCGATCCCAGGTCCAAAACTGGCATGGACGCCGAGCTCTTCCGCGTTCTGACCAGAGCTGTGGACGAGCTGGGATTGGAGTGGTCTCCTCCGGAGGAGCCCCCACGCAGCCTCCTCGACGAGTGGTTCCTGCCGGGGCGCCGTCAGGCCCCTCGCCAGCGGGCCTCTCCATTCCTCCCTGAGGTCCACGAGGAACTCACCAGATCCTGGCGCGCCCCCTACTCAGCGCGCCTGCGTGCCTCGTCTTCCTCCGCCCTCACGTCTGTCGACGGCTCCGAAGACAAGGGTTACGAGAAGCTGCCTCCCCTGGATGAGTCAGTGGCCGCCCACCTTTGCCCGCCCACTGCCATCGGATGGAAAACCAAGGCTTCCCACCCGTCTAAGCCGTGTAGAACGACCTCGGCTCTCGCCGGACGCGCCTACACGTCGGCCGGACAAGCTGCTTCAGCTCTGCACTCGATGGCAATTCTCCAGGTGTTCCAGGCCAAGCTTCTCGCCCAATCAGACAAGTCTGCCTTGGACCCTGCCACTTTGACAGAGTTGCGAAGCGCCACTGACCTGGCTCTGCGCGCTACAAAAGCCACAGCCCAGGCGATTGGCAGATCCATGGCCAGCTTGGTCGTGCTCGAGCGCCACCTTTGGCTCACGTTAACGGAGATCAAGGATGCGGATAAGGTCCCCTTCCTGGATGCCCCGATCTCCCCCACAGGTCTGTTTGGGCCGTCCGTGGAGGGATTCGCTGAGCGTTTCTCTGCGGCACAAAAGTCGTCCCAGGCTATGCGACACTTTCTGCCAAAACGCTCGAGTTCCACAGCTGCTCCCGGGCGCCCCAAGTCTGCACCGCCCCAGCAGCCGGTGAAACCCGCGTCTACGACCCCTTCTGCCGCTGCTGCCGCAGCCCAGCCAGCCAAGGCCGAGCCAAGACTGCGCTCTCGCTCTGCTAGACGTTACCCCTTCCCCAAGCGTCAGGGACCGCGTCCTAAGCTGGCGTTGGATCCGGCGCCTCCGTCGTCGTCCTGATCCAGGCGAAAGGAAGAGGAGGGGGCAAAGTCTCGCGCTGGCCGGACCACCCCCCAAGAGGCCTCTGCTGAACCTCCAAGCACCTCGCTCAATGCCGGGTGCCGAGGGCGGTGTGTTTTGTGTAAAAGCTGTTGTGAATACTGGGTCCATGTGTCTTGCGCCCATACAAACAGTCGCTGTGACAGCGAACAAAATAAAACACAAACATCCTCAAAAAGAGAGCAAATTTCCTCTTCCAATCATAAAGGGTGTCTCGTGCCATTGCGATGGCCAACCGCCCGAACCGATTATACCCTTGGCCACTCGGGCAGAGGCCTGGCAGGCCATCCCCGGAGTGTCAGACTGGGTATTGGGGATAGTAAAAAGAGGCTACTCACTCCAGTTCGCTCGAAGGCCCCCGCGTTTCAGCGGCGTGGTCCCCACCGTGGTGATGAGCAGGGACGCTCACGTCCTGCGCTCAGAGGTGATGATATTGCTAGAAAAGGGCGCCATAGAAGTGGTCCATCCAGCCCAGAGCGACTCGGGGTTTTACAGCCGCTACTTCCTTGTCCCCAAGAAGGATGGGACTCTTCGACCCATTCTCGATTTAAGACGCTTGAATCAGGCCCTCATGAGACGGCCGTTCAAGATGTTAACTCTGAAGCAGATCCTCTCGCACGTTCGCTCAGGGGACTGGTTTCTCTCGCTGGATCTGAAAGACGCATACTTTCACATCCAGATAGCCCCCCATCACAGGCGATTCTTGAGATTCGCCTTCGAGGGAGTGGCTTATCAATACACGGTCCTGCCCTTCGGCTTGTCCCTGGCTCCCCGCACGTTTACAAAGTGCATGGACGTGGCTCTCGCCCCCCTGAGACAGAGGGGAATCCGCATCCTCAACTACCTCGACGACTGGCTCGTTCTGGCCCAGTCGGAGGAAGAACTGTTGTCTCACAGGACCCTTCTCCTCAGCCACTTAGAGTGCCTAGGACTCAAGGTCAATTTGCCCAAGAGTATGTTGCACCCCAGCCGGAAAATATCGTTTCTGGGAGCAATTTTCGATTCAACTCAGCTGAGGGCTATGGTTGTGCCAGAGCGAGCTCTGTTAATAAAGCAATTAGCGGGTTCGTTCAGGGCCGGAGCCCGCTTCCCCCTCAAGCGGTTTCAGAGAATGCTAGGTCTTATGGCCTCGGCATCCCCAGTGCTGGAATTGGGCTTACTACGTATGCGACCCCTTCAGCGTTGGTTGAAACCACGAGTTCCGCCTCATGCATGGCGTCACGGCCGTCTGCATGTCAGTGTGGACCGAGCTTGTGTGAAAGCCCTGGCCCCCTGGAAGGACCTGCAATGGTACAAAAGGGGCGTGCCCTTGGGTTTGGTCTGCAGGAGGAAGGTAGTCACAACGGATGCCTCCAACAGGGGTTGGGGGGCGTTGTGCGATGGCAGCCCAGCCTTCGGCCTATGGTCAAAGGCAGAGGAGGGATTTCACATCAACTGCTTGGAAATGCTGGCAGTATGTCACGCCCTCTGCGCCTTCCTGCCAGATCTGAAGGGACACCACGTACTGGTCCGCTCGGACAGCATGACTGTGGTGTCTTACATAAATCGCCAGGGGGGTCTCTCCTCCAGACTCCTCTTCACTCTGGTGAAGGATCTTCTGGAATGGGCTCAGTGCAACCTGGCTTCATTGAAAGCGGTTCACGTGCCGGGCAAACTGAACCAGGGCGCGGATATGCTATCACGAAGCAATGTCCCCTCGGGAGAGTGGATGCTTCACCCGCAGACGGTTCAGAAAATTTGGGAGGTCTTTGGCAAGGCAGAGGTCGACCTCTTCGCCTCAAAAGACAACTCTCACTACCCAATATATTTTTCGAAAGAGAGAGATGCGTTGGCCCACGATTGGCACAACCTCCTCCTGTATGCTTTTCCCCCGACGTCTTTGATTCCTCAAATACTCAAACGAGTCAGGGAACAACGTCACAAGCTCCTCCTGGTGGCCCCGCTTTGGAGGACTCAGCCATGGTTCCCGGAGCTATGTCAGCTGCTTTGCGCAGCCCCTTGGCCGATCCCCTTGAGACGAGACCTTCTCTCTCAGGCGAACGGGGCCATTTGGCATCCCCAGCCCAATCTATGGGCCTTACACCTGTGGTGTTTGAACGGGAACCTGAGAACCTCTCGGAAGGAGTTTTGAACACAATCTCTCAAGCTAGAGCTCCGTCTACTAGGCGCCTCTACGCTTTTAAGTGGTCCGTTTTTTCCACCTGGTGTTCCACCCGTGGAAAAAATCCGGTTTCTTGTGACATATCCGTGATACTGTCTTTTCTCCAAGAGCTGTTGGATAAGGGTCGTTCCCCTTCCACACTCAAGGTCTATGTGGCTGCTATAGCGGCCTCTCATGCCCCAATAGCAGGCCAGTCGATTGGCAGGAACAACTTGGTTGTTCGTTTTCTGAAGGGGTCTAGAAGGATGAATCCTTCCCGCCCCCACACTATCCCTACTTGGGACCTATCCACGGTTCTGAGGGCGCTAAAGAGTTCCCCCTTCGAACCGTTGTCGGATGCAGACCTTAAGACCCTGACACTTAAGTCCGCCTTGCTGCTAGCCTTAGTGTCAGTCAAACGTATAGGAGATCTGCAAGCGCTCTCTATAAGCCCCTCCTGTCTTGAGTTTGGACCAGGCAACTCTAAGGTCATCCTGAAACCAAGGCATGGTTACGTGCCTAAGGTGCCCTCCACCCCGTTTAGGGCACAGGTGGTAACGCTCTATGCTCTTCCCTCTTCGGAAGGTGATCAAGAGTTGAGTCTGCTCTGTCCTGTTAGGGCATTGAGAATGTACGTCGAGCGATCCGCCCCCTTTAGGAAGTCGGATCAGCTCTTTGTATGCTTTGGTGGCCGCAATAAGGGACAACCGGTCACAAAGCAGAGACTTTCTAGATGGATAGTTGATGCTATCTCCCTAGCCTATTCCTCCTTGGGTCTAGAATGCCCCGTCGGAGTGCGTGCCCACTCAACAAGAGGCGTGGCCTCTTCCTGGGCGTGGTCTAGTGGTGTATCCATGGCAGAAATCTGTGCGGCGGCCGGCTGGGCCTCGCCGTCCACATTTACTAGGTTCTACAGCCTAGACATCCCCGCCCTACAGGCGGGAATCCTTCTGCATGAGTAATCACAGGAGAGCGATTCTCGACCAGACCTTGTTCTACTCGTCACTAGGGCCGTTGGGTCTAAGTACGGGTTCGGTCGTTCTCTCCATGGCATGGCGTTTATGGACCGGTTCCCATAGCGTCTAACGACGCAGTACGAGTGTAGTATCGAAAGGGAACGTACTCGGTTACTGTCGTAACCTCGGTTCCCTGAGATACGGGAATGAGTACTGCGTTACGGGCCATGCCATGTCGCTGCACGACATAATCGTCGCTTCAGTCGAAGTAACCTGATTCCCTATGGCGAAGCGGCCGCTTATATAGCCATTGACCCCGCCCCTTCTGGCGGGCTTCGGCGGGCATCTTCGCCATAGGCTCGTGCAGCACCGCTGCCGAGTCATTGGCTCGTTTCGTTTCTCTGCACGATCCAATGGCCGTGCAGTTGCACTGCGTTTATGAAAAAGGCTTCAGTCAAGGAGAAAAAAAGGACTTTTTCCCATAGCGTCTAACGACGCAGTACTCGTTCCCGTATCTCAGGGAACCGAGGTTACGACAGTAACCGAGTACGTTTTTCGACATACCCTAACTGTTATGAACTGGAGTGCACACAGTTCACGCAGAGTTAGACAAGACGAGCATTTGAGGTTACAAAGTACATAAATTGTCATTTTTTTTAGAAAAAAAAAAAACTGTTGTTTTGTTAGATAAGATGAGATTCTTCCTCAGCTGGGATCGTTTAGAGCCCTTTGAAGCTGCATTTAAACTGCATTTTTGAAAAGTTCAAACTTGCGGGCATAATTGAAATCCACTATTTGGAGAGAAATCCTAGAATGTTTTCCTCAAAATATAATTTATTTATAAGAAAGAAAGAACATCTTGGATGGCAAGGGGGTGAGTAAATTATCTGTACATTTCTGTTCTCGAAGTGAACTTCTCCTTTTAAAGTGCTTTTTGAAATACAATGCACCTTAAAAAATAAAAACACATACTTAAATCCAACTAGAATCAAACAACTGAAAATAAACACTCAAAAACTGTTCTCTCATGACTCATCATTAGTTGGCCATCATGCTGTTGCGGCTCTGTTGAAGTATAGCAATATTCCATGAGAGAGAGTGAACCTTTTGTCATTCAAGGCCATGATAGTGACTCATAAACAGTAAATATATATGTATTTGAGGCATAAATGTGGTTCTTGTTATAATATAGAGCTGTCATTTACAGATAAGGTTGACTGCCATCTAATTGAATGTCCATCATCCAGTCTGAGTAGCGTATTTGCTACCGCACAGGGGCCGAATAATGATGTGACGACTCAGTCTTCAGGTAAAAATATGAGATGACTGTACACAGAATCTTCCACCAGAAATAGCTTTGTTAAGCAGGTTAACAGTTTTGAGATATAAAACTGGTAACTGTTAAAATATAAGATTATACAAGATTTTTTGCTTTTTCATAGATTACAAGCAGTTCAAAATATGAAGATAAATAAAAGATATTAAACCTGCATTAAGGGCTGGATTGAGGCTTGGGAGATAGGGTCTTAAAATGGAGTAGATAAACAAAAAAGGACAGAAAAAAAGAAGAAAAAAAAAACAATATTACATTTTTGTCAAACAGAAATACCCTTGACAGTAAAGCACTGATTTTGAGCTAGGATGCCATAAGGTAAATTTACTGCTATTAAATTGTCATCATTTACACACCCTCATGTCATTCCAAACTTGTATGACTTTCTCTCTTATGTGACAGAAATTTTGAAGAATGTTGACATTGACTTAAAAAAAATCTTAAATGATCTTTTATGTTTCACAGAAAGTTAATCATAACATTTTGGAATGGCAGTAACATTGATAAAGAATTAACACCTAATTTATATAAGACACTGACAGGCTTATTTATATTTCATCAAGCTCTAATTGACTTAACATTTTACTTAAATTAAAATTCATTAGAACGAATAAAAAAATTAGCTATTTATAAGATCACAGTCACAGTAAAACCATGTTCCTCATTATGGTTTATAAAATAAATAAATGTTAATAAACTGTGTAATTTGGCACGTTCGGCAGATGCACGGTTTAATCTGTGAGCACCGTTTCATCACACATTTGGAGTATTTGCCTTTGGCAGTTACCGATGCGTTGCATTTTACAAAACAAGGTAACACTTTAGACATTCTACTAACAGCAAGTAACTTTGCAACTGCATGTCAGCTAGTCATTAGAGTATTAGACTGTCTGCTTAATATCTTCTAACACTCTTCTAAACTTTGCATGTACATGTCAACTTATTCTACTAACCCTAAACCTAACCTAACAGTCTGCTCTGAGAGTTAGTAGACATGTAGTTACACATGAATGAGAATTAGTTAACATGTAGTTGCAAAGTTACTTATAGTTACTTATAGTCTAAAGTGGACTATTAAAATAAAGTATACCCAAAAACAAAACCTTATATATATATATATATATATATATATATATATATATATATATATATATATATATATATATATATATATATATATATATATATATATATATAAGGTTATATATATATATATATATATATAAAAGAAAAAAAAAAAAGAGAATTTGGAGTACTTAAGACTGGCAAAACAAATCAAGGAGAAGAGTGCAAAAAACTGTTTGAGAAACAAAAAGGCATTTGTGGTTGACCAAACTTAACCAGGATTTCCAGAGTAAGAATCTTGACAACAGTCATGTTTGTTCTTATCATTTCCAGTCAGGAAGGTGAAATATTAGGCTAATGTCTTAATTAATACTGCTCCTACGTATCTTTACCACCTATTAACTTTAGTTTGTCAAAATATTGCGCCCTTTCCTGCTTACTCTAAGTCCTTCTCTATATGATTTAGCAGCTCCTACACATATTGTCTGTGGTTTACACAGCATAAATTAACAGAACAGCGTATTCAGTAGTTTATTAACCATGCAATCAATGCTGTTGTTTACATCCAAGTATCTCCAATATGGCCATGCACCCGGGTAGCTAACCAAACCATGACGTAAGCGCAAACCCTCTATTCACAAGTTTCCTACGCACCATGAGGCCTTGCATCAAAAGTGGGAGTGTCTTCCGGTTCGAAGTAAACAAGCGGGACGTGACACTCATTCATTCAACAGTTGACAAAAGTGACGGGCAAATGAAGCCTCGTGAAGCACTGAGACTTTCCTCTGACTGTTTCGGGAAAAGATTCAAAGCTTCGAAAGTGTCGAAAACAGCGCTATCAGGTGCTTAGTGAAAAATAACAAGCATTCGCCACACTTTCCATAGAATGACTCACGCACAAATAAACGCAGTGTATGTTTGTTCGTTCAATTTCTGTCTCTGATAAATTAATTTACCCATTAAACTGTGGCATTAAATGCCAGTATGTAGTAATGAAAGAATAATGTACACATATATGAATTGCATATGGCAAATATTTAATTTTCCTGAAATAATTAGTATTCTTCACACTACTTGTATGACTGGGTATTTACAAATGTAATTAAATAAGTATGAATGAAAATATACTTGTAAAGTTAAGATCTGGTGGTTCGAATATTCCAGTGCTATATAACCAGTACATGCCTGCCTTTATACATCAATTAACCTCAGAATGCATAGCTAACTTTCTTGTACACTTAGATACATGTTATTTATAACACAGCAACTTCTGACAATGAAAATAAGCGTTAATAATAATTCGATTGTGGGTGTGTGTGAGTAACTGTAATAATTATAAACTGCATTGTTATGGATCCCAGCATCTTCTAAGTGACAGCTTGCTATTTATTGTAGTCACATATGACAGATGAAGGTTTTTTTTTGTTTTTTTTGTTTTTTTTTCAAACCAAGGTATGCATTTTGGGGTTAAATTTGTATTACAAAAGAAAGACAATACCATAGACAGGGCATACTAAGCTGTTTGTGTGGCAGATATATACTGTTGTGTTTGGTGATGTGTTAAGATAATTAAAAATGCTCTGTTGAGCTAGACAGAAATGTATGGCTCCACTGCTGTTGATTGCCTGTATTAGTTTGGGCAGGGAGGGTTTAGCTGGGGGGGATTCAGTGGTCACTAGTATCCACAGCGCAATAACTCAAAGAGAGTGAAGAGGAAAGAAACTCACAGTGGTTGGCAAGGATATCCAAACAGACTAATTATCACATCTCGTTAAGTGTTAATTGCCACCGTGAGAAGCTGCTTGTCTGCACTAATGCCTTCCAAAACATACAGTCACACAAACACACACACATCACCACCACCACCACTAACATGCACAAATATATTATTTCTCTTCAACTTTGTTGTACTATTAATAAGCCCTTCGGCAGGCAGTCCAGTTCCTTCAGCAGGCAGTCCAGTGGGTTCATTAGAGACTGTGTAAAAGAGCGCTATAATCTTTACAACACTGGGTAGAACGTCCATTTTTATAAGTCTTCTAATTAGATGTTACTAGCACGGTCATCTGCACACATTGGCTGTGTCCAAAATTGCCCTCTATATCCTTGTATGGGGTATTGTATAGCCATTTTGTAGTGGTGTACAAAACTATAGTGGACATTATTGAGTACACTCATTCAATCCCATAATGCATCACTATAACAGACAGAGAATGAACTCTATGCACAATGTCATGGTATGGTCACAATCTTTTCTTTTCTTTTCTTTTTTCTTTTTTCTCAGGGTGGTTGATAGTGATTGTTGCCATTAACAGGTTTTGTGTGCTGATTGTATTGACAACAATAATTGTATATATATATATATATATATATATATATATGTAAAATAAAACAAATAAATAAAAAACACATAGCTCACCACAGTAACAATTTAACCCATAAGCATCATTGGTTTAAAGATGATGAAAGATGACATTTTATGTATTAAAATGCATAGTATTACATTTACAGTATAGGCTTTGATTTATTAAAGGTTTGTACATTGTAACTTGATATGCAAGCACATCTACTAACATTGGCCCCTAAGGCTAGTTTTTTTGGGTGAACAGAATGGTATGTTTTCAGTTTTTCTTGGATTTTTCTATTGCCTGAGTGCAATAGATTAAAGATGATTTTTCAATCCCAGTCATTTCAGAATCTGTAACTATGTGAGCAAGTTAATATGACTCTGAGTCACACTCCTGTAACTGTGACAAAATAGAAACTTTGAGAAAGAAAAATGCATAATGCATCCATTGTTGCAAGACTGCTGACGCATTTTCATGTGACATAATTTTCGCATAACCAATCATAGGTGAATTTAATAACACACGGTCATACGTGAATTTAATACATTGCTGTGTTATTCAAACTTATATTTACACATTGACTATGGAAATGACCTAGCCTGCATTGATTTTCACAGTAACATCTATTCATTCACTTTCCATACTACTTGTCCCATATAGAGGAATGGAAAGCAGAAATACAAATATTGTATTTTATTTTGAGTAATGATCATTAAATCTTGTGTAATCTTGGCCATTTTTTGTAGTGAATCAATTGTTCTGGAAAAAATCCAGCACAGTTGTTTCTCAGGCTGAAGCTCATTTAGAAACTGCCCACAGAATCTATTAGAAGGTGAATGGGGGTCGTGTGGAAGGTCACACAGTAGTTTGAAAGAAAGGAATGTAACAGCTAATAGCTGGGAAGCTGATACAAACAGGTGAAGCAAAACCAGATGGAACAGCAGCTGAGTTTTCATTACATAACTGTCTTTATACCCAGTATTATCGCTATTATCACTGTGTGACGGGCACCTATAATTTGCATCCATCACATCTAAAATATGACAGAATTGTTATAAAAAGGCTGATTGTCTGTTTTAGAAAACGGAAGATGGAGCCCAGTAAAGCTTACCCCTCAAGAGGTCTTCAGGGAGAGGTATAAAATTGCCACTGATAGAATTAAACAAGAGTGTGAGATATGAATTCTGATGATACTGTGGATAACTGGCAGGATTATGAACATAATCCTCAGATCCACTAAAGCACCTTGGCTGAATGAATATCATGTTTACGTGTGAAACAAGTTTCCAATGAACCCTCCTTATCTTATTGAATTTTTGTTCAAAGTAACTTGCAAGTGTGATATTGATTGTTAACTGTTCAATAAGATTGAATATTGTAACTTACATTTTAATCACATTGGACCTCATTCATAAGTTTTACTGAGACATGCATTTACTGTCCATAAAACAGACCATCACCAATGCTTCGTAATCATCAAATTTGATAGTTAAACATGTTAGCATAATCCCAGGATATGAATTACAGCTATGTGTCCAGGAATGCAGTTGAATCTTCTTGACTCCTGTCTCAGGTTTGGCTCCAGTATTTTGCATAAATGCAAAAAATACTAATATGCCATATGTCTAATAAATATTAAATTATTCAAATGTATCTCCACCAAATTGTGAAAAAATGCCAGGCACCCTTCTGAAAACACTTCGGTTGCTATGTTTCGGAATATCCATGGCAGTAACATGTTACTAGTATCTCATTTTAAAGAACATTACTGAATATTATGATGGAGTAACTAGCAATCCTAACTTATCCATTGTTGTTCAGTTGTTGTACAAGTAGAATGGTAATGGTTGGTCGGTGTAGTATTTGTCCCACCCCTCCTCCATTGATTGGACGGCTGAGTAAAAAGTATCAGTGATGAGCACTGCATTTAAAAAAAAAAAAAAAAAAAAAAAAGACAGGGCAAACAAACTCGTGAAATATTACTATGGTAGAGCATCAAAATTTAGTGTCATGAGTTTGCCAGAAAGATCACAAAACATTTTATGCAGCATTTACACGAGGTAGAGAGCAGGTGTACATTTCTTTCGTACCAACAAATTTTGAAATTAAAAAAAAAACACTCATGAACTCAAAAGTTCACGTCAGATCGGCTTTACAAACGGTTTACACAAAAAAAAAAAAAACGTTCTGCTTGTGTTTAATGAACAAGGCCTGTTGTTTTGGTTTGTCAACAGAAGTAATTCCCAGCGAAAAAGCACACTTAACATTCATGCTTTTCCATCCGTGCTTGTCTCGGTCCTGTATAAATCAGTAATAATTCAGTGAGTCACTCATAAAGACGCTTTCACTTATCGCTACCTACTGGATAAACAATGTAAACTGTATAAAGTCTGAGAAATTAAACTAATGCACAAAGTGGATTAGTTTGTAAGTGTCTGGTTGCCATATCACCTTGTAGCCCAAGACTGGTCGCCCACTGAAACTAAGCTGGGTTGAGCCTGGTCAGTACCTGGATGGGAGACCTCCTAGGAAAAATAGGTTGCTGTTGGAAGAGGTGCTAGCGAAGCCAACAGGGGGTGCTCACCATGTGGTCTGTGTGGGTCCTAATGCCCTATTATAGTGACAGGGACACTATAATGTCAAAAAGCACTGTCCTTCGGATGAGATGTTAAACCGAAATCCTGACTTTCTGTGGTCATAAAAAATCCCAGGATGTCTTTTTCGAAAAGAGTAGAGGTGTGACCTCAGCATTCTGGACAAATTTGTCCGTTGGCCTCTGACCATCATGGCCTGCTAATCATCCCCATATCTACTGATTGGCTTCATCACACTGTCTTCTCTCCACCAATAAGCTGGTGTGTGGTGGGCATTCTGCCACACTATGGCTGCCGTCGCATCATCCAGGTGGATGTTGCACACTGGTGGTGGATGAGGAGATTCCCCCTTACAATGTAAAATGCTTTGAGTGCTTAGAAAAGTGCTATATACATGTAATGAATTATTATTATTATTATTATTATTATTATTATTATTATTATTATTTGAAATTCTGGTTGGATGTTAACTGTATTTCAGTCATGATGATGCACACTGCCAATAGATACACAGACATAGTGCTATGAACATGCAATATATGCTGCTCTTGCATGGATAGGCAAACATATATCTCATAACTTTAGACAGGTGGAGCTGGGGGAGGTGGAGGGTTTCAGAGGAGCTCTGATAGCGTGCTGCAGGATGTTGAGCATTTAATTCAATCAGCAGAGGCCAATCAGCTTGTGCTGTATAATCAAAGGCTGCACATAAAGGACCTTCGCCACCCAGATTTTCATGACTGAATTGGATATTTCAGTAAAGTTAAATGTAATCTAATCTATTTTAATCTACTCTTACACTCACTCATTGTTCCACAGATAAAGAAAATCTTGTCAGGGAAGAAAAATTGCTGTCTGACTGACAATAAATGTGCAGATATATTATCTATGGATCTATGGAAATCATTGCACCATACGCAGGAGTCTTGGACAAAATATATTAAAAAGCCTGCTCTTTCTGTCCCCTTGAAGGTAAGAAAAGCATAACATGCAGTGTCTTGTGAATAATGATCCCATGGATGTGATTTAGCTATACAACACACTTGCAGTGAGTGGAGAGAGGAAAGGTCATATTCACACAGGCGCTCTTGAATTATAATGAGACCATCTTTTTTTTTTTTTTTTTCCTCTTTTTCATTCTCTTTTTCCCTATTCTTCTATCGCCGTTGTGACGCCATGTCTCATTAAACTATGCATATAGCACTGTTGGCTTAAAGTGTGCAGATCTCTGTGTGAGTCTACTGTTTTCTCTAATTGATTCACAGTCTTTTATGTTTTTTTGACAGTGTGCTTTGTTGGGGTCATCAAGGCTGTCGGAAGCAACATTTGGAGAAGAACCATCGTAAGCGTGGTAATTTCACAGCTATGTATCTTTTGTGAGGTACATGTGCAAAAACTGACAAGGAATATAGTTTTAATGCACACATCATCATATGATAGACTGTTCTTTACTGCGCTTTCAATAAGATTCTGTCGGTAGGAGATTCTGTCGATACATTAACACAGTTATTTTAAAATATAGCTATAGAGATGGAAGAAAATCAAGTGCCATGGAGTGAATGTGTACTCTCTTAAATTCATGAGCACTTTTTCCCCAGCGTTGCAAAACCCTCACTTTATCATGCATTGGCTCTCGTGAGCATTATTGGCGCTTGTATTTACTGTGGAGGTTGCAGAAACCAACATGTCAACCAGCTGTAGAGAGGTAATGGATTTCTACTCTGAGCTAATCATGTCTGCAGCCCTGCTCACAAATAGGTTCTAATTCAGCTCTGTACTGGAAAGCCAATTTACTCCAGGGGAACAGTCTACAGCTAACCAACCATTCCTAAGAAACGGGTTGTCAAAAAAAGACAGCAAGAAAGACTGAGCCATGTTATGCTGCTCTACGGTTTAGATTCAATATAAATGCTGAAAAAAGTGTGGTGTAATGTGCAAACACCTTAAAAAGTGTTTGAGAACATCAGATTTAAAAAGTAGAAATATGGCATTAAGGTTAATCTTTCTGTATAGTGGAAAAGGGTTTATCTTCCCTATTAAAATTAGCATTTTTAAGTACTCTGTTGGTAGCAGGTGGCAGTTTACCGCATTATAATACACATTCACAGTGTATTCCTGCAGCTATGTATGTGTTTTTTTTTTAATAACTGTTCATTTCAAAAAGTTATTTTAATTAATCAGTAAAATTGCCTATAGGGAAATTATGACAGTCAAAAAGCCTTTATAACTAACTTAAGTTAAACATTTTTATTTATACATTCTAATTGACAGATATGGGAAGTAACTAAGTATAAATACTTTGTTACTGTACTTACGTAGATTTTTCTGGTATCAGCACTTCATTATTTATTTTTCTGATTACTTTTTCCTTTTACATTTTTACACAAATATCTGTACTTTCTACTTCTTACATTTTCAAAACAGGCTCGTTACTTTAGTTTTATCAGCATTTGGTGGATCACCATTCGATAACAAATCTCTAATAAATCATGGATCGGTTAGTCTTGACTGGCAAGACGATTCGGCTCGCGCGCGCTCCGCGTCTCCGCCAATCGGTTTCTATCAGAGTAATCATTGCAAGTGACTCGAGAATTGAGTGGAAGCGCCCGGTTGGATCATAGAGGCAAAACTAGACCTGTTCAGTACTTCAAGTGCAGGTCAGTTTCATCTGTAAACAGGCTGCTAAGAGTTGCTAGCAGTTTAATGCTTAACTAAATAAACAAAGACAAAACTACAGCTACTATAAATTCTATGCTAAACGACATTATTATTATCTACTGTAAAGTTACAGTAGTAATTTAGCAAACAATGTTATAAAACATAGTTTCGTAATACGTTCAGAGGGAGCTAGGGCAGATATCAACACAACCCTTACGAAAATTAAAACCAAAATCCATGGTTACTATAGTTAAACCATGGTAACTACAAATGAACCATGGTTTTGCTACACTAACCATAGTCTAACCATGAGATGTAAACTATGGTTGTAAATTAAAACAGATTGTAATAAAAAAATAAAATAAAATAAGTAAATAAAACAAAAAACTAAAACATGGTTACTATACTTTTACAGTAATAAAGCATGGTTAATTTTGGTAAGAGAAAAATGTGACTCATGATAATGCAATAACATATTCAGTATTAGGATTTTTCTGTAAAGATATTGTCATGATGTAATCATTATTGTACTAATTTTGGACATTTAGGCAATTTAGAAAATATCTAAATCTATAGTATTTAAGCCATTTTAAGATAAAACAACAACACCTATTCATGATGTGATGCTTTAAATTGAACTTAAAATTGTTACTGCAAATAGAATATAAAGAGGTGGTTGTTTTGCAACAAGTTGGAGACAGTTCTGCTCATAACAGTAAATGGCTGATGGGAAAAGTGACAGGTACAAGAAAATTAGTGAAAAAAGCAAACACACACAAAGTGAGATGCAGAGAGATATCATGGAAAATGAAGAGACTGAAAAGGAAAATGAAAGTGAAGGTGCAGTTCAAGAGAGAGCCTTATTTTGCACGGCCCTAGTCTAAGGTTTTAAACATTTATTTAAATGTGATGGCTATACAAAAAATAGGGTTGTCTGTGGTTTCAGAATGGTGGATGTTTAGCCTTGATACATTCATTAGCTAGAAAATTTTAAGTGCAAGTTATTTTGTATTAATGTGTCAATACGATGTCAGGTCCGGTTACCAGCGTGACACTAAAACAGGTAGTAGTAATGGTTACTTTTTACTTAAGTACATGTCTGAGCCCATACTTCTTTACTTTAACTTAAGTAAAAAAGTGTAGTCAGTACTTCTACTTTTACCAGAGTATTTTTAAACATGAGTATCTGTACTTCTACTTGAGTGAAGGATGTGTGTACTTTTGCCATCTCTGCTAATCGACAAGGAAATAACTGTGCAATGTCATGGGTATAAAACAAACTTAGCTAGTGAACGTTTTTTACACGATGGTTACATAAACCGAATATGCGCAAATTCTGATTAATATTGGAATATTCTTGTGCAATGACACTTGTATGTGAAATGAATTCAAATGCAAGGAATATTGAAGCGTTTTCTTGGGTGTAAGAACCTAAAATATGGGATAAACTATACTTCTAAACTATAAGATGGATTTGATATGCAATTATCTTTGGGTTGCTTTGCAATACCAAGAAAAATTCTGACTGGGGCTCATCTAAAGTAGGAGTAAATACTCTTCACATTCACAGATAAAGAAAGAAATAAAAAGCTTTAAGAAAGATTATGCATTATAAATAAAACATTGCAGCAGATCATCTTCTTTATTTATGAATATTTATTTATGTGATATTCAAAGTGTCTTTTTCATTTCTCACATTCTCTTAATGCTGTTGGTGACAGAATATTTTATTTACCATTTACTGCAAAATAACTAAATAATAATTAATGGAAATGAATGGTAATGCTAAATAATTAATAATGTGCTGAGTATAGTGTGTAGACCTAATAAATACTGACAGTGCAGTTTACATAATTCAATACCTTTACAGTATTCCATGTAGGGCCTGAGCAGGTGTTGGACCTGAGAAAGAGATAAAAATGATATTTCTGTGGAAATATTCAATCATTATCAGATCTTACTGATTGTATGCATAAAATAAATAAAAGAGATAACAGGCCAAGCAAATCTAATATGTTTTATGATTCTATTTGGACAGAGACATATTTGCAAACCGGAAATTTGAAAACATCTTTTATAAGAAATATTTGCTGTATTATCTAGTGCTACAATGTGCTTTTGTTGTTGTTAGCATACCTATGCGGTGCCAAGAATCTGGTCACACAAAAAAAGGGAGTATGATTATATCTGTAGTTCATTGCACGTGTAAGCCATGTGAAGTGGTTGTGGCTAGAAGGGATACAGCTCCGACTGGAAACTAACAATGAAATTAATTAGATTGTTTTTTTTTTTTGTTTTTTTTAACGTCTACACCTACCCCAACCCTAAACTTAGCCATTACTATAATACAAAAACAGTATTATTGTTGTACAGTGTGACAAAAAAAAAAAAAACGTTAGATTGATGTGCGCATGCCCAGTAGCTAGAGCTGTATCCCCTCTAGCCTTAACCATGTGAAGCAGCAGAAGTTAGGAAACAAACTTCATGCATCCATGCCAATAGGTGTCAGTATAAAGTTGAACAACATTGACACTATTGGGACAAATAAGAGCAGTGTTGCCATGTCTTCGTCTTTCCTGTGTAATTGGGCTACTTTAACACCATTGCCGCAGGTTGTTGATGTCCACAGGTTAAAGCGACCCCAATAACGTCAGATTTAGAAAACAAAAAATGTGTATTTTATCCCCCGGAATGCGATTTTTAATGGGAGTCACCCCTCGAAATGCGATTGTGCTAGTTTTGAGTAGCAATTGGGAAGCTTTTGTTGTGAAAACCTGGCAACCCTAAATGAGAATCAGCTAAACATAAGAGTCTTGCTGAGTGCATCTTTAACTTGTTTTGGTCTGGAAGTAACAAAAGTAACAAACCTTAGGACAAAAAGTTCCCTTCAGGTGTCTGTGCCATTAAACCATATTTGTTGTTATGTTCAGGTAAGTTGTTATACAAATATTCACTTCAGCTGACATTCTTAGCATGATTTTTTTTTTTTTTCAAACTGTTGCTCCACCGTGACAGTAGATGGGCTGAAAGAGAAAATTATCTATAATCAATAAACATGTCCACACTTTGTGTTTTTAACTGCAAGCTGACATGTTTCATAACATAAAGATGCTTGAAATCGAGTTTGTGTTGCTAGAAGCAGCTGTTTATGTGCTTAAGAAGACTATGTTTTGGGCCTTTGCATAGAACAGAAAACTTTTCGATTGTATTCATCAGCAAATTCTATACATTTCTGATTACATAATGCATTTTACTCATAAAACACTGCACCTAATTTTAATACTTTATAATAAATACAGTATATAGTCTACGCTACCATTCAGAAGTTGCAGCATGAGTTGGCGTACTGTATGAGGAGTGACATTTTGAATCATTTGGAGAAGCCAACAGATAACCTGTCCCAGGCTTCAGGCAGGCATTGGTGCCTCGCTTCTTGAAGCCATTGTGCACAGTCTTTTCACTTCAGGGCCACTTCAGGGCCAACATGGCCGGAAGGATAATAGCACATGATGTGCGTTATTGTCATATAGTGCCGTTGTGTAGTACTTGCTGCTGTTAAATGCTACAGGTATGGAATGTTAAATTTAGAAAGTGTAGGAATGAATGACACAATACATTTGTTCAGCAGAATTTTTCATGTTTTCTTCAACATACACTACATTGCAACCCAATATAGCTCTATGAGTTAGTCAGAATGTTTGTGCTGCTGGCAGCATTGACATTGCAGTGTGCTGGATTTTTGTGGTGCCACCAACGGCCTGTGTCATTCTGATGGGAATACATGCTTGCTTAGTGTCTCTTTTCTGCACAAACCAGTGCTGACCTTGATGCTCGATTTGGTGAATGACTAGTTTTTCCACATACGATCAGAATGCCACATGGATAGGCAGTGGAGACATTGAGTAGATCACACAGGGGATCTAAAAATAGCTCTGACAAGACGATGAAACAAATTGGGTAGAATCAATCAAAATTAGGCTTGGAACACTTGCTTTACAAAACAAAGGCATCACAGGTTTTTAGAAGCTCTGCTGGGAACCACTACAGCAAATGAAATGTATTTTCAACCTAAAACAACCGGCTGTGGGTTGTTGAAGGACAGCACACAATGGTGAATTTGTATTTATGCAAATGTGTGCTGACACCATACACTGAAGCACATTAACCTCTGGGTTTTGTTCTTTGTGCGTGTGTGTGTGTGTGTGTGTGTGTGTGCATTACCTACTTTAAGGGTGGAATTCTTAGAACATTAACCCACAGTTATAAAAAACATGGATGATTCAACAGCAGATTGACATAATTATGGTTTTTATAACATGCATTCTGGTGTTTCGTAACCAGAACAAAGCACATTACAAACTATAGATACCACACAATATCCATCGTGTTTGTGATTTAAAAAAAAAAAATAAATCCTTTGTTTAGCAAAGAAAAAACATTATTTTCCTGGCTTATATCAAAATCTTTCACCATTTTTTCTTACAATTCCTTGTTTTGTACTTCTAATTCGTGACCAGTGTTTTGTTTTGCTCTCTCCTCTGCTTTTTCGCGTTCGTCACTTCTCACCGGAGCTTACACTACACTTACATCCTGCATTGTCAGCTGGAATGTCCCACTCTCGTGTATGCATGTACGACAGTTAGCAGAAGCTAGAGATTACTATTTATGAAGTTTTAAATATGGATATTTTTCTTACACAAACGCATTGATTCTCTTCAGGAAGCCTTTATTATACTTTTATTATAATTTTCCTTATAATACAGTATATAATAATGCAATGCCTTTATAACTGATTAGAATACTATGAATACAATGCGTGCCTTATTCTGTGCAAAAAGTCACATAATCTCACAGAAGGATTTATTTCAAACACTTGACTGATGTTACAAAGTGAGTTTGGAGTAAAAACATTATTAAATGTGGTGTTTTCACATGCTTACAGATGTAGCAACATTTCTACAGCTGTAGTTCACTGAGAAACTATGCAAACAGCTGTCATTATCGTGAACGATTTTCTTTCGATTTCATAATCGCCCGTTTGAATGTCTGTGATAATGAACATGACATAGCGTAGCTTTTCAGTAAACTACGGCTCTGTGTATTAAATGCTGCCCCATCTGAATGCACTTTACTGCGTCGTGAAGGCAGAACTATTTGGTAATGTTTGAAGTTGTGTGCAAAACAATCCCACACACTGTTCAGGCCTTGTT
The DNA here is from genome assembly GCA_036247105.1 of Cirrhinus mrigala. Taxonomy (NCBI): domain Eukaryota; kingdom Metazoa; phylum Chordata; class Actinopteri; order Cypriniformes; family Cyprinidae; genus Cirrhinus; species Cirrhinus mrigala. The sequence continues at coordinate 22,845,227 of CM070007.1, read as the reverse complement.
ATATTGTACATACAAACAGTTTTACTTTAACATGAACAGTTGGTATGTGACTACCTTGAAACCAATATCTGTTTCTTTTGATAACTGATGATAATAGTGTTTTGCTCTTGTCCAGGGAAGTTCTTTATAGCTAAAGTACTTAGTGTAACTAGCAGTTCCCTCTGTTGGTGTTTTGAATGTGCTGTAAACATTCTAAAAAACTGAGGTGAATAGGATGAATATAGCTTGGTTAGCTTTCTGATTTTGACTGTGAGAAGCCTGTTTCGCTGTAGTTTCTCATTCTGTTTACCCAGATTCTCTATTACAGGTGTGTACTGGATAATAGATACCCAGATACTGGATAGCTGGAGGATCTTGCTTTGCTGTTGTAGAGGTTAAAAAAAAATTTTTTTTTTTTTTTTTTTTTTTTTTTTTTCAACTGCAACAAGCCACAGCACACACTAGTCCACAGCAGACCATCATAGAAACATAAAAGAAAGCCCTACAATCTGCTTCAAGGGGCTACAAAATCAATACAGGAACAACCAAGAAAAAAAAAAAAAAAAAAAAAGCTCTGTTAAATGCTTTGGCAATGCTAAATGGCCCAGACAAGGGTGACACAGAATATCACAGAATATCCATGCAACTTGCATACTTTTGTATCTTCTAACACCTGTTTGTGTCTGGTTGTTGTTATTATTAGTATTATTATTATTATTATTATTATTATTATTATTATTATTATTATTATTATTATTATTATGGTGCCTCTTTAAAGCCACATTCTTTATTCCTCTGTCCAAAAAAAAAAAAAAAAATGTCCATAGGTTCTCTAAAACATACTGTCATACTTTTGTCTTGCTAAAAGGAAGACATAGCACTGCATACAGCTAAGAAAAAGAAGGTAAAACATAAAGTTCCTGAAGGATGAAATAATAAATCTCAGATAAAGTTCACACCAACAATTAAAGTGCAGTGACTCAAATTAACATAAAGGTCATATATCAGGACATCACAGCTGTCAGGGAAAAGTGTTTAAACTAACATCTAGAGAACAGGTTCTTAGACCTACAATGTGTTTGACATTTTCAGTTTCCATTTCATTTAAATATTTAAAGTCACACATATTCAAGTCCTTGTATTCTCAGTCTATGCTTGTTAGTAAGTAAATAAATAAATAAATGAGCAAGCAATACAACAGGTGCACTGTTAAAGAAATCTATAAGATGTTTTAGAACAAAAACAACAAAACAATAATTTGTCCTGGGCCTAATTTTTATTTTTATTTTATTTTATTTTATTTTATTTTATTTTATTTTATTTTATTTTATTTTATTTTATTTTTTTATTTTATTTTATTTTATTTTCACCTCCACTTTATAAGCACCGGCTGAACAGCCAAGCTTTCACAGGAACATATTTGTAAAGTCTTACTGAGAGCTAGCGTCAGCTGAGATAAACTGAGGAAGAAGACTCTAGCACCTTGATGTGTAATGGCTAGAAATGTAAGAAATTTTGCACTTACTCAATACGATATTTGGTAGGATGACCAGTATTGAATGTGAAACATCAAGACCATTCCTCATCCAAACTACTACTAAATCTATAATGCTAAGCTTTCATTTTCTCCACTATTTCAGTCTTAATGTAAATAAACAAATTCTGCAGCCCTCTAGAGAGTACTGCATATAAACTGTAGGCAAATGTATAAATCAAAATCAGTCAAATTACTTCTCAATCAAGCACCTATGTGTGCCGCTTCAGTCGGTTGAACGCATATGACGTGGCGCTGAGTGGAAAGCAGCGTGTAATCTGGGGGTGTTGTGGCTGTAGTTCAGCGGTAAATTAGTCCCAACGGGACGCCATCAGAGCATGTGTTTTACACAGCAGGCATAACAAGCCTTAAGTCAGACATTTGATTTGAACGTCCCATAGCAAGCAGGAGAACAAAATGGATAGGTGTGCGCTACAGTCTTCTTGAGTATTTCATGCATCAATGTTATATTGTTTTAATAGCATTTTGTTTAGACAATGCTCTGTCTAGAGCTGCAGATGAATGAGTTTTGCCAATTTGTTGTTGGTAATCCTTTGGTTTTTGCATAATTCTGCTGTAAAGAAACCAGGCACATTGTAGAAATCCCTTCTTTCACGGAGTACAAAACACATTTGTACTGTCCTTCCAAGTAATAGCAGTTGCAATATTTTATGAGATAAACACAAGAGAAAACTCAATATGTGAGCTGAGACCTCAACAATGATCAATCAATATCTGCATTATTTACTTAGCGCATTTGTGATGCATGCTCAGAGAATTTGTTGGTTATAAAATATTCTTGTGCGTTCAAGCCACAGGAAAAATTGATAAATCAGCACACTGTAGAAATACTGGAGATATTTCAAACTTCTGATATTGTCGTGTTCATGTATTATTATATTTATATTGGTCACTTATCACCTAAATATTTCAGATCTCTAAACTCTTAGCCTATTACAAGTTCTCAACACTATACACAACATAAGAAAATGAAAGTACTGTCACAGTTTTTGTTAAAAAAAAAATTACTTGTGCTGCATTCTAAAGGTCATTGCACACTGAGTCTGAAATTTTCGTATTCATCATCCTTTCCTATATTAAAATGCTTGCTACAGATGTGAAAACTTAGAAAATCAAACAATTATATATATATATATATATATATATATGATGGACGAAAGTTTCAGAGGCAGTGTGTAAACATGATTTACACAAAGTGAGAATGTATTTATTTTTTAACGTGCAAAGAGCTTAAGACTGTGTTTCTAATGCCGCGTCTATGGGTGGGACGGTAAATTTGACATAGTCCTCTCTTCTGACTGCCTATGAGTTTTTTTTTGTTTTTTTTTTCTTTGATTGAAAGTCGTGAAAACACTATTGTGGAGTTTTTCTTTTGTTATCTGAGCAAATGGGAATACAAAAAAATATATTTGTGGTACACTACCATTCACTGCTCTCAGATTTTACTCAACTATAACGACGTCCGCTATGAGAAACCCAGAAATGTGAGAAAGGTCCATTGGATGAACAACCTTTGTTAGCGAATAATTGTGTAGGATAGGACTATTTCCTGCTCATCTAAATAAACCTAAATGTTGCAAGACAGAACCAGACAGTGCATTCAAATAGGGCTGCATTTCCTAAAGGTATCATAAGCATTACAACGTATATATAAAATTCAGGTGTTTGAATTTTAAAATCCATTTCAAATATGAAGTATAAATATAAAGTGGTTATCATTACCCATTTAACTCTTAGTGATTGATTAATTTGATAAATTTCATAATTTAAAAATTCAGTTTAGACGTATCATATCGCTATCGATATAGAATATCTATATTATATATAGAAATAATGGCATCATATCGAAAGCAAAATAAGTGGTATCGCCCTTCCCTAATAAAAGTGTGAGCAGGAAGTTAGTTGCTAGTCACTGGCAGGTACAACAATAATTGATTTGATGATTGTTTACACACGTCAAGGACACACAGAGTGAATGTGTTTTGGTCTGTTTACACTAAAACGCAACCTGAGTTTTCAAACTACAACTGGGTTTGAAGCATTTTCTAAAGTCTCTGTTTTCGATTCATGTATGCTATAAGGGGGTTATTCATATGTGTTATATGTGCAACAGCAGTATTTCTTACATGCTTACAACAGCATGTTGTGGATGTATTGGCAGTAGCAAGTCTCTGTACTTGCTCTGCCGCAGCAGCAGCGTAGCGGATCTGTTCCGCCAAGACCAAATACATTAACATTGTCATGACATTACCATGCCAATCCAAACATAAGTTGTCATCATAGAAATGTTCTTTTACTATGGTAAAATAAATATTCAGCATTATCTTCAAAATATTTTTGAATTTTGCCAAACCTTTTGCTCTATTTAGTGTTGATATGACAGCTAGTAAATATCATAAATTTGGTTATGCTAGCACGTGTGGAAATATTTAAACAGCGCGTGTTAAAATTAACCCCGCATTAGTTTGTGCCCCACACTCCACTAGCAAGAGTAACAAGGTGGGGTAGGTCTTTGTGAAGGGTCAGTATCTTCAGTAAAGGCAGTCGCTCATTCAGAAATTAAATCCTTGCCTTGTCGCAAACAGTCTCAACACACGTGAGAGCCAATGATATTTGATTTCATATAACTTTTATCTTTGAATGTTTAAATGAGTGTGAGATTTAATCATTACAGGGGATCATAATCACTGAATAAACACGGTTCCTCACAAACCAATTGTATAATTTTAGAAGACTTGACGTTCTGTTCTAGTTGAATTTCTAATCAATTCTGCTAAAATTGAAAAGCCCAAATGGAAACCATGATGACAAAATTATACCCTAATATTTCATGATGATAATGGCAATTGATGCTTAAGGTTTATCATTGAGAAATGAGATTACCAGCTAACCGGCACAAGCTGCACAAGTGAGAACAGGTTGTATATTCATATTGACTGTAACCAGTGATAAAATGTAAATAAACACCATGATCTCACATTTCTGCATCTCAGATATTTGTTTATGCTGAATATTTAATCTCATTTGAGTTGATTGCACTCCATAATAGGCCTCCCAAATCAACTAATTTTTATGCGGAAAATGCAAAGCATAACCCATGAAATGCTTGAATAGAATTCCCATATTTCCTCATTTAAATACTGTAAGCTATGTTTCCTCTACCAGCTGTGCACTTGTGCATCATTCACAGCCTTTAATAGCACAATTCTCAGTTTAAGTATTTATGTATGATACCAGCAAGCCATCCTGTCAGTGGAGTTTAGTGAAATGCTTTTAATAATTCCTATGAGACTGTGGTTTGTCAATTAATGCCTTCATGCCCGTAATCGCCCTTAATTGAAAGCTGAAACACAGGTCTATTTGACACTAATAAGTACAACCACAATTAAATCAGCTTAGACTCTGTTTTATTATTCACAACATGTCAAATAGCACCCATTTGTGACACCACTCGCCACATGTAATAAGAATACGTCGTCACTTGTGTGCCACCGGCATCTTGGAAACCTAATTCACTATGACAATAAAAGGTTTACAACAAAAACGAAAGCAGATTGCACTTTTAATCTCCAAAAATAATCTTCTTGTTTTCCATTTTTCAGCCAGAATGAAGCTCCTGACACGGGTACCTGACTGGAGACTTTACAAGAAGCAATTTCTCTGTCAGACTTTGTCAAAATGCCAGACCCCAACAGGTGGCTAATATAATCTGCTCATGCACACGCAATTTGTGTGTGTGTAATGCTTCTGGGATCCACTTTCCGAAATAGTGTTTACTTTTCATTTTTCATCTTTGCCAGAGAATTGTTCAGAGTAAGATAAAGCTTGAGTATCCAAAGCACAAATAAATAAATAAGTGCTTAAACTAGTGCAATCATGATGTTAAACAAACATGCATCCTAATGCATCAGCGTTGGTGGATGAAAGAGAATCTCGCAAACAAGAGACAGATAAGCAAGTCTTTGGGAAGTGCTTGCCATTCACATTAAACAAATGAGACAGATTTTCATCTTGCTTGTTGAAGGGTGCTAGTGGAGGGGTGATCTAAACACATGCTTCGAAAAAAGATCGCTGTTATGTAAACGACAGGTTGGGAGACGCCGTCTCCTCCAGATGATTTACCCAGGCAATTTGTTGCCTTCTGCAGCAGCGGAATCAGACAGATTGGCTTAGGGTGGAATTAGATATCAGGTTTGGGAGGGACAGCCGAGCGTCTTTCATCACAAATTGCTGATGCTTTTTTTGCAGGGAGCTCTCAGAGGATGAGCTGTGGACGCTTCTTATTTATTTCTGCATCTGACAGCAAAGTTTAACTCTTCGTAGTAAGTGAGTTAATAAAGGATTAGCTCACCTGAAAATCAAAATTCATCATTTAGTCACCCGCATGACTTCTTTCCTTCAGGGACAAAACAAATGGAGAAGTCTGAAATTATTTCTCATGCATTTACAATATCAAGCTTCCCAAAAGGATGCACAAGTACCTTAAGGGGTCATGAACTGAAAAAATCAAAATCTCTGTACTATAAAAATATCCTTTAGGTTTCAGAACTCAAAACTTTCTTGTTAGTCTAAAAACAGCTTATATTGAAGCCAGTCTGCCAAAACGACAGGTTGCAGAATGTACCGCTTTGACATAATAAAGTAGCTCCACTCCGCCTCTGCAAAAGAAGATTCATCCACCGATTTGTGCATGTAGTGTAAATTAAAGAGAGGCAAACGCAGGTCTACACAGAAACCAAACGACAAAAAATGGCTCAGAAGACAAGATGACGCTGTTTAGTGCCAAGTTGTGGAAAAAAAACACAGTCTTTGCACTGCCTTCCTTCTGATCCCAACATTAGTACAGAGTGGATGTACTTTATTTTTAATCAAGTTCCAGACCGCATCAGTAAGAACTTGGTTCTTTGTTCACTTCATTTCACCATGGATTCGTTTACAAACAAGGGACAATTCGACGCAGGATTTTCAGAAAGATTGAAACTAAAAGATGATGCTGTGCCAACTATATTGAATCTGACAGTAATGTCGCACCACACAAGTGTGAGTAACTGTTTTTATTACGTGGTCACTATTGCTTTGTCTGTTATTACAGACCGTTTGATATGTACTGAGTATTTATGCGTTTTTAACCTAAATTAACCTAAAATTACTGTGAGACTGCAATCCTCTAAAAGTGCAGATGGGAGTGGAAAGTTTTATTAACGATGCAGTCAAATGTCAAAGTCCAGTGAGTAGCGCTAAAAGAGTGTCAGTTTTTTTTCAGGATTAGATGAATGTGTGACGTGTATGTTCTGTTTTGGTTTTGTTCTAGTGTTCCTTTTTCCTGTACTTGTTTAATTTTTCCCACTTTATGGGGTTTTCCTGCCATTTCCTGTTTGTTTCTGTGGTTTCCATTTTGAGTTACACACCAGTTTCCTGTTCTGTTGATTATATCCCTATGTACTTAAGCCCTCAGTTTCTTCTGTTCATGGTTTGGTGTCGTCCAAGTTTAATGTGTAGTTGCTTTGTTGGTTTTCCCTGTTAATGAAAAGCCTCTCGTATCTCAGTCAGTCTTTTTCTTGTGATTCATTGGATTAACCCTCTATGGTCTGAGGGGGTTTTGGGGCCCTGGAGAAGTTTTGACGTACAGTATCTTAAAGGGGTCATCGGATGCCCATTTTCCACAAGTTGATATGATTCTTTAGGGTCTTAATGAAAAGTCTCTAATATACTTTGATTAAAAATTCTCAATGGTTTTGTAAAACAACACCCTTTTTACCTTGTCAAAATGAGCTCTGCAAAAATCATCTCATTCTAAGGGGTTGTTCTTTTAAATGCAGATGAGCTCTGCTCACCCTGCCCCTCTCTTCTCTCAGTGGAAAGGCGGTCGTGTTTACGTTAGCCGCTAAACTTCCTAACTACCACGTTATAAGGAAAGGCGATCGCAAAGATTCATAAAAAAAAACGCTTATACTCACTTCTGCTGTAAGTGAAGATGGATCACGAATGATTCGCGTGAACATAGATGGATATATGTAGATCGGGAGGCGCATTCCCTTCACAAACAAACGTAATCTACTGCATCTTCAGCGGCTCAGATGTCGGGAGTAAATGACGTTCACTATGTTCATTATTACATCCAGCAACACAACACAACACCTCAGTCGCTCAATCGGAGATATTCTTATCTAACTTACATCCCTGCTCTGGCATCAAAACATGGAAAGTTACTGGACTGTGACAGCTGGTCTAAGGTAAGAGCTCATGTCAATCAACTATGGTGGGAGCGGCCTCTGTTGGTGTGACGGCACACTGACAGGCATCTGAGAACGGCTCGATTTGAAAAAGGGGATATTATTTTTACAGATTAATTAAAAAACACTGCATGGATTTTTATCATTATAGGGTAGATCTGTACATACACTGCCAACACACATTAATGTTCAAACAACATGAAAAAGTGAACTTAGCATCCGATGATCCCTTTAAAAACATATTAATGGCTAAAGCCTGATTACACTGTATTCAGCACAAACTGGGCTACAATCACATGTAAGCAACATAAACACAAAGTTCTGGCATGAAACTCTATGATTGCGTAGTCTGATAGGTCTAACTCAATCTGACATAATGACATCATTATCACATGGCACAGCTGATTGGTTCTCTCCTGTATGGGTAGCCAATGAGCTTGCTGCTCAACAATCAAATGTATGACTAGTGTTTGCTGTAGCAGTTTTGCAGCTTGCTTTAGAAATAGCTGAAATCAACATCTAAGATAAGTGAATGCTCTTGTAATTCATACTGCTGCGTGGTCTACCTTACTGAATTAAAAAATGAGCAACCATAAACAAGTTTACACTAAGTGCCATGTTAGCAATTTGTGTATGCATTTCAACTAAGGTTCGTCATTTATATCGGCGTTATCTCAATCTTCACATTAATTATTTCTAATGTCAGTGTTTTCATTGTAATGAGTGTGTGGTTGATTCCAACTGCACGCAGCATCAGGAGCACACACTTATCACAGTCATATGAAAGTGTTGTGGGAGAAGGGAAATAAAAGTTAGCGCTTGGTTGTTGTAGTCCCATGTGAAATTCATTATGGTTAGTGTAGTTTGGAGAAATGTGCTCGTGTGACGTGTGGTCTCGCTGTACTGTGTAGTTCAGAAAATGGAGAAAGAATGTTTATATTCTGTTTAATTTCAGTTCATTCAAGTCAGTCCACTGAGGAGATTTTGTGCTCTGTAACCCTGACAATGTTTATCTGCACGAGAGAGTAAAATGGCATGCATTGGCTAACTGTCTGTCTCATCATTGCATGAACATGAATTAACGAACTGTTGCACTGCTGCTGGGACTGATGAAGTAGAGAAAGTAACAGCAGTTATCAAATGACTAAATTATGATATTTGCTCAGGTGGATGCTGGGGTCTTATCTATGGGATTGCAACGTATATTCATTTTGTTAATTAACATTATACATGGTGTGTGTCTAAGAGTTCCGAGAGTTGTCATGACAGAAATACAAAGTTGTGGCAAGAAACTCTATGATTGCGCAGTCCGATAGGTCTAACTCAATCTGACATAATGACATCATTATCACATGGCACAGCTGATTGGTTCTCTCCTGTAGCGGTAGCCAGTGAGCTTGCTGCTCAACATTAAAATGTATGACTAGTGTTCGCTGTAGCAGTTTTGCAGCTTGTTTCAGAAACCCTCCACCTTCCCCAGCTCCACCTGTATAGATCTGCTACGAGGTAATTCATGTATGCTATATGGGGGTTATTTCATGGATGTTATATGTGCAGCAGTAGTATTTAAGAAAATACTTCCACCAGTTCACCTTTACAACTCTGCATGTTTGCTGCTTAAAAATATGGATTGATTTTTACATTGGTCTTTGACAACAGCAGATGTACCGGCTGATTGAAAATGGAAGATCGTTCTCTTCCGGCAGTACACAAAGCAGCGCAGCAATTCTTGTCTTTCAGTCCCCACATTTAAGACCACCTGAAATCATAATTAAGACTTTCTGTACCCTTATTAAACCCTTATTAACATTGCAGTCATCAATAAAAATTAAGAGCTTTATTTCAAGCACCAACCTAACACAAAATACGTTTCTTCTCTTTTTTTTTTCTTTGTTAGGCCACAAGAGAAATATTACGGGAGTAAATTAATATCAGCATATGAGGTATTCGTCTCTCGTCGTCTCTGAGAGAATATGCACCTTTAATGCAGTGGCAGATGCTGAAAACGGCGTCCGTTTTTACTTTCATTTTCTGGCGCGCTGCTCTCTGCTCTCATCACTGCACGCACGACCCAAACGCTGGCCTTGATGTGCTTGGACCGGAGTCCGCCAGTTGTTGTTTGAATAAATGTGAAAACGAAATCAATTAATAGGTCTAACTTATAATGTTTTTATTAAATTGTGATCATGCTCTGCTTTTTTCACAAAGCACACCTTGAGGTGTTGCACAGAAAAAAAAAAAAGAAATTAGATATTCATGGAGCAGTCTGTAACAATATTGGTGTGATTAAATAATAACACATTGTTTAAGATGTGTCCCAAAATGTAAAGGTTTAGTTTGAAATTCAATGACATAAGCAGTGTCAAGAAGCTGATGAAATGCCAGTGCTATAATACCAGTGTCATTTGAGTCTGATCACAAAAGATCTCTGAGTAAGATGACCTCTGATGATTTCTTCTTTATATAATATAAAAACTTGCATTTAAATTAAGAAAATAAATCAACTCACTTAGACATTTGATCCTTATCTTAATTAGCAGTAAAAAGCGAAAATGACCTTGATGCTGTGAAATGAGCAAAAAAATTATATAATATCTGTCCTCCCCATAATTAAACTAAACAGTCAGCACTAATGTACATAAACTGGTCTAACTCATAGAAATGCAGACATCGTGGCTTAATCCATCCTAATTCTGCATTTGTCTCAGTGGCGCACTGTGACAGCATTAGCCATATTAGATCATTCTGTCATGGGTGTTCACTTCATCATTGTATGAAAACTCCCCGTTGCCCTGACAACAGGTGATGAGCATCAGAGCCCCAATGCTCTAAAGCATAAATTTAGATGTGACATTCTCTCGTTATTTAAAGGTGCTTACTCACAGGATGCATTGCTAGGTTTTAGAGAAGCTAAAATTCTCTCTGCTCTATTGCTTCTGTTTTCACGTCATGGTAAAACAGTCTCTTCTACAATAATCTATTCCATTTCTTTCTCTCTCTCTCTCTCTCGCTCTCTCTCTCTCTCTCTCTCTTTTGGACTGTGTGTGTATGTTCCTTTGATAGGCCTAAAGTGTGTGATAATTATTTTTAATGAACACAATTCTATAAAATATCTAGGACTTCTGGGATGCTATGTATAGGATTCCACTGGTTTCCTTTGAATTATTTATTAATTTCTGAATTGTAGATGAGTCATAGGGGCTTATGTGATAATTTTGGACTGGCATGATCTACATGACAACTTTAAGATACACAGGCATGAGTGGGAGAGTGCATAAATCTTCATTTTAAGTACTACACAGTCCAATAAGCAAAAAAAAAAATAATAATAATAATAATAATAATTAATTACCTTTTAATCGGATGTTAAGTTGGTAGCCAACATATCTTCCACTGGGATAAAAGCCCTGAGGGACTTCAACTTAACCCCACCACCCTCATCATTAAGTCTTTCTTTTTCTGACTGACGCTTTTTTTTTCCTCTCTTTTTTTTGTATAGACTCAGTCAGCACATCTGATAATTGAGTCCTAATGTTCCCTAATGCACCTTTTTAACTGCACCGCCTTTATTCATACTGACCTCACATTGGGAAATCCTTCTTTACCCCACCTGTCTTAAGAGGTTTGGCCTGTCAAAGTCTGACTCTGTCAGGCCCTTTAGATGACTAACCAACTGGCTCATTATTTTAAAACAGACTACTGCAACCGATGGATCTTTTTCACTCGACCTCTCTTCACTGTAAACTCTAATAAATTGAGTCTACTCAACTTTAGGGAAACTCCTTAACCCAATGCAGTGGAGTAATGGTGCCTAACAACTTAAAGAGTTAGTTCACCCAAAAATGAACTCACTCTCATGTTATCGTAATGTAAGCTTTCTGAGCCTGCATCGACAGCAACACAACTGACACGTTTAAGGCCCAAAAAGGTAGTAAGGACATTGTTAAAATAGTCCATGTGCCATCAGTGGTTCAACCTTAAATTATGGAGCTACAAGATTACTTTTTGTGTGCAAAGAAAACAAAAAAGCAACTTTATTCAACAAAATGACAGTAGATGAACTACTGATGTCACATGGACTATTTTATTGATGTCCTTACTACCTTTCTGGGCCTTGAACGTCTCAGTTGCGTTGCTGTCTATGCAGGGTCATAAAGCTGTCAGATTTCATTAAAAATATATTAATTTGTGTTCCAAAGATGAACAAAGGTCTCATGAGTTTGGAACGAAATGAGGGTGAGTGATTCATAATATAATTTTCATTTTTGGGTGAACTAACCCTTTAACTCAATAGATTTAATATATTGTTGCACTTAAATTAAAAAAAGCAATACACAACTAAAACTAGTTATTGCTTCACTTAAACAGCATTATTAAGGTTTGATTCCTTACATTTCTTAACTGAATGTTAATGCAATTTACTGACAGCATATCAACCATATTTAATCAAATAACAAAATATGATTATACCAACATCAAACCAGCAAAGCATTTTTTAATATACATCAGTTGTTTAATTATCTGTTTAATTACGCCCCAGTATACTGTATTTGTGGTATTATACGCTTTAATCTAAATTAGTCACACATACAATGTAATCTAAAATAAATTATAATTTAATTTAATTTAATTTAGTTTAATTTAATAGAAATAAACATTATTACAATAATGTCTGAATGGGAGCATATCCCCTCAGCCATGTTCCAGCACCTAGTGGAAAGCCTTCCCAAAAGATTTTACAAGCATACATTATGCTCTTAAAGGATTAGTTCACTTCCAGAATTAAAATTTCTCGATAATTTACTCATCCACATGGCATCCATTAAGTTTTTTAAGAAAACATTCCAGGATTTTCCTCCATATGGTTTGAATGTCCACATTGCAGGTTTAATGCAGCTTAAAGGGCCAGCAGAGGAAGAAGGGTGTCATTTTCTGTCAATTCTGTCATTTTCTAAAAACAATCAATTTATATACATTTTAACCACAAATGCCCGTCTTCCACTAGCCCGAACTCACGCATTACATAATCATGTTGGAAAGGTCACGTGTGACATGAAGTACCGACCCAGTGTTTACAAAGCGAACGTGCAAAGAAAGTCAAAAAACGATGTCAGACAATTTTGAAGTGGGAGGAGAAAATTAGTTTTTCGCCCTACCCTACCTTTTTGAACTGAAGTACATGATGAAGAACTAGCCGTGCGTGATCTTTCCTGCATGATTACAGCCATGGCCAAAAATATCGGCACCCTTGCAATTCTGTCAGAAAATGCAACACTTCTTTTAGAAAATTGTTCCAAATGCAAATGTTTTGGTATTCATGTGCTTATTGTTTTTGTTTGCACTGCAACAATACAAAAAACAAACAAACTACATAACATTTCACACAGAATTAAAAAATGGACTGGACAAAATTATTGGCACCTTGTCAAAATTGTAAGAAATAATTGCTTTTCAAGCATGTGATGCTCATGTAATTTGTATTTAGACACACCTGTGGCAAGTAACAGGTGTGGACAATACAGTAATCACACTTGCAACAAGTTAAAATGGAGAAAAGTTGACTCAACCTTTGTGTTTTGTGTCACACTGAGCATTGAGAAAAGAAAGAAGTGTAAATAGTCGTCTGTGGATTTGAGAGGTAAAAAAAAAAAATGGTGGAAAATATGGACAATCTCAAGGCTACAAGTCCATCTCCGGAGATCTTAATGTTCATGTGTCCACTGTGCGCAATATCATCAAGATGTTCCGTCCCTGGACGTGGACGGAAGAGCAAAATTAATGAAAAATTACAACAAAGGATTGTTCAAATGGTGGATAAAGAACCCCGATTAACTTCCAAACAATTTCAAGCTGATCTGCAGACACAGGGTACAATGGTATAAGCTCGCACTATCTTTCGAAAAGGGACGCTATGGTAGGAGACCCAGGAGGACACCACTGCATAAAAAAGCAAGACTGGAGTTTGCCAAAACTTATGTGACTCATTCATGGTTACAGGAAGCGACTGATTTCAGTTATTTTTTCCGAAGGGGTTGCTACCAAATATTAAGTTAAGGGTGCCAATAATTTTGTCCAGTGTATTTTTTGGGTTCATTTTTTTTTGTTTTTTGTGTTGTGCAAAAAAATAAACATGTGAGTACCAAAGCATTTGCAACTGCAACATTTTTCTGAGAGAAGGGTTGCATTTTGCAAGGGGGCCGATATTTGTGGCCATGACTGTATAACGTACTTTCAGATATATTCATATTTGAATGTACATAAACTAGGCCTACTGATAAGGTTTATACGTGACCCAGAACGACAAAACCAGTCATCCAAAAGCTGAATAAATAAGCTTTCCATTAATGGGTTTGTTAGGATAGGACAATATTTGGTCGAGATACAGCTATATGAAAATCTGGAATTTGAGGGTGCAAAAAAAAAAAAAAAAAAAAAAAAATCCGCCTTTAAAGTTGTCTAAATGCATATTACTAATCAAAAATTTAAGTTTTGGTACATTTCAGTAAGGAAATGATATCCTTATGCCTTTTGGTATAAAAGAAAAATTGACTATTTTGACCCATACAATGCATTTTTGCTATTGTTACAAATATACCCGTGCTACTCTAAAATTTTAGTCTGATATTCATGAGGTCTGAAACCTTTCACGAAATTCTGTGAGATTTGAGGGATAGCCTGCCTTGTCTTTCTGCTGTGAAGGTGATGGTTACTGACCATGTCTAGCTCTGTTCTCACAGCGCCCGCCTGCTAATTACACAGGCATTAGCATTGCGGCCCTCATCCCACCTTGAGGAGGGGACAGGTCTCCAAATATCAGCCTCAGATCTCATTAGACTCTCAGTGCGCCTTCCCTCTCGCGGGTGAAATGACATGCGTTAATGACGCTGCCCCTTTTTCCTCTCAAATTATCATGCAGAAGAGTCAGTCTCTCTCTCAAACACACACACCAAGGATGTGATTTCAGCACACCGTAGCACGCCGGGAGATTGCACTTCAGTGTCGGCGAATGGAAGAGAGGCTCCCACTTTCTCCTCAGAGAGCTCATTTCAAGGAAATTATTCATGGCCAACCCCATGCTCTGTAATCACTTGTTCAGTCCCAAGAAATCTCCATTTGTTCTAAGTGGCTGTAAATGAATTTTTAGATGGGTGCTATGAAGTGGCAATATTTGTAAGGAACAATCATATGCAAAATAATGTTACTGGGACACACTTCAAATGTAGTGAAGCTCTTGTGGACCTATAGAATGAGGATGGGGTCAGTATTTTTCCATCTTTCATGAAAAAAAAAAAAAAAAAAAAAAAGCATATAAAATATGTCTATGAAAGATGGTAATAAAATTAAATATATTTTCTATTTCCTGAATCCCATTTATAATAATAATAATAATAATAATAGATAAACTTCAAAAGTGTTCAAAAGTTTGATATTCATTCATTCATTCATTCATTCATCAATATGTAGGAAAAGTCACAATAGTGACAACAGACAATCAAAGGTGATGGTAAAATCTGTTTTTGCATTATTATAAATAATATCTATTTCAAATAAATGTCAGTGAACTTTCTATTCATCAAAGAATCCTGGGAAAAATAAAATAAAGAAAAAAAATAAAAAAATAAATATATATATATATATATATATATATAAATATGTGTGTGTTATATATATATATATATATATATATATATATATATATATATATATAATATTTTTTCATTTTTAAATAATTACAATAGAAATTACAATAGAAAATAGCTATTTTAAAATAGCTGTTGCAGTTTACAATAAATTAAGAAAAGGAAAGGAAAAGAAAAGAAGAAAGAAAAGAAGAAAAATAAAACGAAAAAGAAAAAAAAAAAAAAAAAAAAAAAAAAACTTAACCATCGTGTCAGAATTATAAATGTGTGCCCATGGGTTTCTTACTCTGGATAAATGGAGAGTAATCATTCATTTTACTGCAGAAACTTGAAGGTGCAACTAATTAACTAATGAACAGAGACAGAAATAGGAGACAGAGGATGAAAAATCAAAGAGTACAAAGCAAAAGATGAGAGAGAAATGAAAAAGTCTTGATTGTAGTCCAAGATCAAAGCCATAGAATTAAATGAATCTTTCATAAAGGACAGGGCAAGAAATCTCTTTGTTTTCCTCATCAGTAACCTGACCCTGTCTTATTGGGGGTCAAAAGCTTTAAAACAACATAAGCCTGCATCAGGAATGTATCAAAGTCTGACTGACTTGTTTATGGTAATATGGTGACATCTGTTTATTTTCCATTGAGCCTCAAGACCTGTGTCCTCACATGGTGCTGCAGAACACTAGTTTTAAAATAGGTCATATGAGTGTTTAATTGAATAATTCTTCTCTCTCATGCATTGCACATCATCCATGATACACACACAAACACACAAACACACAAACAAGCAACCGCTCACAAACAGATCAGACTCAGCCTCTAGCTCTCTCATGAGTCATATCTTCACCTACCAACACACTCGGAAAATGCCACTTATAGGCAAAAAATAAGCTTTGAATACCGCATATCAAGAGTTTTATTTATTGTATTGTCAAGGGCTCCAGGGGATAGAGCCTGAATTATAACCCTGAATCAGTAAATGATGTGGTTCTGCTGAAACATATTTCAGAGCATTTGACTGCCAGGTAAATAAAATATGTTTAGCATAAAAAGGAGACATTTTTGCTCCAAGCAGACTGAGCTGGTTTGTTATCCTGGGCAAAGAACCACTGTAGAGTCTGTTAAATAGATCATCACATGTTGTTCTGAAGGACACAGGCTTTTGTGGTGACTCAGTTATTGTATACATCAACTCAGCTATGACTATATAACACCTAAAGCACCTTTTTATGTATTCAAATCTTGATTAAGTGTTTGAAGTCGCATTTAAGAGCTTCAAGTGATTGAAAATTTTCTTTTGACTTTTTACAGGAAGAATTGGCATAATTATTGTTTGCTTTGATGAGGCAAGTCTCGCAATTAGCTTATGTGGATTTTTTCTTTTCTTTTATTAAACTTTTACTTTTATTTCAGATCAAGGATAAGTGTGTGAATAACATTTTGTTGTTCTACTATTTACTACTTCAGTACTATTTAATATGTATGCAAACAGCAGTTTTTAATAAAGAAATCTGTCATTATTAACCATTATTTTCTTTGTGGAACTCAGAAGGAGAATTTTCGCAAATCTTCATGCAACTCTATTCCATATAACAAATGTAAAATGTTCACAGGCTGTCAAACTCCAAAAAGGACAAAATAAAAGAACCATAAATGCAGCCCAAATCATTGCAGAGCTCTTAAATCATATTTGATGCTTCTGGCACAGGTTGAACATCAGTAAAATCAAATATCTGTACCATAGGCACAGATTTGTTTTGACAGCTGCATAATGATGCAATTTTATAGGCTACATTTACACTGACCAAATTATAAATGCAACACTTTTGTTTTTGCCCCAATTTTTCATGAGCTGAACTCAAAGATCTAAGACTCCATGTACACAAAAGGCCTATTTCTCTCAAATATTGTTCACAAATCTGGCTAAATCTGTGTTAGTGAGCACTTCTTCTTTGCCGAGATAATCCATCCACATCACAGGTGTGGCATATCAAGATGCTGATTAGACAGCATGATTATTGCCAAGGTATGTCTGGCACTTTGGAGAGGTGTTCTCTTCACGGATGAATCCCGGTTTCACTGTACAGGGCAGATGACAGACAGTGTGTATGGCATCGTGTGGGTGAGCGGTTTGCTGATGTCAATGTTGTGGATAGAGTGGCCCATGGCATGCGTAAGTTATGGATAACGAACACAGATGCATTTTATTGATGGTATTTTGAATGCACAGAGATACCGTGACGAGATCCTGAGGCCCATTGGTGTGCCATTCATACTTGGCCATCACCTCTTGGTGCAGCATGGTTATGCACGGCCCCATGTTGCAAGGATCTGTACACAATTCCTGGAAGCTGAAAACATCCCAGTTCTTGCATGGCTGGCATACTCACCGGACATGTCACCCATTGAGCATGTTTGGGATGCTCTGGATCAGCATATACATCAGCGTGTTCCAGTTCCTGCCAATATCCAGCAACTTTGCACAGCCATTGAAGAGGAGTGGACCAACATTCAGGCCACAATCAACAACCTGATCAACTCTATGCGAAGGAGATGTGTTGCGCTGTATGATGCAAATGGTGGATACTGACTGGTTTTCGGACCCCAACAGACCACCCCAGACCCCCCCCCGAAAAAAAAAAAACTTAAAAACACTGCATAGCATTCTTTCCATAAATAAAATATAGATTAACTCATTAAAGTTATGAAAGATATTCAGTCAAGATCAGTGAATGATCTAAATGGATCTAAAAACACCGTTAGGCTGATGTTACACGGGGCAACTTTTTGAGCAATTTTGCAGGGCAACTTTTTTTGCCCCAAATGTTGCTTGGGCATTTTACCACTGAGAATGGGTAACAAATTTATATCTGGATAATTTAGATAGGTTGTGGGCCCTGTGTCTCACCTGGTTGCCCGGCAACATTGCTCAAAAAGTTACCCCGTGTATCATCAGCCTTACACGTGCGTTTTCTTTTTCATCTGTTTACTTTCACTTTCGACAAAAAACGGCTGTTTATGATGATATACTAACGTATTTTGTGAGTATTGGGTGGTAAATGTGAAAGAGAAGTCAGATTCGGCCCGGAAAGACCTTTCCTGTAGTGGAAATGCACGGGACGGTTCGAGAACGGACACAGGCCGGGAACCCGCACTGGGACCGCTGTTCACTGTGCTGGCTATTCAGATGTGTGCGCCGCACACAAACGGTGCGCAACTTCTTTCTTCTCCTGCGCTTAAATCGTTTGATTTTAAACTTTAAAATCACATTAAAATCCGAATGCAGGAAATGTTAAATGGAACCAAAATGCATGTGTCTTATCGAATACCTGGTTCTTCGAAATATGGAACCGGTTCTCGATACCCAACCCTAGTGTTGTCTATTTGTGCTACCCTATTGTGTACACCGACCCCAACCCTAAACGTTTTCTTTTAGAAAATAGAGTGATATGTACCAGCCTGGTCTGATTGTTTATACATAAGTATTGATATGTAAAATTTACAAGCATAGAACGTACATGTTTGTAGGTTTGTACTGATGCTGAAATGTACAATTTAGATGTAAATTCAACATTTAAAACATACAAATTTCTACGTATTTTTAGCTAAAAAAAAAACAAAATATTTACATATCTTTTATGTCATTAAGATATTTGTATCAATGCATTTTTATCATTTTATCAAAAAGCAATTTAAATGTTTAGACCTACCCCCAAACCTAAACCTACCCATTTTATAGTGGATATGCATTTTTATAATTTTATCAATAAGTGATTTAGATGTTTACACCCCTTAACCTAGCCTCAAACCTAAACCTACCCATTTTATAATGGATATAAAAAGACATAAAATGTAATTGAAATATGTAGAGAAATTACCATTTTAGTAACAATATAGCATAAAAAAATGTTTGTTATAGTCACTAATCCCACTCCTACCTCTAAACCTAAACTATTTCTGTACAGTATAAGAAAAACATGACAGACAGATAAGTGCAATAATTTATTAACTGCACAAATGTCAAAAGCAGTATTAAAAGTACTCCAAATGACACACTGCAGTCGCAGTCCTCTGGCGGAATGCAGTAGGTTTGTATGAGGTGCAGAGCAAAAAAGTTGTTAACTGCTGAAAATATTATCCAGATTAATACCCCGATCTACTCCGTGAAGGTGCACATTTATTATTCAAACACATCACACCAGAAATGCAGCATGTTGCAATCTGTGACGAAGCAGCTACATGAATTTGGTATTATCAGCGCGGACGCTGATGATTACAGCAAAGACTGTAGCGGTCGGTTGCCGCTCAGGATGGAGATGAAGCTCGCCAAATAAAGGCTTGGATTTACTTTTGTCCCTCACGGTCGTATGGATTCTGAAGATTTGGATTACAGCGTACAAATAAAATTGATTCCTTTTGTAATTATGTTGCATTTTTAGCATATTTTATGGTTATATGTTCAGTCACAGCATGTCAGAGAAAAATGCCTTTTGTGTCCCATGGGAAAAAAAGTAAATATTACATGATAAGTAATGGGTAAACGATTGCAGTATTGTTATTCATTTCAAAGGTTCAGAGTGTGTTGTTTAACATTATGTAGGCCTATTCTTCGAAACGAGCTGGCAGCAGAAATCACACAGATCGAAATGTCATTTCATTCAAGTAAATGATTAAACAATTTAATAATGCAATTGAAAACATAAAGCCATTAATATGACAACTGAATACAATAATAATAAAATTAATGCTGTGATTTCAATATAAATAAGGATTTATTTTTAGGTGTCGTCAACATTAGTACTGTACGGTAAAATGTTAAAAAATACGAACGTATTTGTACATTTAGATGCTGTAAATACATCAGTATTGCACGTTTTAGTGCCTGTGAAAATGTAATTAAATGTATGTTTTGTAGAACCACATTTTACGTAAAATACATACGAATTATCATGAGATGAGATGATACGTTGTAAGTACTTACTGGTACGTATTTCATGTCTCACGAAAAAGTTCCACCAGGTGTGTTTTTTTTTGTCATGAGATCCGGTTGCAATAATAACGTGTTTCGTCAAAATTATTAAATGAATGTCGCTTTGGGAATAAAGCCCTCCCTACATGAAACCCTAACCTTTACTGATAAATTAGCTGTGAGGTAGGGCTGCACAATTATGACAATCATAATTGTCGATTATTCCCTTGAAATTGTATTTATGATTATTAATTACGATTATCACAATTTACACTGAATGTTTTGAATAGTTTTATAATAGCTGAAGCAACTGCAAGCCACATTTTTATATATAGAGCATGGAAATTTATGTCACTGCGCACTGCATTCTGGGTAGTCGCCGCCATGTTTTAAGACCCGCTAAATAACGTACAATGACAATAAATACAAATCACTAGAGGAAGAAGTGACTGTATTTGCATTAATATTTTAAAGAGCTGCTTGCACTTGATTAGAATAAATGTACTAATATTTGAATCCACTGCGTTCATTCGAGCGCTCAGTCGAGTGGCCAGAACATGACACATAAGCAACATGATACACACTTACAGAAATCATACGCCCGCCTTCTATCGTACCGCACACAGGACCAAATTAATTCCTCTTTTGCAGTTTTTAATAACTAGATGGCATATTTGCCAGATAAAATAAACACACTAGCTTGATCTATGCTAGTTGATCTAGTAAGTGAACCACCGCTCTGCACATTTTGTGTGTATCTCAGATGTCTGTTCTATTCAAAAGTAAGTGCCCAGCGATCTTGAAATATTCTGTCCTGATTACAGTTCGAAGACAACGTATTTATTCCAGTCAACAAGCATTAAAATGTGCAAGAAGTGAATTTAAATTGCATTTATTTACAGAGGTATGTCACACTTCTCTAGTAAGTTTTTTCTGTTTGTGAAGACGCTGCAGGCGGTGGCGTAGCGCAAATCCATCAATGAATATTCCTAAATTACGTAAACTTAAACTGATTTCCACTGCTCAGGCAGTAGGGAGTAATAAACATTGTGTAGGGACCATATTAATTGGAACACAGTTCAGTCATGGAGCTCTCTCTGAACTAGCTGGTTATCTGAAGCAGGTTAAATAAGAGAGGCATGCAATATATGCAGAGCGATGGTACTTGAGGACTGGAATTGAGAAATGCAGATGTATTTAATCATATATCATATCGCAATAATTTAACGAAGGGATAAAGTGCAATAAGTTTTACTGGACTTGAATTGAACAAATACAGTAAATCTGAACAGTAAATCAGATGAGTTGCTTTATAAACAAGGACAGTGATCTCGACAAGTTATATCACAAATTAAATTACATTTCCAAATGTGTTATTTATAATGTGAGCACCTACAAATTCAAGTTGATCGGAAATTATGAATCTGCAATAAATAATAAACACAAACGAAAAAGCCAGATTTTGGTCAAGTTGTTTATTTTCATTGAGCTGCTTTCACCATTGTGTTGTGTCAAGCTGAAAAGCATAAACTTGCGCTTCATTTTAGAACCGTTTTCCACTCCGGTCATGACACCAGATTTGGCAGGTCATATCACAACAAGCGTTCTCCATTCTAATGTGTTTTTAAATGTACAATATAAACTTTAACGTCTACCTCCACTATTACCCATTCTAGACTGTAGTGTCCATGTCCGTGTCCGAAAGTCCCAGAATGCTGTGCGTTGCTGACGTCATGTTCCCATTCTCTATAGTTTCTTCTTTTAAACCTTAAGATAACCTGTACTAAAAATACATTGTGCCATCGTGTCAAAAAAGAAAGTGTTAAGTGTTTTTTTTTTTTTTTTTGCTTTTATTTGCTTTTATTGTTATAGGACAGTGTAGCAGAGACAGGAAGCACAGTGGAAGAGAGAGAGGTGGTGGGATCGGGAAAGGTCCTCCTTTTCCCTCTTCTTCTACTTCCGCTTTGGCAGCCCATAGAACTGCTTGCGGGAAAGTTGTGAAAGTTGGCACACTGTTAGAGGATAGTCTCAACATTAACCACAGCAAATTTGGAGTCTCTAAGTCAAACTCTCTAGCGCCACCACTTGTCCAAATTTTCAGTCACAGAAGCAAAATTATTTTTTTCCCCTCCGATTCCTTGGCTTATGCCGAGTTTTGCTGAAATTTAAAAATCGTAAGATTTTTTTTGTTGTTGTTGTTGTTTTTTTGTTTGTTTTTTTTTTTTTTCTATTTTTAATTGTTTGAAAAACAATTTTTCACACTCGTCCTAGACGGCTTCTCTGATTTTCACCAAAATTGGCTCAGATCATCATCAGACCATGCTGCCAAAAAGTTACGGAATTCAAATTGATTAGTTAAACCGTTTCGAATAACGCGCAAACGACAAAAAGCATGCAAAAATGGATATGAGGCTATATCTCCGCAAGGGTTTGGCATATTGAGACCAAACTTGGTGTGTGTTGTAATAAGAATGACCTGACTCTACCTGCAGGATTCCAGAGCCACCTACTGGTCAGACGATATTAAAAAGGGCTATTTTTGCAAATAACTTCTTAATGGTTTCACCAAAACTGGTCTCTTTAGATTTGGTGCATCATGCCGAGTTGAACCATACCCAATTTTGTTTAAATCAACCTAACATAATGAAACTAGTCTTGATGTATTCCTTAGGTCATGCTAAGAACATCGATACCAATTATGCCATAATTGGATGAACATCCTGTCCGCCATTTTGATTTTTGTTGAAAACCTACTTTTTTCGAACTCCTCCTAGACTGTTTCTCAGATTTTCACCAAATTTGACCCAGATCATCTTCAGATGTTGATGTACAGTATGAAACGGTTTTCATTTAGTGCATCATCGAATTTGCTGGAAAGATGCCAAACTGCATCTGAGGCTGTATCTTTGCAAAGCTTTGACATATTGACGCCTATTTTTTTTATGTGCCATTGTCACCTCTCACTGACCACGCCACATCAATTTGGTAACTGTGCCACAAGAGTACTAAACCATTCATTAACTATTAATTATGAAATTTCCAAAAATGCTAATAACTTTTGATCATATTAGCCTATTGTACTGATACAGGTCCCAAAATGTTCCATGAGTCATGCTGACAACATTTATACCAATTGTGCCGTAGTTGGCCGAATTTCCTGTCCACCATTTTGATTTAAGTTGAAAACATACTTTTTTAAACTCCTCCCCGACCGTTGGTCCAATTTTCACCAAAATTAAATCAGATCATCTTCAGACAGTGCTGACAAAATGTTATAGATTTCGTGTCGATGGTCATTATCGTTTTTGTATAGCGACGCAACAAATTTGAGGCGTGATGCCAGACTGTCTGAGGCTATATCTCTGCAAAGCTTTGACATATTGACACCAAACTTTGTATAAGCAATTGTCTCCTTACACTGACCATACCACATCGCTTTGATAACAGTGCTACCTATTGGTCAAATAGGATAAACCCATTAAATCATATTACTAGTTTTTTTTTTTTTTTTTTTTTGGCTTTAATTCCTCATTGTTTTTTTTAGTTGGTTTGACATTCTATGCTCCACATATTGCCTCTGTAGTGCTTGGCGCCGTAATTGCTGCTTCAGCTATATTATATATATATATATATATATATTACACTTCTGACATTAGTAACTCAAAACATTCCTTCATTTAACAGATTGCAACATAATTTCTCATCAAATGTGCATCTAATCCATTTTAGGATTCCTTCAAATTTTATTCAAATTCTAATCAAAATTTTTGCAAAATTTATTAGAAATATGACCTGAGACTCAAGGTCAGTTGTTAGAAAAGAGAAAATTTTGCTTTGAGAAAGGTTTGTATGCTTCATGTGATAGAGCCAGAATGAGCTAGAGCTGGAGAATAGAATCAGCTTCATTCGTCCTTTTTATCGGCCCAGATAAGAGTGGCAACTGAAGTGTTGTTGCTCATGTTTATTCTTCGTGACGGGGAACAGGGAGCTCTGCTTTGTTGTGTAATGAGCCTCTGTCCCAGCCGCAAAGGTTTTGCCTTTGCCTTCAAAACCACTGATGCTCTAAAGGCCAAGCACACGACTGCACCGGCATCACTGTATGATGTGTGGATCAACCCAGCTCTGACTGTGAATACATTCATGAGCTCATGCGAGCCAGCTCAGATCTGTGTATGGCTCATGCAATGAACGTCAGAGCAAATCTGCAGGGTACAAATGAGGGAGGGTTCAAAATGTTATTTTAAATAAACAGGATAAGTATGACTGTGGAAGAGCGGAGAGGAACACGATAGATGAGATAATTCATAGAAACCTGTTTATTATACCTGTTAAAATAATTAAATTCCTGGAAAGAAAACCTTAAATGGTTAGTTCACCCAAAAATGTAAATTCTGTCATTAATTACTCAACCACATGTCGTTCCAAACAAATATGACCTTCGTTCATCTTCAGAACACAAATTAAGATAATTTTCTCATGAAATCCGAGAACTTTCTGACCCTGCATAGACATGTTCAAGGCCCAGAAACAACCTGGTCTCATGGCGAAAACGTACCTGTGGGAACGTTTTCGTGAGATGTGAAATCCGTACCGATAAGTACATATCACTGCAGCTTCCAACAGAAATGTCCACTAAATAGCGCTAAAGGAGTGTTCTGTTTTTTTTTTCCCCTTGGAACAGACAATCATACATATGGTACGTTTTATGGTAAAGGCTAGATGTTACATAGATGTACTGTACAATAATTACTGTTCTTTTGGATTATTGTAATAGGTAGGTTTAGGGTTGGGATAGGTTTAGACGTTAATAAAACACAATCTAATAGAAAATAGAAAATGTAATTTATTGCTAATCTCCGGCTGCAGCTGTATCAACCACATTTTATGTAACGCTGGTTTTGTACGTGTCACTGCAGTTCTGACTTGAAATTTCCATTGAGTGACGCTGTAACTCTAATGCTCCGTGATGTTTTAAAATAATGTACCATCTGCACTACACCTAAAACTACCCATTATTATAAACAAAAGCCATTTTGGCTTGTTTTTCAATCTCTTATCTGGCAACTTTTTTCTTTGTCAGTCATGTTCTTCACAGGATTCGTACCCAAAGATTCCATATTCTAAGTCCAATTCTGTGCCAGCTGAGCTACCGCGCATTACATCCGGAAAGCGAAACATATGGAGCTGTAATCATAACTGTGTATGAAAACGATTGCAAGTGTTGGCTGTTTTACAGCCTCTAGTGTTCATTTATGTTGGAAGTTGCAGTGATATGTACTTATTGGTATGTATTTCGCATCTTGCGAAAAAGTTCCCATAGGTGCGTGTTTATCATGAGACCAGGTTGCCCAGAAAGGTAGTAAGGACACGATTATAATAGTCCATGTGAAATCAGTGGTACAACTGTTATTTTATAAAGGTACAAGACTAGTTTTGTTCGCAAAGAAAACAAAAATAGCGACTTTATTTAATCATTTCTTTTTTTCTGCGTTCACAAGAGTAATTTTGCATTTATGAATTTTATGTGTGCAGATGTTTCACTGTAGGCTGTGCTTGCTTATATTTACTGTAGGCTACACACAGTAATTGACTAATACTTACCCAGGCACGTTGGCATTCCAGTGCAGCATTGCCAGTCTGTGTGTTATGATGTCCTCGACCTGAGCCTGGGGCAGCTTGGAAGAACAGCAGGACAGATACTCAAGCACAATTTAGCTTGTAAGCAAATGATCCCCATCGCACATCCACTGATGTGCAGCTGACAGAGTGTGAAAGGCTTTACAGGGGATTTGTCGCACAAGTCTTATTCATTTCCGTGCCCAATTAAGGGTTGGCGGCCGTGACATTGCAGACGCTTCAGTGAAGGAGCAGATCAATAATATTTCCACCTTAGAAAGCTGACTCCCCTAAAGCCAAGACCACCTTGCTACTTTACTACAATGTCCCTCTGTTTCGTGGTCTGAAGAAGCTCTGTTTCCCGGCCTGGAGGAAGCAAGGATTCTTTGACACAAAATCTTTTCTGCTTTCCTCTCTCAATCCCTCAACTGCCAATGCCCAGGGCCCAATTAACCTGAGCCAGCGTTTTGTCACATCCCAGACAATACCCAGGCAACACCAACCAATAAAACATGCACAACACCGTCCATAGAGCCCCATTCATGCTAGGCCGATGCAAGGACAGGGTCATTAATTATTGAGGAATGGTGAATATTTCACGTGTAGGGAGAGTCATGGCTTGACCCTACAGACGTTTTCAAGGTAAATATTTAAAGATCGATACCTTGCATGCTGGGAGAGAAAGTGGTCCCTGAAGGTGTGAACTGAATGTACGAAGGAGAGAGAGGACGTTGTTTAGTGAACAGTAGTCATTTGCCGTACTATTGTAAACCGTTTCTCCAGCGGGGACTCCTTGTGAGATGCCAGAAAACACGTTGGAAAATCAGTGCTCAATGAGCGGGCATTCTTTTTTCTTCCTTTCTACCGCACCATGGGCTCTCAGCAGGAGGAGAGGAAAGAAAATCCAGCAGCAAATCCAAAACGTGGACTTAACCTCTCTACATGGTCCATTATGTTGAAACTGAACCTTTTAAAAGCTGGGGGATGACTAAGCCAAATCTTTCGGCACAAAGCACAGAGTGAGCGTTGATATAGTTAAATGTCAAGTAGTGAGAATGTAATAATTCTCTCAGATAACATGGCTGTGTAATATTCTCCACTTATTGAGACACAATACAACCTCTTTGTTTCAAAAGGAGACATGAGAGGTGTGGGTTGGACTGTTGCCTCCTGGTGTATGCTGGGAGCTGATAAGCTGTAAGCTGTACTCTTTGATATGTGGATGACATGTTAGGGATTTTTTTTTTTTTTAAGATATAAAAACGTTCAATACTTTCTTTTTTTCCCCTTTTCTGTTTGATCGCTTTTCATTATATAAGGTGGTGGGATGTAATAAAGCAGCTTACAACAGAAGAGCAAAAGCAATTTGTCAACAGTATGTTAGATTTATTAGACAGCTAGATTCCATATAGCCTTTTAATGATACATACTGCATCTAAATATATTTACAAAATAATTAGTAGTATTTAATTCATTTATATTAAGTCATAAACAGTAATATATAGCTGCATATTTTTTATACGATGTTTAAGCGTATGAATAAAGACACTCAGCTTTTTGTGAACATTTCTGAGTGATGAAGTAAACAAAACATCAAAACAAAACAGAATTTTGAGTCTAATGAAACAGTTTTAACTGTTTTATTCATTCATTCATTCATTTATTCATAAAATAAAAAAAAATAAATAAATAAATAAAATAAATAAAATTAAAAAGCTTAAGGTCTGCAGAAAAAAAATGTATAAACTAATAAATAAAAAAATAATAAACTATTGTTACAGCACACAGTACACTATATTATTTATTTATTTAAGAAACTTTATTGGCCACATGGATTAATTGCATTAAATCAAGGTTTACCAAATGGGGATTTGGTTTGTGATTTGATGTATGGCTAATAATTATAATGATTAAATGTAAAATTAAAATAATAAATTGGCCTGCACAATTGATCAAAATAAATTACATTATCAAATTAATAAGTTTTGCAGCCCTAGCAAATAAATGGAGTAAATGCAGAGTAAATAATTTAATAAATAAAAACTGTATGATTTTGAGATCCATTTTTTCACACTAAGGACAACTGAGGTACTCATATGCGACTATTACAGAAATAAAATAAAATAAAATAAAAAATATATATATATAATTAATTTATTAATTTATTATTTTTTTTTTTTTTCCATTTAGCACTGCCCCTCAGAAGCTACATAAGATACTTGCATGTTTCCCAGAAAACAAAATAAATTAAATTTACCCTGATCTTTAAATTCAAAAAAGTTTTCACCCCTCAGCTTAATGCATCATTTTTCCTTCTGGAGCATCAGTGAGCGCTTGAACCTTTTGTAATGGTTGCATATGATGCCCTCAATTGTCCCTTGTGTGAAAAAAATGGATCTCAAAATCATACAGTCATTGTTGGAAAGAGATCAAATACAAGGAAATTAAAGATTTTGTGGGACCTGAAGGATTTTCCTGACAGTAGGCACTTTAACTGTTCAGGACAAACAAGGGACTCATGAGCAACTATAAAAAAAAACAAAAAAAAATCACAGCTGTGGATCATTCAGGTAACAACACAGTATTAAGAATCAAGTGTATGTAAACTTTTAAACAGGGTAATTTTTATAATAACTTAATTTCTGTTGTGGACTACATGTAAGTAAATAAATAAATAAATAAATAACATTGCATGCATTTTGCATTATCCCTCTTATTTTGGTAAGTAAATTAACATTTTGCAGATTCTGCAAAAATGCAAATGTAAACTTTTGACCTCAACTGTAAATAATATTATAATTGAAAATTATCTGTTTACCTGTATAAGATAACCATCAATACCCCAATATGTTGTTAAATTATTGAAATAATAATCTCAGAGGTACTTACCATTTTGGTGTAATGTTGCTTAATTTTATATTCCCAAGAAAATATCATTCACAAATTTTGGCAAATGTTCCACCAACATAACAAGAAGGAGAGGACTGCATCATCATCATCTACAGTACCAATCAAATTCTAATACTTTAGCATGTCCTATACCATCCGTATGCATAAACTGTTCTACAACACATTGTCATCCTTCCTCGTGCCTTTTTATGACATGAAATGATTTATGTCTCCTAATACTGTACATCAGTGTACATCTATGTGCTTTCTGGAGAACATTATTCATTTTAGCATGGGTTTTCAAGTGCAAGATATGCATGAGACCTTAAAAAATGTCAGTTCCACAGTTCATTTTGTGCTTTTCAACTATTCTGAAGGTTTGCCAGGTGAGTTGTGAGGTTGAGAGTATACACAACTGTCCACTGAGCTTCCTTGATTAGAGAAGCCTGCAAGGTTGTGTCCCTTCTGACTTCTTTGTAACTCATTTGCCATCTGCTTATATCTCGTCCTGTCCACCCCCACAGATTCCATCTTTCATTACTCACCGCTTCTAATAAATTAAATGTGTAGGACTTCTGTTTGGGCTGTGCGTGTGTCTGTGTGCGTTTGATGTTTGCCTGAGATGTATGTCTGCCAGAGACATCAGAATAACTGTGGCACCCCTGTTGCTCAGCGATAACCCAGACTATTCGACTGCACCTGTTTCTCTGCGTGGCGTGGTGCTCTGTGAAAGTGGAGCACAAAGTTTGGAAAATAAATACACTGTCCAAGTGGCACTAATGTGGCCCAGCTTGTGCATATTTATTTGGGTGAAAACTGGTTGTGTATGACAAATCCACACAGAGAGACTGTTTCCTCCCTTTAATAATACTGCAATTTACCATAGACTCTTAATTACCTATACAAACTAGGAGGAAAGTTCTGCAAGTACTTCACTGACACAAAGCACTTAATCATGAGACTTTAGAAAAATAAATATACTTTCATAGCTTGGTTGAATTTTAATGCAAATTGCATGCCTGGCATAGCCTGATATAGGCACTAAACAAAAATAAAATAAATGTAATATATTTTTCTAACTCCTTCAATATTAATCATCATTTTGACTTTGTACAATACTGAAAACTTTTATATTATATTATATTATATTATATTATATTATTTTATTTTATATTATTATATTATTATATTATTATATTATATTATATTATTGATATCATACATTACAATAGTTATGGCCCACAGCCCACGACATTTTACAACCTGTACTAATCTGATTTTGATGATGATGTTGATATTATTATAATTAGGGGCCAAGCACTGAAGGTGTGAAGGCACCCATTGTATCCGTTGGCGTTCTTATTATTCTTCTTCTTCCGTTTCTTCCGCTCTTGAGTCTATGGCAGCCCACAGAACTGCTTGCAAGAAAGTTGTGAAATTTGGCACGCTGATAGAGGACAGTCCCAACATTAACCACAGCAAATTTGAAGTCTATAACTCAAACTCTCTAGTGCCACCACTTGTCCAAATTTGCAATCATTTTATGCTAATAACTTTTGAACCGTAAGGCACAGAAGGAACATTTTTTCCTCTGAATCCTTGGCTCATGCCGAGTCGAATGAAGTCCAAAATTCAGGTCCAAAAAAGTCCAAAAAAAATCGTAAGGTTTAGTTTTTTTTTTCTATTTTTTTTTTTTTTTTGAAAAACCTACTTTTTCAAACTCCTCCTAGACCGTTGGTCCGATTTTCACCAAAGTTGGCTCAGATCATCTTCAGACCGTGCCAGCAAAAAGCTATGGAATTCAAGTTGATTAGTCAAACTGTTCTCGAATAACGTACAAACGAATTCTATGAAAAGCACACAAAAATGGATGTGAGGCTATATCTCTGCAACGGTTTGGCATATCGAGACCAAACTTGGTGTGTGTCATAACAAGCAAGACTTGAGGCTACCTGCAGTGTTTCGGCGCAGTGCCACCTAGTGGTCAGGAGATACGAAAAATGGCTATTTTTGCTTATAACTTCTGAATGGTTTGGCCAAAAATCACAAAACTGGTCTCTTTAGATTTGGTGCATCATGCTGAGTCAAACCATACCCAGTTTTCCCATGTTAGCCATTTTGGGTGTCGGCCATATTGAAGTTTGTAAAAAAAAAAAAAAAATATATATATATATATATTATGAACGCATTGACGTATCGTTACGAAACTCGGTATGTGTCTTTGGCACCACACCCTTACAGTACTCAAAAAGTTTGGTGGCAGCGCCACCTTGTGGCCAAAAGTTATAAAGAAATTTACAAAAATGCTAATAACTTCTGCTTACATTAGCCTATTGTAAAAAGTGATCTCAATAGATTCCTTAGGTCAAGCCGAGAACACTGATACCCATTATGCCAATATTGGCCAAACATCCTGTCCACCATTTTGATTAATGTGTAAATTTGATTCAGATCATCTTCAGACCTTGCTGGCAAAAAGTTGTGGATTTCGTGTCAATATACGAATTAGCACATCAACGAATTTGCTGGAAAGATGCCAAACTACATCTGAGGCTGTATCTCTGCAAAGCTTTGACATATTGACACCAAATTTTATATGTGCCATTGTCACCTCACTCTGACCATGCCGCATCAATTTGGTAACAGCGCCACCAATTGGTCAGAAGTAATACACCATTCATTAAACATTAATAATGAAATTTCTGATTGCATTAGCCTATTGCAATAAAACTGGTCTCAAAATTTTCCATGGGTCATGCTGACAACGTACATACCAATTATACCACAGTTGGCTGAACTTCCTTTCCGCCTTCTTGATTAATGTACAAAACTTACTTGTTCAAACTCCTATACTGTTGGTCTGATTTTCACCAAATTTAGCTCAAATCATCTTCAGACTGTGCCTGACATAAAGTTATGGATTTTGTGTCGATAGACAAAACTGTTTTTTTACAGCGCCACTATATATTTGAGGCATGATGCCAAAATGACTCTGAGGCTGTATCTCTCAAAGCTTTGATATAATGACAGCAAACTTTGTGTGTGTCATTGTCACCTCACACTAAACACCACACCACATAAATTTGAAAACAGCACCACCTATTGGTCAAAAGTGATAAGCCATTAAATTGTATTATTATTGATTGTATTTATGATTTTTCAGCCATTTCAACTGATATCATCCTAAAATGATATCATTCTAAAATGGCTTTAATTACTCATTTTTGTAGTTGGTCTGTTGCTCCTTACCATGCTTAGCTCCTCATTCTGCCTCTTTGGTGCTTGGCCCCGCAATTGCTGCTTGCAGCTATATTTATTATTATTATTCATGTCATTTGTAAAACAATGTATGAATAAAAAAAAACATTTAAAAATGTAAAAAAAAAAAAAAATGCTGTTAAATTAATAAAATACTAACTCTTCAAGTAAATATTTTACATCTAAGTTAATGTTTATGTTAGTTAATTCATTGTTAATCTTACATATTAAGCTAACATATTAACAAAGATAGTTACCATAGTTAATATAAATAAAACAAATTTATTGTTGCTTCATATTAGCTCAGGTCCATTAAATAATATTAAAACAGATACAACATTTGAATTCAGTAATGTATTAGCACATGTCGAAATTAACATTACTAAGATTAATACATGCGTTAGAAGTGTGTTTCATTGTTAGTTCATTTTAACTAATGTTAACAAATGGGACCTTATTGTAAGGTGTTACAGTGAAGTTTCAGAATCTGTTTTTGATTATTCATATATAGCCCTGATTATAGAGGCTAACATGTACTGGGAGTCGTAGAAATCCTCTATCTACAGACACACATGCTCAGGGGGCAGTATGAAATGAGATGATTATTTCACATCATGTGTGAGGTAGCCCGGGGTCAAGATGCCACAGTGAATGAGGAATGATTATTCATTACTTGGAGCCTCATCATTGGCTGAAGAAAAAGCCTCTTCTGCATGTCACAAGGTGATCCTGAGCATTCTATTGACCTGCACGGGCAAACAACTGATGTGTATAAATTGGATCTGTAACAACTATGGACGTTTAGTTTCAGACCTGGTTACGAGAGTGAATTTGTGCTCGCTAATGTGGTGCTGGTCGATGGCGGATTCATTTTGCCGTTTAGCCCAGGTCTCTTCCTATTATATCATTGAAATGAGAGTGCCTTTTCATTCTGTCAGCTTGGCTTAAAGTGCTCTAAATATAGGCAAAAGGCGAAATTTCAAAACTGACTGTTTAAGAGAAGAATACAAATAAAGACAGATTGCAAGCAAAATGCAAAAGTAAAGTAATGTTTCTGTGGAAAACCTTGATGCTTCATTTAAGTCTGAGAGAAACTTCAGGAGCATTTAGGATTTAGAAGTGGTTATGTTGTGTAGGTTTAAAATAATAGTTCACTAAAAATGAATTTTGTAATAGGTTGTTGACTGTGATTGTGGACATGTCCGAAGTGTTTCCTCAACTGGTGACTGGTGCAACCATTAACCAACTCACACCTCTAGAGAGAACCATTATTAGTGTAATACTGACTTAAAGAGATTTAAATTTAAAATTCTGTCATTAATTACTCACCATCATGTCGTTCTAAACCCATAAGACTTAATCTTCAGAAATCAAATCAAGATATTTTTGATGAAATCCGAGAGCTTTCTGTCCCTGTATAGACAGTAACCCAACCACTTTTAAGGCCCAGAAAGGTAGAAAGTACATCATTAAAACAGTCCATGTGACATCAGTGGTTCAACTATAGTTTTATGAAGCTATGAGAATACTTTTTGTGTGCATAGAAAAGAAAAATAACAACTTCACATGTTAACGAGAGTATCATGATGCATACGTGTAGTGCTGCTGACGCAGGCACTGGAGTTCTGACATAGAACATCCAACTCTTAGTTCATCATCTATATTTTCTAGTTCAAATAAGCGGGCAAAAAAATGCAAGTCATTCTCTGTTGAAATCTTCTGTTTGCAAAGACATTTTTATGTACAGCTTGCATTCCTCTGCTTGTAAACAAGACTCAATACATTCGGGGTCTATGTCAGAATGTTGGCTCCTGTGTCAGCAGCACCACATGCATGCGCCGTGGCACTCTTGTGAACACATGCCGGAAACTGACAAGAAAGAAAATAAATTGTTGAATGAAGTCATTGTTCTCTTTGTGCACAAAATGTATTCTCAAAGCTTAAAATTAAGGTTGGACCACTGATGTCACATGGACAATTTTAACGATGTCCTTACTACCTTTCTGGGCCTTGAACGTGGTAATTGCGTTGCTGTCTTTGCAGGGTCGGATAGCTCTTGGATTTTATCAAAAATTTCTTAATTTGTGTTCCAAAGACAAAGGTCTTACTGGTTTGGAGCAATATAAAGGCGAGTATTAAATGACATAATTTTATTTTTTGGGTGAACTAATCCTTTAAAACTACTACAGTTGGATCACTGTTACATTTTTAAATGTTTTATTTGTTATATATGCCTTTCAGCATATACAGAAACATACATTTTGCCCCCTTTATGAAACCCTCAGCAGACAGTTAGACAGTCTGCATAATGGGCATGTCTGCACTGATCTCAGTTTAGTGTACTGATGGACTAACTGGAGCAGTGAATGAGTTGACAAAAACCGACATCATGGAATCATATACTCCTGGATAGTGGCTAATTTCAGTTCTGAGTGACTGTCAGGCATGTCAGAAATTGAATTTTGATTAAGAAACTTGTGGATATGTGCTGACTTGACCCACAAACTGCTTCAGTCAGTTCTGTATGATTTGGTAAACTGATTCATTCAGTCTACTAAAAAGAATCAGTTCAAATTAATGATTCTTTGTGAGCCAAACAATTAATAGTGACCACTTCTATCAAGTTCCAGAATGTCATTTAAGTCCATGTGACTGCTACTACTTGAAACTGCTTCCCACTCTTAAAGTCTCCCGAAGCGGATCAATATGGCAGTAGGAAGTAGCTCACTATAAAAAATGCAAATGCATATTTTCCAATTTACAAAACATTCTCAAATACTAAAAAATGCTCTTTTCTTGAAACGACATAAAAACCCTTGTCAGACCAACAAAATGTTGTCCCAACTAGTCAAACACAGTTGTCTGAACGAAGAATTTCATATTGTTGAAATGTTAAGGCTTTGTGAGTTTCCAGCATGCATTGCAACATGAATAAATGATGCAGTTACTGTTACAGGATTATTATTATTCTTCTTCTTATTTTTTTTTGTTATTATTGTTCGTTATTTGTTGCACTGTGATGTAAAGAGCTCATCTTTTTGACATTTGTTGATTGCAACCGTTCTTGAGGTTTGTGTATCTAGTTTTGAGGCCTAGAGTATGTTTAACCACTTTTGTTGGATATCTTAGTCTTGTCCAAGACAATGTTGTCTACATATTAGACTGAGTTATCCATTAAGGTTTCTATAAGAATTCACTGTTTGTCATTTGTAAATAAACAAAAAATTGATACATAAATAAATTACCTCAACGACAGTAATTGTTGTTTGTTGCTGTGGCAAGACTTTTTCTATTAGCAAAATAAGACAATCAACATTACATGAACAAACAAATTTATGTTGGTTAAACAAAGTATCTTTACTAAGAAAAAATGAAAAACTATTGTTGAGAGAACTCAAAAGTCTTACTGCATCAAGTTGCCTTACTTTTTAAAGTTTTCTCAACTATTTATTTTTTACAGTGTTTTTAAAGACACTTTGTTGTTTTTTATTTATTTATTTTGTGTGTGTGTGCATGTGTGTATACACGCTTTTGCAGTTGAACTGTTGTATAAACGCAATATCACACCCGCTGCTGTGCGATATTGCTGTATATCGGCACGCTGTGATTACCTACCTCTGAATCACAGCTGTGCCGATATCTCTAGGGCTATGCAGAAAATCCGATGCAAGTATCATGCGCTTCTCGTCAGTAATGCCAGTTCTGTGATTAGTCGTAAATCTCCATCACCTGCTGTCAGATAGAGCGGCATTCACAGAGCCGTCATTTACTGACAAGCTATGCAATATTGCATTCATCATCGGATATGTATCGCCTCCGATAATGAACACGATGTTGCATAGCTTGTCAGTAAACTACGGCTATGTGTAGTAAATGCCACTCCATCCGACAGCACGTGATTGAGATTTACGACTAATCACAGGTTTTTTGCACAGCCCTATGTTGCTCATATATTATATTATATTATATTATATTATATTATATTATATTATATTATATTATGGTAACTTTACAATAAAGTTCCATTAGTCAGTGTTGGTTAATGTATTAACTAACATGAATAAACAATGAACAACACAATTTCGGTTCGGAGTGACTATCAGTCACGTCAGAAATTGAACTGACCTGACCCACAAACTGGTTCAGTCAAATCTGTATGATTTGGTAAACTGATTCATTCAGTTGACTAAAAAGAACCGGTTCAAATGAATGCTTCTTTGTAAACTGAACAGTTAATAGTGACCCTTCTATCAAGTTCCAGAGTGCCGCTTAAATCCACTTGACTGCTGTTTCTTGAAACTGTTTCCAACTCTTAGAGTCTCCCAAAGCGGATCAATATCAGGTTTTAATAAAGGTCCAACCTTTTACTTGGACATTGCTGGTTAAGCTAGCTCAAAAGCATAATGTGGACACCAGTGTTCCATTTAGGAGACCAGCATTCAAAATACAACAAATGCTGGTCTTGTCAAAAGGGACATTATTTTGCTTTCCAGACAACTCTAGACAGCATCCCTCGGGCAACCTGGGTTTATGGGCCACTAGACTGCCGTAATGTTGGTGTTTTTTTTTCTTTTTTTTTTTTTTTTTTATGAAATGCATGGTCACATAACAGCATTACCCTCAGCAGAATGTTATATAATACACTGTAGCTCCTGTGCACAGAACTGTAGACTGTATCAATACTTTGTTAAACACATTTTGTACAGTAGATTGTGATGTTGACTGACATTGCGTTTTACAAAAAGAAAAGAAACAGCATCCAACATAACATTGCACATTCTATTTCATGCACTATAACAAAATAATTTCCTTTTCTGAAACAAGTCCTGCTAATGGTTTTCTTGGACGGATGCCAGCAGAGACAGAGTGGATCCATACTCCATTAAACAAAACAGAAAAATAATAAATAAAGATAAATAAATAAAAAAAAACAACAACCCAAAAACCACTGAAACTTGCACTCAATTAAGGCAGTTATTAACGTGAATGCTCCCCAGGACAAACACTCAAAAACACAAATCACTTCTGAATCACTCAGTGAAATACGGTGGAAATATAATCACTTTTGCAAACCAAAAAAAGATTTTATTCTAAAGTCTCCATGTTATACGTTCCTCCAGGCCTTCTGGGTCATAAAAATTATACTTTATACATAATTAAAAATGATACAGTGATATCATGTAAAATTTAAGCATAAAACTTTTATGGTTCCTCAGTGTTGCTAGCTTGATGTATATTTTAACGCTGTTCCTCAAGTTGAATCAGAGAACAGACAAGTGCGATCTCAAACGAATGGACCAAGGTTTACTTTTCACAGCAGATCTGTGAGAAAAGATTGGGGCATTGGGAAAGAGACAAAGAGCAATTGAGTGTGTGTGTGTGTGAGAGAGAAATTTCTCTCAAGCATGCCTGGTAGCAGATGACCCCCAGAGTATTGGACCTGGCAGCTCACTACAATTATCATTCAGCACAAGTGAAGCACCCTGTTTGATATCTGCCAAGGTAATTTAGTGGGAGAGATTGCGCTGTGTCCTTCTCTCGCTCTGTCTCTCTCCTTCTGCCTCCTTTCTGCCTGACAAGCAGTCTCTCCTTCCCTCCCTCTTGTATCCGTCTCTGTCTTTCTCACTCTTCCCTTTTAACTCCTTATACCCGCATGGAGTTAAAGAGCTTCCAGCAGCATGTTGTTCAATCTGCCTCTCAGAGGCGAGATGGAAAGTCCTTTCCAGAACGCTTACTTGCGGCTGGATGCCTGGCGAGAGAAATTAAGTGATATGGAGTGAAATTGTTTTCCCATGGTGCCTTGGCCTCTCACCAGTGTGTCTGATTACTCGTCTTTTAGAAACTCCAAACAGGGCTGAGGTCTACAACACAGATACGCCTAACAATTCAGCATCCGCATTCATGGACACAGAAAACGAGCTGAATGATATATGGGACGAATCCCAAAGTGTTGGCATTAAGTCATGTTTAGAAGGAAGTCATTATTAGGAGCATTGCTTTTTGTTCCCCTGGAGGACAATTCTCTAATGAAATCTGACCACAGTTGATGCTAGCATTTATGATAGGCTAATCACATTCAGACGTAATGTAAAAAAAAAAAAAAAAAAAAAAAATCTATATGGATGAATCTTCCGTTACAAAAGGGCATCAAGAATTTCCCCAAATATTTTTTTTTTTTTTTAGGCAGCACAACCCATTGGTATGTCTGCAAATACATCTTTATATCTCAGTTTGACCTTATCTCCTTCTGTGCAGTCTGGTTATTGATCATACTCTGTAGAACAAAACAAGGACCCCAGATAACATAAAGTGGCTGGACATGCTGGGCATTCGGTTGCTGTGCGATAAAGTCACATTAGCGAGTGTCTAGTGTTGGTGCTTTAATGGATTACGTACGTGCTGGTAGTATTTTTGCACAGGGCAATAATGTATGTTCTAAATTGTTTCTCTTAATGGGATTAAAAAAGAACAACATGCATCCATTTACAATTACGGAGCAAAATTTGTTCCTGGAAATTTCCCCTCTAGGCTTTTTTTTTTTTTTTTTTTTTTGAGCTTTACCTTAGTGGGAAAAGTGTACTTGTATGTTTTTTTGTTTTTGTTTTTTTCTGTGTAAATTGCTGAATAAATGCATGGGGGGAAATATGAAAGAAGAGGTAGTCCTCAGGTAAAGAAAGAACTGTGGAATATAAAATTGAGGTAAAATTTCTCCTGATGGAGTATGCCTTTCCTCTGAAGGAGTATTTATTCTTGCCATTAGCAAGGCCTTATGGTATTATGACTATTTCTTCATGGAATTTTTTTGAGACCAAAAAAGTATCATTGCAATTTTGTTGCCATTTCTTAGAAGTTAAAATGAGTTTTCCCTTAAAAGATTTTGGCTGTTATCATTATGCTGTGCGATTACAATGATTTTTATTTATTTATTTATTTATTTTGTGCCCAGTTCCATGTTTTTTGGAACTGGTTATTAAGAATTGTATGGCTTAATATAATTTATTACACGGCTCCATGGAATACTCAATTCTGACTGGTCAGTCACCACATTCCAAGGTTTGGTATTCCCAGATAACATCCGGCAGACTAATAGCACAGGCTCATCCAGGTAACTGCCTGCAGCTGGCACTGTTTGCTTGCTGGGAACATTTTTTCTTTGTGGAAGCTTTGCGTTTGGTTGGCTAATAAAATATTAAAACTCTATTCAATATTATGAGTACAATTGTTTAATTAATTGTGTTACCCTGGTATCGCGGACTCGCTCTCTTTTTTCATACAAATGCAGCTGCTGTCATTTTGCTATAATTGTTTTGTACACAGTAATGGATTATAAGATAACTAACAAACTGGTAAGATTTTGAAACATTTTAGTCTAAAATCAATATCTTTTATTGCCATAATCATGTATGTGGTGAAATGTTGTGGTACGACTGCACTGTCTCCCTTAAACATAAGTCTAGTTTAAACTTGCCGCTTCCTAGCAACTGTTTTCTTCACTGAAGCTTTGCATTCAAATAATTCAACTCTGATCATAAATTATGTCTCCTAGTGAAATATGTAGCAGAAAACCCATGAAAGAATTACGTTATTAAAAAAAAAAAAAAAAAATCCACATTGTTTTATACATGTTTTGGACTGGGGTGGGGGGGCGGCATTATTTCGATGATGTCAAATGGTTGCACTCGGTGAGCTAGTGCCTGGTGCTATTTTTACCACAACCAAAAACTCTGAAAATGAAATGCTGATATGCACAGCTTTTGGTTGTAATTTTCAGTCGATGGGCAACAAGAGAAGCGATGTAAGTCTTCACTGCTTTCCTAGCGATAAGAAGAGAAGAAAAAAATTGGAAGATGCCTGTGGACAAAAAAAAAACTTAATAAAGACCCGTGGCTTTGTTCTCTCCACTTTAGCCCTGATGCCTTTGAGGCTTTTAGTAGACCACAGCTACTGAAAGAGCTTACAAACGGTAGAGACAAGAAACGCTAGATGCCATCCTGGCAGGATGTAAACATGCCGATGCTTGTCATGACGCCGCAGCCACTGAAGGAGTTTTTCAGGATTGATTTCACTCAGTATCTGGGGGTGTTTAGACATTTTGTGAGGCAAAAATTGATTGTACAGTATTTAGTTTGAGCCTACACTTATATCCATCTCCACCTGTAAGCTCTTTCAGTAGCTGTGGTCATCATATCAGTATTTTATTTTCCAAGTTGTGCTGTGTTAAAAATAGCAACAGGTAGGCAGTAGCTCACCTAGTGCAACCATTTGACATCATCAAAATAATGGCGCCCCCCATAGTTCATAATATGTATAAAACAATGTGGATTTTTTTTTTAAACAACGTAATTCTTTTATGGGTTTCCTACTACATATGTCAGTAAGAGATTTAATTTGCATCACATTAAGCCATACAAGTCTTAATATCTAGGCTTCCCTTTAATATAAAGTGGTAGATATGTACTTTCTTTTTTGTAAGCACTTTTATTCTGGAAGACTATTGTTTTAGTCATGCCATTTTAATTCAATTGCATTTGTTCATCAGGTGGTAATGAAATTTGTGAGAATGTTTCAATGGCAGTTTTATGTACAGACTTTGTCAGTAAATGGTGACTTTCTAAACTTTAATAGCAAAACACTGTAGACTTATATAAATATATATTCTAAAAATGCTTCTTTTTTCTGTGTTTCTCAGTTTTTCATGTTTTCCGATGATTTTCCCAGTGTCCAAAGTTACAGATTGCAGTCTAATTTAAGAAGATTTAGTTGAGTGTAATTATTCCAGGAAACAAAATCAGAAGGTCAAAACACAGCACAGACCATGCAACTTTTCGGGGTTGTACAAATTCAGTAATTACAGTGCTCATCTTTTCTAACCCTGCATGCCACTTCAGAGAAAACTCATTCAAAACTGTTGATTATTGCAAAGTAATTCTCAATA
Organism: Cirrhinus mrigala; assembly: GCA_036247105.1. Classification (NCBI taxonomy): domain Eukaryota; kingdom Metazoa; phylum Chordata; class Actinopteri; order Cypriniformes; family Cyprinidae; genus Cirrhinus; species Cirrhinus mrigala. The sequence goes on along the minus strand of CM070007.1, from coordinate 22,804,154 downwards.
TATTTATCTCAAAATTAGCCTAAAGGTAAGTGAAGGGAAGGCCCGTTCATAAAGTTTTGTCCCTGTAATCTGCTTCTCATACAAAATGTAAGCTCACCATGTAAAATCAGAGTACAAATGTGTGTGCTTGTAAATGAAAATTCAAAGTGAATACTGGCTTTTCATGAGGGGGTAACCTGTAGTTTAATATCTGCCCTATGCACTCATGTGTTATGTGCTACATTAGGGGATTACACAAAGAACTAATGGCTCGCCTAGTGTACCAAAGGCTTCCTATATTGTGCGAAGATAGGTTTATACTTTACCATTGTGTTCAATGTCACAACAGAATTTTAATCCTGACAAGACTTAAAGGCAAAGATTAGGGAGGAAATGGCTCAGCTGGAAATCTATTGTTCCCTTCTAAATCACTAGAACGGAAAGACTTAAGTTTAAAAAATGTTATAAAATTATAAGCAAGCATGTATATCCTTCAAGACTCTTCTGAGTCCTGCTGTATGTCAAATATTTCAATTAATTATATGAACGGAAGCTGTTAAAAGATCGATGACCTCAGCCGATCTTAAAATACTTTTTCATTACGGAATGACTCACTTAGAATTTTTTTTTTTTTTGAAAAGCAGAGGCATTGATTTTGCTAAGTCACAAGTAAGCCTGGGTGACTTTTATATTCTGACTGTCACTGGACAGTTTTCTGTTGTTTTTCTATGTAAATATGCTATATGTGTCACTAGGCCTTTTCACCGAAGAACAAGTTCCAGTGAAGTACCGCTGTGCCCCTGTAAAAAATACTGATAAATCTGCATGGGTCAATGGGATTGACGTTTACCAACCTGAGAATAATCTTCTCTGATTTCAGCAATGAAGTCACGTGTTTTCTATCAAAAAAGGTCTGGAATATTTTTGAGATCCAGTTTGATTGATTTTGACAGATCACTCAAGCATTAAGTCATTTGCAGTGGTTGCTCAGTAACAAGATATTTTATGAAATGGAAAACAAAAATAGCACTGGATGAGGTGGATATTTACTTATTCTACAAAACAAACCATGCAAATGCCTTCTATCATTTGTCTGTGACAAAGTGCCTCTATATTGCATATGCTGCTTGTGAATGACTCTGATTTAAAAGATGATTTATATCTATCTATAAAAAAAATGGTATTTTAAAAAAAGAGTGTCATAATATGAATGCTTTTTGATGGAGGGTGTATGCCACAGTACTTATAAAAGACTTGAAACATTCCTGCAGATTTGCACGTTTGAACGTATAGTGTTCAGCGCTAATCAGTCAAGAAGTTTAAATATATAGGGGTGTGACGAGACACTTATCCCGCGAGACGAGAGGAGAACGAGACGAGACAAGATTTTTTAAAACTTTTTTTAAAGAAATCCTCAATGATGAAATATATATAGGGAAAATAGTATTTTATTCAACTGAAAAAGACAAAATGCAAAAAAATGTAGGTGCATTTTGAACTTTATGAAATTAAACTTCCATTTTAATGAATTATACGCAGTAATAAACACCATTTAAACAAGAGCTTTGTGATTCTGTTTAAATTGAGAATCCAGTTGTTTTTAATAAATTGGAGACCATGATTCTCTCACGATTCTGGAGAAAAAAAGATTAGAAAACTAAACAAAATAACGTAATTTACTATGGGTTCTGCCGAAATGTTCATTGCTTAAGTCTTTTAAAAACATATATTTATTTAAACAAAATACAAAAACAAAACAAACAAAAAAAATAAATAAATGGAGTCAGTGACTTGTTTTACTACTGGAATCTCCTGAATGAATGATTCAATGACATACTTTTTTTTTTTTTTTAAACGGGCAGTTGTCGCCACCTTCTGGCAGAAAAGGATAAGCGTTACAATACATACAAGTGTTAAACTACTTTCGTTTTAATCGCTGCTGTAGACAATAAGTGTTTATACCCAAACTATAAACTTTTATCCCAGTACTTCTGTTATTTAGATGTCTGTAACACATAAATAATGATTGTAATGTGGTTGAAAAGACTGTTTGTGTTGCTCTTTCTGGATTAGCAGCAGCATTAAGGCAGATTTGAATGTCTTTAACACCTGTTTCATATCCTAAGCATCAGTGGAGCTTGAGCAGCGCGTTTTGTCACCGCCCATATCAGTGAATGACAGCGTTCACATCGGAGGCGTATGGCCGACCCTCTGATTCATTAACATGGGCAGCGATAAAACGTGGTTCTCACGTTCCACTGATACTGGCGATGTGAAACAGTCGTAATAGACATAGCTAAATCATTGTCATTCAGGAATAAGATCGCGTGGGTGTTTGAATCAACATCTCAATATTTTAAGGACTAAACATGCAGCTCTAAGTGAACACTGCAATATGTTTGGAGGATATTGTCACGTGATCTTGTGCCACGAGATCTCATCACATTCCTAATATATCTATATATATATATATATATATATATATATATATATATATAATTTCTTTTTCTTAATGAAAAAAAACAAAAAAAAAAAACTCGATATAACTGCAAAATTTGCCATCTACCACATTATTAAGAAAGGTGATTTGCAAAGATGCATTAAAAAAAAAGAAAAAAACTTATACTTACTTCTGCTGTAGGTGAAGCTGGATCACAAATGATTTGCGCGAATGTAGACGTATTTATGTAGATTGCTGGGTGCATTCCTTAATCCACTGTGTCTTCAGCGGCTCAGACATCGGAAGTAAATGATGACTGCTGTGTTCATTATTACATCCAGCGACACAACACCTCAATCGCTCAATCAGAGACGTTCTTGTCCTCCCCTGCACTAGATTAGAAACAATGGCGGTCGGACTGTTTACAGCTCACTCAGCTCATTTAGGGCGGGTCTAAGATAAGACGGTCATGTCAATCAACTATTGTGGGAGCGGCCTTGGTCAGTGTGACAACACACCAACAAGAAGATGAGAATGGCCTGATTTGAAAAGGGGATATTACTTATAAAAATAAAAAAAATACCACTGTGTGGACTTTAATCATTATAGGGTGGTTGTGTACACACACTGCCAACACACATTTATGTTCAAACAATATGTAAAAGTGAGTTTTGCATTCAATGACCCCTTTAAGCTTTAAGGTCCTTGCACACTGAGAAACACACTTTTTTTTTTTTTTTCCATATTTCTCAAAATTTGTCACACACTGAATGTCATGGTAGCTCTGAATTGTCAAAACACCTCTAAAAATGCTTGCTACAGATGTGCAAAATGCAGAAAATTGAATCCTATCTGTTTTTTTTTTTTTTATGATGGATGAAAGTTTTGAAGACAGTGTGTAAACGTGATTGACACAATGTTACGAACGAGCATGACAACGGAGTTGGAAAGCCACATGCAGGCATTATTTAGGTTATTTTTCAAAAAAAAAAAAAAATAAAAAAATAATAATAATAATAAAAAAATAAAAACCTGACAAAATGTTGTTGTTGTTGTTTTTAATTTACAAATAAACACCCAATGTAACATTAAAAAAAAATAGATATTATTAAGGGAAAAGTTGTAGTTGATAGTCTATATATATATATAGTCTTTATATTCTAAAGTGTTACTGAATACAATTGAAGGTCAACACACAGGCAAGGCAAGACTAGGGAAACAAGGTGAGACACAAGGGAAAGTAGAGTTTGCAGTGCAAAACAATACTTCGCAATGTGAGTTTGTGAAAGTGCAACATAAATAGTTCTCCTGATGTGAAAGAGGTGTCAACGGATAATGAGTTCCTGGGCAAAGGGAACCTGGGAAATGGAGTCTGGGGTGACTGGTAATGGCAAGGGATGGAGGGCCCTCTAGCACAGTTCATGGACACTCCAGCTGGCAATCATAACACACAACTTATGTTGTATTTATTTTTTTTAACATGGCAGAATTTTGGACTTGTTTCAGGATTCTATCAAAACATGTTTATGTTGAAAATGTTTTAAAGATAATTCTGAAATGAGAAGTACAATGAAAAAGCCATTTCAACAGCTGATAGATGAACAGGCCCTAGTAAATAGTTAAAAATAACTTTTTTTTTTTTTTTTTTTTTTTAAAGGGGTCATCGGATGCCCATTTTCCACAAGTTGATATGATTCTTTAGGGTCTTAATAAAAAGTCTCTACTATACTTTGATTAAACATTCTCAATGGTTTTGTAAAACAACACCCTTATTACCTTGAAAAAACAGCTCTGCAAAAATCATCTCATTCTAAGGGGTTGTTCCTTTAAATGCAAATGAGCGCTGCTCACCCTGCCCCTCTCTTCTCTCTGTGGAAAGACGATCTTGTTTATTTTAGCCGCATTTAGCCACGTTTAGCCGCTAAACTTCCTAACTACCACGTTATAAGGAAAGAGGATCGCAAAGATTCATAAAAAAAACGCTTATACTCACTTCTGCTGTAAGTGAAGCTGGATCATGAATGATTCGCGCGAACACAGACGGATATATGTAGATCGGGAGACGCATTCCCTTTACAAACAAACGTAATCCACTGCATCTTCAGCGGCTCAGATGTAGGGAGTAAATGATGATCACTATGTTCATTATTACATCCAGCAACACAACACAACACCTCAATCGCTCAATTGGAGATATTCTTGTCTAACTTACATCCCTGCTCCAGCATCAAAACATGGAAAGTTACTGGACTGTGACAGCTGGTCTAAGGTAAGAGCTCATGTCAATCAACTATGGTGGGAGCGGCCTCTGTCGGTGTGACGCCACACCGACAGGCATCTAAGAATGGCTCGATTTGAAAAAGGGGATATTATTTTTACAGATTAATTAAAAACCACTGCATGGATTTTTATCATTATAGGGTAGATTTGTACATACACTGCCAACACACATTAATGTTCAAACAACATGAAAAAGTGAACTTAGCATCCGCTGACCCCTTTAAGTAGTGGTTTGTGAATATGCTAAACCCGTTTAACGCTTTAGGCAGAATGTCCTTGCATATGCAGCACACACATTAATCTACTCAAGGAGCTCAGTGAGATGCATATGCTTAGTGAAATGCATCAAATACTCATACATTTCAGTGTGGTCATCACATTTTAAAAGGTGAATGTTTAGCAGAGATAGAGGATGGCTGTGGTGGTCTTGTAGAGATGACATATTGATCAATATTTCATCATACCATGCATGCAAGAAAACGTTTATTATTTTTAGTATCTTCTCATTTTGCTTTAACAACAGCAGCACTTCAACAGACATGGACTCTATAGGTTTGCACAAAGTGTTGTTATCCAGCGTGATTTGAGAATGTGTACTTCAATAGAAGCAAGGAAATCTGAGCTTTTGTACAAAAGAGTTCTCATGCTCAATGCCACATACTTTTTTTTTTTTTTATTAACCTTGAAATAGTGCAAAACCTTTAATATTTATTATTTATTGTGACAATTTTGTACATTTGTACCTTTTTAGATTTCTTTCTGCTTATTCCAAGCTTTAAATAACAATCAAATCTTAAAACTCACAACATTTAATTGTGTATAACCTAGCTGTTTAGAATGTACTTTATAATGCTCAATATTGAATTTTAACATTAAAAAAAATGCACAAAATGCATAGTACTTTTTCTCATATATTGTATGAGAGAGAACGGCACATAGATTGTACAAAGAGAACTTATCCTCTAGAAAATATATATATATATATATATATATATATATATATATATATATATATATATATATATATATATATATATATATATATATATATATATATATTTCTTCATTTAAATCCAGTGATTTGCTTAATAGCCTCTAGTGACCTTGAGTCACCTCAGCTCTGTTCAAAACCCACAGAAAACATGGTAATATGCATGAATCACCAAATTATTCTGAAGTTTTCATTAAGCACCCAATAGCAGGTTTCACAGCATGCCAATTTTTTCAACTGTAGGAGAAAAGAAAACAGTGAAAGATAGGAACTACAGTGCAAAAAAGAATCTGCCCTTCTCAGCTTTGATTACCGGATGCGTATTAAGACAGTGATTCATTCAGATAAAGCATGACCCACTTTGAGTCTGGAAAGACCTTTCTTTGCTTCTTCAAAATCTAATGCAGTCATGAATAATTATGTACTACAGTCATATTTGCTTGCCTCTGCATCTCTCTCTGATGATTTTTAATTGCATTATACATTTTAGAAGGTGTATGGCCTACAGTTTGTCCACTTCCGTCTCCATTGCTTTTCCTAGGTCAAGCCAAGTGAACTTCAATCTCATATGACATGCTTTCTTAAGACAGATGAAGGCTATCCACAGTCTAAAAAAGGATTTTCAGTAGAATTACCACCAATAGTGTAGTGCAGAGTGCATCTGTGGTTAAAAAAATCTCCATGGGCCACTATAAAGAATTAATCCTCCCTTCAAGAATGAATATCCATAAAGAGCCTTTCCATATTTTAAAGATGTGCATTTAATTGGCTAAAATGAGCAAAGTTATACTCTAGGCTTTGTAATGAATTTCTCCTTGTGAAGACCGTGAGTCATCTTATTCATTTTCTACACTCATTTCTTCCTTTTCCCCCCACTTAGTCCTGAAGCTGTGTTTCAAAGCTCAGCAAACAGAATGGGACTTCAAAGTTAAGTAAAGCAGAGTGAGAGAGAGAGAGAACGGGAGAGAGAGAGAGAATTAAAAAAAAAAAAAAAGTAAATAAATACCCAGCAGACAGCAGACATTCATTTCTCGGCATGGTTCTGGTTGTGAGTTTCAGGCTCTTTAGGGAGATATGGATGGATTAGCAGAACTGAAAGTGCTGACCGGTGCCGGAGTTTACTCTCGAGGGACCGCACAGGGGAGAGCTTCAATAAACAAGGTCAGTTGTAGTATTAAGCACTGCCACACACTGATTCCGCTGTCTTATCACCTTAATCAATATTTTAATCGATCAAATTCATCTGTGATACTGCAGCTCCAGAGTGAAGCGCAGTGGGGTGTACTGGTGATGTTATTAATGGATGTAGTGTTAATGAAATGGATGAATTTTCATCTATAACAGTAACACTTTATAATAACTTTTATCAATGAAGCAAACACTATATAATTCATAACAGATCATTAGTTAATATGCGGTATATTCAAATAGCTAAAAACATGAGAAGATGTGCTTGTTAATGTTTGCTAATAAACTTAATAAACATTATCTAGTGATTAAATGATAATTGTTTTATGTAAATTAAAATGCTTACAAATGTCATTAAACTTATAATTTATATGAAGAGTTTGGTTCCGAAACGCTATAAATCCATTTAGATTAATCTGAGTAAAAATGTGTTTTCTTTACCAAGAAAGTGGCAAGATGAAAACCACTATTTTCTGTTTCAAACTTTCACATAGCATCTTTAGGTTATAATAATATTTTTTTATAATAATAATGATTTTCAAAGATTTATCATAAAAACTGATCCCCCTGCCACATCCCCCCATCATCCCCCTATGTAGACTGTCTTTGTTCTGCACCGGCAGTTATATGGTTAATGTGGGGAGTAAAAGACTGGTGCACCTGTGATACAGCTGTTTAAGACACAGATCGTCTTTTGTCTGTATTTCTTCAGACATTACAGTAGACATATTTTGCTTTACAAACTGTATTGTTTACAGTTTAGCAGCTAAACTTTAGCTGTGGGCACAATTCACTTGCATTGTATACGGAAAGACTACTCACAACAGACTTGCCCAGCTGACCAATCAAAGCAGAGTAGGCTTATGGAAGGGAGGCAGACAGAACCGTCCAAACGAACCATTTCGAAATCATTGTGAAACAAGTGAAACGAATGTATATTCTGAGAAAATTACAATGTTTTCTGACCTTAGATGCATTTAAACCTGTTGTAGGTGACTCTGGACTCAACATAATATTAGGACACTTTAAAATACAATACGACCTGCTTTCAAAAGTCATTTTTAAAAAGTGCATGGTCAAATTAATTAAAAGCTTAATGACATTTTTAAGCATTTCAGTTTATGTTAAACAATGATCTGTTAATAACTGAGTAATGTTTATTAGTACAAGTTCATTAGTAAACATTAATAAGCATATTATCTCATATTTCTAGCTGTGCAAATATAAATTAATTAATGACCTGTTAAGCGTTAAATAATGTTTAACGATTTGTTAATAAAAGTTATTATAAGGTGTTACCGAAGTTGGCATGAAGTGCAAATTGCGGTGTTCTTCCTTATCTTCTCAGGCAAGAAAAATTGTGGGGTGAGACTTGATTTTGTCCAGAGTATTGATTGGATCATTTGCTAATTGCTGCAATCTCATGTAAGGGACAGTTTGCTGGAGGGGATGGATTATTGGCCAGTCCTCACGCCAGTGTACATGTCATCAGAGAAGACATGTTGCTGCAAAGGGAAACAGATGGCACACAGATTAGAAAAAATAAATAAATAAAAAAAGACACTGAAAATAATACAAAATACATATAGCATCTAGTTTGGACTGTGTTCTATGTCTGTTTTGCAGCTTTATGGCTGGCTATTACTTGAGGCCCATTTCATAACTTCTACTTTGAAAATATCTTGTTTGTGGTTCCTTTCGCGGTGGAGATGTGCAATAATCATCAACTGTTGTTTCTGTTATGCATATATGCATTCTGGCATCTTCAACCACTGTGTCTCATATCTCTGGTTCCCCAGCAAGACCAACCAAGACTGACAATTTTTTAAGGCATGTCAAGTCAAAACAATTACCATCTTAACTAAAACACATAATGAGACCCCCGTGCTCTGCCTAATTCTGTTGTGCACTGCCTAGCTGTCTTTGAAAGCAAGAACACATTCTGTGTGAACAGCTGTCTGATCTCAGTAAATGTGGTTTGGCAAGAAACACTGCGTGTATAGCAGCTGGGACTTGCAAAAACATGAAGGTGGTACTTCAGGCTTAAATTGTTTGGAAAATTCCTTGTTAGAGAATTTACTCACAGGTCAGGGGACAATATCAATGTAAGTTTGTTTATTATTTATTTATTTTAAATTAACTGACATCGAATGCTTATCAGTGAGGTCTAAAACGGTGGTTCTTAACAGTGGTTGAATAAAACGCCCATAACGGAAAAGCATAAACGGTATTCCGTAAGAATAAAATGAACCATCATGTAAGCCAATGAAACTGACCCTATATGTCCTTGTCTATGACATCATTACCGCTTAAATGTGTCTAAATTACTAGGAAATATGAGGCCAGAATCCACTCAAAAGAGGTTATTATCACTTACCCAGCAACAGTGCCATCACAGCCACCCCTCTGCCCCCGCCTCATTCTCTGCCTGTTGATGAGAACAACAGTGTTGGAAAGAACGATTATATTTGCAAATTGAGGACGGTGACCTTCTTCGTCGAGGAGACATAACCTTGTCTGTGTTTATAGAGGCCTTCATATTACGGCCGGATCCATACTTTACCTCAGCCTGCTGAGTGGAAGTAAAGGTTAAAAGAAAGAAGGGCAGAACGGAGGCAGGAGGATGAGCGGGTGACATGCTGGGGCCCAGAACTATCATTAGAGTAATGATGGAGGTTGTGCCATGCTAGAGAAATGGACCAGGATCCTCCCTGGAAAATATGTGTCAAATGATATATTCATCAATCACGTGCATGAGAGAGAGAGAGAGAGAGAGAGAGAGAGGGAGGTGATGTGTGACTGTGTGTGTGGTGCGTTTCCTGCAGATGTTAAAATGGCAACAAGAGAAAGTGTGTGAGTTTATGTGTGTGAGAAAAATGTGTGCAAAAGATAGAGAATGATATGCATTTAAAGGGTTAGTTCACCCAAAAATGAAAATTCACCATAAACCATAAGAACTCTGTTCATCTTTGGAAAACAAATAGTTCATTTTTGTTTTCATTCATAACATTAAGATTGAGCCACTAATGTCACATGGATTATTTTAAGAATGTGCTTACTACATTTCTGGGCCTTGAATGTGGTAGTTGCGTTGCTGTCTATGCAGGGTCAGAAAGTTCTCGGATTTTATCAAAAAATGTCTTAATTTGTGTAATAAGAAGAAGATAACAAAGGTCTTACGGCTTTGGAATGACATGGGGGTGAGTAATTAATGACAGAATGTTCTTTTTTGGGTGAACTATCCCTTTAAGGCTATGTGCGATATGGACCAAAAAATACTATTGTCATTTTTTGATAAATATTGCAATGTCGATTTTGTTGTCCCGTTGGGACATTTTCAGGAAATTCGATAGGTTGAATGTTCAAGATTAGGTTTTTATTAAATTATTATTCTATAACATCTTGTCTATCGTCTCTGAAAATATCCCGGCAAAATTCACTTGTTTAGTGCAGAAAAATAGTGATTTATTGCAGCGAGCAGAAATGACTGTGTCTTTCTCTTACGTTAAGAACCCGCTGCGGAATTGCTTTCTCTTAACACCACAAAAACAGTTAACCCATCTAAATAAACCACCTAACATATTTAATAAAGATGTCTCAATGCACATTCCCCACCAGTCCTGTGTAAACTATGGCATGCAAAGTTTTTGTTATTTATTTATTTATTTATTTTTAATATTGTGAGATGGTGGAGCACAACAGTCTTAAGTAGCTGCTCACTTAAAACAATCTTTCTCATCTCAGTCTGCTCAATCTTGGTGATGTCAGTGCTCTAAATGATGTTATAATGAACTATTTCACATCCAGAGGTGAAGGATTGGATGATGAAGATACTAAAGAGGAGGAGTCCGATGACAGTCTGTTTTATGCACAATGCTCGAACAGTTGCGCTGCGCTCGCTTTTCTAAATGGAAACTACAAGGTATGTTATTCATGCCAATCTAAACATACAAGGGGTGATCAAAAGTTCAGAGACTATGCCCACGATAAACAACAGAAAACTAGTCTGTTTGTGTAATGATGCAGTACAGCGCTCTCTGTAAACCTGTGAAATGAAAGTGAAACCTGTCTCACTTTAAACTTGTTTTTTCTCAAAATTCCATTCCTGAAAATCATAGCTATCAGCCAATTTAAGATATAACGTTTGTTACAGACATAACGCTTGTTGCGTTCAAGCTATGGACAGAGTAAAAAAAAAGTTTTGGAAAGGGCTTGGACCCAGCTTTCATATGGTATCAAAACCTGTGTGTTGGGTTTTCCTAGATCACATATAAAGTTCAAACATTATTAAAACATGTAAAACATGGTGAGAGATTTTGTCTTTGTCTTCTGTTGTTTTATTAAAGGGACGGTTCACCCAAAAATGTTAGTTTTGTCATTAATTACTCACTCTTATGTCATTCCAAACCCATAAGACCGTCATTCATCTTTGGAACACAAATTAAGATATTTCAGATGAAATTTGAGAGCTTTCAGACCCTACATAGACTGAAACTGCATGTTGTGGTACATTATTTTTATTTTCTCTGCACACAAAAAGTATTCTTGTAGCTTTATGAAATTAAGGTTGATGTGACATGGACTATTTTATCGGTTTCCTTACTTCCTTTCTGGACCTTGAACTCGGCAGTGCCATTGCTTTCTATGCAGGGTCAGAAAACTCTCAGATTTCATCAAAAATATCACGATTTGTGTTCCGAAGATGAACAAAGGTCTATTTTTGGGTGCGCTATCCCTTTAACAGTAATGATACAGATAGCAGAAGGAATATTAGGCTGCTGTCACTTTAAAGGAACACTCCACTTTTTTTGGAAATAGGCTAATTTTCCAACTCCCCTAGAGTTAAACAGTTGAGTTTTACCGTTTTCAAATCCATTCAGCCGATCTCCGGGTCTGGTGGTGGCACTTTTAGCATAGCTTAGCATAGATCATTGAAGCCAATTAGACCGTTAGCATCTCGCTCAAACATGACCAAAGAGTTTTGATATTTTTTCTATTTAAAACTTGACTTTTCTGTAGTTACATCATGTACTAAGACTGACAGAAAATGAAAAGTTGCGATTTTCTAGACCAATATGGCTAGGAACTACAGTAGTCAACAAATGAAGTGGATCAAAAAAGTTCATCAAAGTTGTCCTAAGACAAGAACGGGTGTTGGTTTGGATTTAGGACAAATTTGATGAAAGGTTTTGATCCACTTCAAATGCTGACTACTGTATACTCTCATTCCGCGTAATAATCAAGGAACTTTGCTGCCGTACCATGGGTGCAGCAGGCGCAATGATATTACGTAGCGCCTGAAATAGTCTCCCTGTGCAAACAGATGGTCTCGTTGGTTATGTTGACAGAAGTTAGCCTATTTTCAGGCACTGCGTAATATCATTGCGCCTGCTGCACCCATGGTATGGCAGCAAAGTTCCTTGATTATTACGCCAGAATGAGAGTATAGTTCCTAACCATGTCAGCCTAGAAAATCCCAACTTAGTACACAATGTAACTACAGAAGAGTCAAGTTTTAAATTGGAAAAATAAAAGAAAAAGTCTTTGGTCATTTTTGAGCGAGATGCTATCGGTCTAATCGGATTCAATGATCTATGCTAAGCTATGCTAAAAGTGCTACCGCCAGACCTGGAGATGGATTCGAAAACGGTAAAACTCAACTGTTTATCTCTAGGGAAGTTGGACAACGAGCCTATTTTCAAAAAAAGTGGAGTGTTCCTTTAAGACATGTATGCATGGATCCAATATATTAATCTACTTTCTCACATTTATTTCTCAATTCTCCTTATGTTCACCTAAAACAAGAAGGTAAAAAGTCCAAAAAGACACTCAGTTTGGTGTTTGCATGCTATCTGAAATCTCAGACAGTGCGAAAGTACCAAATCGAATGGTTTAAACGTTTAACTTTAAAATTGCTTGAATGCTTCTGGGCCTGTGAGAAATCATGCTTTTTGAGGTTTGAAAATTGTACATGCTCCCATCTTGATTTTTTTTTTTTTTTTTTTTAGAATTCAATTAATCACACAGCCCTAATATTGCATACGTGTACATGCTCTATCTGCTCAAACTCCACCTTGCGTGTTAACTTAACTTTTCCTGCTCACCATGTACATGTAAATCACGTTAGCCTTGTGAGAATCATCTGCTGTCAATCCATATTCCAAAGTATGGATCCAAAGCATTACATTGATTTAGACTGCAAAACTAAGACAAGGCTTTCGTCTCTGAATTACTGTTGGGTTATAGGTTAAGGCCCCTCTCGGAAACAAGCCGAAGATTTATGCTCAAGCTTTCCTTCTGTTATGGTGTGACAGGGAGAGGAATGACCCAGTCCATATCTGTTTCACTTTTGGGTCTTGATCGATGGACCCTTCTATAAATGACTCCCCCAAGATTTATCCTCTGTAAAAGAGTGCATAGAAACTTTATGTGCCTTTCAATTGACAGTGGTGACTTATAGGAAATGTGGAAAAACATCCTGTATTTGTACACTTTTGTTATGCCCCGAGTTAAACACATTAGCGCTGTTTCAAAACCTTGCGAGCTGCAATGCTGTCCACTGCCTACCTCTGAGGCAGCACACTAACTGAAATGAAACTTACTTTGTGACTTGTTTGGAAAGTTTTACTTAGGAAGCAACTCAAGAAGAGACATGACATGTTACTAACTCTGAAATTGCTTTTCTAATGGAAGAGCTGGGTAGTGACTGATTACATGTAATCTGGATTACGTAATCAGATTCCAAGTACTTTAAATAGGATATATAATAGGATAAATAGTTACGTTTTTTATTGATTACATATTTTTCACACAGTAACAATAAATTATTCAGAATTTTTTTTTTCCACCTAATTCTTCTTTTTTTTTTTCTTCATCTTTAGAATTTACATTTCTAAAATAGAACATCACTTATATACATTAAGAAAGTCTTGCATTTTTGTGGACATTCACACAAAGATGCCACAATTATAATTGCATAACATTAGTTAATTATACAATTACAGTTATAGTCAGATGGTTTTAATTACACAGAAAAATTGAGATGCCACTCATCATTTGAGCACTGAAATTTACAAAAAAAAAGAATGAATGTGAGAAATACAATTTTAAGAAGTTATTATAAGTAATTATTTTATTTTATTTTATTTTATTTTTATGGCATCCTCTACAAAATACACCTTTTAAATTACAAATAGATTGATTGTGTTTACTTGGTAAAGCAAAATTGAGGATAATATTGATAATGCTGCAGCTAAAAGTGGCAAGCAGTTGAAAGCTGCTTGAAATGAAGATTTTAAAAAGAAATAAAGCTTACATGGAACATCTTGAAAAAGGCTGAGATGGATTAAATACAAATTAGAAAATGAATTATTTCCAAGATTCACATTTTTTTTTAATCTTTGCTGCCTTCTAAAATAATGGAAAGGAAACCAAATGAATACGAGCCAGGAGAAGCAGATCTGTACTGGGGCGTGTTTCCCAAAAGCAACTATGGTCGCAAGTTCCGTCATTACCAATAGAATTCAGTGGAACTGATGATCATAGTTAGCTAACAATGCTTTTGGGAAACACACCCCTGATTGGACAGCTTGCAGTGAAATGTATAAGAATGTTGTGGATGAAAATAATCCTGATCAAAAATCACAAAATTGTTCAGTTAGAACAGGGGTGCTCAACCCTGTTCCTGGAGTTCTACCTTCCTGCAGAGTTCAGTTCCAACCCTGATCAAACAAACCTGAACCAACTAATTAGGATTTTAAGGAGCAGTTGATAATTACAGACAGGTGTGTTTGAAACATGACAACAGTAAGACAAAAAGAGCAAAAGAGCCACAACTGAGAATTTGGTGAAATTTGTGTACAAAAAAAAAAAAAAAAAGGAATGCACCACATCCTGTGTTTAGAAACTTTAGAGACATTATTGCTCACACAGCACAAGGGATAAGTAGCAAAACTCAGTTGTTGCCAATGCCTAAGGCGAGGAGAAGTAAAAGCACTATTTTGTCCCCAGCAGGGAACATAGTTTTGTTCTGTTCATAGATGTTGTACATATTTCAAAACAACACAGTTTGAACAAGAAATTGGACAAAAAAAAAGAAACAAGGATTGGAATGTGTTTTGGGTGCCTGAAAACAGGACAGATGAGCAAAGGCTGTGCTCGGAGACTTACCTGTTAGGTGTGTTATGTCCAGCATCCCACTTCATTGCACAATGCCAGTAGAAGTCAAGGCACATGGAAAGGTGATGAAAGCAAAAAGGAACACAAAGAGAACACTATTACAAGTGCTTTGGTATCTATAGATGAAAAAGAGTAAATTGTATGCCTTTCACGATCTGGGAAGTTTTTCTACCCTTTGCACTATGTAAGTAGCTCAGGATGAATGGAAGGAAAAGTGACACACGGCTATGTACCATGAATAAGGCAAAAGCAGTCAAGACCTCTGTCGTGTCTGGTTTGGAGATATGTGGTTTAGAAGGCAAATAATCTGTTGAAGCTCCAGATGTTTTCTCCCAGAGTGAAATTCCTATGGAAAATGATTGCATTCCTACTCAGAATGATTTGGAATAGTGGTCATGTTTGAAAAATGATAGATTTTCTTAAGCCGCATTTATACTGGGCTTTGATTCAAGAAAACTGCTGTCAAATTGCTGGTGAGGATTTGTGAGAATGCAAACTAGAGCCGATTTTATGAAAAGTTTCTCACAGATAATAAAACAATGGACAATATAGCATTAATCTGCGAGAGTTTCTCAGCAGTCACTGTGTGAACTGCTGAATAAAGAGCTTTTAACTTAAAGGGATAGTTTACACAAAAATGATAATTCTGTCATTAATTCCTCATCCTCATGCCGCTCCAAACCCGTAAGACCTTCGCTCATCTTCAGAACACAAATAAGATATTTTTGATGAAATTCGAGAGATTTCTGACCCTGCATAGACAGCAACACAACTACCATGTTCAAGGGCGAGAAAGGTAGTAAGGACATCATTAAAATATTCCATGTGACATTACTGGTTCAACTCCATAATGGTATGAAGCTACAAGGATACTTTTTGTGTGCAAATAAAACAAAAAAAATGACTTTATTCAACAATTTCTTCTATTCCGAGTCTTCGCCACACATTCAAGAGAGAAAGCTCTCATCTCATCAAAAATATCTTAATTTGTGTTCCGAAGATGAACGAAGGTCTTATGTGTTTTGGAATGGCTTGAGGGTGAGTAATTAAAGGAGAAGTCCTCTTCCAAAACAAAGATTCACATATAATGTACTCATCCCCTTGTCATCCAAGATATTCAGGTCTGTCTTTCTTCAGTTGTAAATTTATTTATTTATTTATTTATTTTTTGACTGCTGTGGTGCCCCGATTTTGAACTTCCAAAATGCAGTTTAAATGCCGCTTCAAACGATTCCAAATGCAGTTGTAAATGATCCCAGACAAGAAAGAAGGTTCTTATTTAGTGCAACGATCAGTTATTTTCATAAAAATAATACAATTTATATACAATGTGACGAGTCGGCTGCCTCCCCCCTAACTATCAGCTTCACCCCGTCGGTAATCGCCGCCCTTCACCAGGCTCCCGACGGGAGTGGGCGTGTGGGAGGAGGGGGGGCGCTGAAACATCCAGGTCTGGCGGCGTGTGATGAGGCACACCTGATGTTAATGAAGCCTCATCACCGCCGCTGTTAAAATGCCGAGCGCGCCTCTCCTCAGGAGACCGGTCTCTTCCCCGTGCATGCACGCTGGTGTCCTCATGGGTCCAGGAAGGGGCGAAGAGGGAACCAGCGCCGCCGTAGGACGAGCTGCCGGACCCCACGGGTCCGGATGAGGATTGCACCCGTGACGGCTCACGAGCCAGGCCGGGCCGTTTCATCCCCCAGAAGTGCCGCAGAAGTGGAGGAGGACGATGCCGCTAGAGAAGCCGCCGCCCCTCGCACCCCGGACCTGAGCGGGGAGCGCGTGCGGCCGCCGGACTCCGCCCCTTACCTGGACCCTTCCCTTCGGAACACTACCCCTCCTTCACGGAACCCCGTCACGTCGAGGACACCAGATCCCCCTGTTTATTTTGGACACTTTTTCCCCCTTTTTTGGACACTTTCTTTTATTGTTTAATAAAAGCCTCTCCGAGGCCTGACGTCACGCCCACTGTGTCTGTTGTTTGCTCCGCACCCGTGACAACTTTTTAATGTCAAACGCTCGTCTTGTCTTACTCTGCCTGGACTGTTTTTTTTTTTTTTCCAGTTCATGACAGCTGTGGTATGTCGAAAAACTCCCATCGCATGCTCTCCCTCAACTTCAAAATCGCCCTACATCGCTGTTTTACCTTTTTTGTTGAGGGTGTTTGATCTTCTTTGCATGTTCACTTTGCAAAGACTGGGTTGGTACTTCTGCAGCGATGTAGGATGATTTTGAATTGATTTTTGAAGTTGAGGGAGAAAATACGATTGAAGTTTTTCGACATACCATAACTGTCTTGAGCCAGAATGCAGAGTTCAGGGAGAGCAAGGAAAGATGAGCGTTTGAGATTAAAATGTATTTAAATTGTCTTTTTTTAAATGGAAATAACCGTTTCGCCAGATAAGACCCTTCTTCCTCGGATGGGATCGTTTACAACCGCATTTGGGATCGTTTGAAGCCGCATTTAAACTGCATTTTGGAAGTTCAAACTCAGGGCACCATAGCAGTCCATTATATGGAGAAAAATGTTTTCCTCAAAAAAACATAATTTCTTTACGACTAAAGAAAGAAAGACATGAACATCTTGGATGACAAGGGGGTGAGTACATTATATGTGAATCTTTGTTTTGGAAGTGGACTTCTCCTTTAATGACAGAAGTTTATTTATCCCTTTAAGAAAAGCATGCTGCTTTTTTGTAATAATAATACATGAGAGTTGATGATGACACATTAGGAAAAAAGTGTGCTGTTTTAGTAATGGATACAGGCCATGTTTCATCAGGTCATGATGCCAGATTCTGATCTCCTGAGACTGCTTTGGAGGCCTACTGGAGAATTAGATCAAGGGGCTATATCTTCCCGAACTCATACCATTACTTCACAGCAATATTCAAAAGAAAATATAGGGAATGTTAATAACAAATCTACTCACATATTTCTTTTCAGAATCTTCTATAAGAAACTCAAGTTTTAAAGCTTGCACAAGATGTGATAGTGTGCAAAAGGAGGCTTTAAACTCTATATGTCTGCAATACATAGCACTTCAATCAATAGCAGAAGACAGAGGAGCAAAAGAGGTAAAAGACTTTGATTCGGATAAAGACATTGTTTGTAGAGAAAGCTTTTGGTGTACAATGGTGAGTTGAATCAGAATCATTCATATTTGAAGTCCAGTTTCAAGACAGGCCACTCACTATGTGGGAATCTTTCAACTCCAGCTCTTAGATTGAAAACATTTCTGTAGACTTAAATCTACTGGAAGAAGATTGGATCAGAAGATGTATTATGATATCAGCCTGATGGTTTTAGACAACTAGTTCTAGCCCGACTACACTTTGCATGCAAGCAAAATTGTCTATGGCACAATATCTTTATTAAATGTGATGAACAAGAATCACAAAGCTCATCATCACTGATAAACACAAAGTTGCTCTCCTAAAATCTTCTATATCTCACACTTATGTCAATTTTTTTATTCTATATCCATTATTTAAGCTATAGCGGTATGAATTGACTGCATTTCATTTTTATTTCTTCATTCATTGCTGCTTCATTCAGAGCCCAGTTTTACAAAAAGTGAAGCCAAACATAGATAAGCACCATCAAATTCTTCCAGTCTGGTTTGAAGTTCAGTAAAACTTCATTATTAATATCACAAGAGGGCAATAATGAAGTAAATGTAGGCTAATGTGCTCAAGTATTATTCTAAAGGACTTCAAATCTAACAAAGTAGAAGAGAAAAATGTGTTCATCCACTGTTCAATTTAATAAGCAATGTTTGTTGTATTTCAACACATCCAAACTATCAACAAAACCATGACTGTCACGCTGATGTAACACTGGGTGACATATCTCTGAATGACATGTCTCAAGAAGAATCTAACAAGTGGATGAAACAATTTTAAGCAAATGTTAAATTGCATGTTTATTAGCTTTGCTTGAAAATGCAGAGTACTGATTAAATGCCAACTGTCAGTTAAAGTTTAGCTGAGGACAAGTCCACACAACGCTTTGGGAAATAATTATATTTTAAGAGGTTCAGTTTTCTTAACTAGGATGTGAAGATAGAATTTATGTCATACCGCATAATACAAAACACACAAGAAGCAGAAGCCTCTGCCATCCAGTGGCATCTGCAGTGGACTAAAATAACACAAGAGGCTACCTACCTGCATTTCAGCAAATCATTTAGGAGTACTCTGCAAATATGTTGTCATCCAATTAATATTAATGTACCAAGCAGATTTCAAATTATCCCATTATCCCATTATTTTCACATTTTATGTTGCTGCCTTGTGTTAAACTTCCACATAGCAATCTACACTGCATACAAAAAAGTTTTTTTTTTTAAATTAAAAAAAAAAAACTGAAATGATTCCATTGCATAAGTATTCACTGCCTTATCTGGGAGAGTAGAAATTTAGCTCAGGAGTATTCATATTGCTTGCAGATGTTACTACACTATGATGAAGTTAACCGGTGGCAAATTCAACTGAATGGGTATGATTTAGAAAGGCACGCACATCTTAATAAAAGGTCTAACAGCTGAAAATGCATATCAGTAGAAAAACCAAGCCCTGAAAAAAAATAAATAAATAAAATAAAAATAACACTGCCTGTAGAGCTCACAAACAGGATTGCATCAAGCCACATATCTGGGTAAGAGTTCAGAAAAAATTCTGCTCCATTGAAGGTTCATAGTAGCATGTAGTCTCTGTTACCCTTATGGAAAGAAGTTTAAAACAAACTTGGCCAAGCTGAGCAATTGATGGAGAAGGGCTTTGGTTAGAGTAGTGTCCTAGGACCTGATGGTCACTCTGCATGATCATATGTGGAGATAGGAGAAACCTACAGAAGGACAAACATCACTGTAACACCACCAATCTGGGCTTTATGGCGGTGTGGCAAGACTCAATCCTCTCCTCAGTGTAGACTCATGAAAACACACGTGGCATTTGTAAAAAAGCACCTAAAGGATCCTCAGACTGTGAGAAACAAGATTCTCTGCTCTGATGAACCTCAGTTCCAAGCATCATATTTGAAGAAAACCAGGCACTGATCATCACCTGCAGAGTACCATCCCAAAAGTAAAGTGTGGTGGTAGCAGCCTCATGCTGTGGGGCTGTTTTTCAGCAGAAAGGACTGAGTTGACTTGTCAGAGTAGAAGGAAAGCTCAACACGACAAAACATAGATATAGCCTTAATGACCCAGGACAATGACAATGAGCAAACAGCAAGAGTGGCTTATAGACAACTCTGTGAATGTCCTTGAATGGTTAAAGCAATTTAACATAAGGCAGCAACATAAAACATGAACAAAATGAAGGGGTATGAATATTTTTGCAAGGCACTGTACATGTGGAAAGCATAATGCGTTTTGCAGTTCAAGCAGAATGACTGAAGCTTTGACCAATCTTATTTATGATAGTAGAATAAATGAATGGAGTGTTGAATGCCTTTTAGTGTTATATGTATCAAGGTATAGTAGAAAGTAAACCAACTACAGTCAATATCCAATGCAGACTTGCTAGACACGATCATGTCATATGCATTCTCTGCAGAATAATCAAAAAGACTTTACTTACAGAATATACATTTGACAGATATTTTTATTCAAAGAAACTTCCTGTACATTGTATTCATATGAAGAGTTCAGATGCAAAACCAGCTAAAAGCTATCTCGGTCAAAAGATGAGATACTGATACTGAGTGAATGCTCCTGACACATAGTATACATCCATCAAATACTATTACTTCAAAACTCACTAAATTCCAGCCTCAGCCCTATCAGAAGTACCAGAACTTGCATAGAAACATATAAAAAAGGAGGAGGAAATGCTAATTTTAAAGAAATATGTCAGATGGATTTAGAGGCTTTTGCATCTGAACTCTTCATATATTATTAGCTTGTTCACTTGGAACAGCTAGTGCAATGTTCCACAGTTTGAGCTAAAGAACATTTGTGTTTGCTGAAACTGATGTACATAATGATTCTCTTATTTTAGCTGTTAATGGTGTGTTTTAAATGTGGCAGTAATAATTCAGATATAAATTCTTGCCAGGCATCTGTCGAAGCAGTATAAAACAATTAGAAAACCACATTCTCATTTTACCTTTTATTTATGTATTTATTTTTTTATTTATTTATTTATTTTTTTTTCTAGTACTGCATTTATATTTGTATGCCACTTACCAATCCTTTCACATATGTAAACAGATTTTATTGTCAAAAAATAAGACAAAAACATCCTGACATTTAAATGCAGCTTAGAGGATGATTTAGATTGTTTTGTCAAATTTAAAAACATATAATTAAAACATCAATGTAAGTATTTTATTCTTGCAATAGCTCATTTTTAGCTGTCTATTCTATTCTATTCTATTCTATATTTTAAAAGATGCAGAAGCTTAGCTTTAAGCAAAACCCCAGCTATTATTGTTGACAAAGATGATGTAACCATGATACAGATTTGAACAGAATAACCAAGACAGTTCTTTTTTTCCAACTTTGATAAAACTGTACATTAAAAAAAAAAAAAAAAAGGTGCACTTCCTCAGAATTATGTAACGTTGGTGCGCAATAAACACAAGAGACTGACTTAAGGTCAAGAAACGGGACAAGAGGCTCTCTGGGAAGATGCTGCTAATGACTGCACTCACCCCTGAGACTGTAGTGCAAATGGTTCGGTAGGCTAAGAACACACCAGATCAGCCAACAGGAGGGGAAGTCAACTTGCAATGTGCAGGAGGTGAGCATGGTGCACACTGAGGTTAGGAAGAACCCGGACAAGGGAGAAAAATAGGAGAGACACGTAAAGTCAAAAAATGATGCATAGACTAGGTTATAGCCAGCACACCCATTAAAGAAATTAATCATCCAAAAATGCTAATTTGCTGAAAATTCACCCTATGAACAACAGACCCAAGATGTAGATGAGTTTGTTTCTTCATGGAAACAGATTTGAAGAAATTAAGCATTACACTAAGCAATCACTTGCTCACCAATGGATCCTCTGCAGTTAATGGGTGCTGAACAACTGATAAAAATCAACAAGTAATCCACACAACTTCACTTTATTAGTTAACATGTTGAGAAATGAAAAGTGCATGTTTATGAGAAACAAATCAAAATTATAAATGAATACATTTTTAGCAATTTTACACAGGGGCTGATGTTTTACTCTAGGATACGAATTAACAACTGTCATTTTTATACATAATGTAGGACTGTTCACTACTAGCGCAGGGTGCAAAGACAGAGAGTACACATTTTCTATGTAGTACAAATGCTGACTGTTATAAATGATCAGGATGCTGCTTCTGTCACATACTGTTGTTGATGTGACCTGTATGAAAGCACAGCCAGACATCATGATTAGTAACTTAGAGGAGCCCTGAAACGTCAGCCTGCTGAATTTACACAGCATTACATGCAATAAACCTAGTCAGTAGGAGATCTCTTGTACAAACTGCTTAAAAAACAAAGGCATGTTTGAAGCAGTGGTGCAGAGCGTATCATGCTGCTCATGACATGTAAGAAGCTGTTGTGCTCATTGAGACTCAAGTTTAAATATCCTGGATCCATTTTCCTGCTGCTTCTGGACTTTCCTGTCAACTCTCCAGTGTCCTTAAAGCCAATCAATAAAATGTGGGGAGAGAGAGAGAGAGAGAGAGAGAGACACTATATATTTTCAAAATACATACAATAGCTTAGAATCAGAGTAAGTCATTAAAGGAGAAGTCCACTTCCAGAACAAATGTGTACAGATAACTTACTCACCCCCTTGTCATCCAAGATGCTCATGACTTTCTTTCTTTAGTCGATAAGAAATGATGTTTCTTGAGGAAAACATCCAAGAATTTTTCTCCATAGAGTGGACTTCAGTGGTGCTCCCAAGTTTGAACTAACACAAGAAATATCCAATTTTAAAAACTGTATCTATATTGATTTGGATGTTTGGATATTGGATTTACTTATGTATTTATTTATTTACTTACTTACTTAAAGGGATAGTTCACCAAAAAATTAAGATTCTGTCATTAATTACCCTCATGTCATTCCAGACAACATGTTCTGAGAGTACATGAGAGTACCACTCGAAGACTGACTTGGACGAGAAGAAATTGTTGTAAAAAATCATTGTTTTTGTTATCTTTATGCACAAAAAGTATTCTAGTAGCTTCATAACATTAAGGTTGAACCACTGATGTCACATGGATTATTTTAGCGATATCCTTACTATCTTTCTAGGCCTTGAACATGTCAGTTGCATTGCTGTCTATGCAGAGTGGAAAAGCCTCGGATTTAATCAAAGATATCTTAATTTTTGTTCTGGAGATGAACAAAGGTCTTACGGGTTTGGAACGACATGAGGTGAGTAATTAATGACAGAATTTTCATTTTTGGTGATCTCTCAAGCGTGTTCACTTAAGTGTTAAGTAAAAAGCTGAGACTTTTTTGAATCGAGTCCATTTCCAATTACTGGTTCTGGAATCGATGGAATTCGATTCCAAGAATCGTTTCCTCGTTGTTTTCGATTCCTTTTCGATTCTTGTTTTTTAGATTAGAGGAACCTATAATTTTGCCAAGACGGCAGGATATAAAGGTCGTAGAAAGTAGCCTTCTCATAATATGAAGTGTTTTCTTTCAGAATGATAGTTGGCTGATAGAAAAGTTAAGAAATAGCATTTATTTAAGATGGAAATAAGATCAAGACCCTTGATCACATCATGATCTATTCTGAGGTGCCGCGTTCAAAATTGTGGACAGCATAGCTAAGCCAGTTCAACCGTAAAATAACCTCTGAATTGATTTTTTTTTTAAAACTGGTTCATTAAAACAATCTAGCAGAAAGAACCTTCTAATCACTATTAGCACTATTAGAGTGCTTCTCAATTGAATGGCTGCATCTTACAAAGGCTGCATTTCTCAGGTGCTACGTCATCAAATGTCCCTGAATGTCGATTCACAAAAATAAACTGAATGAAAACAAGTAGGTACTGAGCTCGTCTGAGTTTGAGGATGCAGCCTTCCGTTTAATAGGCACCTATAGATAAGCTTTGTTTAACTGAAAACTGCTCTGAATGAGGAGTTGATTCCCCTAGATTGGATAGATTCCAACCTTTGGAATTGACTCTCAATTCCCAACGCATCAGAATTCCCAGCCCTACTCATTATATTTTCCAAAGCACAATCCCACTGTGAAATGGCTCCTGATTGGTTTTTACTCATTGTCCCTTTCCACTATACCCACCCACAATATCTGAGATCCAGCTCCTAATGGTTGAACTTCCCAATGCTTTTATATAATGTTGGAAAAACTTCATTGCAACATTAACTGATCCCAGATGTACTACAGATTTCGCAAAGCAGCATGCAATGCCACTCCTATGAGGATTATCTTAAGATCTATTCATCGTGTTATGTTGTGTTTTTAGGCTCATTTGAACTGAGAACACCTACTCTTCTTCTTCTGATCCTTAGCTGGCATTGTGCAGACGCCTTCGTAGCTCATACACTGCTGTAGGTGCCGATGGACTTTCAGGTTCTTTCACAACCAACACATTCTCACTCCCAATTTGTCATATATCAACGTGTTGTCACAACTTGTCTCCATGCTAAACTATTGGTGGCTAGGGTCTTGGCTTCCACGAGGGTGAGACTATGATTCTTGAGGTTGTCTTGAACTCGTTTCAGCCAGGTCTCCTTCGGTGCATAGCAGTGTACCTTACATGTTTGGTGACTGGCAGTGCCAGTTTGAATGGCATTAGGGCGCTGCCCAATCAGGACACACATGCCCGAACCACTGCAAGCATCTTTTCTGTATCACATCCTCGGTTGTGTACTGCTCATGGCATTCTTAACATATAGTTTTGTCCTGGATTTGGTCAAGCCCGAACCCTCCCAAGATTCGCCTGAGGCATCGCATTTAAAAGTCCTCAAGTTTGTTGATTTCCATCTTTAGAAGAGTCCACCTTACTCTAAAGAAATATATGTGGTTTACTATGGTTTGCTAATGTAAAGCTGCAAACCAAAATGCATCCTAAAAGCTTGAAGTGTATATTGTTTACATGCACTTTATATTGTTTAGTCTTTACCTGAAACAACTATGCTTGTTGTATTCTGCAAGTTGAGGCTTTTCTAATTATATATGAAACAAGACTGTTTGTTATGAACAACGCTTAACAGATCACATTTTCAAGTAAAATCTGATTTATATTTTCAGTTGACATTTTTCTCTTTCAACCACAAACTGAAAATGCAGTTTTTAGCTGTCAAGACTTGAATCATTCATTTTAATTTTGTGTATTGTGAAATGAAGTGCCTTAGTTTGAGAGTAGGCACTGATGTCCACCCTATTTCAACAAGGTCCACTCTTTTTAAAATCTTTAAAGGAATATAATTATGAATTAAACATATAGTGAGGATCAATATTTTATTTTTGTATTATTTTTATTCTTATTTTTTTCTTTTGTATTGCAGACTGAAAATGTGTATGCCATTGGCATACAATGATGTTGGGCAGTGAGAGCTCTGTTTTGTCCAGTCTAGGAAATCCTCACAAAGTGTTGTTAAATGATTTGATAGTACAGAAGAGAGGCTGACTAGTGAACTGTACATAAGTGAGAAATATAGCTGGTAGCAGAACTGGAGGATGTGAGTGGTTGCTGAGATTATTTGATGTGAGAGATCCTTGTGTGCTTGAGAAGCTAAACTGAAAGCTACATCAAATGCTTTTAGAACACACAAAGAAGAAATGCTACAGTGTAGAGAACAGATATCCCAATCAAACTGAATAATGTTCTTCTGAGATTTTTATGCTGCGATGTGCAGGCAGTAATTATAAGGTTTAGCTCTGTTGAATTGCTTGTACAGGTAGGTTATTTATGCAAATTTAATTTGGAAATGACATTAAATTCCTGTTGTAAGGCCACCGAAATTCAGAAGAGAAAGAGGTAGCGCAGATAAGATGGAATCCCAGCAGCTGAGTGAGCAGTGCCGTAATATTCCCAATGGTAAGCACGGTCGGAGATTGAGATTAAGAGGTAGGGCTGCCGAGATAATCACCAAAGCACTACCAAGACAACTGAGGCAGGAATGGAGCCACATTGAGAAAATGAAGAAAATTCTCAGCTGCAAGCTGCAGCTGGTTCTCAGGCAGGAGTTCATGATAGAAAGGGAAATGGGCAAAAGACCACACATACATGGAAGGGAAAGAATGATGCACTAGTTGTCAGTGAAACTGGGACAGACAAAAGAAGCAGCATTGTGCAGGATTCACCTAAAATTGTGTTTATTATATCCAGATTTCTACTTTTTATTACTTGGGTAAATGCCTTTATGCAAGGTTCATGGATTGCAGACAGCTTGCAATAGAGTGCAACAGTTGGGTTTGCAAAAACACCTTTATTTTCTCCATAGAAAAATTGATGCATAAACCTTTCAAGACAAAGCATGAGTTTAAAGGTTATTGATTGGTGGTACATCAGTCTGTGTAATTTGCTTTCATTAAAAAAAAAAATAAAAAAAAAAAAATATATATATAAATATAAATATATATATAAAAATATAAATATATATATAAAATATATATATATATATATATATATATATATATATATATATCATAGCCAAATTACAAATGAAAAAATTGTACTGCTCATACAACTATAAAAGAAAGATCAAGAGAACTAGTTAGAGAACTAAAAGAGCTAGTTGCCAGTTAACACTCACTTATATTCACTGATGTTCAAAAAAATGCTTTAAACGTCTTATACTGTACTTTGTGTTATGGAAATGGGCAATTTGTGCCAGAGTGATGGCACAAAACAACAGGATCACAATGATGTTTGTTTTACTAGAAAAAAATAATGGATTTCAGCTGTAGTTATCAAACATGCATTGTTGATGCCAAATTCTAAGATGCAGATGACAGTAAAGATCATTCTTTTGCAATTGCCAAATTCTGAGAAATAGAAATGTTCGTTTCATCAAAGCACTAGAAAAGGTGTTTTATCTCGTAAGACTTCTGGACTGTTAGGGCTGTCAAAACTAATAATTGACATGTAAACTGCAAATACTAAATTAGAGAAAAAAAACCTACATAAATAAATATGTTTCTCTATTCTTATTTTATAATGTTTTAGAACATGTGCAGTTTAAGGTTCTTGTCATTTCATGGACTTTGATTTGGCATGACAGTTAAGTTAGAGAAAAGACAGAGGGTGTTATTTAAAAATAATCCAAGACTGACATGAACTCAAGTCATCCACACAGATGTGCAAATTAATTAAGGCGAATGGTATAAATGTGTCACTATAGATATGTCATACCCTGTTACAGCTGCAGGAATGCTTCTTTTAAAGTCTGAAAACCACTTGATCAAAAAAATCTTTAACACTTTTTAGACTCAGTTCAGCTATCTGTACAACATTAATATAACATTGTACAGGTTACACTGTAACAAATTTCTGTAGTTTTCACAGCATTATTACTGTACAATGAACAAATGCATAGCCTACTGTAGAACTTATTTAGGCCTATCTGCTTGTTAAGACTGATGTCACACGTCACTAATTCCGGGTCCAAACACTCTTTTAGATGCTACAAGAAAACAACAAATGATGCTAATATACACTCACAATGTGATTATAATACTACCAAAAATTCAATAATTCTAACCTTTAACTCCATACCGCAATCCTATAACCAGACAATGAAAATACAAATAAATAAATAAATATATATATATATATATATATATATATATATATATATATTTATATTTTTTTTTTTTTTTTTTTTTTTTTTTTTTTTTGTCTGGGATGCTGTGAGCATGGAGACTTTAGTGTACTTTACATTTTACATGCTTTTTTTTGTTTGTTTTTTTTGTTTAGCTTAAATAAACAGTGGTCATAAATGGCTGTTGATGTAGTATTCTCAAAACAAGTTGAGGCTTTTATATATTTATTTATTTATTTGTTTGTTTGTTTGTTTGTTTAGTTTAATTTAATTTAATTTACATATGTACTTATCCCCTTGTCATCCAAGATGTTTATGTATTTTATTTTATTATTTTTATTTATTTATTTATTTATTTTATTTATTTATTTATTTATTTTTTGCAGTCATTAAGAAATTAAGTTTTTTGAGGAAAACATTTCAGAATTTTTCTCCATATAATAGACTTCTATGGGTCCCCGAGTTTGAACTTCCAAAATGCAGTTGAAATGCAGCTTAAAGTATGTAAGTACTTTAAGAAATGCAGCTTCAAGTATGTAAAAATTATGTAAAAGTACAATTTACATACTTTTTAACCTCAAACGCTCATCCAACATCACTGTTTTACCTTGTTTTGTATTTTTTTTTTTTTTTACCTTCTTTGAATGTTCACTTTGTAAACACTGGGTCGGTACTTCTGCAGCGATGTAGGACGATTTTAAAGTTGGAAGAGAAAATTGGTTATGAACTGATACTCAGAGTTCACACAGAGCTAGACAAGGCGAATTATAAAAATTATATTATATTTTTATTTTTTTAGAAAATAACCAATCATTTTACTAGACCTTACTCAGTCTTACTCAGCTGGAATCATTTAGAGCCCTCTGAAGCTGCATTTAAACTGCATTTTGGAAGTTCACACTCGGAGACCATTATATGGAGAGAGATCTTGAAATCTTTTCCTCAAAAAAAATAATTTCATTATGAAAGACATGGGCATCTTGGATGACAAGGGGGTGAGTACATTATCTTTATTTATTTTTATTTTTTTTTTCTGGAAGTGAACTACTCTTTTAATACTTAAACAAGCAATAAAAAAATAACATAGCCAAGGGATCACATACAAATCCATAAAATAATGAACAATAGTTATAAACATAATTAACAAACACATAAACATTTATAATAAACTAAAAAACTGTTACAAAAATACAAGTAAATAAATAAATAAATAAATATATAAAAACCTCTTAACAGATTGTGAATGACATTACAGAGATCTTACAATGAGATTCAAGCAATCATACACAAGGAAAGCATCTAAATTAAGCGAGTTGAGACTTGGACCCAAAAACAGTATTTCTTACATCACGACTTAACAAAAAGATAACATGTTGCTGTAGATCTGTAAAGCACTATTTTCAGATTTCAATGGTGAGGGGCCTGAGGCGTGAATCTGTATTCGGAAAGGAACGGAAATTGAATAACGTTGTCCACGGAGCCACTAAAGTGACATTATTAAACATTTGCTAGCAGTAGCCTCTTATTTTACAGTACATAAAATTTAACTTACTACATAAACAGAGTAAGAGAAGATTACTGATAGGACTATGGTGAATGATTTGGAGGTTCAGAGCACCACCGACAAACATCTGACCTTGTAAAATGTGTGGCAAGTACTGCTGCACAGAATACATGTGATCATGAATCTCGAAAGTCAAATTTAATGGCCCCCACAATTTTAGTAGCTCCCCAATCCCCGCAATTTATTTACAGTATACCCAACGATATAATTGCAGGAGAAAGCATTGATATATATATATATATATATATATATATATATATATATATATATATATATATATATATATATATATATATATATATATATATATATGTGTGTGTGTGTAAAGAGTTCAGATGCAAAAGCCTCTATATCCATCTGACATTTTTCTTTAAAATTAACATTTCTTTCTGGCTACTTTGTATAGGTTTCTATGTAAGTACTGGTACTTCTGACTGGGCTGAGGCTGGAATTTAGCGAATTTGAAGTAAAAGTATTTGATAGATATATTATATGTGTCAGGAGCATTTACTCAGTATCATTATCTCATTTTTGACTGAGATGGCTTTTAGCTGGTTTTGCATCTGAACTCTTCATATATATATATATATATATATGTATTCATCCTGCATCTTTACCTCCAAGATCGTCTGAGACCAGCCACCCTGACAGCTGCTGCAACAATTGATTTGCGTAACCAAACTGTCAGAAACCGTCTCAGGGAAGCTCATCTGCATAATCGTCGTCCTCATCGGGGTCTCGACCTGACTGCAGTTCGGCGTCATAACCGACTTGAGTGGGCAAATGCTCACATTCGATGGTGTCTGGCACTTTGTAGAGGTGTTCTCTTCATGGATGAATCCCGGTTTTCACTGCACAGGTCAGATGGCAGACAGCGTGTATGGCATCGTGTGGGTGAGCAGTTTGCTGATGTCAACGTTGTGGATCGAGTGGCCCATGGTGGTGGTGGGGTTATGATATGGGCAGGCGTATGTTATGGACAACGGACACAGGTGCATTTTATTGATGGCATTTTGAATGCACAGCGATACCATGCAAGATCCTGTGGCCCATTGTTGTGCCGTTCATCCACGACTATTACCTCATGTTGCACGGCCCCATGTTGCAAGGATCTGTACACAATTCCTGGAAGCTGAAAACATCCCAGTTCCTGCATGGCCAGCATACTCACCGGACATCATTTTTCCTTTAGCATCATTTTTCGACATGCAGGGTCCTCCAGTACTTTACATAAGATGCTCTTGGCGTCAATGTGCTGACACAAAAGGCACTGGGAATTTTATCGTAATGATTAAATTATATATTGGCTAATCATATTGCTATTATTGCATATATGTTGGGGTGTGATTTTTTTTTCAATGCAAACAGTCACGACAGTTTCATTTAAATTATGCTATTTCCACATTTAACTCAAACCCTGCCCCTTAATCTAACCATCTGTCAATAAAACGGAAGATATAACAGGCAGATACAACTATATTCATAATTTTTTCACAAAGTATTAATATTCCAAGGGTTCCAAAGCAAAACAACTGATTTGTGAGAAGAATAGACGCGATCGCCGTCTCCATCCGTCATCCTGTGTGCTGCACTGCAGTTTGTCTGTGCGCGAATTAAAAAAAATGTCGCCAGAAGAAGCAAGCCATGGTTATGAAATGCTATTGGCTCTTGAGTGTCTCATGACCGATTGTGTCATGCTGTTGTGAAATGTCATCGGCTTTTATGTGTCCCATGACCGATTGCGTCCTGCTAATGTTTGGTAGTATCTTTTTGAATGAGATGTGAGTGCATTAACGGAGCGGGATCATTTTTATCAATTAAAACCTTCTGTTTTTTGCATTAAGATATCGTACAGCTTCAGAAGACTTGGAATGCAACAGGACTTGTTTGTAATGCTTTCATACTGCTTGTTTATGGTCGGTTTTTGCAATAAATACCCGCGACTGTACTTATTTGCCCGTTCCGTGTTTTGTATTGTTCAGAAGTGGGTAGGTTTAGGGTAGGGAAGGGGTTAGGTGCTCCAATGAAAGTATACATTTATATAAAATAATTTCTATTTTTACAAATGCATGCAAACCATTAAATTAAGAAACAACTGAAAACAATGGAGGACACTGCATGTCGAAAAATGATGCAAAAGGGGTACTCTGAGCGTCAAAAAGTGAAGCCAAGGGGTCCTGACCAATCGTCAATATGTGACGAGTTGGGAGTGAGAACGTGTTGGCTTTATGCTACAGTGACCTTAATAAGTCTTTAATACATTACATATTATTATATATTAAATTATACATTTCATATTATTATATAAGAGAAAGAGAAGAGGGAAGAGAGTAGGCTATTTAAATAAATCATGCTTAAGGTTTGCTCTAGTCAGTTTACTGGTATTTGCACCATTATTTTGCGACCTAAAAAAAGCATGTCTTAATCCATTTTGCACCCTGTGTTATTAGTAGATCACCCAGACCTGATTATTATTGGCTGTGCTGCGCTGTTCTTGGTAGATTGCATTGGTTATTATGGAAATGGAAGTTGTGATCGTGTTTTCTACTCTGTGGTATCAAATATCTTAGTGAACTGGCTTCTCGGACAAGAAACAAATATAGGTTGTGATTTAATTTAGTCCATTAGAAATTGATAGGATCATTGGGATCCTTGTCGTTTGCTTTTGGTGTTCTCTTATGTTAATGACAGGTTGTCTTGTCCTCGCGCCAGTAAACACATCATCAGAGAAGAAAAGAGATGTTGCAAGGGGGAAGTTAAAGATTTGATTAAAGATTACAAGAGCACATGGTTAAGGCAGATAAAACATTTATATAAATATAAATATTATACATTTTGATTTCATGGTAATTTTAACTATGGAGGGTAGCGACTGGGTGGAGAATCAGCAGTAGTGAGTCTGAGGAGTGTGGTTAGAACACCATTAGGGTTGTTGCAACATTGTCTGTAACTCATTGCTTAGCATATCTGTAATCCTGCCAGCTCTGTTCTGATTCCATTCTTTCACCACCTGTGCCAGACAGGCACAGCCTGACAGCTGTGCAGCACTGCTCTCCTGATACAGGGCTGCTTTAGTGCGAGAAACTGGGTCAGCAGGTGCTACCCTTTTTTTTTTCTTTCTTTCTTTCTTTCACACACATATGCAGACGGTCTCTCTCTTTATATATCTATATATGCATTCCCTGCATTCTCCTACTATGGTGTCAGAGTCCTGCTCCAGACAGTGTAGTTGGAAAAAAAGAACACAGTATAAAAAATGTTTATTCCATAACATTTGACCTGAGTAGGGTTCACTGTTTTTAACCTTAACATTCACCAGGTCAGAGTGTACCTTCCTGTAGCCAAAGGAAATGGGTCAGGAGGTTGTTTTAAAGAGAGAACATTTTCATCCAAATGTATTCCTCACTCATCTATATATAGAGGTTATAAATAGAACATTTTTAAAGGCAGAATAAACTGCCAAGTGAAGACTTCATGCCAATATTCAAAGGTCTGGCTTTATGTGACTATTGTTATGCTAGCTAAATAAATAAATAAATAACATCAACTGTGTTGAATGTGCTATGTTAATGTAATCAGAATATTTGTGGGGCAATGCACCATAGTAACAGGAGCTGCGTAATCAGATAAACAGTAAAGCATGGCAAAAGGACAACTAAGGTTGAGTTTGATTCCTAAGAAATACATGATAAAATGTACACCTTTAATGCAAAGAACAGTATCTTGATTTAGAAACTGTCATGGGGCAACTGAGATGAGACGCACGGATCCAAATGCAATGCTTTATTATAAGACATGGTCAAAATGGGTTTGGGTCGACACCAGCAAACAGATATAAACAGGGCAAGACAAAAGAGTAATCCAGAGACAGGTGTGGGTCAAACAACGCCGAACGTAATCCAGGGGGCAAGGCAAACGGGTATCCACAAACAGGCTAGAGTCCAGACAAGGGGCAAACAGAGTCCGAAACGGCAAAACAAAGGGTTAATCCAAGACAGGCTAACAAGAGGTAATCAAGACATGGGTAACAAGGTATATAGTGTGTGTGATTGGCTGCAGGTGAGTGTGTAATCAGTGCAATGGAACATGGGAAATGTAGTCCAGGGTGGTGTGTAACAGTCTGTGTGGTGTGAGAGTCAATATAATCAGAAGGCGACCTCTGGTGGCGAGCAGACATAAGACCATGAACATGATTCGTGACAAGAAACAATCATCTGTATTGCTTTTCTGTACATTCATTCATTCATTCATTCATCCGATTTAAATTTAATTATGAAATCATCTTAGATTTAGCCTGCACTGTATATATATATATATATATATATATATATTATATATATATATATATATATATAAAAGATGCAAACAAAACAAAGATTATTGAATTAGACAAGAAAATACTTTTTCAGTCTTTCTATTTCAAAATGTTTTTATTTTTTATTTTTTTTAATTAAATTACTAGCGTTTTTTTTTTTTTTTTTCTTGTATTTCACCACAGGAAGGATTTACATTATTGTAAAGTGAAAATAAGAGAGCTGCAGTAATTGCATGCATGCAACTATGGCAATTTAAGAAAAATATATATGGGGAAAAAATAGTTACTCATGAAATAGCAGTCATTACTTACAGTATAAAAAATTCCAGACCATTTCACAGTGACATTAAGGTCAGTGCTAGTCACTTCAAAAACAAAAGGAAGAGTATCCAGAGAAATTACCAGATTACATACTTCATCTGATTCTGTCTGATTTTCTGGCATGGCAAGAGAAGAAAAAGAGATGAATCCATCCTTGAAAAGAGAGCAGATGTACACTGACCATTAACAACAGTGATTCAGTGGTCCCTCTGGCCTTTTTGAAAGCTGGTCTTCTCTTTGGCACAGCTGGGCTTGGTACATTGCTAAAGATCGTTTAGCAAACCCTGAAAGATCCAGGGCAGTCTGCACACCCCTCTGTAATTATCACCCCATATGTGGCTGCCTGTAGTGGATCGGCACCAGATAAAGGCCTGGTGGGATCATTCGACACCTGCAACCACCTTTTGGCCTGTTGAAACCCCAGTCAGTCTGGGGAAAAAAATAAAAATAAATAAATAAACAAAGCCTCTATGGCTACAATTGCTTCTCTGATGCAGAGGCAGTAAGATGAATATCCGTCATGGTTTGAAGAAAGGTGACTTTAGCGTGTCCGATAAGGTCAGTTGAACTGAGCTGAATTGCATTTGCTGGACCGTTTGTTTTACATGCTCCTGATATATTAGCACTGCAATGTTATCCCCCCATCAGGTGCTATCTTGAAACAGCCATGGTGACAGATTTCAGGTTAGGATCCAAAGAAGAAAGCAGACACAAATCTGGCAAGTTTTCATCTCAAAACAGCTGCAAATCTAAAATGGAATATTTAAAAAGCTGCGAAACTCTTTTCCCCTGCACAGTGATCTTGTTATTGCCGTTTTGCGGCGTAAATTGAATGTGGCTTAAGCTGAGTGATGGACCACAGCAAGACAAATCTCTCCACCTCTAAAAGTGCTGACTTTCTGGCAAAGTGTTAGAAAAAAAGAGGGGTAAAAAGCTGGGGAGCAAAAGAGAGGATCGAGGGGGAGAAACGGTAATGGATTCTCAAAGTGGAGAGCCTTTACAGTGACAGCATGCAAATGAATGGTGAAGAAATAATCCACAAGGTGTTATTGAGCTCCGGGCCGAGAGAGAGTAAGTAATAAGAAAGGTTCTCTCTTTCCGAATTCACTGCTGAGCCTCAGTAATGTGGGCCTGGTAATTAGATATTGATTCCCTCTGCCGATGAGTATTCTGAAATGTTGTCGTCTACCCTGATAGCTGGAATACATAAAAGTCTGAACACATCTTGTTAATGACCCCAGCACAACGTAATCATAGTTGTGTGAGCTCTGTGTGCAGCCTTTGATAAATAATTATAGAACTTTCATGAAGAAGGGGGCCAATTGGTGACTTGTAACCTTTTTTTGAAAGAAAGATCCATAACTCAGATGGCTGCCGATGAGAAGAGACATTAATGTATCATCGGAGCGCTTCATTATTTTGGATAAGGCTGGCTGTGGGAATTATCTGCGCAAAGAGAGTATTGGAATGAGCAAGTAATTTAGCTTTAGAGAGAATGTGGCGTCTTTCATTGAGTTCTGACTTGTTCAAATTGCCCATCTCTGACGTTTGATACTATTAAGTCAACTCCTAACAGAGGATTTTTTTTTAATATCCTATATTACAGCCCGTCTTGTACGGTGATTGTGTGAGCTGACATTTTTTGGCAGTTTGCCAGAATTTTTAAATAGATGTACAGTGGGCTAGAATGAGAATTTTTACTCTTGAGAAAGTATGATACCAGCATAATGTACAGATTTAATTTAAAATGTGCATATTCAAATTGGACGCATCAAGATTGGTTAGGAGACACACAAGATCCGATGATGTTTGGCCTGTCAAGACTGCTTTCAGGTGAAATTGGCATGACACATCTTTTGTGCCATAATTAAATGTATATGAATGTTCTCTGAAAGCTGCAGCAAAAGTGAAAATCATCATAACTTCAGATAACTTTCATGAGTTCAGTTTATAAAGTCCTTCAAAATAATAAGGTGAATAAATTTGTTGGTCTGTCTATTATGGAAGGGCTCAGCTTGAGCTCTAACTCCCTTCCTGGACTAAAGCAAGAAAAATAAATAAAAGTTCATATATATATATATATATATATATTATATATATATATATATATATATATATTTTTTTTTTTTTTTTTTTTTTTTTTTTTTTTTCAGAGTATATGGTAGGGGGATTTACCATTAATCATTTAACAGGTTTTACTGTAGCATTTTTATAGTATTTTACCGGTGATTTTTTTACAGTGTACAGCTGCTCGAGTGTGGAGATAATGGCGAAGAGTGTACAACTAGCTGAGGGTGAAAATATGCTGATACGGGACAGTCTATCAATGGTCGTGGGCAGGGCCTGAACAGTATGTTGTCATACTGCTCAGAAAATCAAAAGGGCTTGATAATTGAGACTGTTTAGGATTT
This sequence comes from Cirrhinus mrigala, assembly GCA_036247105.1. Taxonomy (NCBI): domain Eukaryota; kingdom Metazoa; phylum Chordata; class Actinopteri; order Cypriniformes; family Cyprinidae; genus Cirrhinus; species Cirrhinus mrigala. Next base: position 22,767,745 of record CM070007.1, on the reverse strand, counting down.
TTGGGCATAAAAAAAGAGATTTTTCTCATTGTAGGGTAGTTGTGGTGGACACACTGCAAGAAACCTGTATTTACATTACATTACATACAATTTTTTCAGTAGTGTACCGTTTTTGGAAGTGAAAAAGAGCATATAATTTACAATATCCGTAAATGTAAAATTTCCCAGAATTCCCTGTGTTACATTTCAAATTTGATGTTTATTTGTTGAAAAAAACGATGTTTCTTCTTAGTTTTTTCTTATCTGTTCTATGTTACAGCTAATGTTGTTAAATGAATGTTTATTGCATTATTTCAGTTTCATATGTGACCCTGGACCACAAAACCAGTCTTATGTTGCACAGGGATATTTGTAGCAACAGCCAAAAATACATTGGATGGGTCAAATTTATCGATTTTTCTTTTATACCAAAAATCATTAGGATTTTAAGTAAAGATCATGTTCCATGAAAATATTTTGTAAATTTGCTACCATAAATATATCAAAACTTAATTTTTGATTAGTAATATGTATTGCTATGAACTTCATTTGGACAACTCTAAAGGTGATTTTCTCAATATTTTGAATTTTTTTGCACCATCAGATTCCTGATTTTCAAATAGTTGTCTCTCGGCCAAATATCATCCTGTCCTAACAAACCATACATCAACGGAAAGCTTATTTATTCGGCTTTCAGATGATGTATAAATCGCAATTTTGAGACATTTACACTTATGATGGATTTTGTAGTACAGGGTATGTGTTACCATGATGGTATTTAGTGTTTGTATGAATGACACTGTGCACCTTCCATATATGTTATTTTCTAAAAGCTGCTTGTGATGGGCTTTGGTTCGTCATTTGACTTTCTCATTACCAGCTGATTTGGTGGTTATCAGTGTGTTACAAGGTACAAAACAGATTTCAGTACTTCAGTAGGCTGATATATTAACATTATATCAGTTAATGAAATTACAGTATTTAAATGTATATTTAAGTTAAAACTGTAAAACCTAAAATGTTGCCACTATATTTTTTACAGTAAAATTATGGCAGCCACAGCTGCCTTTTTTTTTTACCATAAATTTTACAGATGTTTTTTTACAGTGTAGCAACAATGTCTTGTAAGCAATGCAGGTGTTTTGTAGTTGGATGTTCAAGAGTCTTCCAGGCTTTGGTCCACCAGCATTTGTAAACTTAGACTGTGTTAAATTGGGAGAGTTGTTTGGCCTAGTTTGGGGAACACACAAAACGTGAAACACAGATCTCCCTAAACAGCTCAGAACCCCACAGAGGCCAATTTCAAGAGAAGCAACAGAGATTAAGATTTATGTTTTTGGTTGGGGGTAGAAAAAAAGAAGTGAAAACTCTAACAAGAGTCTAAATTGGTTCTCCGAATAGTACAGTCTTCACATCTGAATGAAGCCCCAAGTGTCTTTGGGCATCAAATTTGAGCAACAGGAATTCCTGCACATGCTCCTATTAGGCCTTGCAGTAAAAGCATATTTATAGCCGAAAGGAAAACAGAACCACAAGTAATAAATGTGGTTAGCTGTCTTCCAAGGTAAAACAGTATACAGTATGTAAGTAGCAAACAATAGAGTAAAAATGTTAACCCTCTGCATTCAGAAGGCTAATAAGCTCAAGGACATAAATGTACAGATCCTATACTCTCAGTAGTCATCATGAATCAACATCTTTCAGCCTGGCTACACTTCAGCAATCCCCCAGCAACACTGACAAATCTCACAAATAAAACGAACCAGACAAGCCAGGGATTTTGCATATGGTGATTTAAATAGCCCTAGAGTCAGCAATCTGTCTGTCCCAATGGTCCTCTGCTTTGGAAGCTGAGCTAGATGGTCAAGAAAGGCAATGAAGACTTACCCTAACCCTTACAATAGAGAAGCCAACAAATTCAAGACATTCATCTTTGGAAAGCAAGGATACATGACATGATGGTCTTTTATACAGCTGACAGTCCATTTCCCCCAAACAAACAATTATATATTGGATTTTGAGTTGTTAAGAATTGGGAGTCAACTCCAACAGAGTGGAATTGATTCTACTCATGACCTGACGTGTCTGGAATGCATCCATTTATTTGATTAGCAAAGTACTACATATCCCAGCAGTTTTCGTAGTTAAGATTTTAATTCATCACAGTGAAATTAATCTTTTGACTCACCAAGATCTATTCAGAACTGTTTGATGTTTAATTCACTGACTCTTTCTGCAGGCTACATCATTTACACCAGTAGATGGCAACCAGTCTGAGTCTTATGAGTGAGTTTTTAAATCATTCACTCAACAGATTTGTTGAAAACATACCAAATTGACCAACAAAACTTGCTTCTCTCAAAACAATATTGTGTTTTTAAAGCACAAAAGCACCATTAAATGCAATGAAAAAGTTGATGTTAAAGTTTCTTTACTTCAAATGGATTGTAAATGCTTGAAGCTTTCATCTGTAACACACTTTAACTTGAAGAGAGTTTGGGAGCAATTACTTTGAAACTATTCATACTTATACATAAAGTGTGTGCTTAGAAACAATGGACTTGTATTGCAATATAAAGTATAAGATAGTCGTTGGTCTATATCATACAGCCGATAATACCACTGGCAGTTTATTCACTTTAAGTTATTTAAGTAGAACCAAGAATTTAGGTCAAAAGTAGCCTACAGTATAAAATGGCATGGACCAGTTTGCTAAGAAACACTGAACACTTACCCAATCTGTCATTAGTCCTGCTCCAAACTTGTAGAAAAGCCACAGGAGGCTGTTTTCTTTATGTGTTTACAATACATGAATGGAAAGTTTTAGTTTTAGTTTAAATTATTTTGTGATACTGCCTTATCATGAAGGAGAAATGCCATGTATAATTGTTCTGCCATTTGCTTGAGGAGCTTAAATCTATATAGAAGAAATATTATGTTGTTTATGCTTATGTTTATGTGGGTCATTCTATAATTGGGGGTATATTTAGAATCTGACAATGTGAAGAAAAAAAAAGTGTTCCTTTTTTCCCACAAACCCAAACATGACCTTACATAGCTGCCTTGAAACAATCTATATTGTATAAAGTGCTATATAAATAAAGGCGATCCATAGGAATTTGTGCAGAAAATACCATCTGTGATTGCTACTGTCCACCAAGTTACCTTTACTGGGTAACACAGTTGACAGTTAACTTAGTTGACATTTTTAGTGTTTTGGGTCTATATGCTCAACATGGAAGCCTAGAACTACTGAGCATATGGTATGTTTAGGAATATATTTTCATAAACAAAACATATGTTTTAATTAAATTGTCTTGTTAAAATTTGCAGCAATAATACTTGTGCAACACTGTTGACAGTCAATTATCCATTCCTGACACAGGTTTGCTAGTTTATCTAATATTAGGGGAACGAGAGAGAACTTAACTTCTAGTGTTTCATCCATGTGCTTCTAGAGGAAAAATCATCATACCGAGAATGGGAGAAAACATTCCTTTCTGTTAATGGGTAACTTAGTTGACAATGGTTTTTTGGACACAAATAAAACAAGTTATATCACAATAAGCACTTATTCTTTTTGAAGCGCACACCCAAATGTCTTGATAACCTAATCTAACTAAGGGCAAAACTATGAAATGAATTTATATTTGAGGTAATTTTCATACTTAAATGCCGGAGTAGTATGAGCAACTTTACAAAAACGGACAGCTGAATACCAGGTTTGTATGTGATATGAACATCATTTTTGAACAAAAGATATGGCTTTTTCAACATATAGTGTGAAAGGGAAAAATATAATTTAGTACTAGAAAAATAAGCATCAGGGCTTTAAATTGATGAAAATATATTAAAAATATACTTCACGGACATGAGATGTACCCACAATTATGACCCATATATTTATACTTTTTTTTTTTTCTTAAAAGTTAATACGTCTATGAATGATTGTAGAAGTCCGCTGTGTAAAAGAGAATCACAGTGCTGGAAAAAAATCAATGAGTAACTTTAACAAAATCAAAATAATGGATTAATAATAAACTCTGTTATTATATATGTGGTATAAAGAAGCCGTGAATCGGTTTAGTACTGCAAACACATCTTCTTTGAAAGCACAGTCCTGCTTCTACACGAAAAAACATGCATAATACAGATTTCCACCGGTTTCTGTTCAGTGAATGTCTCATGAAAAAGGCAGTGAGACTGAGCTCCCTTGCAATTCAGTGGGAGATTCACCGCTTTCATTAAAATTCATACACAACTGTCCAATGGAGACTCTGGTGGGTTTAAAGCTACTCTCAGCTTTCAGACAAACCAATTCAGTTTAACGGTTTTATTGCCTGCCTCAGCAGCCCCAAAATGTCTGTTTGGAGACATCTTACACCACAGCAGCAGAAGAACCTCACCTAGTTTCATCTCTTTTTCTTTCTGTGCGATAACGCTGCCCACAACTTCTTTTTCTCCACTCTTTCACTTCAGCAGATGCTTTTCCCCCAATCCCTTGCCTTCTCTCTCTTACTCTTTTTCCCTTTCTTGTTCTGTAGCTTCCCACTGTCCTCCTCTGAGTATCAATATTGAATATTTTGTGTGATCCTCTGGCTAGTTCAATATTTCAGCGAGCTCTTTCAGGTCATGCCCCCCTTGGGCCCTGCCTCAGCAAATAAGATATTGAAGAAGGTACAAATGAAGATGCTGGTGTGTGGACTTCGGTACACGATGGTATGCCGTGTTTGCACTGGGACCTCCTGTGGGGGTTCATGAACAGACTTTCTGAGACACTGAAAGGAGACTGGGACAGTCACACAGATGGAGGGCATCCAAAGAGAGAGGCTTCATAGAGAGTACAGGATATTCCTGATGGAAAAGCAATAAATCTATTAAATTTAAATATTTTTTTAAAAGAAAATGTAATAATAAAATTATATATATAACTCATAACGTGCCATGTTGTGATACTACGCAACAACAGCGATTTCCTCTACAGCTGTGTCTTAATGTTTGCCATATGACCATAAGTTTAGAAAGGCCCCAATCAATAGGAGGGAAAAAAGCTCATTAACATCAAGGAAAGAATGTATTTAATACTTCCCTGCAACCTTGAGAGTTGGAATTTAGAATTATAATGTCTTAGCTTGTTCAGTCCAATAAATATTCTTTGCTTTCATATCAAGAATATATTTTTTTTAAATATTCTGAATATTAAACTTCTTTTTTTTTCTGAATATTTTACAAATGGTGATAAAGGGGAAAAAATGCAGCAAAATGCAACTTTTGAATAGGATGGTGCAATATTAAATTGCTTACTTTTGAACTTGCACAACCACCCTGCAATGTTAAACATTAATTCACTCCTTTTCTAAGCCCCAGAAAACCTCAACGATCTCAATTATTAAGCCGTTTTGATTTTATAAGCAGTATGACGTCATACTACTTAATCTCCGCCCCCAAAACCAGTGATGGACTGTTCTGTATTAGCATATTTCCACCCTCAGCCAGTTGTATGTTGTCTGCCATTTTCTCCACACTCAAGCAGCTGTAAGCAATGCAGGTGTTGTGTAGTCGGATGTAAAAGGGAATTTAAGGGTTCCACTGAGAGCACCCACATAGGCTTTTTGGACATATGTGCCTCTGTAAACATTTCTGTAAAAAAAATGAAAAAAATCTACGTATATGTATGAATCACTGCAGTTTTGTATGAATCACTGCAGTTTCTAGTTGAAATGAACACTAGAGGCAGTAAAACTCTGACAACTTTTATTCCTTTTCAAACAAAGTATAATTTACAGGTACAGAGTTTTGATTAATAAAGAATATTATGACTTCAAAACTATTTTAACATCCTGCGCAAACTAAAAAACTGATACTTCTAAAGGTTGTCGTCACATATACACTGTAAAAAACAATTTGTTGAGTCAACTTAAAATAATTTGTAACCTGGCTGCCTTAAAATTTTAAGTTCAGTCAACTCCAAAAAAGTTTATTCAACTTGAAATGTTAAATTATTCTAAGTGACAACTTAGATATTTGAGTTGAATCAACTTAAAATTTTAAGGCAGCTGGGTTACTTGCCCATCTGTTAAGTTTAGCAAACACAAATATCTAAGTTGTTACTTAGTACAACTTAACATTTCAAGTTGAATAAACTTAATTTAGTTGACTGAACTTAAAATTTTAAGGCAGCAGTGTAACAAATTATTTTAAGCTGACTCAACAAATTGTGTTTTTTATTTTTTTACAGTGTACAGCTTCATATGCATGAGTTTTCTAATTCAGTAGGTTTGCTCGGTAACTCACGCAATATGGCGTTACACTTGAGTGATGAAGAACGCTGGCACGAACCCATTAAACTACTGTTCAACAAAACTGCTAAAATCCCCACATAGAAGTTAAAATAGCACTGCTGTCTCGACAAATAAGTTTTTATATCACTTTTGAATTTGTTAACACTGTTGGGCAGGTTAAGGGTTGGATTCAGTGTAGGGGATATTTCCAACAAGATAGAGCTTCAGCCTATAGCGACACTGCCTGGGTATTTGAATTCTGAACAGCCACAATACGTACCTTAAACAGCCTATTAAAATGCAGCAATAGGTGCCTGTACCAACGTAATAAAAATGTGCCACAGTCATGTATTGAACGTGTGTGTTTTAGCACCACTCTCTGGACATTTCACTTTGAATCTGCCACGAAACTTGCAGTAAGGTACGTAATGACAGTGTTGCAGAAATGTGTATATATAGCGAGTCACATATTTTCAAGAGACTGGGTTGGAGGGCACTGTAGATTAGTTTTGTTTTTGATGGTATTGCACAAATATGGAAGAGAGGGGTGGGGTGAGCAGCAGCTTAATTGTCCTTTAAGGAGCCATGCACCAAAATGGTTTGCCGATGTGCACAGAGCTGTTTTTGACAAGGTAAAAAAGGTGTTGTTTTACACAACCATTAAGGAATTTTAACCAGTATGTTGCTGATATTTTATGAAGACTCCAATGAATCATACCAACTTGTGGAAAATGGGCACTGGATGTCCCCTTTAAGAATTATATCGCAGACTAACATTAAAAATAACTTGATTAAAATAGATTGACAATGCTTTAAGAATTGTTGTCAATTATTGAGTTTATAGTGTAAGGGGAGAGTGGGGTAAGCTGTGCCAGTTTTTACTTATGTTGTCTTTTCTAGAGGTAAGGACCTGTTTGTACCTGATTCCTTGATTTCTGTAGCCTTGGTGAGCTCCCATCATGAGGACATTTCAACTGACATTTGCTGTGCCAGACATGTTTATCAATACACTATCCTGTCCCTCACATTGTAGTGCAAGGCACATGCATTATTGATGTTTAGTGGGATCGTTTTCATCGGATGGCTCTTTAGCTTGATACAGAATGATGGCCTCTCAATTCCCCTTTCAAAGGGTCAGGGTTCGAGGCTTTATGCATCAATATGCCAAGAGGACAATTTTAAATATCACATAAGCATGCAGAGGATGTCGGTTAGTGCAAACTGTGAAAAATAAAATGCCTTTAGACAACTTGAAGGCTTGCAGTGAGAATGAGAATGGTAGAATATTTGATTTGTATTCAACATATATAATTTAATAGAGATGGCTTATAATCTCTCAGTTTGTGTCTTTTCTCGTTACTTCTATTCTCCTATGATCACCTTGGATGTGAATGGCTCCTCTGGGCACATAATTACCCATGATTTCATTGGGGATCTACTCATGCGGTGTAACAAGATGAATGTATCACATTTTTGCCTCATTTATTTGCCAATATTTCAAGGATACTCTTCAGAGCTCCCAGGTCTGATGTTCTATGCTTTTAATGGAAGCCCTCGGCACTGTAGTTTTGATGTACTATTTTGTTTACAGAGGGACCGAATCGCTCGGTATTTGAACAGGAAGAAGAAGGTGGGGCGAGGAAAAAAGACAAGACGCTCTCACAAAATCCAGGCCTCTGAAATTAAGATTAATGGCCTGCTGAGAGCTGCTTCAAACATCGATGTGAACAATGGAGTTTCCACACAGAAAGAAGAATGTTATAGAAGAGACTATAATGTTAACACAATATCTAATTATGCACAGTAATCAAATGTCATCTTAGATGAGATTGTCCAATTTCAGCATGTAAATTAATTTCGATATCATATTCACGAAGTGTGTTATAGCACAAACTGCTACTAAAAATCTTGTTTAAATGCTTCCTAATGTCACCTAGAGTTAAAAGGCAACAGTAACACCAAGCACCGAGCAGAGGCCTTGAAAAACATTTTTAAAAATGCACAGAGGAATTATTTCTCTCTTGTTCTCTCTCTCTCTCACCTGCACACTGCCAGAGTCTATAATCTGCTTCCTGGTACTCAAACATGACACTCATCAATCATGAGGAGCTTGACGTTTGTCTTCAGTGCGATGGACATTTTCCTCTCCTCTGTGAAGAGGCTGGAATGAATGCATTTTAAAAATTCTCCTCCACCTGTAGAGAAACTCCAATGTGCAGGAAACGCTGTCACCAGCAGTGTGAACTGAGGGAGGCAGGCAGCCGTGTGACACCCAGATGATAATGGCTGACGATCATCATAATGCTGTCGAATCCTCATCTCTGTCACTGAGTCGTGCCTGTCTAACATGGCTGCCAGTCACTGTGTCACAGAAAAATGTGCCTCTCAGTCATTGAGTGCTTTATCAAGATGTCTGTATCCTTGTGTCAATTGAATTATTTTTCTAACTGCATTCAAGGTGTATTACAAAAATACATGTTGTACAAACTTCCACAAATAATACAAGGTAGTAAATGACTAACCACCCTTTTTTACACATTCTTAATTATGGGTTAACAACACTCAATGCAGACAAAGTTGGATGCAGGATATTTATATTTGAAATTCATGTTATATATCATATTTGACCATAAATATTCCATAAATTGATGTCTTCAGCTATTTCACTGACATCTTGAATTTGAAAACCCAAAAGTTGGAAGATAATGTACTACCTGTCAAAAGTTTAGAATAATAAGGTTGTTTTGAAGAAAGCCTCTAATGCTCACCAAAACTGCATTTATTTGACCTAAAATATGGTAAAAATAGTAACTACTCACCTTCAAGTCATCCTAGGTGTATATGACTTTCTTCTTTCAGACGAATACAATCGGAGGTACATTAAAAAAATGTCCTTGCTCTTCTAAGCTTTATAATGGTGGTGAATGGTGGTTAAGATTTTGAAACAAAATAAAGTGCATCCATTCTTCATAAAAAAGTACTCCACATGGCTCTGGGAGGTTAATAAAGGCCTTCTGAAGTGAATCAATGCTTTTGTGAAAGAAAAATATCCATGTTTAAAATTTTATAAACCATAATCTATAGCTTCAGATATACCTATCAGAGCAAAACAAAACACCGGTTATGAATTAGAAGTGCAAAATGAGGGTTTGTAAAGACAAATATTGGAGGATTTCGATATAAGCCAAGGATAGACTGGTTTTCCTTTGCTGTAAACAAAACTTAACCTAGCCTAGCATATTCACACCAGAGCTTACGCTACGTCTACATCCTCCACTGGAACACCACTCTCTAGAGAAGCTAGAGATTACGGTTTATAAAGTTTTATACGTGGATATTTTATTTCGAGTTAGAAGTCAGATTTCAAGTGTAGTTCTATTGCACTTTTCCAAGTAGGAAGTTGAATTTATGAGCTGAATGGAGCATAATAACACTTAATACTCCAGCTCCCATCTAGAGAAGCAACATTCACATAAGTGGCTTATACTGTGTTATATCACCCCGGCTATCTGTTTATTAAAGTGCATGCGCAGACATTTAATAGTGGTGAATTTGTTTTTCAAAACCAATCATTAGCATTGACTATCTGCACTGTCATTTTGTAAGTGATGAAATCAGATCCAATTTTGTGAATAGTGAAGTCAATATCTTGGATATCTGCATTGGTTGCCATAATAATATGTTAAACATCAGCATGATGCCAAGTGACATATGAAAGTAGCTGTCAGTGTGTTTAAATGGAGGATAGAAAAATGAAGATTTTGCCTCTGCTCGTGTCATATATATTTGGTGTATTACATTTACACAAAATATGTCTGAGTGCCATATTACAGTATAAATGAATGAATACACACAGGTGTGTTAGTGGTCTTGCGTTCCCCACAAAAATAAATAAATGTTGATGTCTAATAATACATAGTAATAATAATAATAATAATAAATGTTTATGTTCGAGTGCTGATTTCTAAGTTTGTCTAAACAGCCAGTGTAAAATTGTTGCTAATTTAAACAGTCATGTAAACCACTGTACAACAAGCACCTGAATGCATAAAACCAACTTGATTTATTGTTAATGCACAAGTGTTCTTAATGAAACACTATTCCAAAAAGATAAATAAATAAATAAATATGAAACTCAGGGGTCAATTGCTCGACTAAGACAAACAATGATCACCATAATGGTGATTCAATAATTAAATCACCATTACCTACAGCTAAACTTCTGTTAATTTTCAGAATTATGATTGATGACAATTTCATCTTCTAAACAATGTTTTAAAAGCAATCATGATACTTAGGACACAGTAGGTGTGTATGACAGATTGCTATGTGGCAGTGATTATAACAAAGAAAGACAGATGATTTGGCATTGAATGAGGTAAATTTATTCCAGTTTATAAACCTAAAAACACTCAAAGCATTCAGGCACTTGCATGCTGAGAAACCAGAACTGGAATAACCAGAGCATCATAACTACTTGCTTTCTGTTTGTTGACAGCTATGTTGGTCTAACAGTGAGGGCCAATGGCAGATGTGGCCATTGTTAGCTTATGTGATTGGACGTTGATCAAGAGACCATCACTATCGCTATCTACACCCCAGCAGGTGATCTACTGCGACTGAACAGAGCTCATCTTACAGAATCATTCCACAGAGTGGAGGGCAGCACTTAAACTACTCTTCAGCCAAATAGCGAAACCATTGTGTAAGAGAAAATGGCAAAGGTCCTTACTATTACTGAAACAGAAACATCAACAAGGTTTAGAGGTGTTTCAATTTAAAGCTACAACCCTCATCAATCTGTTGGAAGTTTCTTTAAAACATTTGCTGAAATTTAACTTGTAGCTTTTTGAAGGGATTCAAAGGCGTATTCATATAAATAAGCACATCCTGTTAGGCTGTCATGATTGTTGAACGTGCATTTATTTATGACTAATTAAATAATAAACAAACTGCTTGATTGTTGTTGGTCTTGTAACTATGCTGAACTATAAATGCCATTTAAAAAAATTTGATCACTCTAGTAATAGTAGTAAAGCAGAGGAATATGCAGTTATCAGCTGATTTAGTATCATACAAATTATCTGTTAAATAGGAGACTAAAATGCCCGGATCCATTAAGGAGTTTCCATTCTGAGTTATGACTTGTGAAAATGTGGTTGTCGTCTCAACTGTGCCATTTAGTGCAAATGATAAGCTGGCTGCTGAAGGTGAGAGCGTCTTGTTTCATCTCTTTTCTCTTCATCTTATCTTGTTCTGAGAAATGTTTCCTGAGCAAATGTTTCACAGTATTACTGTTTCTGATCAAATAAATGCAGCTTCAGTGAGAATAAAGGACAAAATGTTAAGATTAATTGCAAGTGTATGAAACTGTTTGACAAACTGATTTTGCTTAAGAAGACTGACTAATAGCAATTCTAAGCTTTGCATCCAAACTCATGATTTTTTACCACTGTACATTCAAATACCTTAAAGTACCCCTGTTATGCCAATTCCAATATTGTCTTATATATAGCTGTATGTGAATGTAAACGATCTGCAAAGTTGTAAATCTGAAAGTGCATGATAAATAAAGTTATTATCTCCCAAAATAAAGAATCGACTCTCTACAGCCACACATTTGCATAATTCCCGTTTATGGTCTATGTTGGCCAGCCACGAACAACTTGACCCTGCCCACAAACATCATTTTACTGACGTCGGCTTCTCTAATTTCAGGGAGTTCAACGCGGGATTCACAAAATGCTTGCTCTTGAAAGATGGCTCAGTACCCAGTTGATTGGGACCAGCTGGCGCCACTGAATCACAACCTGTAAGTAAGATAAATAATAGATGTTTATATTATCTATTGAGCATTTAAAATATGGCGTATTGGCGTATTGTTTTTGACTTGGACTGTAAACAGCAGACCAATCACAACAGACCTGGCCATCTGACCAATCAAAGTAGAGAAGGCTCACAGAAAGGAGAGAGACTGAATCTTTGAACTGGTTCAAACGAATAATTTGAGAATCGCTGGAAAATGAAGTGATATTAAATGCATATTTTGAGAAAATGAAAGTGGTTTTTGACTTTTCATGTAAACCTTGGAGACTCTCAAAACAATATTAGGAACCTTATAATGGGTATAACTTTAAATATTTTCAGCATTTTTCTAAAGCAAACTTTGGAATTGTACATGCAAGTAAAATAATTTGAAGATGCATTCCTTCATTCTTTGATTTATTTATGTATGTATGTATTTATATATTTATTTAGCTTAATTGCTGAATTTCTTGAGCTCACTTAAAAGAGAAAGATCACCAATGCAATGATGACAACTACATTTAAAATTGCATCCAGTATTACAAGTAATTTGCAACGTGCCATTTTCTTTCCTGGCAGGTGTTTGAATTAAAATGTCAAACATTTTTTTGTAACTAAAAGCACAGCTATAGTTCAGGAAGAGGAAACAGATGATCAGACTAATGCAGTGGCACAGGTCGACAGGCAAAGAGACGCTTCACAAGAGCTCTCAACAGGAAGCAGAGTAACACGAGGCGGCGCAATAATTGGACTGAGACTATAAACCGGCACACACCTTCAATATTACTGTCATAAGAATATAAGACAGCTTCTTTAGCCAGGTATCAGGATCTAGTTACCTACTGGGAAATACTGTTTTGATGTGCTCACTTGGGCTTATTTTCAAGGACAAGGTGAGGGAAAGACCTCATTTGGTGTGAGATTTTGTTGTCAGCAGAGTTTGCATAATAGATGAAGAGTCAGGAACAGTAGCATTAGGTTAGTGCTGTACACACAAGCAAACAAATACATTTACATCACACTCTGATGACTGTTGAATGCTGTTTGTCTCCTTAATAGTCACTCCTTTTTCTTTCATTTATCCAGTCCAAAAGCAACACACTTTCATAAGCTCTAGATCAATGCAGGAAATGTAAGCAATATTGAAAAGTGTCCATAATTCATGCCACTTTGCCTCACTCTGCTTATTCTGCAAAACACAGCAGTTTCTGTATCCGGAGTGTGAACTCATGAGCCTCAGTATGTCCTAAACCTGCCTCTGTTCATGCAAGTTTATCAAGCTTTATATTGCTTTCTCATTGCTCTGGCATCTAAGAATATTTCAAAGTGTCCTTTATACTGACAGAGATTGCAAAATTGCGTGCTATTTTTTTGTCAGTTTATAATGCCTCCCGTGGAAATTATGTGTTCGGGTTGACTGAAATTGTAGATGTCTATCATAAAATGGTGTGATTTCTTGTTTCAGGCCATGTGGGTGAGGCAGGTGGTAATGCAGTGGACGTTCTACATGCTGATATTCTTACAAATCCTTAACAAGTGCAAACAAAAGGTCTCAGGCAGTGAAAAGGGCAGATGTCTGGGCATCTAATTTCTGCACATCACTATAGAAGGACGTTTCCACCAACTACTAGTGATGCAAAGTCCAATTAATTTCCACAGACTGGTTATTTTGGGTCAGCCTGGCTCAATTAACAATTTCATTGGTTCCTTAAAGAATTAGTTAACTTCCAGAATAAAAATGTCCTGATAAAAAAAAAAACAAAAAAAAAAAAAAAACATACAATTTTAACCACAAGTGCTTGTATTGCACTAGCTCAACCTCATGTATTATGTAGCAACTTCGGAAGGGTCATGCGTGATGTAGGCAGAAGTACTGACCCAGTGTTTACAAAGTGGACGTGCAAAGAAAGTCGCCCTTTACCAAAAAAAAAAAAAAAAAAAAAGAAAAAAGTGAAACAGTGATGTTGGACGTTTTTGAAATTGAAGGACCCTACCCTACCTTTTTGAACCAAAGTACACAGACAAAGAACTTCACGAGCATGATTGTGTAAAGTGTGAAGTCAAATCGCAGGGCTAGTGCAAGACGAGCATTTGTGGTTAAGAAGTATATACATTTTTATGTTTTTATTTTGTTTCGCTAGAAAAGACTAGCCACTTGAGTGCATTTTTAGGCATTATATATACTGCAGCTGTATTGAACTGACATAAACATTAACCAAATGATGTCCTTTTGTGTTTTGCAGAAACAAACTGTGAAACAAGGGAAGCTGTGAAAATGCGAGTGAAACAAACGATAATCAGTTTGAATTAAAGATTGCTGGACTTAATATAGTGTTCCTTACAACTTATCAAAGATCCAGTGTCCATGAATATTGATATGCAGCCAGGAATTGTGTTCCCTGACATTTATATGTGCCATATGTTGACACCGGGGGAATAAATAAAGCATATTTACCTGTGAACGCATTTTATAAATACAAAATAGGTTGGTCTAAATCTGGGTGATCACTTATATCAATGTTATATATGTCGTCCAGCCCAAACATTTATATAGTTTTTTTTTTTTTTTTTTTTATTTAACAACATTCAGTTATCCAGAATATACGATGTTCAGTATTTAATTGATGAGTTGTCAATACAATATATTATAATACATTATATTGGGTATGATTTTATTGCAAAATTCAACATATTAACATTAAATGGTAACTGCAAATCTGTTTTTTTTCATGCCTTTCTTTCAAGAAAGAAAGAAAGAAAACAACCAAACAAAAATACAAATAATTAGCAGAAAATAAGAGCAGAAGGACTAAGTCACATAAATTAAACAATACATCATGTTGAAACATATAAATGTTTCTCACTGCATGAAACGTTACTAGGCAATACAAGCCATCCAAATGGGACATGATCAAGGACATGAGAAAATAGAGGCTCTTCATCTGTTTGATAAGTTCATAGCTCTAAGCACTAGAGCTCAGTGTTTTGGAAGGAAGACCTTTCTTCAGGAAGAAAACCTTGGAACACTTACTTTGTCTTGATGCCAAAAGAACCAAGATTAATGAAACCACACACACACCTACTCATGCTGAGTTTTCACTTTAACCTTCTTGACAGTCCTTTCCAAAACTTCAAAAGCTTCCCTGCCCTTTGAATGAAACTCATTTTAAAATGACATTCAGCAGGAATTTTGTTTTTTTTTTTCTTCTGATGACATTATGAGTCTCCTGAATCTCTTCTACCTCATCTATGCTGGTGACTTGCGACACTGGGCACTAGCATAAATGTGGCAAAAATTATTTACTGCGCTGAATATTAAGCATTAGGCTTTGCTTCTGAACATGTAGCTCAGCAGTTTAGGAGGAGATTTATGCTGAAAGTAATGTAGATGGCTGAGAGTGAGGGGAGATCGGTATTTCAGCACTGACTCCGTTCCAATGAGCTCCAAGCCACCCACACTATATTTACAGCACTGTGCTGAGAGAACCGCACAACATACACACACTCTCTCTCACACACACACACACACACACACACACACACACACACACACACACACACACACACACACACACACACACACACACACACACACACACACACACACAGACAGTGGCCTTCATACGGGCTTTATTATGAGAGGGTCACTGGCATTAGTCTCTCTTACAACACAGACCTTCTGCTATTGTTCTGATTTATGTAGTTTCTTATTTATCCCTAAAGTAGTCCATAAAAATTCTGGGTAACACCTTGTTTCTGACAGTGTATACACCCAAAAGCCCTCCATAAATGTCCAAATGGTCTCCTATTCTGTCAGGTACATTCATTTGGGGAGCAATTTTGACAGTCATTTTTATTTAGCAGTCCACTCAACTTTACGCTTCCAACTACATTTATGATGTCACGTTTTATTTTGACTTTTTATTTATGTGTTGCACTTACGTGTTGCCTCTAAAGGAAAACAATTTTAAAATTCAACGCACTTAGCACAGATAAAGTCTAACCAACCTTATAAATCTTCATCTTTGTGACTTGCTTTTTCCCAAAGCTGTGTATTTTTCCCCAGCAAGCTTCTGTGCCACTAGAAGGTCAGATGTAGGTGAAATGCCCGCCATTAATTAAATTCCTATCTGCATTACAATGCACCAAATACAGTAACTGCTGTGTATCTATTTACCAAACAACTCTATATTCTGTACCCTCATGTAGGTCATATTTTAAAGATGCAATTAATCTTCTTTTTAATTATGAATATAATGTTGTAGTATAAATCCAGATTAGATGGAAAGATTGATCATCCTTCCTCAGTGCCCTGGCAAAGTGCTTGCCTGTATAATTAAAAGGAGAATATGAGAGAGTAGAATAGGAGGGGACAGGAAAGCTGGCATCTCTCTGTATCTCACCCACTCATTTTCTTTCTGTCTTTAAGGCAGCTGTCTTGTTCAATCTAATCAAGGTTGACAGCCTACATAGGTTGTGCTGTCTATGTACAATTGGTCAGTGCTGAACTCTGAAATTGTGCTTTACTGCTTTCCTTTAATAAATTAACATATTATTTTGAGAGCTGCTATATAAAGTGAATATGTGACATGTATGTATTGTATTTTACAAAACCTGGTCTGAGAACAGCCTGGAAAATGTTAACCATAAGCATTCATTCTTATCTGCATGGTAGTTACAACCTACCATCTTTCTCATGGTCATTCAGTTCTAGGCACAACGATTTGTGACACTTCATTAGCAACTACCCTCAGCTGTATGCTGTAAGTCATTGCATGCTTTTAAAAGTCCTAAAAACAAATTTATGAACCAGTAAAACATCTAAAATTAAATATTTACAATATACACAAGTTTGGGGTCGGTACGATTTATTATGCTCATCAAGAATGCATTCATTTTATCAAAAACACAGTAAAAACAGTAATCTTGTGGAATATTATTACAATTTAAAACAAACTGTTTTCTATTTGAATATATTTAAAAACATAATTCAGGACAAAGCTGAATTTTCAGCATCATTATCTGTCTTCAGTGTCACACGATCCTTCAGAAATCATTCAAACATGCCGATTTGCTGCTCATGCAACTTTTATTATTGTTATCAATGTTGAAAACAGTTCACGCTATGAAAACTGCTTCATATTTTTGTGGAAACTGTGACATAATTTTTCAGGATTCTTAGATAAATAGAAAGCTCAAAAGACCAGTAAGTAAGTAAGTACTTTTTTTTTTTTTTTTTTTTTTCCAGCAGGAAAAACAAAGCATTAAAAGCCAGGGGTGTAAACTTTTGATCAGAATGAAAATGAGTACATTTTTCCTTATTTCTCCTACATATCATATTTCTTTATTCATATTATTTATATCATATTTAGTACTACTACTTCAGATGCTACAGAAGATATTTACATGTTTCCTCAGAAAACAAAAAAAAAAAAAGTTATAATAAGCTTCTATCAGTGAGTGTTTGAACCTTCTGTAATAGTTGAATAGTTGAACATTCATTCAGGTAACAACACAGTATTAAGGATCAAGTGTATGTAAACTTTTGAACGGGGTCATTTTTATGTTCAACTGTTATTTTCTCTTTTGGACTGACTATATGTAAACTTCTTATGTGAAATATCTTATTCAGGTCAGTACTAAAAAAACAAATAACATACATTTTGTATTGATCCCTCTTATTTTGGTAAAATAACAGATTCTGCAAGATGTATGTACATTTTTGACCTCAACTGTAAATAAGTATTTGTTTGTTTGTAACATTATTGCCACTTTTGGACCACTTCATGCATTCATGCTGGACAAAAGCATTCATTTATTAAAAAAAAAAAACAGGGCCTTTATAACCAGCCATACCTTGATGGAGATTTTGAGTCCGTCCTAACTTAACATTCCTGTTAACACAGTGGCACAGCACTTTTTCTCATGAATACAGATGGTTAGAAAATCAGAAGACAAGCAAATTTTGAAAATGTAAAAGAGCTGGGGTCAGTTACTGATGGTCCCACAGAACCAAATATCCTGAGCAGCAGGGTGGTTTATGTCTGGACATATAAACATTTAATAGACACTCTGGTTGCAGAGTCTTTGCCTGAGAAATTGGTTCTGCCTGAGAAAAAGGACACAATGGCTGTTGCCAGGGAAACAGAGAATCGTAGTATGTCCATCTAACTTTGTGATTTACTTTTTTCTGGATGAGATGTATTCCATTCTATAAACCATTTTACCTTACCCTGCATGTCCTAAAAGTTATTTTGTTTGCTGTGTCATATGGAAATGTAATAAAAGACATATATTTGCCCTATATCCAGAGTGATATTGCCATATACGTTATTTGATATATAGGCAATGTACAATTTTCACATTTATAACATAAATAATATCTTTGTTGTTCTAATTTCTAATAGGTTTCACATTTTTTAATTACAATACATGATATTTGTATGATAATTTATTATGTACATATAATGGAAATGGGAAAAAAAAGAGTTTCCTCTTTCAAACTCACTCCTCAGAATAGTATGTCCTTTTCCATTATGATAGCTTTTTATTCTAGAAGTTGTTCTCAGTCCATTCATAATATATTGCAATCAAAGTGAATAATCCAAAGGGTTATGCAGTCAAATGTACCAGAGTGCTAAATTTTTTTTTTTTTTTTTTTTTTTTTTGACAATGGGACCCCACTCAATTTTCAATCAATAAGAATAAAGAATAAATCAGAATAAATCACACTTCTGGAGGTGGCAACTGGTAATGTACTGGTAATGTACAAATACTTGTTATAAATCAGACATTAGATAAAGTTATTGTTAGTAGTAGTAGTGGTATCATGACATTGTAAAGGGAGGATTCAAAGTCATATATCAGTCATATTTGGTCTGTAGGTTTCCCCCTTAAAGTTACTTTCATGCAATGACTCTTGCATCACAGCAGTGACATTATGAATATGATCAGGGTTGTGTGACTCATTACTTTAATTGCCAGTTTGTTTTAAAAATTATAACCTCAGGGTTGTCACCTGCCTCCTTGCAGTATGCCCCAATAACAAACCAAACCTACGCTCTTGATTATTTTCACACAGCACACATGTATTGTGACCGAGCAACCTCATCAAATAGACAAATTACAGTAAATTACAGTAGCTGTTACACATTCCATTAGCAAAACCAAAAACAATCAAGCCCTTGAACCATCTTAAAAAGGCATGTTGTCATGTTCAGGTTGAACTACTATGTGTTTTGCGTGTGTGTATGTTTAGCACCCTTACCCCTTACCCCTTTACCCTTTGTATATATATATATAATGTATATAAAGGACCAGCACCACATCCTCTTGTACTTCTGATTCAAGAATTTGTCTTCCAGAATCTAGCAGTACATTTTGGGAGTTCATGTTTAGTCTATCTCCTATCCTGAAAAGTCTGACTTGCAGAGATGGACTAAAATGAACTCCCAAAACTTACTGCCAGATTTTGGAAGATAAATTCTTGAAAGAGTGGTATAAGAGGATTTGATGCTGGTCCTACAAAAGTCACTCTCAACTTATCTGTCTATAAAGCCTATAGAAAACAGTCTTCATGTATTTCACAACACTTCAGCATGTTATTCTCTTTAAATGAGGGTCATTTTTTAGGATTTTTCACCCAAGAAAAGTCTCTGAGAACCTGACACACTGAACTTCTGAAGACTCCAGGTAGGTTGCAGCTCTGGAAAATGGTGGCGTTGGAGACTAAATGGTTCCTGATGGTTTCACAGCTAATTCTTCACTTTAATTCTTAATTCTTTTGCAGTTAACGTGTCTTTTCTTCTCCACCGTTTTTTTTTTTTTTTCTTCTCACCATGCTGACCCAACGAGCATTTCTCTGTCCAATGGTCATGCCTTAACTTTGCAAATTCTAGTATTGCATTAGTTTTGCATCCTTCTCTTGGGCATTTAATAATTTTTGACTTTTCAGTCTGGGTTAAATCTCTTTTTTGGATTTTTTATATGTAAAAGAAAACGTGCCTAATAATTATGCACACCTGAATATAAGGAGTTTTTCACTTCTAGCCTTCATGGACAAATATATATCATGTATAAATGATTAAATACAAAATTAATAGTAGTTATTAAGATTGATGTGGTTTGGAATTGGTAAAATGTGCTTGGTAAAAAAAATATGACCAGAATATCAATGTGCCTAATAATTATGCACACAGTGTATATATATATATATATATATATATATATATATGAAGAGTTCAGATGCAAAACCAGATAAAAAAAAGCCATCTAGGTCAAAAATGAGATAATGATACTGAGTGAATGCTCTTGACACATATTATACATCCATCAAATACTTTTTCTTCAAACTCGCTATAATACCAGCCTCAGCCCAATCATAAGTACCTGTACTTACATAGAAACCTATACATCTAAGCCTAATAAAAATGCATTTTTTACAGAAAGACATCAGATGGATTTATCTGGCTTTGCATCTGAACTCTTCATATATATATATATATATATATATATATATATATATATATATATATATATAATATATATATATATATATATATATATATATATATATATAATGTATGGCAGAGCTTCTGTTTTCCTCTGTTGCTTTTGTTTTTCTTTGCTATTCAATTTGTTTTTTTATAGATGGTTTATTCCTAGGGTAAAAACTGCTGCTTACAAAACATGGAGCAGTTGCTGTTGAGAATATAAAATCAGTGTTAATAATTATGCCCGCATTCTGCCAGAACTAAACCTACACATTGATGTTAGATTTTCTTAATCTGCTTTCTAACATAAATATTTGCATTACATGTCACGGAGGCAAGACAGGAAATGAAAGATCGAGGAAAGGTCCCTGTGTTGCGTGACGGAGAGCTCGAACGCGGATGTGCACGAACGAGCAGGTTAACCACGCGATTGATCTGAGAACGCTCCAGCAAAGGAGTTGAGATTCCCACCAGGAAATCCGCGTTCTCACACGCACACAGACAAACACACAAAAAGCTCCGAAGAGCGGTACTCACGTGAGTAGAGTTGGAAGGAGAGATGAGGCGACCTTCAACGGAGTCCAGCATGAACTCAATGTCTGGTGCCAACCAACCTTTACTTCCTGTTTATATACCCACGGAGGTTACTTCCGGGACCTCGTGACCTCACGTGATCCGGTGCGTGTGACAGTACCCCCCCCCCCTCCAGGACCGGCACCAGACGGACCCGGGGAGGAGGATACCCGACGACGGTAGTCCTGGATGAGGGCTGGATCCAAGATGAACCGCCCGGGGACCCAAGACCGCTCCTCCGGACCGTAGCCCTCCCAGTCCACCAGATACTGGGTGCCACGGCCCCGGGGTCGCGAGTCGAGGATTCTCCGGACGGTGTAAGCGCTCCGTAAATCCAACTTTGTGAAGAAGTGGGCACCAGAGAGGGCGTCCAGGGCGGTGTTGGTAAGAGGGAGTGGATGATGGTTCTTCACGGTGATCTGGTTGAGCCCCCGATAGTCAACACACGGTCGGAGACCCCCGTCCTTCTTTTTGACAAAGAAGAACCCCGCGGCCGCGGGTGAGCTAGAGGGTCGGATGGTACCTGAGCGAAGACCCTCCGCCACGTACTCCTCCATCGCCAGTTGTTCTTGGGCCGACAAGGAGTACAGATGGCCGCGGGGCGGTATCGCGCCCGGCACGAGATTGATAGCAAGATCGTAGGGGCGATGAGGAGGCAGCCAAGCCGCGCTACGCCTGCTAAAAACCTCGGCCAGGTCACAGTACTGGATGGGGATAGCTTCGAGGTCGACATCGGGGGCCTCGGACTCCCCCGAACACGTCCCAACCTTGGCCCGGAGACAAAGCTCCTGACAGGTCGCACCCTAGTGAATGATACGGTTGGAAGTCCAGGAGATAAGAGGGTCGTGGGTGATGAGCCAGGGGTGTCCAAGGATGATGGGTGGTGCAGGAAGCTTGGTGACATAAAGTTGGATGCTCTCTGAGTGTGACCCGATGGTTAGGGTTAGTTCTTGAGTGCGGTGAGTGATGGGGCTAGAGCTGAGGGGGCGACCGTTGAGGGCGGTGACGTTCAAAGGTTGGGATAACACCTCGGTTACAATCCCCAGCTGGGCAGCGTAAGCCTGATCGATGAAGTTCCCAGCCACACCCGAGTCAACGAATGCGGTGGTGTCGATCCGTTGGTGGCCCATGAGGATTGATACCTCTAGCAGCAGCCGGGAAATGACGGACTTAGGGTAGGTTTTCGCAGCGGTGGGACCAGATGAAGACCTCCCCCTCTTCACCTGGTCTGTCCGTTTCCCGGGCGAAGAGGGCAGATAGCTCGGTGGTGGTCAGGGGAGGCGCAATAGGCACAAAGGCCCTCGCGGTAGCGTCTGGCCCTCTCTGCCACTGACAGGGAGGTGCGCCCTATTTGCATGGGTTCCCCGGCTCCGGTCGAGTGGGTCTCTGAGGCGACTGGTGGAGGTGGTGGAGACGCAGCGACAGCGTGGGGAGCAGATGGTTCTGGAGTCCTCTGATGGCCGGTTGATCCTGTGAACAAACGAAAAACAGATTTAGTGGTGTGATCCATCCGCCGATCCACCCGGAGGGCCAGCTGTATCATGCCCTCCAGGGTGTCAGGGAGCTCCCGCACAGCCACTTCGTCTTTGAGACGGGGGGAAAGTCCTTCGCAATAGGCTGTGCGGAGAGCGGCTTTCGACCAGGTGGTCTGTACTGCAAGGGTGCGAAATTCAGTGGTGTATCTGCTGACGCTGCGACTCCCTTGCTTGAGGTGGTAAAGACGTGAGTCCACCTCCACCTCGCTCTCAGGATGTTGGAAGACGGTTCTGAGTTCGGCTGAGTTGAATGCAGGATATGAATGCGCGATGTCTCCGTCGGCCTTCAGAACCGCCGTAGCCCACTCGGCTGCCTGCCCCGTAAGAAGTGAGGTGAGAAGAGCGATCCTGCTGCGGTCAGTGGGGTAACGTGATGGCTGAAACTCAAAAACCAGACTGAGATTAGTGAGAAAAACATCGCATTTGGTTCCGGACCCATCCAATTTGTCCGGAAGCGATATCTTGGGATGACTGGCAGGGGAAGGTTGGCGGATTGGTTCGGCGGGAGGAGCCTGAGCAGCGGCCAGGTCATCATGGTCCGCCTGCAGGGCGGTGAGATCCGAACGGAGGATCGCGCACTCCGCCCGAAGATCAACGGTCTCGGTGCGCAGCGCGGTGATCTCCGTCCGGAAATTCACCAGCTCCTGCCGCAGATTCATAATTTCCACAGCCTGCTGTCGGATAACTCCCACCAGCTGTTCCAAATCCGCCGGGACCATCTCGGGTCCAGACATTCTGTCACGGAGGCAAGACAGGAAATGAAAGATCGAGGAAAGGTCCCTGTGTTGCATGACAGAGAGCTCGAACGCGGATGTGCACGAACGAGCAGGTTAACCACGCGATTGATCTGAGAACGCTCCAGCAAAGGAGTTGAGATTCCCACCAGGAAATCCGCGTTCTCACACGCACACAGACAAACACACAAAAAGCTCCGAAGAGCGGTACTCACGTGAGTAGAGTTGGAAGGAGAGATGAGGCAACCTTCAACGGAGTCCAGCATGAACTCAATGTCTGGTGCCAACCAACCTTTACTTCCTGTTTATATACCCACGGAGGTTACTACCGGGACCTCATGACCTTACGTGATCCGGTGCGTGTGACATTACACAATGTAAAATTCATTCTCAGTTTCTTTCAAAAGCCAGAGTGCCGCATAATATAATATAATATAATATAATACAATATAATATAATATAATATCCTTATTTGACCACTATATTGTCATATATTTTAGGCGATATTTAATTTATATATATATATATATATACATTCTCTGGGTAGATGTAAGTTAATAACAATGTAAAATGGCCATAGTAAAATTTGCACAGTACATGTATGTAACTGTAACGTGGAGAGGGAGACGAGAGACGAGTGGATCCAAATGCAAAGCTTTATTTAAAGGGCGAGACAAAGACATGGTCAAGCAGGCAGGGTAGACAATAGCAAACAGGTATATTGGAGCGAGACACAAGAATAGTCCGTGAAGCAGGCGAGGGTCGATCAGCGGCGAACGTAATCCAGGGGGGCAATGTGAAGGGATAATATGTGAAACAAGCCAGTAGTCCAAAAGGCAAGTGGCGAGACAGACAAGACGAGATGACCAGGCGAGAAAGCTAAACTCAGGAGCTAGGGAACTCGGGAACTAGGAAACACGGGAGAGACGCGAAACAACAAAGCAAAACCAGAGTAACAGAGTAACGGAGGGAAGTCCGGGGCTTATATAGCGTGCCTGATTGGCCACAGGTGTTGGCGCAATCAGCGGCATGGGTGATGGGAGACGTAGTCCGGGGTGTAGTGCAACAGACTGCGTGATGTGAACTGTTCGTGAAATGTACAGCGACCTCTGGTGGTGGGCAGACCGGACAGGATTCGTGACAGAAAGTTATGTTTGTATTATGATTTTTGTTAATATGCTATTATATGTAACAACCACATAGGTCAGCAATATATATATTTTATATATATATATATATATATGCAAATTTATTTATTTATTTATTTATTCAAATCTGTCTTTTATATTTATTTTTATAATAACAGCTAAATTGATTGCAGTGTTGCCAAGTCCGCGGTTTTCCCGCGGTTGTTTTTGATGTCTGCGAATTGAATCGACCCCAGTAATGTCATATTTTTAGCCCCTGAAATGCAAATTTACCTGGGGAACCCTGAGAAAAAACGTGTATTTTATACCCCAGAATGCAGTTTTTAACATGGGACCCTGGTAACCCTGATTGATGGGTTTGAGGATGATTACACATGTACGTGACATATACGTTCAAAATGTGTTAGACATACATATTTGTATGGGCTAGATATATATGCTAATATGTGAAATTATTCTAATTTCTTGTATGTTTTTTTTTTTTTTTTTTTTTTTTTTTTTTTACTTCATATAACAATATATTTCACATATGAAAAATCATTATCTGTATATCACACTTGCATAAAGGATGATGTGCATCAAATGTTTTGGTGGTAGCAATAACATTTGAGTTGCATTTAAAAGGTTTTGTTTATGAAATGAAATAAATCATTGTTACAACAATCAAACAGATTAGTCAAATTATGCATAGCTTCATTAAAACACAGCTCAGTTTTCTTTTGATCATCACTTACTTGACATGCTGCTGCACTGCTGATACACTTCAGTATGAATCTTTTAAAGTTGTTTTGTCAGGTGTTGCTAACCTTTAAACTGCAACTTTCACACTTTTCCATTTGAGGATTCTATTAAGCGAATGCTGTAAAATATGAATAGAATAGGGCAATTTAACATTTAACAAATTCAGGCAGCGTAAGATGCAAATTTATTAGAAAGCTAAATCATTTGAAAGCAGAAATGAACTTAATTTGAATGAAGAACAACATTTAATCCAGAACCATCAATAGCTGGAGGGAAACGAATGGCCGCCGGGACCCGGCGATGCCCCCCACGTTCAGCGAGTCTGCCGTGCATTATGTATGGGATCTCCAGGATGGAGCCATTATGGCAATCAGAGGATCAGAGCATCAATCTCAGGTGAGCCACAGGGAGTAAATGAACTGTAAAGAGGAGGAGGAAGAGAGCAAGAGAGGCAGAGAAAACCTGAGGGAGAAAGTGAACCTCAGTTTATCATTTCAACTTTGAGTAGTCGCACAGAGCTCTGTCTGTATAATTACCCCCAAAGAGATAATCTATTTATCAGCAACTCCATCTATCTATTACTCACTCCCTTTCTATCTTTTGTCTTCATCAAGATATTCATCGCTAAATCCCTTGGGGTGCACAGATCTGGGACCTGAGTCAAACCAGAAAACGTGTTTGTTATTTATCAAAGCCACCATGTAATTTTCTGGAGCAATTTTCTGTTCCGAGCCCAATGTCACTTTTGACCTAATACAGCGCATAGTAATTGAGAAAAGATTCAACCGGTAAATATTATGATTGACTGAGTTAGGGGGCCTTGTATCTTCTCCATTACTCCAGTTTATCCAAAGGGGATGCATTGAAGAGAGGCCTCCCACGACGGATGACACTAATTAATCTCGCAATTGCACGCTTGCTCATCAGGCCACGGTTTTAGCCCTACCTTAATCTCATCCATCAAGATGCTCAGCAGCCAGGCCAGTGGAGACAAATAGAGTTTCTCTCCCTCACGTGTTTCGGACAGCAAAGATCTGTATAAGCGTGTTTCAGTAAGCAAATGTAAGGTGTTGAGTAAGCAAATAATCTGGGCTGCTTTACACGGTGGTAGTAGTAAAATTTATGTTATGCAGAGGGAGCCAATCAGTCAGCAAAAGAGAGAGATTACTGTTATGAATATGCTGTAAGCAAGACCTCAGGCATTGCGAGAAACATTAGACAGGGATGTTTGGCAACATGTTATCTTTATGTAATGCTCTACAGTGTTTTATTAAATTTAAAAACGTCACAACTATGCTTTACAGAACTTTACTGTTACTGCATGGCAAAGAAATTTTGGTGATTGCATGTTTTACATTTCCAACCTATGTAGTTCAAATTAAATAACATTAGTATACCCACTTAATTACTTAATATGCAACGTTACCCACACAAACAGAAAACACCATCAGGATAACATTCTACACTTAAAATAGTGCATTAAACGTGAACAAACATAGAATGCAAAACATTTGACAGATGCTTTTATCCAAAGCAGCTTGCATTGCATTCAATGTGTACATTTTTATCTGTTTATGACCTTGGTTTTTGCTTATAAATAAATAAATTCTATGGTAATTTAAAAAAAAAAAAACTTTAATTAGGCATGATCATTGATCATCAATTACATTTTAAAATATTTTTAAAATTTGTAATTATTGTAATTCACTATATAAGTCAAAAAATAAGGATTATTAAAAAAAATATAAAAATAAAACAATTATTTATATGTGACCCTCGACCGCAAACCAGTCTCAAGTAGTACAGGTATATTTGTAGCAATAGCCAAAAATACATATGTAAAAATACAATGTATGGGTCAAAATTATAGATTTTTCTTTTTAAAAAAAAAAAAAAAAAAAAAAAAATCATTAGGATATTAAGTAAAGATTATGTTCCATTAAGGTATTTTGTAAATGTCCTACCATAAATACATCAAAACTTAATTCTGCTAAGAACTTAATTTGGACAACTTTAAAGGCAATTTTCTCAAAGTTTTTGATTTCTCAGATTCCAGATTTTCAAATAGTTGTATCTCGGCCAAATATTGTCCTATCCTAACAAACCATACATTAATGGAAAATGTACTTATTCAGCTTTCAGATGGTGTATCAATCTCAATTTAAAAAGAATTGACTTTTATGACTGGTTTTCTGCTCCAGGGTCATATATATCAAACAATTCATATGCAATTAATAATGCTTTAGTGACACAAGAAGGTGTGTGCTGTCATATAACTGAGATGTCAAACTCAAAAAAATAAAATGTTAAAACTTCACAAACACCAGCATAGCAAAGTTAACCAATGACAGGATATTGTTATTGAATCTCATGGGTTTAGAATAATACACAGACTTTTTTCCTGCCTGCAAATCAGCTGAGACCATGCTGCAATGCATTGTAACCATGCAAAACAAAGCATCAAAATAACACCATTCTTGTGTTGCATTTATGTCCAAATTGGCAGCTAAAGGCCTTTAAAAGATTTCTACTAGAAGTCTAATAAAATAATACCCCCTTTATGATGTCATTGGAAGCTTCCATTTGAAGATTGCACTACCCCAAACTTCACTAAGCAGAGGGGTTTGGAACCTTACAGTTTATGGTACATCAGAAGAAGCCACAATGGGAATAGCTGGGGCCTTAAGGGACAATGTTTAGTGTTGAGGCTGCTGGCTGAGAGGAGAGCGTGGGTGGAGGGGATGCTGGAACAGCAGCAGTGTCACTGGGCCTCTTACCCTCCCAGAGGCCCTGAGGGTTTGAGCTTATTAGAGAGCCTCCTTCAGACAGTCTGATAGGGAGGGGCAGACAGAGACACGTGTCCTTATTTGACCACTAAGCCTGTTGGGCTTCTTAAAAAGTTTATACACTTTTGAGAGTTGGGTACATTTACCAGTATGAGTATTGCTATTGTATCTGCAGATGATTAAAGTATATGACTTCACCTTCATGTCAGTCTAAACCTGTAAAGATTTCTTTTTGCAGATGAAAAAAGAAAACATTTTAAAGAATGTTGGTAACCAAACAGTTGATGGTGGCCAGTGACTTCAATATGTTATGCTATTTTATTTATTTTTTTATTTATTTCAAAGTCATCATCTGATTGGTTGAATTCTACAGGATTTCCAGAAGGTGTGTATCACATTTTTTTTTTTTTGTTTTTAACTTTCTGCCTGGAAACAAAGATGCCGTGACTCGAAACCCTCTCACAGAAGATGAGAAGCCATTGTGTTTACAAATTTGTCAATGAGCACTTACCAGGATCAACTAAATGCTGGATTTTCAAAAGCATCTGAAATATTTAAAGTTTGCAGCACAAAATCTGTCAGTCATATGGCCTCTTGGGCGGGCCTTAGCCATTCAAAGTTGCCAAGGTTCCCAAACCTTCTGCCGTCAGTCTGAAGGTCTGGCTAAGCGAGACTAGGTGTGGAATAACATGAGGGTGAGTAAAGTAAATGATGGGAACTTTAATGTTTAGGTGAACTATTCCTTTAAATTAGTTTTTCCTAATTTAAAATTAAGGGTTAACATCTCCATATTCATGACATAAATCTGAAGCACATTAAAAATAACACCAGTATTTTAGAATGTGGGACCATCTTACCAGTAATGGCAACCATTTGAGACTGTAAGCTTAACTGCGTTTAAGGCGGTCGATCCACCTGTACTGCACTCAGCAAGCCTTTCATAGCGTTCTGAATTCATCACTCAGACGATAAATCCATGCTTCCCACATGTCAAATGACCCTACAGCACTATGTTTTTTTTTTTGTTTTTTTCCATCTCCATCAATCATCTAGCAAACTGCTTTTCATTCCTGTTACATGCAAATCTGTTTTTATTTATCAGGCTAATTTGCATGCCAAATCTGTGATTATACATCATCAGCAGTTATGAAAGGACAATAATTAGCAATGCTAAGAAGTGGGTAATTACCACGGCAGTCACAGGATTGTTCTAAATTAACTCTTGTCTGCAGAGGTTCATATGCTGAATTAAGCATTTTGTAAAATTCTTGTGGGATGACGAGATTGCTTACCTTGACAAATAGATGTTGGGAATTGAGCACCGTGTTCTCTCTCAGTGTGCAATTATGGCAAATTCACAAAAATGACTATAATACAAAGTGGTGGAAATGTGAATTACCCTTCATTGCTCCTGTTGTGACAAAGGCAAAAATGTGAGAATTTGGATCAAAATTTGCTTAAATTTTGTTTTATGTAAATCTGCCTTTGTGTTGGGTTCTGGCTGAAAGCCGTACAACAATACTATTTGTTTTAATAATATATTCCAATTATTGTTTCATGTTTTGTCTAGACAGAGAGAGATAGGAAGAGAGAGAGAAGCACAAGTTACTACTTTATTCAATTAGGCCTTATCATCAAACAGCAGGACCGACAGGAATGGAAAGTGAATATGTACAATTAAAAAACACTGTGCCCACAAACTCAATGAAAGAGCAATTTAGCATCCTGTGCTACATAAATGTATCCACGTGGTACTCATGCTTGGTCCCCTCAGATAAGTCTCTGTCTCGGTACAACTGAACAGTAAAGGCAAATGTTGCAATAATAAACCCAATCTTGAAGCCTGTGGGGAAAGTAAATAGGTCATTTTTTGTTTTATTTTGTATTTGTTTATTTATACATAAAGCCTGTCGATTTTCTGAACCTTTGGAGTCACTAACTATATTGGCAGGCACAACAACTGGGGAATTCTGGCCACTGCCTGCGGTGAGATATGAGGACTATTGTGATATTTAGTAGGACCTTTCGGTCACAATAATGCTTCAGTAAGCATGCATTCCTTGAAGACACTAATGTCCTTGAGGACCACGCAGAACTCGCTTGACAGTCTGTTCTGTTACGACCAAACTCCTGTGTCTTTAACAGAACAACCAGACTATCTGTCTCCTTCCATAGAAAATTTAATAACGATTTCATCCACTTTGTCTCTGTCTTGAGGGACAGGAAATTTAATTCCCGAAAAGCCATTCCGGATTATGATTCCTAAGTCATTACAAGGATCTTCTTCCAAATGGCAGTGAATAATAATGTGAAGGAAAGCTATATATGAAATGCTTCAGTAAACTGAGAAATATCAACATGATAGTGTTTTGACCATTCCCCATGTTCTCTTTACAGAAACAGAGGAAAACTTGCCGATTCAGTGACAACTATTTAGTGCCCTTCTAGGGTCCAGCTAGGTTAAGTGTAAGTACAATACAGTTGTAAGTACAGTACTGAGGATAATCTGCTTACACTGACCCTATTTTGAGGATTACATTTCATTTCCCAGCCCAAGACGATTGTGTATGTTGTGTAATTTTATGTGAAGCTCAAAGCTCTCTGAGCGTGTGGCATTGTTTCACGCACAAATTTTATTTGGGACCAAGGCATGGAATAGGGCAGATAATAACTTTAATAAATCATTAAACAAACTCAATGAAATAAACTCTTAAAGATTGAAATCAAATATCATTCCAAAATGCCAGGTGATGTTTATCTCCAGGGAAGAATGAACAAGAAACACATAACATTAATAATGCATTCTGACCTGAACACAATGCAGTCTGAGCTATTTTCTGTAGTTGATATTTAATGCCCCGAATAGGCTGCGTTTGTGCTTTGTCATGTGGCATTTCACAAATGCTAAATGCATGGTGATTACTTGGATTTCTAATTCGCGCATAAGTACTATTAATGTAATGACAGAACTTTATTGTACATCAAACTTCACATATGTCACAGTTACAAAGGCTTGAGCAACAGCAGCCCCTGGAGGCTAACTGCTTGGATAAGTCTCAAGCTCCCACTTTTACTCCGTCTGTCTTCTTTGTCTTTCTCATTATCCCCCATTCAACCAACAAAAAAGGAGGACGGATCAGTTGATGCGTAGTTAAGTACTGCTCTGACGATCTTTTGACAGAGTAACGATAACTACTACATTTAACTCTAGGCTTCAAGACAAGAAAAAAAAAAGTACAATGAGGCTAAGCTGTTACCATGGAGTTTATCCCATCTCTCTTATATGCATGTACAATAGCTTCCCATTAACTTTCAGAGAAAGTTCCAACACACATAATTGCTGGTCTCGGATAACACACAGTCCACGCTAGGCTTAATTTGACTGACAAGCCACGTAGGATGAAACAGCATGATTTCTCCACAGTTCTAGTACAACGTATCTGTGAAAGATTTGTATCTAATCAGCCTTTTGTTGTCAAGTGGTGGCTTGGAGTCGATTGCTGTCCCCCAGTGGTTCACTCGCTCACTGTGGAACGCCTGTGAGGTTGTGGTGGGTAGTTGTTATTGAAAGTGACTACCCAACACAGTGACTTGTCTCTTCCACTCATCCAATATCTCCGCCGTGTTCATCTTTGTGCTGTCCCCCGTGGGGGGTGGGGGGGGATACTCCTCCGTCCTCTGTCACTCTCATTTTCCTCCACGTTTCCCACCATCCATTACAGGAGATGCAACAGTCTCCTATTACTGTTGCACACACACATTCTCATACTTGCAGTTTGCAACAAGTTGACAGGGTGTGAGCTCAGTGAGATGCACACTGTGACAAGGGCAACCCAGTTACTCTCTAGAGTCTCGGTGGAAGTAAGCATATCTCCAAAGACACCTCAAACGGCTCAGGGTCCTGGCACAGTCTGTCTGTGCAGCAGCTGAGGAGAGCAGATGAAAATATTGACTGTCATATTTTGCGCAGACTTAGTCATTTAACTTTTTTTCCAGATCAGGAGAAACCCATGAGAGATATTACTTCAGCTCCCGCATAGCCAAAGGCCAGTTTGCTAAAAGCCTGGAGGTAGATGGGATGTGAAAGGACTCATTAGGCCAATGAGACAGACAGCGTTTGATGTTTTTTTGCCTTAGATGGCAAAGCCCTCCTGATGTCCAACAGACACCATAGCCAGCTGCCTGGTACACCTCTGGAAAACTCTCTACCTAACAATACGTCTCAAGCAAAAACATGTCAGCCCTCAAATTGGTTGCCAGTAATGTGAACTCTAGGGTGGCTTTTATTGCCCATGATTTTCACATTTTCTGTTAGATTCTCTGATCTCACAATCGCTAGCTGTCCATCCGAGCACCAGGGCGAGTGACAATTCGTGCTCATTTTGGGATTCAGACTGCCCGTTGGAGCATGAAATGAGCTCATTTCGGTCAGAGAGGAACCAAATGACGAGAGCTGAAATAATGTCACACCCCATCGTTATCATTTATTCTTTCGACAAAAAGGAAAATGCATCCTTCTTCTTCCAGTACACTGACTGTCGGCTGAGTAACTGTGCCTATCAATTCCTGCTAAACAATCTGATGTGTTATTCCTGCTGTGATCAGAAGGATGGAAGGGATAAAGAGAGAACAAAAAGACAGAGCTTCTGTATGGAAAGTAGATTGTGGAAACAACATTCAGGCTCACCATCAGCAATGCACTTCAAAAAAGACTGCTCCCTTCATATTGAAAGATTAGAGAGTTTTTCTTACATGCTCTCCAGCTTTGTGCCGCTTTGAAAATCTTCTCTGCATTCAGGGTTGGATTTCAGATTCAGCCAGGGGGGCCAGTGGCCCAGGGCCTCATACTATAAAGGTTCTCCAAAGCCTTTCTGGCAGAGAGTAGAAAAGAAACCTTCCCTAGACCCTTTTGTGCATAGTGTGTGCTGACCACTAGAGCATCTAGTAGGGTCTACAACACAAGATGACCACTTTTGCCCCCAGGTTTCCTAAAACAGGAGTGTCCATATTCTCCCACTGTAGCTCATTGCCTCAACTTGCCTCAACACATCTGCCTGGAAGTTTCTAGTATGCCTAGTAAGACCTTGATTAGCTGATTCAGGTGTGTTTAGCTGGGGTTGGACCTAAACTCTGCATGACAGTGGCCCTCCAGGAGCGTGACTGGACACTTTTGCCCTAATGCGTGCCAAAAAGTTCCTGTTGTTTTTTTCAACCTTTCAAGCCACAAACTATATTGGCAGGCACAACCACTGGGGAATTCTGGCCACTTTCTGTGGTGAGATATGAGGACTATTGTAAAATTTAGTAGGACCTTTTGGTCACAATTATGCTCCAGTAAGCGTGCATTCCATGAAGACACTAATGTCCTTGAGGACCACACAGAATTCGCTTGACAGTCTGTACTGTTACGATCAAACTCCTGTGTCAGCACATCTGCCTGGAAGTTTCTAGTACGCCTAGTACGACCTTGATTAGCTGGTTCGGGTGTGTTTAACTGGGGTTGTAGCTAAACTCTGCAGGACAGTAGTCCTCCAGGAGCGTGATTGGACACTTGTGCCCTAATGCATGTAAAAAAGTTATAAAAGTTGTCACTGGGGGGGTACCTTTTCAAAAGGTACTAAAATGTACCATGTAGGTACTAATACTAATATACACTAGTATGTACTTTTAAGGTACTAATATGCACTCTTTAGGGGTAAATAAGGTATAAAGGTGTACCTTTTTCAAAAGTACCTGCCCAGTGACAGCAAAAATATTATATTTCAACAAAATAAGAAAAATGTGGACATCTTCATCCTGTTCAAAAGTTTTTACCCCCCAGCTCTTAATGCATTGTGCTTCTTTCTGGAGCATCAGTGAATGTTTGAACCTTTTTATCAATAGTTGTGTTTGAGTCCCTCAATTGTCCTCAATGAGACAATCTCAAAATCAGACAGTCACTGCTGGAAAAGTTTCAAATATGCAAAAGATGCTGGAAAACTGAAGAATCTGCAGGACCTGGAAGATTTTTCTAAAGAACAGTGCTCAGTTTAACAGTTCAGAACAAACAAGGGACTCATGAACAACCGTCACATCACAACACAAAACAAAACAAAACAAAACAAACAAACAAACAAACAAAACAGTCATAGATCATAGAGGTAACCACACACAGTATTTTTTGTGGACTATATGTAAACATTTTCTATGTAAAAGATCTTACTCATGACAGTACTAAATAAAACATGCATTTTGTATGATCTCTCTTATTTTGTTATTCACATTTTCACAGATTCTACAAGGAGTTCCCAAACTTTTAACATAAAACTGTAGTAAGTACAGTAGCTAATTAATATTACTCAGTATTTAACTGTATACTTATATTGTAAAAAGGACACCTTAAAATAAAGTATAACTGTACCTTTTTAAAGGGTACTTTCCCAGTGAGAGTGAAAAAAAAAAGTACAAACCATTTGGCCTCAGGCCCCTCAGGAGGCAGCACAGGATAGGTCCCAAAACTATTTTAATTTAATGTTAGCTACCAAAACATGTATTTCCTGTTTTGGGGAGGGTGGAAATTTTGTCTGCCACTATGAGTGTCAGGGATTGCCACCCAATTTATATTACTATATAAGCTATTCACAGTATCACAGGCTATAGTTTACTACCACTATTTGAGAACAAAAAATTTATTTTCCCCCCATTGTTTTTCTAATATTGTTTCACATTTAGTTATCAAATTATATTTTCTGAGTCTGAACTACAGCTTTTCGTTACTGGCGCCATCAGTCTACCCAGAGTGAAAGAGACAGGTTGCGAGAAATCTAAACAACACAAACATGTTATTGGCTATGGTTTATTTGTTTTCCTGAGAGTCCCTGTCCACTAAAGTTTCATTTTTAGTGTCTGTTGGGGTGATATTATAAGACAGTCCAGGGTGTCATTGAGGGGAACAAGAAATCATAAGTGGCCTTATGAAACCAACAAAGTAAAGTGAGGCACTGCTCTGAGGGATCCCTTTATATATTTTAAGGTGAAAAAAATCTTAATTAATCTAGAACATAACAGTTGCACTTGAAACGTTAATTAATGAGCGGAGAGTATTACTTAGTTTCACTCAATTTAGACAGAATTTGTTTTGACATGATTGTCACTTAGAGTAAATCTTGACAAGAATGCCTTATCTTAACTCATCAATGAATTCTGAAAGCATTAATAATGTTGAAAAATGAATTCATAAAGGCTCTCACTTGTTATGACAGCCTTTCAAGCTCCAGTGTCATAAGATAATTACATACTTAGTCATAGGCTCTTGTTCATTTTTCATTTATAAATTATCTTATGGCACTTTCCCAACACTAGATCTCATTCGGTTTTGCATTAGGACCCAAATATTACATTGGACATCAGGTGGCAACCCAACACAGTGCAAAAATTCTTCAATATGAATACAGTTTATGTGTGTGATCCCATATTATTTTTCAATTATTTTTGTGCTGACATGACACACAGAAGCATTACTTTTGTTAAACATCACTTGTTTTTTTTTTTTTTTTTTGTTTGTTTTCTCTCTCTCTCTCTCTCTCTCTCTCTCTCTCTCTCTAAAATTAGTTTTGCTTATTTGTCTTCTATGCTTTTGTCAGCAGCCGGTTCACTATTCATATGTGGAATGAAATGTCCCACTTGGTAAGTCCTGTACATGTCCACCTTAGAATTTGTTCAGCATGGACCTCACCTTATAGCATTCAAGCATCATAAATCTACTAATAAATGCTGCATAGTACCATAACGCTCATGGGGGAACTATTCATATCCATAGAGCAAATCACCTGACAGAAGAAAAGACAAATGGTGCTATATTGACTCTCTGCCCATATAGAATTCAAGCCATGATTTGATTTTGAGGGCATGATATGTGCTGTAAATACACTCAATGAGGTCACTTACAAATGACTGAAAGGGTTGAATGACAGATTAAATCACTCTCAAATTTATGAGGGTATAAGCTCTTCTCATTTGTGAGATTTTGATTTTAAAAGGTTTGCAATACTGGTTCCAGCATGCTGGTTCCTTGTGGTTAGTTATAACATAGGCCATAGCTGGTTACCTTGTGAGATCTCTCCAATGATACCTGTGAAAGGTTTATCAAGATCCCAAAGATCCAGTCAAAAGCTTTATTCAAATGGGACTAGTTTTCTCAAAGGATATACTTTGAGGTCTCATTTTTAAAGGGATTCTTCTGCGTGTTTTTTTCCTCACATAATCTTTGTACAAATTCCATAGAAAAACAGCTACAAACTCAGTGGTCCTTTGAGATACCTAATCCTGTTTTAGGTGAATGTCTGTGATTGCTGATATTGATACATTCTCCCAATGCATTTGCTCTTTTATTTTTGGCTAACCTGAGCAACAATTTGCACACTAATCTTCTGCACGCTTCACCTTTCGATATGAATTGCATTCCAATTAAAAAGCTAAATCACATGAGCTTTGATCACATTTAAATAGTAAGATAGTATAACAGGTTCCAAAAAATATTAAGCAGCACAATTGTTTTCAACATAAATCAGCATATTGGAATGATTTCTGAAGGATCGTGTGACACTGAAGACTGGAGTAACAGTGCTGAAAATTAAGCTTTACATCACAGAAATAAATTATATTTTAAATTATACTGAAATATAAAACCATCATTTTAAATTGTAATAATATTTCACAATATATATATATATATATATATATATATATATATATATATATATATATATATATATATATATATATATATATATATGTGTGTGTGTGTGTGTGTGTGTGTGTGTATGTATTTGATCAAATAAACACAGCTTTAATGAGCATAAGAGCAAACCTTAAAAATCTAAGATTAAAAATCCCACTCATCCCAAACTTTTGAATGACAGAGTGTCTATTATAAGGTTTATTATAAGCTGCTGATAATAACTCATATGAAATTTATTTATTTTTTATTTTAAATTGTATTTATTTAATACATTTTAATTTTAATTTTTTTTTAAATTTAATTTTAATTTTAATTTTAATTTTAAATAAAGCTCATCTTAAGGAAGCTCATTCCCACCTCTATAATAAACACCTACATTTGTATTGTCCTGTCCAGATGGTTACATGGAATCACAGACCTTGTAACATTGTTTAGAAAACTAGTCTTGTTGAATAGGCGTAAGGTACAGCAGGACTAATGTGGTCATGCGACCCAGCAAAGCTTTGACCCCTTGACCTACCAGTCACAGGATCAGTAAACATCAGTTAACCTCAAACCTGTGAGAATTCCTCCATCATTTAACATGCATGTATTTCATTATATCTAGAAGGGTGATCTGTGCATTCTTATACTCAGACCCTACCATTGTGGACAGCAAGCCAAACATGCTGACCCTGAAAGATTTATCAAGTCTAAGAATTTCATTAAAAAAGAAAAGAAAAGACAAAGAAAGAAAGAAAGAAAGAAGAATATGGCCTTTTACAAAAAGCCTTTATAACTCCGAAACAGTCTGCCAAACATACTTTTTCTCCCTGTATTTACAGATGCCACATGCAGAGACCAGGAGATAATGACCAAATATTTCACATTTCACTCTATGTGTCACATATTACAGCTATGAAAAATATTTTGGAGTGAAATTATGCACATACAAAGCAAAGAATATTTTGATGATTTTTCTGGGCTTCTTTTAAATACCTCTGTCTGTCTTTTTCTATGTGTGTCTACATTTCAGTTTTTTTCCTAATGACAAAATGCATGACTGGGGCAACATTTTTGCTAAATGATTAATCACATTTGATGTCTATGCAGTATTGGTTTGATTTAAAAGCTGCAAACTAAGTTGCATTAAATAATCTGAGCCAGTGTTCATTATGAACTGTTATGGAATCAAGCTGGTTGAAAATTCTTCACAATTCTTTTGTACTCACAGAGAAAATAACAGTAGGGTATAACGGGGCTAAAGGCGAGGTAAAAGGCGTCTTTGATGTTATTTTCCTCTAAACCACTAGATGGCACAAAAACATGGTGTAGCACTTTCTAAAACATTCGCTTTTCAGGATGCACGTGCAAATTTGTCTGATCCTTGATGCGATCATGGGCTGCAACGCAAAGTTGATTCTGTGCTTACTTGATCTAATATTTGATGTTTTTTTTTTTTTTTTTATAATGTTGTAGATTTAAGTAGCGAATGAGAATCGCTAAAATGGATGTATATATTTTGAGACAAATGTCTTCTTAATGATTTTCAGCTTTGTTTGAGATAATTAAAGCAAAAGTTTTTAAATAACAAAAGAATATGTAAAAGTATGGTATTTGGGGTAAAAAAAAAAAAAAAAAAAGCACCCCTGCTGTTGGGGCTAAAAGGCACAATAATTAACATGATAATTAATAGATGGCTGACTTTTCCATTTGTTTGCATGACATGGTTAGATTCAGATGGTAAATATCATATACGCTGGGTATCCATCTTAGAGATAATCATCATGTTTAGAATGAAACCATCATATTTAAAAACATGATATTAATCATATCATAAAATAAAATATCATTTGTTGTTACTACTGTACATCTATATTAAATTATTATGGGATCTCCTTCAATGCTTTCAGAATTTTTTCATTTTAAAATGATTTTGTTTCTGTATTTATTTTTGTTATTAACATATGTGTGTGTGCCTTCTGCCCCATTCTGGTGAGCTTTTTACCCAGTGTGTGGGGTAAAAGCCCCCCTTGCCCACCTTCTACATTTACAAGATTTTAAATCCTGCACCATGAATGTTTACACAATATGTTTGAAAGAATATTTCATGTAGTATATTGACCCATTTACACTTATGAACACTCATGAATACATGTACATTGTGTGAGCATATTGGTGAGAAAGTTTGCAAATGTGTTTTATGTTTGTGTCATATTTGATACATCAGATATTTTGGCCCAAATTGTATGATATAGTGAGAATATGGAGCTCAAAAGAGAGGGAAAAAAAACACCTCAGGCAGAAAATGAGCCAAATTGAAAACTGGGGGAAAAAAAGCAATTTAGTGCAGTTGCTGATATTTATATGGCCGAAAAGAAAGATGTAGTTCTGATATCTTATCATATGCAGTGTTAAAGTAAAGGCACCTAGAAATGTAATGAATTCCATGATTGCCCAGAAGAAAACATCAACGACAACACAAGGAACATTTAGGCCACATCAGAGTGAAGGAGCTGCAGTCACTACTGTAATACATATTCAGACTATTTAGCACTCTGATGCTGGTGAAAAAAGAAAAGGGCAGAAATAACGAGAGGGGATTAATATGTAAAAGGAAGAAAAGAAAAATAAAGAAAGGAAGTGACACAGGAACAGACCATGTGAGAGAAATGCCAAGGGACAAAAGAGGGAGCAGACAGGCTGGGGTTTGGCTGGAGGACATGATGTCCTCTATGATGTAAGCGAGGTGCAGTTGTAAGGGATCTGGCGTCGCTAGCAGGCTCAGTTCCCTGGCGTAGCCTCACCGATGGCCAGCCGTTCAGGATGAGGCACTGAGGAAATGCTCCGCTGCTAGATGAGCAGTAAATTGACAATCTCGGTGCTCTCAGAAATGTCAGAGAGAAGTTATTAGCCTGGCAGGCCGCCATCTTCTATAAATAGAAGCTGGCACATTTTCATAGGAGCATTATCATTTGCCAGCAGATGAGCTGAGGAGAGAGAGAAAAAAAGCGAGAGAGAATGAAACAGTCGATTTACTGCAAGAAATAAAACACTATTTGTTTTTATCATTAAAGGAAGAGGGGTGGAAAGTGAAATGAAAAACGAGCAGAGATATCATACAGCCCCAAAGTACTCAGTTCCGGTGAGATGCCTTTGTAAATCAGAAAGTCACGAAAAGGGCAACCGTGAGAGATGTATGGCAACAAAAAATAAGGCAATTTTGCATAATCATTAAAAGCCCATGATGTGTCTTTTTCTTTTATTATGCCTCATTCTGTAGTTAAGCAGCGCCGAGACAGAAACGGAAGCCAACAGATAATGTCTGTGCGTGATAATGCGCGAGTCCTATCATGTCAAATTCTGCTTTCACTCACAATCAGGATGATTTTCTGGCCATAAAATCTAAAGGACAACAGAGAACACAGATGTCATCTCTAATAGTTTTCTATCCAGATTAATGGTCTGTGAAATTTCCCACTGTGCAATACAAAGCGTATATTCAAGTCAGGATATCAAATATGTTTGGTACCGTTGTACGGTGGTACCGAGAGCACATCAGCACAAACACCCATAGGTATTTTTATTTTTTTACTGACTTGACATTTTTTCTTCTTACTCAGTTCAGTCAGCTTTTCACTCAACTGGTGTTATGTGATTTGGCCATTATCATGCACCTTCCAGAGCGTGACAGTGAAAGAAATGCCACAGGAAATGCTGAGGGGCTACAGAACATTTCCTTCAGTCAGACCTAAGGAGATACTCTAATGGTCTGAATGGCAAAAATAGATATCTCATGAAATTGTGTATACACCGACAGCATTCAAGCTAAAGCAGTACATAACCTCAAGAGAGTGACGCACAGCAGATATCTTAAGAATACTGCTGAGTCGGCAAAGATTTGTAAAGAGGAATGGTGTGCAGTTCCTCTTGACATTGTGTTGGACCGATCTGGAATTACAGGATAGGTTTGGTAGGTATTAGAGCTATTGATAGAGGATAAACTTGTTATTAAATCCAAGGGTTTGCTTTTTCTATCCACCATGAATATTTACACAATGTGTTTGACAAAGAATATTGGGGAGATGTTGACTAATGTAATATTTTTTTTTTTTTGTAATCTGTGTAACAAATGAGAGAACCAAAGAGAACCCAATCAAACAAATGAGATGAAAATATATACTTTGGACCATTTTTCTCAAGAAATAAATGACAGTGCTAAATATTTGTGAGTTGCAAAAGTATGTGAATCTATAGGATTAGCAGTTAATTTTAAGGTGAAATTAGGGTCCATTTGTTCAAATGTGTTATCAATCAAAAGGACTATCAGGTGCCAGTGTATTCCCTGTTTTAATTAAAGAACAAGAATCTATCAAAGTCTGATCATGTTCGTGGAAGTAAATCATGGCATGAGCAAAGTAGATCTCTGAGAACCTCAGAAAAAGAGTTATTGTTGCTCATCCGGTTAGAAAAGGTTACAAAACAATCTCTAAAGAGTTTGGACTCTACAAATCCACAGTCAGACAGATTGTTTACAAATGGAGGAAATTC
Source organism: Cirrhinus mrigala (assembly GCA_036247105.1). NCBI lineage: Eukaryota > Metazoa > Chordata > Actinopteri > Cypriniformes > Cyprinidae > Cirrhinus > Cirrhinus mrigala. The sequence continues at coordinate 22,726,422 of CM070007.1, read as the reverse complement.
AAGACCACTATCACTCTCCCTAGGAGTGGTCGACCAACAAAGATCACTCCAACGCGAGTAATAGTCTGCAAGGTTCCAAAGGACCTCAGGGCATCTTTTAAACACATAAAGGTCTTTCTCACTTTGGTTAATATTAATGATGATGAGTCCATCATCAGGAGAACACTGAACAGCCATGGTATGAATGGTAGAGTTGCAAGGAGAAAGCCACAACTCTCAAAAAAAAAAAATGCTGCTGTCGATCTTGTAGATCATGTAGGCAAGTCAAAGGGCTATTTGAAAAAAATGTTTTGTGGATGGGTGAGACAAAAATAAACCTTTGGGTTTAAATGAGAAGTGTTATGTTTGGAAAAAGAAAAACACTTCATTCCAGCATAAGAACCTTATTCCATCTGTGAAACATGATGGTGGTAATATCATGGTTTGGGCCTGCTTTGCTGCATCTTGGCCAGAATGGCTTGTCATCATTGATGAAAAAATGAATTCTGAATTATACCATCAAAATTCTAAAAGAAAATGTCAGGACATCTGTCCAAGAACTGAATCTTAGAAGAAAGTGAGTCATGCAGCAAGACAATGACCACAAGCACACAAGTCATTATACCAAAAAATGGTTAAAGAAGAACAAGGTTAATGATTTGGAATGCCTGAGACAAAGACCTTAATCCAATTGAAATGTTGTGTACTGAAGAATGGGCTAAAATTCCTACAAGCTGTTGTGCAGGACTGGTTAGCGTTACCTGTGATTATTGCTTCAAAAAGGGGTCACACCAGATACTGAAAGCTAAGATTCACATACTTTTGCAACTCACAAATATTTAACACTGGATCATGTTTCCCAGTAAATAAATGACAAAGTATTTTTTTTTTTTTGGTCTCATTTATTTGATTGGGTTCTCTTTATCCACTTTCAGGACTTGTGTGAAAATCTGATAATGTTTTGTCTTATATTTATGCAAAGATGCAGAAAATTCTAAAGGGTTCACAAACTTTCAAGCAACACCGTATAGATGTACTCATCTTATCTTTAATGTAAGACCAGACATGGCCATTCACTTCCACTAATTGTATCTCTACAAATACAATCCGAAGAAAGAAAGAAAGAAAGAAAGAAAGAAATGGGTAATAGTAAACCTAAGTTGCTACAGTCTAGTAAATGTTTGTCTTGAAATATTACTAATAGCAACCTGAATGTGAACATCTTTTACTGTTATACTAAAAGGCTTACTTACTAAAAAATCATAGACTATCAATCAGATGACAAAAAGCATGTAGTACATTGTGTACTACAGGTTTTTTCAGCATATAGCACTAACTGAGGACTGAGAGGTGACCTTTAGTTTAGAGAACATATTTGTCTCTTGGGCCATGTTTGCTTTTGCCTCAACTATAAATGCCCTGCTGTGAGTCTAGCCTATAACACTTTAAGCATGTGATCAGCCATTATGACTTTAGACCCCTGGGAAATATATCTATGTATGAGAAATGTATTAAAGACCACAGGCCCAATACATAAACGTACAACATACATTTTCTCAGTGCTGTTTTATCCAACACATAAAATTATTCAATGCGAAGAATAGGTTGGAACGTACATACAGCTGATTCATGGACAAGAAAACACAAGGGCAAATCTTTTCAGACATTTAAAGACATGCTGGATCTCTGGCTATTGTTGGCTTGTATCACAGACAGCAGGTTACTGCAGTAATGAGCCTAGAGGGAACTGGTTTACATTGAGAAGGCTGTTGATCGTCTCTGAGTTTCTGTTTTACCACAGACATCTTCTGTTACACTGAGCGCATGAGTCACCACTTAATTTCCATCCGTCGGCGCGACGGACGGCTAAGTATCAATCTGTATGCAGTTTTCCTGGCCAAACCCCTTCCGAAATGACAGCTATTATCCAGATTTACATTTTATCCCTGGGAAGAATAATGACAATGAATCATTGCCATGTCACTGATGTCGATAATTACAGTATGAGTGGCCGGTGAGGAGTTTGTCTTGGAGAGCTTGGATGATGGTAACAGCCAAGTAAGGGAAAAAGTATGACAGTGAAGGATGGGTTTGATTCACATACAAGGATGACCAGATATAAGATGCAGAGTATGAAAATTGTTTTCTCCTATCACTCGAACCTTTTGCCACCTTTCTGAAGTCCTCCACTCCCATATCAAATCCCTCAACTTCCTCAGAAAAATGGACTCATAATATCGACCTGCATTGCATGAGTTACTAAATGAAAATTCTATCATCATTTACTCACCCTTATGGAATGGCATGATGGTATGATCTTCTTCTTCTTTCTAAAAACGATAATTAATATATCAATTAGGGATTTTTATTTATCACTAACATGGGAAATTGTAGCAGTGAAAAAAGACAGTGCTCCAACAACTGTTATTAGCTAAAACATGAATAAACAATAACGTCTGACATCTGAACATGAATCAAAACAACAAATAAGAAACAAAAAATAACTGTAATGGAGGCCAAATTCCCGTAAAATAACTTCAGAATCCTCAGTGATGTCTTAATGTCAATCATTGTGCCTATTTTGATGTAATTAAGTTTTTTGTCTGTACTGATTCAGTTTGTTTCAGTAAAAGCAATTATGTTTGTAAAGGCCAAAAGTAGCCATTGTGATTAGATAGTATGTGAGTCTATCACAACATTCAAAAGCAACACGTTCTCACTCCCAACTTGTTACATACTGTTGCTTGGTCAAGACCCCTTTTTGACATTCAGGGTACTCCTTTTACATCACTTTTTAACACACAGGGTACCCCATAGCATCACTTTTTTTGTCAAATCAAGACGCATTTAATGGTTTGCATGCATTTGTAAAAACAGAAAGCATTTTATGTAAATATATACTTTCATAGATATTTTATAGCACATAACCCCACCCCTACCCTAAACCTACTCACTTTACAACAATTTAAAATGAAAGTACAGTCACAAGTATTTATAAAAACTGATTTATAAAAAAAAAAAAAAAAAAAAAAGTATAAAACTATTACAAACAAGTCATGTTCCATTCCAAGTCTTCTGAAGCCATACGGTTTCTTTATGCGAAGAACAGAGTAAAAGTCATTGCACACTGAGTCCGAAATTTTTGTTTGCGTTTTTTTGTTTTTTTTTTCGTATTCATCATCCTTTCCTATCAAAATGCTTGCTACAGATGTGAAAACGCAGAAAATCGAACCTGATCTGATTTTTTTTAAGAGGGGGCGAATGTTTTGGAAGCAGTGTGTAAACGTGATTGACACAATGTGAAGTCGTATCTATTTTTTAACATGCAAAAATTTCTGAGAATTTTGAATTCAGTGTACAAAGACCTTAAAGCTGCCTTTCCACTATCTCCGACAAACAACAGACCAGAAGTCATTCATTTCCAATGGAGAGTAGTGTGGGAGCTGTGTGGAGTTCCAATTTTATGCGCATGCATAAAATTCGGATCCGATTTGAGCTTCAGATGCGTTAAAATATTCTAGCTTTTGCAGCTAGACCATATGCGACTGCCTGACCGGATGTATTCTAATCAGAACCATGAGCTTGAGATAAGAATTACTGATTTTTTCCACTTCAACATTATTCTGTAAACACTATTTCTGTAAAACAGGGCTTCAGAATAATTATAGCAAAATAATTAGTTTATATTACATTGTAATCATTATCTACATTGATTAGCCCCACAAAACCTAAAAACTATGTTTTTTATTTTGGGGGTCATTTGTTTTGTGTCGATATATTCATACATTCATTATATTCATTAAAATAATCAATTTTACCATGGTGAATAAGCCAAGGGTAACAGCTGTTTTATGACCAGCTTGAAAGTTCTGTATGACTACTGCTAGGGGGAGAAATGCGACAAACGTATCCAAATTGTGGAGACAGTGGAAAGGCAGCTTAAAGGGTTACTCCACCCCGAAATGAAAATTCTGTCATTAATCACTTATCCCCATGTCGTTCCAAACCCGTGAAAGCTTTGTTTGTCTTTGGAACACAATTTTAGATATTTTGGATGAAAACCAGGAGGCTTGTGACTGTCCCATTGACTGCTAAGTAAATACCACTGTCAAGACCGCAGAAAGTATGAAAGGTATCGTCAAAATAGTCCATCTGCCATCAGTGGTTCAACCTGAATTTTATGAAGCAACAAGAATACTTTTTGTACGCAAAGAAAATATAAATAGCGACTTTATTCAACAATTTGTCTCATCTGCATCACCGTAGCGCAATTTTGGAGAATATCCACCGGACGCAAACTGCGTACGCTGTTCTGTGTCAGCTGATGGATACGTTGCTTGGGCACCACATGGATACGTCTTCTACGTTCTTTATGCTTTGATTTGAACAAAAACAGCGTATCCGTGTGGTGTGACTGACACAGAACAGCATACGCAGTTTGCGTGGAGTAACCCTTTAAAGGTTTTAATCACTGAAAATGAAGCCACTCCCTTAAAGCACTCAAATTAAAGATACTCCTGAATATTAGCATGACGCAATTGGTCACGAGACACACAAGAGCCAATGGCATTTCACAACCAAAGCTGACGTAACGCTTCTTCTGGTGGCAATTTTTGAATCTGTGCACAGACTGCACACAGGATCTGAGCTTTATGGCAGATGGAGATGGTGTTTGTGTATGCTCCTCTCAGAAATCAATCGTTTTGCCTCAGAAGACTTGGAATACTTTTTAAATAAATTTTGACTGTAGTTGTATCTGCCTGTCATTTCTTGTGTTTTATATTGACAAATGGTAAGGTTTAAAGGTCTGCTGAATTGCTTTGAATCATGCAGCATTATTCTATGTGTTGATGTAATTTCAACTGAAACAGGAAGACAGGGTAGGACATATCAAGCAGTCCCACCCCTTTTTTAAATAGCCAATGGCGTTTTATATATATCACAGCTTAGGCCAGAGCCGACAAGCTCAGTAAAGCCGCTTTTGACAGCATATGACAGACCACAATCACATCTATTTTGCTATAAAATATACCACTCTGTGTAGAATTTAAATGTGTCCAAATGGGTTTTGTGGTCTCCGCTGACTTGCGAATATGATCCACTCTGTGCTATCGTGTTTATGGACCAGAGCAGACTGTTTGTGTGCCGCAGCAGTTTGCGTCACACAATGCCAAACTAGACTTCTTTTACCACAATGGAAAGCATACCCCCTATATAGTGCACAATGTGCCATTCACTATACAGAAAATACTAATTCTGTGAAGAAGTGATGTGAACAATTTCAGCCACAGCTTCAGCATCTATTTCTAGTGTAGGGTCAGGACGCTTTTGATAAGAAGTTTGATAAGAAGCTGAAGTGCAGGATGATGTCATCATAATTTTTATCCATATTGGCAGATGTGAGAGACTCTAAGTTTTTAATAGTTATATCGCCACCTTGAATTTTAAGGCTCTGTCTGACTTTTTTGTCAAAATTGAGTTATTTACATTTTCTTATTCTGTGACAGCTTATTTACAATATGTGATTTTTTATTACTATTTTTTTTTGCAGGTGCATCTCAAATAATTAGAATATCGTGACTTTTTGTTTGTAACTTTCATATATTCTAGTTTCATTACATGTAAAGTAAAACATTTTTAAAGTTGTTTTGTTTTAAAATCCAGTATCTCAAAATATTAGAATATTTTCTAAGATCAATCAAAAAATGGATTTGCAAAACAGAAAAGTTCAAGTTCTTTAAACTATGTTCATTTATGCAGTCAACACCTGGTTAGGAGCACAAATTACAGCAATTTACTTGCTCCTAGCACAAATGACAGCATCAGTGAGGTGTGGCATGGGAGCGATCAGCCTGTGGCACTGCTGAGGCACTATTGAACCTTCGGCTCGTCTGTATATTGTTGGATCGTCTGTTTCTCATCTTTCTCTTGAAAATATCCCATAGATTCTCAGTGGGGTTCAGATCAGGTATGTTGGCTGGCCAATCAAGCACAGCAATATCATGGTCAGCAAACCAATTGGAAGTGGTTTTGCCAGTGTGTGCAGGTGCTAAAGTCCTGCTGGAAAAGGAAATCAGCATATCCATAAAGCTTGTCAGCAGATGGAAGCATAAAGCTCTCCAAAATCTCCTGGTAGATGGCTGCACTGACTTTGGACTTGATAAAACACAGTGAACCAACACCAGCAGACGTCATGACACCCCAAATCATCACTGACTTCAGAAACTTCACATTAGACTTCAAGCAGCTTGGATTCTGTACCTCTCCAGTCTTCCTCCAGACTCAAGATTTCAACATGAAATGCAAAATTTACTTTTATCTGAAAAAAAATGACTTTGGACCACTAAGCAACAGTCCAGTTCATTTTCTGCTTAGCCCAGGTAATATGCTTCTGACGTTGTTTCTGTTTCAGAAGTGGCTTAGTAGTCCTTTTCCTGAAGATGTCTGAGCATTGTGACTCTTGATCCACTGACTTCAGCTTCATTACACTCCTTGTGAAGCTCTCCCAAGTGTTTGAATAGGCTTTGCTTGACAGTATTCTCAAGCTTGTGGTCATCCCTGTTGCTTGTTCACCTTTTCCTACCCAATTTCTTCCAGTCAACTTTGCATTTAACCCTTTCACTGGTGAGTTTAAAATATTCTGTCTGACCCCCCAGAGTGAGTTTTTTTTAGGTGACCGTTATTTTAGAACGTTCCCTTTATTGTTTCCATGGCGACGCATCATGATTGACACCGCAGCCACTATAGCGCTGTATGACAGACGTATCGCTTTTATTTCGTTTTTCCTTTTTTTATTCAAAATATTCACACACTTGCTTACCATGTCTTCAACTATCTGATATTCCGATTCACGAATACGTGTAAGTGAGTGTATTTTGCCGTTTTAAAACCTTTATAAATGATCTGGATCGTGATCCATAACGTGAGATGGGCGCCGCCATGTTTGTTCGCGCTGCCGTTCAGAGAGTCCAGTCAGACGGATTTACAGCACGTAAATTCATCAGTTTCTCCCGAAATACATGCAAGTAAGTAGCTGGTGAACTAGGAAACTAATGGAGTGAATTATATCATTACTTACACTTTGTGTATCTGATATGAATCAAACACATCGGCAAATTATACTTGAATGGATTGTTATTGCTGCTTCCATAGACATCCGTGTGTATTTTACAAACTCTAAATGTATTGTTTTACTAGTACTTATGTGTATTTAAATGCCTGAAACCTAAAATAAACGTTAAGTCATTGAAAACACTGCACAATTGTGATTATATGACTAGCGCAACAAGCGTCTCTCTCTGGCTCAGCGCCAGCCAACGCGCGAAAACACAGTTTGAATTTGGCAGTTGCGTGACGTCACCGAAAGTTCTAAATCCCATATGTGGGACCGTACTCCCAGTGGCACAGAAAATAGAATCCCATATGTGGGACCGTACCGCTCAAAGGGTTAATATGCTTTGATACAGCACTCTGTAAACAGCCACCCCTTTCAGTAATGACCTTCTGTGACTTACCCTATTTGTGGAGAGTGTCAATGATTGTCTTCTGGACCATTACCATGTCAGCAGTCTTCCCCATTATTGTGTTTTCAAAGAGCAAGAGATAACTGGAATTTATACTGTAGGCATGGACATTAAATGAAATTCAAATTTAAATATTCTAATATTTTGAGTTACTGGATTTTTGACTTGTAAGCTCTGTAAGCTCTAATCATCAAAATTAAAACAATACAACTTTTTAAATGTTTTACTTTGTATGTAATGGATCTAGACTATATAAACGTTTCAGTTTTTGAAATAAGTTACAAACAAAAAATGAAATTTTTCACCTTATTCTAATTTTTTTAGATGCACCTGTATAGGCAATAATGGCAAAATTATTACCCAATATATACACTGTGTGCAGAATTATTAGGCATGTTGATATTCTGGTCATATTCTTTTTTCCAAACACATTTTACCAAATCCAAACCACATCAGTCTTAATAACTACTGTCAATTTTGTATTTAATCATTTATATGTGATATATAATTGTCCGTGAAGGCTGGAAGTGAAAAACTCCTTATATTCAGGTGTGCATAATTATTAGGCATGTTTTCTTTTACAGATAAAATGAGCCAAAAAAGATATTTAACCCAGACTAAAAAAAGTCCAAATTATTAAATGCCCATGAGAAGAATGCAATACTAATGCATTACAAGAATTTGCAAAGTTAAGGCTTGACCATTGGACAGTGAAATGCTTGTTGAGCCTGCATGGTCAGAAAAAAACAGGTGGAGAAGAAAAGATGCATGTTAACTGCAAAAGAATTAGGAATTAAGGTGAAGAATTAGGTGTGACACCATCAGGAATCGTTTAGTCTGCAGCGCCACCATTTTCCAGAACTGCAACCTACCTGGAGTCTTCAGAAGTGCAATGTGTCAGGTTCTCAGAGACTTTGCTTGGTAAAAAATCCTAAAAAATGCCCCTGACTTAATAAGAATAACAAGCTGACGTGTTGTGAAATACATGAAGACAGTTTTTTTTTTTTTTTTTTTTTTTTTTTTTTTTTTTTTTTTTATAGGCTTTATAGACAGATAAGTTGAGAGTGACTCTTGAAGGACAAGCATCACATCCTCTTGTACCTCTGATTCAAGAATTTATCTTCCAAAATCTGGCAGTAAGTTTTGGGAGTTCATTTTAGTCCATCTCTGCAAGTCAGACTTTTCAGGATAGGAGATAGACTAAACATGGACTCCCAAAATGTACTGCTAGATTTTGGAAGATAAATTCTTGAATCAGAAGTACAACAGAATGTGATGCTTGTCCTTCAAGAGTCACTCTCAACTTATCTGTCTATAAAGCCTATAAAAAAAAAAAAAAAAAAAAAAAAAAAAAAAAAAAAAAAACTGTCTTCATGTATTTGGACAACACGTCAGCTTGTTATTATTATTAAGCCAGGGGCATTTTTTACCAAGCAAAGTCTCTGAGAACCTGACACATTGTACTTCTGAAGACTCCAGGTAGGTTGCAGTTTTGGAAAATGGTGGCGCTGGAGAACTGTAAACGGTTCCTGATGGTGTCACACCTAATTCTTCACCTTAATTCCTAATTCTTTTGCAGTTAACATGCATCTTTTCTTCTCCACCTGTTTTTTTCTGACCATGCAGACTCAACAAGCATTTCACTGTCCAATGGTCAAGCCTTAACTTCGCAAATTCTAGTATTGCATTAGTATTGCATTCTTCTCATGGGCATTTAATAATTTGGACTTTTCAGTCTGGGTTAAATATCTTTTTTGGCTCATTTTATCTGTAAAAGAAAACATCATGATGATTAAATTCTCAATGTCACACCTCATGGACTTGTAGCTGTGTTTTTGTTCCCGTGTGTTCCCTGACCTAGTTTCCCGTCTATGTCATTTGGTTCAAGCGTGTCTTGTATTAGCTTCATCTGTTCAAGCTCAAGTCTGTTCAGTATGTCTTTGTCCGGTCTTAACATTACCTGTGTGTGTATCCTGTCTACCATATGTGGATTACCTTTATGTGGATTAATTTAAGACTGTTTGTCGTTATCAGTTGTTTTGTGCATGTATTCTACACCACACCGTGAAAGAAGAGTGGACCTACAAACAGTGTTAGCAGCATGTTCCCCTGTGTTTTTTCTTTTTTTTTTAGTTTTTCTTTCTTGTTTTATGGACTTCCCCGCTGTCCTCCTCCTTTTCCTGGACCAGGGGGAACAAATTCTCATACCATATGACCATACGAAAGTGTTTGTGGAAATATCCAACTTCACCCGCTACCCAGATGGCTGCCTCTGCTTGTTGTACCTCGCAAGCTTAAACTTCGTGAACAGAGCGCAGTTGTTTAGAGATGGTCCTCGGGAGGATTTTGCTGCCAATTGATTTTTCTTTTATGCAGTCCCACTCCAGACCCAGAGCCCAGCCCAACATCACCCCACTACGCTTAGCCTGAGCCCACTGCGGAGGGAGAGCCAAAGCCCGCCACAAGGTGCAAGAGCCGGCAACTGAGCATTTGCTGGTGGATGAAGCTAAGGAGTGCAAGGGCTCGGAAGAGAGCCCCACCCACTGCACAACCCAATGGACTCTGTGGACTTTACTGACTCTAATTTGGACTTATTTGCAGACACGCCGATTCTTCTGCCACCAGCTTCAGAAGTGTCTGTCTGCCCTGAATTCTCTGGCTGTCCTATTTTGGCCAAAGAGGCCATTTGTGAACTGTTTGTCAGCCCTGAACTGTCTGCCCGTATTGAACTGCCTGTCTGTCCTGCCACGACCACAGAGGTCATTCCTCTATAATTAGAGTTGCTGGGAGTTGCGTGGGCATCACACACCATCTCAGAACCCTCTACCAGTCATGATTAAACCACCCACCCTCCCTCACCTGCCTCCTCCTATCATCACCGCTTCCTCCGCCTCAGCTTTGCCACTGTCTCCTGGCAGCCCCTCAGCCCACCATCTGTGCTCTGGGATCAGCCTCCAGTCCCAGACTCCACCTCAGCCAATCCAGCAGCTCCACCATGGCTCCTAGCTCCTTCCTCTCCATCGTGGCCCGTCACTCCACCGGCTCCACCTTGGTCAGTCGTCGACCATCTGCCGCCTCGGGACTCCACCTCTGGCTGCACCCCATCCCTCTGTCCCTCTGGCTCTGTCATGCTCCTCCTTCCCTCCGGCTCCACTGCAGCCTTCTGCATCCCCGCCCTTCGCCACAGTTGCCTCCGGATCCTCTGCGTCACCCTGGCTCGTCGGGTCTCCACCTCGGGCTCCACTAACACCTGCTCTGCTGCCGTCGGTCGCCCCCCTGGAGTCGTCATTCCATCCTCCACCATGATTCCTCCCTCCATCGGCTTCACCGTGGGTCACCTTCATGGCTGCAGCCTGGGTCCCACCTGGCTTCTCCTGCTCCAAGTCCCTTCTGTATCTGTAGTGGCTCTTCCCTCTGTCATCTCCACCCTGGACTCTGTTCATCGTCCTGTTCCCGGGGGGCCATCCTCCAGGAATTATCCGCCTGCCTAACTACCAGCCTTTTGCTGTCCCCTGTCACCATTCCACATCCTCTCCTTTGTCCCCCTCCATCCCGCCCTTTGTTGTTTTCTACGGCACAAGGTCACACCTTCCGGGAGGGGGGCAATATGTCAAACCTCATGGACTTGTGTTGTGTTTTTGTTCCCACGTGTTTCCTGACCTAGTTTCTTAAGTACTTAAGTTCAAGTCTGTGTCTGATTAAGTCATTTGGTTCAGGTGTGTCTTGTATTATCCTCATCTGCTCCACTACTTAAGTTTAGGGCTGTGTTTCCCAAAAGCATCTTTTGGGAAATGCAGCCCAAGTCTGTTCTGTATGTCTTTGTCTGGTCTTAACATTACCTGTGTGTGTGTATATCCTGCCTGCCTTATGTGGATTACCTCTTTGTGGATTAATTTAAGACTGTTTGCTGTTATCTTCATTGTATTCGTACACCGCACCGTGAGACCCAATGCCTTTTACATCTGCAGACTGACTGCAAAGTTTCTTATTGAAAGCAATGGAGGACCCTGCATGTCAGAAAATTATGCTAAAGGCATCAACAAAGTGATGCCAAAGGGTCCTGACCAAGTGTCAATATGTGACGAGTTGGGAGTGAGAATGTGTTGTCAAAAGGAAAAAGTGATCTTTAATTATTTTGCGTCTGGACATGTTTATACATAAACCAAAGTAATAATTGAGAACTCAATGGATCAGAAATTCAATATCTTTGTCACTTGCCAAGTTGAGAAAAGGAGAACATATTCATAGCTGAACAGTGCATGTATATGTTCTGTTAAAAAAAAATCTAAAAAGAAAGAAAAGAAAAAAAAAGAAAAAGAAAGAGATGATTGATATGAAACATGTTAAAATTTGAAAGCTTCAAACCAAACCGACACTTTGAATGGTAAAATGCGACATTTTAAGAATGATATCAAGTACCTGTTGAGAATGTGCTGCAGTTGAATGGTTGAGCTCCAGAAAATCAACAATGAATCAGCTTTGAAATAATTTTGACAGTTACATAAAAAAGCCCTAAACTCCAATACAAAGAACCATTTTACCATCAAAGTTGTTTCATTAAAATCCGTTATGAATACATCAGTTCACTGTTTTCTAGGTTTTACTAAAACTTTAGTGATTGTGTTAGTAAAGCTGTTTAGCATGAAAGCTGCACTATTTCATAAGCATTTTCTATTCATCAAAAGACCACTTCATGTACATGATAATTATCTAATTTTCCAACTTTACACTACATTAAGGCATTGCCAGTGTCTAACAATATAATCCACTGCAATCAAGTGTGCCAGATTCAGTATTTTTGTGGCACATGAAAATCTCCTCTCCTTTAATCTCGTACCGTGTACATCGTGTCGCTGAGGCATGTAATCAGATATCTACTGTATTTCTTATCAGTCGTATCTTGTAATGACTACATATCACACAGAGGGAGACAAAACTCTAATAAAAGTATTTCACTGTTCAGAAGTCCACACAAATCAATTTTATTTCATGAAGTATCACATCAAATATGCACTGCCTGTGGTTTTGCTTCTTCTTCAGGATTCTATCCAATGTCATATCTGCAAATTCTTAGTGCAATTACTTTATTATTAGTCAAGCTACAGATCAGGTTCTTCAGTGTGCTCTGAATTCACAAGGTTAATGAGAGGTTACTTCTAACCAGCAGAATTAAAAATGTGTTAGGTAAGTACATTATCTCTCAATACAATGGGGAAAGTCGTTAATGTGCGCCAGTGGTATGCAGTGATAAGTAAGCTGTCAGTAAAGATAGATTATGGATATAAGCAAAACTGTGTTTCAATGTAGGAATTTAAAATGAGCTGGTAATGAGAAATAAATGTCCAAGTAATATGCGTTTGAATCTGTAATTTTCACTAGCCGTGCGAGGGGCAAAAACCTATTATTTTTACACACACTGCCCTATTGCTATACTCTTGTAACGATCCCGGCCTCTGTGGTTCCCCCTGATCGTCACCAGAGGTCGCCATCACCCGAATACTAACCTATTCCACCCTTCACTACATTACCCATAACCCCGTACCTGGTTCTGACCCCATGGACTTCCACTTCCTGTTCCACTACTATAAATACTTCCGGGTTTCTCAGACACATCGCGAAGTCTTGTTTTGCCCCGGCTGACATTTCTGAGCGTTATTTACTCTGTTGGATTATTTGTGTATTACCTTGGACTGCCTTTCGTTGTTTGAACCCTGCTGCCTGCCCTTTGGACCTCTCGCTGTGTTTGTGACTACTGTGTTCTCTGTCTGCTGCCTGCCCCGACCTTCTGCCTGTATTTTGACTCTGAGTATTGCCTTTCCTATTACATTCCTGTTTGCTGGTTGTTACCTTGCCTGTCTGACATCGTCTTTAATAAACACGCTGCACATGGATCCCAACTCTGTTGACCCTTCATTACAGAAGACTTCGCCAAACATCGATCCAGCAGCGGTCTACAGACTAACCACGGAGGTGTCTGCTCAAGCTAACGTGTTAGCGGCTCACCAGCAACAGCTCGCTCGTCTCACAACGCTCACGGAGGAGATGGTAAAAACCTTGCATTCCTTACAATCCACTGCTGTTGCCACTGCACAAACTACTACCACTCCGACACCCCAAACTGCTTTTGCACCTCCTTCCGTGGCTAGCCCTCGCTTGGCTTACCCTGACAAATTCGACGGTAACCCCGCCAGATGTAAGGGCTTCCTCCTTCAATGCTCTCTGTTTGTCTCTCAACAACCTGCTTTATACCCCACAGAGGAGAGTCGCATCGCTTTCGTCTGCTCACTACTCACAGGCAAAGCATTGGACTGGGCCACCGCTGTTTGGGATCTTAACCGTCCCACTTTCCCATCCTTTGAAGCATTTCTCCGCCGTTTCAGAGAGGTTTTCGACACTCCCAAGGAGAGCGAGGCTGCCGGTGAGCGCATTCTGACGTTGCGCCAAGGGAAATCATCCGCTGCTGAATTCTCTCTCACCTTTCGCACACTAGCCGCTCAGACGGGCTGGCCTGATGACCCGTTAAAGCTTCACTTCCGCAGAGGGCTTAATCACGAACTCCAAGCAGAGCTGGCCTGCCGGGATGAGGAGAAATCGCTCGATGGACTCATCAATCTTACCATCCGCATCGACAACCTTATGCGTTCCAGGAAGCCCAACCGGGAGAGGTCCACTCAACTTAACGCTTCCTCGCCGACACCAGCTCACGAACCTATGGAGGTTGCTCACACTCGCCTAACCGCCGAGGAGAGAGGCCGACGACAACAGCTCAACCTCTGCTTATACTGCGGTCAAGCCGGTCACATGAAGGCCTTCTGTCCAGTCAAGTCCACTCCTCGTCTGGCGGTGAGTCAGATTTCAAGTTCTTCTCAGACTGTGAAGATTCCAGTGCACATTACTTCCTCTGATAAGGTCATTGACACAACTGCATTGATAGATTCTGGTGCGGCAGGCAATTTTTTGGATGAAGGTTTTGCTAAAACCCATTGTCTCTCACTGATACCGTGTACATCTCCCTTGTCAGTGGCAGCACTAGATGGGAGACCGCTGGGTCCGGGACGGGTCCAGTTCACCACCAACGATCTCCAACTCACAACAGGCGCTTTTCACACAGAGACAATACGATTCTTCATCATCCAATCTCCACACAACCCGGTCATCCTTGGTCTTCCATGGCTCCAGGAACACGAGCCGCAGATCTCCTGGACGGAGGGGCAGGTAACACAATGGTCGGACAGATGCTTTGCTCAATGCTTCCCCGCACTCAGACCCAGAGCTGACAAGGCGTCCGTCATCAACTCAGACACCTCGATCGCTGCAGATATCCCTCTCGAATACCAGGACCTGGCTGAGGCCTTCAGCAAAGCTCGAGCCTCGCAACTACCCCCGCACCGCACTTCTGACTGCGCCATTGAACTGCTTCCTGGAACCATTCCCCCAAAAGGCAGAGTTTTTCCCCTCTCTCAACCTGAAACGGAGGCTATGCGGGTCTACATTGAAGAGGAGTTGGCCAAAGGATTCATTGAACCATCCACCTCTCCTGCATCAGCTGGGTTCTTTTTTGTTAAAAAGAAAGACGGTAGTCTCCGTCCCTGCATTGACTACCGAGGCCTCAACAGCATTACCGTCAAGTACCGCTATCCTCTGCCCCTCGTCCCTCCAGCACTTGAACAACTCCGCTCAGCCAAGTACTTCACTAAGCTTGACCTCCGCAACGCATACAACCTGATCCGCATAAAGGAGGGTGACGAATGGAAAACTGCCTTCTCTACCACGACTGGTCACTATCAGTACCGGGTTATGCCCTTCGGGCTGGTCAACAGTCCGTCTGTATTTCAATCCTTCATTAATGACGTATTCCGAGACATGCTGGGCAGATGGGTTATTATCTACATGGATGATATTCTGGTCTACTCTGAGACAATGGACGCCCACATCTCCCATGTCAGGAAAGTTCTGAAGCGCCTAATCTCTCATCAACTCTACGCTAAAGCTGAGAAGTGTGAGTTCCATCAGACAGTCACCACATTTCTGGGGTACGTTGTGGGTCCCGACGGAGTTGCTATGGATGACAGCAAGGTTCAGGCAGTCCTGAAGTGGCCCCGTCCCGCCAATGTGAAGGAATTACAAAGGTTTCTGGGGTTTGCTAACTTCTATAGGCGGTTCATAAGAAATTTCAGCGCAGTCGCAGCCCCTTTGACTTCCATGGTCAAAAAGAATAACTGCAAGTTATCCTGGTCCCAGGCAGCCAGCGAAGCCTTTGAACTCCTCAAGAGGCGCTTTTCTACTGCTCCCATTCTACACCATCCCGATCCTGAGCGTGAGTTTATCGTCGAAATTGACGCCTCCAATACGGGAGTTGGGGCTGTACTGTCACAGAGGCATGGCGATCCTCCCAAGCTTTATCCATGTGCCTTTTACTCACGCAAACTTACACCGGCTGAACAGAATTATGATGTGGGTAATCGGGAGCTGCTCGCTATGAAAGCTGCTCTCGAGGAGTGGCGCCATTGGCTTGAGGGGGCCAAACTTCCATTCACCGTTCTCACTGATCACCGCAACCTCGAATACCTCCGGTCCGCCAAGAGACTCAACCACCGCCAAGCCAGGTGGGCCCTCTTCTTCACCCGTTTCAAATTTACTGTTACTTACCGCCCCGGATCAAAGAATACTAAGGCAGATGCCTTATCACGTCTGTTTGAGGCTGAATATCAACCACCCTCTCCCGATCCCATCTTGCCAAACGTCCTCATAGTTGCTCCCGTCCAATGGGACATCATTACTGAACTCGCAGAGATGCAGAACAATAATCCTCCACCGCCTAACTGTCCTCCAGACAAGATTTACGTTCCACAGTCCAAGAGGAAACAGGTACTTCAACTCGTTCATGACACCCCCAGCTCTGGTCATCCGGGAATCACTGCTACAATGGAACTACTTGCCAACAAATTCTGGTGGCCGTCCATGCGCCCTGACACCATCCAGTATGTAACCAACTGTGAGGTTTGTTCCATCTCCAAGCCGTCCAAACAACTCCCCGCTGGCCTTTTGCAACCATTGCCGATCCCTCAGAGACCATGGTCACACATCTCCATTGACTTCATTACCGACCTGCCTCCCTCCGAAGGTCACACCACCATACTCACAGTAGTGGATCGGTTCTCCAAGTCATGCCGCCTGATCCCGCTCGCCAAGCTACCCACTGCTCTCGATACGGCTCAGGTACTCTGCAACAACGTCTTCAGGTTCTATGGTCTCCCAGACGACATAGTGTCTGATAGGGGTCCCCAATTCACTTCTCGCCTCTGGTCTGCCTTTTTCAAATGTCTAAACGTCAATGTGAGTCTCTCCTCAGGGTACCATCCAGAGTCGAATGGCCAGACCGAACGCCTCAACCAGGAAATCACCCGGTTCCTCAGGTCATACTGCCATCACAACCAGACAGACTGGAGCAAGTTTCTCTTCTGGGCTGAGTATGCACAAAATTCCATTATCAAACCCTCAACCGGACTCACGCCATTCCAATGCGTGTTAGGTTTTCAGCCTCCTCTCTTCCCGTGGTCTGGAGAACCCACAGAACTGCCTGCAGTCAACTCCTGGCTTCAAAGAAGTGAGGCCACATGGGACTCTGCTCACACTCACCTTCAGCAAGCCATCCGTAGACAAAAGAAATTTGCTGACCTACACCGTCGCCCCGGTCCGGCGTTCGCCCCCGGGTCATGGGTATGGCTATCCACCAGAGACCTTCGTCTAAGACTCCCATGCCGCAAACTCAGTCCCAGGTACGTGGGTCCTTTCAAAATCATTAAACAGATAACTCCAGTCTCTTATCGTCTAGCCCTGCCTGCTCAATACCGTATCTCACCCACTTTTCATGTGTCCCTGCTCAAGGCCGCTGGTGCTCCGAGACGGGCGGACGACCTAGACGAGGACCGGGCTCAGAGTTCCCCTCCGCTGATCATCGACGGCGAGGAGGCATACCGGGTCAGGGAGATCCTCAACTCTCGACGCCGGGGCGGGGTACTCCAATACCTCGTGGATTGGGAGGACTACGGTCCAGAGGAGAGATCGTGGGTTAACTCCAAGGACATCCTAGACCCATCACTGGTCACTGACTTTCATTCAAACCATCCGGACAAACCCGCTCCTCGTTCCCGTGGTAGACCCCGGCGTCGTCAGCCTCCTCACGTCAGGAGCCGTTCGCAGGGAGGGGGCTCTGTAACGATCCCGGCCTCTGTGGTTCCCCCTGATCGTCACCAGAGGTCGCCATCACCCGAATACTAACCTATTCCACCCTTCACTACATTACCCATAACCCCGTACCTGGTTCTGACCCCATGGACTTCCACTTCCTGTTCCACTACTATAAATACTTCCGGGTTTCTCAGACACATCGCGAAGTCTTGTTTTGCCCCGGCTGACATTTCTGAGCGTTATTTACTCTGTTGGATTATTTGTGTATTACCTTGGACTGCCTTTCGTTGTTTGAACCCTGCTGCCTGCCCTTTGGACCTCTCGCTGTGTTTGTGACTACTGTGTTCTCTGTCTGCTGCCTGCCCCGACCTTCTGCCTGTATTTTGACTCTGAGTATTGCCTTTCCTATTACATTCCTGTTTGCTGGTTGTTACCTTGCCTGTCTGACATCGTCTTTAATAAACACGCT